>BSBK01001430.1:207500-895000 GCA_027943335.1 Chamaecyparis obtusa
AGACAAGAAAAAAAACCCAACAAGAAGACACTTACATAAAGTAATGAAAACAAGCTTGAAAAGATACACAATTTCCTCTACTAAAAATTTCACATAATTTACACATAAAACATGAAGTAAAAAATAAGCATTTCATAATAGGAGCACCAACCTTGCTCCAAGATATGGTAATAAATTTTGAGTAGATCTCCCTTCCTACAAGTCTTTCCTTCCTTTGCTAAGTCTACCAAAAACATGCTAAGCCCACTAGAAGTCTCTAAAATTGGAGAGTGGGAAATCAACCTACCAAATTTCTCTCCCTCACACTAGAAGGAAAACCCTACCTAATATCCTACCTAATCTCAAAGATGATTGGACACACTCTCCAAGTGTTCTATCTCTCCAACAAGAGGGAATTTCAAATTTGGAAGACATGGCACACATCCCAATTTTCTCACTTTCTAAAAATCTATTTTTAGAAGAGACAAAAATGGGTTAAAATCATCCTATTGGTCAAAATTTTACCCCTAACACAAAGTGACCCTATTAGGTTATCTTATTTTAACCCTTACTAACCTCTAGGGATACATTTATCCCCTCAAAAGTCTACTAAGAGTTGACCTATGAAAATTCAAAATAAGATTCCCTCACATGGCTCAATAACCAAGATACCTAACATTGGGATTCAACAAGGTGACTCAAACGTGAAAAAAAACCAATAAAAAATTACTTGGCCATGCCAAATCACATACACAAGTGTCAATTGACACCACATAAAATCACAACACATTACTACACACATGGCATGCCAAGTAGACATAAGCATAAATTAAAGTAACACAACAATAATAAAAATTTAAACATTACTTTTACAACATTAGCACATAACAACGAGGTTATTTCTCCCTTTGGAGTTATCCTTGGCTTAACATGATTTTTACATACATCCATCTTTAATTTCCCCTCATTTAATTTCCATGGTCAATTTGTTGCACACTAGATCAAAGTATCAATGGTCACATAAAATACATTAATGGTCACATAAAATACACCATATAATCAACTTGCAGTTTTTACAACATTCTATAATTTTGACTTATCCATTGTTAATTTCCTTCATCACAATATCTTTTGAAACACATTAATCACAATCATCCCAAAACCTTTACATAATCAAGACAATATGTAACATTTCAATTGATTTTTAAAAATATACTTGATTCACATTTCTTGCATCAATATATAACATCAAAGCGTAATACTCAAAATTTCCTTCTTATCATCAAAACCTAACAATCAACTTGATATAAATTCAAATGGTCATTTATGTAAGCATGCATATCCAATAGTAATATATCAATATTCTTAAGTGTACATTTCTACCTACTCAATTCACGACTCTACACACCTTTCCTACTGCATTTCAATTAGAAATTATATTCAAAAGGAAAACATCATTTAACTTCATTAGAATTTACATCTCATCTCATTATAATGTAAATTTTTTTATTCCCATAGAAATCTCTCAAAACATGCACCCAATTTCTCTATTATAAAAAAATTAGTTGAATTTGTTTAGCCCTTAAGAAAACCTAGTGCATCCTAGAAATAATGATAGGAGTACATAAGCAACATGAAAAAGAGTACATCACAAAATAGTGTGGTCAAACCTCTATCCATCGAAATATAAATCCATAGTGCATCAACATAGCGTATCTAAATACTGAGTCTATCATGCAAAAAGAAGAAATGCTATGAGCGGACTGGCGTAGGGTCCCCTAATAACTTGTCACAACCCCAAAGATAATCTCTTGATTAACACAAGACAAAACTGGACTAGGTGCATCTCACTACACCATCATAAAACATAATGCAGAGAAAAGTCACTGTATCTCAAGATCGACTCATCCTTATCTCTAAGGATCACTAGAGTATGATCCTTGACCGCACCCAACTTCTCCAAGTTAACATAGAGCATCACAAATATGCTGTAAAATTAGATCCTCCCGGTAGTTTACCCTCACATGCGACCATCATGATCATACTCGTCGAGTGTGATGGTTGAAACCACACCATCAAGGTGTTTGTGCAAGAGGAAAATGATGGAGGCACTACACCTTTAGGGACACTCTAGTCCAGTGTGCTTGCGAGAGTTCAAGGGAATCTATGGGCATAATGGGACTATCACTAGCATTTACCTGGCCAACCAGAGCTAATGGATTAGATGATTTGATCTCACAGACAACGGATTGAATTATATCAAATTTTTCTCATTTAAATTGAGGAACATTGCATCTTTTGACATAAACCGGGATAGGGATGCCAAATTAAAATGAATGAGAATATCCAAAAAGTAAGATGGTTAATTGTAGGCATCCATAACATGGTCCTATAGCACCTAAAGATTCATTGATACCTCACACAAGCTTCAAGATATGTCCCAAGAAAGATCGTTGCCCAATGTTTCTTTGTAACCCTTAGGGACACTCTGGTCTAGTATGCTTGCAAACGTTCGAGGGACTTTGTGGATGAAACAAGATTGTCAATAGCATTTACCCAACCAACTAGAGCTAATGGGGTAGATGATTTTATCTCATGGTGAAAGGATTGAAAGATAGCCAATGTTGCTCATTTCAATTGAGCAACACTGCATCTTTTGAGATAAACTAAGATAGGGATGTCAAATTAAAATGAAGGAGAATATCCCAAAACTGAGATGGGTAATTGTAGACCTCCATAACATAGTCTTGTAGCACCTCAAGATTTGGTAATACCTCAAACGAGCTCTAAGATATGACCCAAGAAAGATCATTGCCCAATGTTTCTTAGTGACGCTGAGGGACACTCTGGTTCAATGTACTTGCAAACATTTGAGGGACTCCGCAAGAGAAATGGGGTTGTCACTAGCATTTATCTAACCAAATGGAGCTAATGGAGTAGATGATTGGATCTCATGGTGAATGGATTGAAATATAGCCAATGTTGCTCATTTCAATTGAGCAACATTGCATCTTTTGACATAAACTAAGATAGGGATGCCAAATGAAAATGAAGGAGAATATCCAAAAATTGAGATGGGTAATTGTAGGCCTCTATAACATGGTCCTGTAGCACCTGATAATTCATCAATACCTCACATGATCTTTGACGTTTTCCCAAAGAAATATCACTGCCTAAAGTTGCTTAGTGTCCCTTAGGGACACTCTGGTTCGATGTGCTTGCAAAGGTTCGAGGGACTCTGTGGGTGAAATGAGGTTGTCACTAGCATTTACCTGGCCAACTGAAGCTAATGGAGAAAATGATTTGATCTCAAAATGAATAGATTGAAAGATAGCCAATGTTGCTCATTTCAATTGAGTAGCATTGCAATCACATCCATGTTAAGGTGTTTAAAGAATAGTTTTTTGTTTAAGATATGTTTGAACATGTTCTTAATGGTAATTAATATTTAAGTAAGAAATTTTTAAATAGATTTCACACTTATTTATTATTAAACATACAAAATGAAAGATAAAGTTCATAAGTAAATGCTAGATTCTTCTGAGGTAGAGATTGAGAGAATTGAATATATGTATTTCAATAATATATTTGCAAATCAGGCCCATTGCACCTTTTATATACAAAATTTTGCATCTAACATGCACATGACAACTCATTGCCCTTTTTTTTACATAAAAATTGGCATCTAATATGCACATGCCAGCTTTGCACCTTTTATATATAGAATTTGGCATCTAACATACACAAGACAACTCATTGCCCTTTTTTTACATAAAAATTAGCATCTAATATGCACATGGAAACCCTTTTTTTATACAAAATTTGGCATCTATTTATGCACATTACATCTTATTGTTATTTTTAAGTAAAAAATTTAGCCTCTAAATATGCACATAGAGAACCTCGAAGATATACACAAAATTGTCAAAATCATTCTTCCATATTGTAGAATCATTCTTCTAGATTGCCCAAAATTAATCAAGAGAACCTTCTGGATCAGCTCTAACCCTTATTGTGTCAAGTATTGCCTTGTGGTCAGATTCACAAACTTTCCAAAAATTCTTGTTAAGAGATCTTCCATGATACTTAATCAATTAAATATTTGTTCCAACAATAATGTCAGAGTAATGAAGAATATGTCTATGTGTCTCAAAGTCCTCAAACAACTAGACATACAACTAGACACAACAATGGTACCTTCTAATCCATGTCCCTGAGACAACAACAAATCCTATTGGGTACTGAATACCCTCTCCATCAATGATTGTAGTTGTCAATTTCTTTTTGGCCTCAATACAAAGACACAAAAAGTTATTTGTTCCTTATTCATTGTTATCATCTATAATTACTGCATATACATGATCTTCATTTAATATAAGGATTAGTTAATACCAAAATCAACATTAAAAAAGTAATAAATTAAGTTTAAAATTGATTTAACCTAAAAAATCTAGAAAAAATACTTGGTTCAACTAGGTCTGATACATAGTCAAAATCCACTGATGCCTCAAGCAGGTTCATTTGTAGTTCTCTAGGAAGTTGATATGTATCTAGGGTTTTCAAAGGTCTACAAGATCAAAATCATGCAATTTGTCTAGTATAAATAGTTAATGATGTTGCATTTGAACTTCTAATTGAATGCATGTCACTTGATCATGTAAGTGTACTTGACAATCTAGATATTTTTCAATGTTAGATTCATGTATCAACCAAAAATATCTAGAAATCATACACTTACACGCATTACATGGTCCCATCGTAGAGTTACACTATTGCACAATTGTTTCAGCATCTATTAACATTGTGCCATCTTCATAATTTAATTCCTCTATGGTAAGATCTCTTTTCACACATGCTCCTACACCATCATGCTCTCCCTTTCCATGCCCTACCTTAGTGAAATTCTAAAAATGTTGTACACCACTAGTCACATGCATCCTACTCAACCAGTAGAACATCCTTGCATTCTTTAATTATGCCGTGCAATTGTCTAACCATATTAAGTGTTGATTGTATCTTATACCTCTTTCACTTAAAATATCATAGAAGAATCTACAAAATCCTTGCAAAAACTCTAAGGAATGAGTACAATCATCATTGATATATAAGTGATACTCTCTTATAACCTTTTTGTCCTCCTATGTGCTATTATGTGCATGCATGAATGCTATGTGTAAAAAAATAGAAACTTGTGTAGAGTGGTAATACAATATAGATTACACTTCATTTTGAGGTTTCAGTGTATAATTATCAGCAAAATCAATGATAGACACAATAGTACTGTGGGGGAAAGTGTCCTTACACAACTTGAATTTCTCATCTAACCACCTAGCTCTATGTGTGTGACCTATGTACTCATAAACTAGTTTCTCTTGAAACATCTTCATAAACTTAGCTACGCATATATCCCTTTTCACTAACTCACACCTATTTAATTCTTTTCCATCTTTAACACTATATGTAACCGACTTGTATTTTCCAACAGAATCTAGTGTCTTATAAATTTCATGTGTGCTATCTAGATGTAGGTATCTAGGCAATTGCTGTAAACCATAGCATGTAGGACAAAATCCTTTCAAACACATCATCTTATAGTAAATACACCCATCATCTCATCTACATAGTACACTTGAAATAAATTCTCCTAGTGACTTAGGAGGTTCTTGTAGACCACATTCCTACAAAACATCATTAGTGTGCAAATTACAACATTTATAACGATAAATATCATAATACATGGAAAATTCAACATGGACCCTACAAAAACATGTAGTACGTGCATGATTAATTTTAACATAAAATGGTTTCTTCATCTCAAAAATCCTTTAGCTAATTTTAATCTAAGGAGAGCTTTGAAGAAACCTTTCATAAAACTATGTTTGAGTCATGTCTAAATAGTGTTTTGTATGTGGCTCACGATTTTTAATTTCAATTCGCCTTCTAACAACATCTCTTTGGTTGGGTGAAACCCTTGTGTTGTCATACCAAAATTTATTAATTAACATTCTTAGTGCATCAACAACAACCTTGTCCTTACATGGGTGTCTACTTGAGAATGCCCAAAGAGAATTATTGTTAGGATCCCCAATTTTCTCTTTCCTCTCTAAGGCATTGGGTAATGTTGTTCTACTTATCCTTAATGAGTTTCTTTTTTTTCTTATTAAATGATATTTTTTCATTTTATTTTCCATTATGGTTGATGTGAGGACATGTTGAGTAACATTAGCAAATTGTGTACATGCTTTTGTACCAATGTCTTGGTGTGCATCAAATAGATTTCTCACAATAGTTCTTTCACTACTATTTTCGGTTATTCTTAACCCCAAAATTTTCATTGTCTCTCTAAGTTTCGGATTTTTAGTCATTTCAACAAATAATTGAGATCTTTCACTTTGGTTTAAATTTTCAAAATAGTTATTCCAAATTATTTTCATCATTCTTCTACAAGTTCTTTCAGAAATTTTATTATGCATTGGCTTGTCAATATTTTCATCAATGTCAATTAGAAACTTTGGTTTACTACGAATTATTCTAGGAGGTGTTAAGATACATGCATGCTCTTTGCTTTCATTAGGTGCATTAATCTCATCAAATTGAAGTCGTGCATATTCTTCAATTTCATTAGGTGTATTCAACACATTGATTTTAAATGGAATATGGTCATTGCATTCATTAGGTGCATTCGTCAGGTGCATTTGAATTGGTGCATGTTGATCATTTTGATTTGGTGCATTAGGTACATTTATAATGTCAATTTGTATTGTTTCATGTTCATCACTATCATTAGGTTCATTAGATGATTTAACTCCACATAAACTCCTCATATGCTCCTTTTGTCTTATCTTTGTTGCCTCTCATAGTTCATGTGTTCATCTCTTGTTATTTCCCATTACATTAATATTGATTGTCCTACACAACATAAGGATGAAAATCCACTATCAAATAGAAATAAAACAACAAATAAGCATCATTTTATTATAATCTAAAGTAATGAACCAAAAAATAAAACAAATCAATCATTTCAAAGAAAATTTGACAAAAAAAAATGCAAACCTGACTATTACTGTCTTGAAAGCTGATGCCAAACATTGCAGTAGGACCTTCAAACAACTTGTAGTGATGGTTTCTAGGTCGTTGGGAATATATTATATAGATTTTATCATAACCCCTATGGGATATGGAAACCTAAAACCAATGTTAAAATTTTCCTCATAACCCATACGGGCTATGAAAAATTAGAGGTTCAACTCTACTTTTTCATAACCCGTATGAGTTTTGTAAAATAGAAACCTAGGAGAGAGAGAGAGAGAGAGAGAGAGAGAGGCATACATGTATACAAAAATTTATGCATATATACATATATATATACACACACACACACATAAACATAGACATATATTATATACATAAATCTATACATTTCAAAGTTATTAATTCTAGTTGACATGGAAGAAGATCTCCCAGCACCAATGGACATAGATGAGGAGGAGGAGGAGGTGACGAGATTGCACTAGAATACAATGGAGAGGGAGAGGGGGGGAGGAAGGTAAGATCTCATTTACTAGAGTTAAGATAGTCACTCTCTCACTGAATGCAGACATGGTAAATTTTATTAAATTTGAGAAAAATAGGTTGAAAAATATTGCTATTTTTTTGGTTTGTGTGGATATGAAATTCCTTCACGCTAGAAATTTTTTGGATGACTAGATAGGTAATATTTGGGGAAAAAACTTTGCATTTCAGTTAACTTTTCAGTCATATGGTTCAGAAAGGTTTTTTTTTACCTTCTTGAAAAATCACGTTATGTAAGAGAAATTTTTAAATAAAGGATACTATAATGTTGGTCAAATCATGTTCAGGGCTCTCCCATGGTCCCCTAGTAGTACTACTGAGCATTTCATCGCCCGTTCATCACCCTTCTACGTTGAACTTAGAAATGTCTAAGCTGAATTCTGGCAATTTATTTCACATTTTCTCAAACCTCTCAGTTTTGTTCTCTAGGTAGAAGAAGACAGGGTTACTTTTCTATGTGCAATCTTAATGCTTGAGCCCTGGCTACCCTCAACCTTGATGTTGTTTTCCCTAATGAAATTTCTTTAGATATTGAAGGTGAAAAATTTAACTAGAATATTGTCACTTTAGGGCCTGTTTCTATTGCAAACTAAATGGTCATAACATAAGAGAATGCCCCTTGTTGAAGAATATCTAGAAAAAAATTTCTAAGACTCATATGAATAAAAAAGGTCCCTTTGAAGGTGCTAAGGATAATGTTAATATTAGTACCAGTAATACTAACCAGAATGGTAACCCTAGTAATTTTAATGTTGGTAATAGTAAAACTAATGACCATGGCAATACTGGTATAGTTGATAATGGTACACCCAGGGAAACCCTAGATACCCCATTGGATAAATTTGTTTCATTGTCTAACCCTATTTTTTAAGATGATTTTGAAATTTGGTTTGTTGTCCAAAATAAAGATAACTAGAACCCTTTTACTTGTCAACCTCAATATATTCCCGTGGCTAGAGAGAAAGTCAACAAAGATAATGCCCCCTTTCATAATTCACAACAATTAGCTCTGTCCAAATTAAAAAATAAGGATATTTAAAGGGTTTTAGAACAACCCTCTATTGAGAAAGGCAATGTTTTCTCTAACAAAATTCCTTCCAAATCCACTTATAGAAAACATAACATGGAGGTTTTGGAGTAGCATTCTATTGAGCAGGGTAATTTGTGCCCTGATGAAAGTCCTTCCAAATCCATACATAGTGAGCAAGAAATAGAGGATAGTGGGTTTAAAGAAGTGGTTTCTAAGAAGAAGAAGAAGAAAATATATGAAAGAAGCAATAGCCTAAAAATAGTGGAAAGAAGAACAAAATCAAGAGCAAAGAGCTCCCAGATTGCTTCAATAGATTGTGTAAAAATAAAAATACACCCAAGTTATTATGATGATGAACACCTACAAGTGGAATATTAGGGGATTTTAAATGCCTGACATAAATTATATAGTAAGGAATTGGTGTAATAAGATTCATAAGAAGTATATTATTTGTTTACAGGAAATTAAAATCATTGGATATCATGCATATAATACCCTCAAATTTATTTGGGATAGAGCCACTTGCATATACTTAGGACATGATAGAGGTAAAGGAGGTGTGGCTATCTTGATAGGGAACAAAATGGGTTGATAGGATGGAAGATAAAGGTGCTTCTCCTTTCCAAAGAGAATTATGGGATTTGTTTAATATTAATAATCAAGTGGTAGGAGTCTATAATACATATGCACCTAACAATTACAAAGAAAGGGCCAACTTGTGGGAGTGGCTATCAAAAAACTTACCAAATGCTACATGGATCTTCATCGAGGACTTTAACATGGTGGAGAAAAAAAAAGATAAGTATGGAGGGAACAAAAATGAATGGAAGGGTAATGAATTCTTTTTATAGGCTAAATTCAGAAGAAGGTTTAAAATTAGTGATCCCCTAGAGAATATGAAGCATGACTATAAAAATATTTCATATACCTGGTGCAATAACTAGGCTACCAGAAATAGAATTTACTATAGATTGGATAGGATTTATGTTTAAGATGACATGTTTGGGTTTTTCCACCATCCTAGCCAAAGTCCTATTGAGGTGACCCCTACTAACTTATCAGATCATTACCCCATTCATGCTTGCATCATTCTAAAAAATCCTAATCTCCAAGGTCATAAACAAAAAATAAAAGAGTACCTTTAAACTTAAAACATTCCTTTTGGATGATGGGGACTCTCTTCAAGCCATTCAAAACTCTACTGCCCTTTCTAAATTTTGCAACTTGGGCCTATCAGTTATTTCTAAATGGGATCAATTGTTTCAAATTTTGAGGAGACCATTTCAAATAATAGGGACCAAATAAGCTATGGATAAAAATTAGGAAGAAAACCATCATCAAAGAAAATTTAACAAAATTGAAACAAAATTGCAAGCTAAAGGAAATGACCAAGAATTGGAACAATCTCTCATTAGTACTAAAGCTCAGTTGAGGAAAATCTAAAATTATAAAATCCAAGATCAAAAAGTCAGAGCTAAGGCTAGATGGATTAAGGATGGGGACAAAGGTTCTAATTATTTTTTCAATCTAATCATAGCAAAGCACAATAGAGAGGAAATTAATGGTATCCATGTGGAAGGAGGATTCACCAATAATAATAAAGACACATTTAATGCCTTTGTGGAATTTTACAAACAATTATTTTCTTCAGAACATAAAGCTGAAAACATTGAAGCTATGAATCGATGCATCAAAGTAGTTCCAAGAAAGGTATCCCAAAAATAGGCCAATGTTCTTGAGCAAAAGATTAATCTTAAGGAAATTGATGAAGTCATAGAGTCTCTAGGAAATGACAAGTCTCCAAGACTTGATGGATTATCAATAGAGTTCTATAAGAAGAACAAAGAAAGGATAACGTGTGAACTATTAGAAGTATATGAAGAGGTTTTTGAAATAGGATCATTAGGGGAGAACATCAACAGAGGGATAATCAAGCTCTTGCCCAAAGATGGTGATAGATCTCTAATTTAGAATTGGAGACCTATTATAAGATAATTTCTAAATCTCTCTTATAAGATAATTGAAAAATTCATGGGTCGAAGAATCAATGATATGCTTAAAAATATTTTGTTAGTTACCCAAATAGGATTTATTAAAGGGGGATATATATTGAATAACCTTATTACCAGTTAGGAAGCTATGCACTGGGCTAAAATGGATGGACAAAATTCTCCTATGGTTCTCCTAGACTTTGAAAAAGCTGATGACAAAATTGAATGACAATTTATCCTTAGGATGTTAGAGGCATTTGGATTTCTAGCATACTTTTTCAAGTGTGTTAGCATCTTGTTCAAATATTCCTCAATTGTGATTGTATTTAATGGAGATCTATCAGAACCTATATCAGCTAGAAGATCTATTAGAAAAGGGTTCCCCCTTTCTCTTTCCTTATATGTCATTGTTGTTGATGCTCTGTCCTTTATTCTTAAGACCTCAGAATTCAGTCCTCCTGTTAAGAGGATACATCTACCTAATAATGATGACCTTCTAGTTGAGAAATTTGTTGATGACACTGCTCTCTTTGTGAATCTAGATGAGGAAAACTTTTATAATGTGCTTAGAAGATTGTAATTGTTATGTCTTGCTTCAAGAGCCAAAGTATCACCCCCAAAATCCAATATGTTGGTATGGAAAGAGTTCCCCCATAGATGGTTAAGTGGTAGGGAGTGGAAATGGTCAGGCCCCTCTACCATTGTGAGATATTTGGGAATACCCTTTGCTATTAATCCCTCAATCAAAGATATGTGGGCATGGATCTACAATAAGATAGAAAACAAACATCTCAAATAGAAAACTGACATGTTGTCTATTTCTAGGAGAGAAAAGGTGGTTCAAAAGGTACTTTCTTTTCATGCAATATACTATGCCTCCACTTGGTTGCTAGCTAATAGCCAACTCAACAAGTTAGAAAATATTCTGAGAGAGTTCTTGTGGTCAGATGGACTTGGAAATAGAAAGAGACACTATGTCAAATGGGACTGGTGTTGTGCTCCAAAAAAGATGGGAGATATTGGATTAAGGTACCTGAAGACACAAGAAGTTTCTCTAGCTGCAAATTGAATTCTCAAAGCCCTGAGAGGGAATGAACCATGGAAAATTCTTATAAGGAAAAATATTGAGAGATCGACCATAAAAAAAAGGAAAGAATTGGAAGGATACCCCGCTTCATGATTTGGTGTTTGGATATTTTGATATTAAAGTGTTTGGGTCCAATTTCTTTCACACCATTTGAAAGTCATGGTGCCAGGTCAGACCCCAAATCTGCTCAAGGAGTGTTGTTGGGGAAAACCCCTATTTTGCAATTATGGACAGATCTATTTGGTGGGGCATTTATTTAAATGGTAAACCTCTAGCCTTGACACAATATTGTTTTGCTAAAATATGACATCAAAAAGGAATCTCTCTCATATAAGATATATTGATTGATAGGATATATGGCAATTATTAAAGTTCCAAGAGAAAGATTCCTATCACTGGTGAAAGAAGGAGCAACGATTATATACAATAGGGACATCTAGTCTTCCTCATATACTAGAGAATTTTAAGAGGGGATCGCAAATGATACCATGACCAATAGAGCACAAATCTATACAATCAACTGAGCATCCAAAATAGGGACGATGATGAAGGAAATAGGATTGTTAATCATGATGATGCTTATAATAGTGAGTGGGAAAACATGACCAACAATGATAAATGAAATATTTATGAGCATGGGAGAAACATTGATGGTTGAGACAACACTAAACATAGAAACAATAATGATGGTTGGGATGAAACATAATACAAAATAGTTTACTTTTTGTACCCGATATATATGTGTCACAAATAATTTTTTTTGGTAGAAAGCAACATAAGATTTTATTTTTTATTGATCTGTATAATTTATAGATAGGTTGGTGGTAGAAAGCAACATAATATATTTTTTTTCTGATAAACAACTTTTTGTAAAACAATTGATACTCTATCTCAATAAAAAAAAATGTAGTGTATTCTTAATTTAGGACCATGTGTTTTAATGTATTCATAACCTGTACATATTATGTAAAATATAAATTGCATGTATTTACATCTCCAAAACATGTACGAGTTTTGAAAATTTTGATATGTACTTTTTTCTTTTCAAAACCCGAGCGGGTTATAATGGACACAAAAATCCATACACATTTTAGGCTTGGAAAAAGGGTTAGTAAATGACCCTAAGGCTTGAAAGCCCATTTTACCTCCATTTTAGTCCCTTTACACATTTTTTCATCTTCCAACATGAATTCTTGACTTCATCCTCATCAGGTTTACAAATGATCAAGTGGGTATCACTAAAATTACCACCATAATCTTACACATCTTCTCATCTTTCTAATCATATAAGTTTCTCAATTTTCGGACAACATTAACATAGTGAAATTTAATTGTCTTTACCGGTGTCTTGACAAGCCTCAGAGACATATGTCTACCATTTTTTTAATAACTCTTGATCTACTAAACCAATTGCAAAACAAATTACATATTATTGTTCTACACTTGAATATATACACTTTTTTAAAAAGAAGATTGCATTTTCTATTATTGATGCAAGTTATGCCCAACACACAAACAGGTACCCAATTTTCAGGATGTGGTCACTTCAAAAGATCATTAGAAAAAGTACTCAACAAAAAATTATGAAAAAATACACAACTTCTAGATCTCACTCTTACCTACCATCCTACCAAACGGTTTTTCAAAATATTAAATCTAATGATATCTTTTGTTAAGCGCACAGAAACAACTATGTTATTTTTAAAAAAAAATCACGAACAATTTTTTGTGTGTGGAGGGTTTGACCATCCTAATCTTATCCATTTAAAAAAAAACTTTAGTAGTTTAGAAACTAAATTCAGAGTATTACAATTCTTATTCTTTATACATCTTCTAATTCTAAGTGCAAGACCCTCCAATTTCTCTTTGAAGTTCAAGTTTACCTGATTTCAGAAAAAAAATGGCCACTTATACCCCCCTTTTTGCACATCATCTTGGTGCACTTACCTTGTTAGTTGGGTATCAAAGTTACAGAGAGTAGTGACATTGTCAACTACTGAAGCCGATATAAGGCAGAAACACAAACTACCAAGGAGACAATCTAGCTTCATAGGATTTGGGTGAGTTATAAGTAAAATATGATAAAATGATTTTACATTGCACGATAGTCAAAGTGCTTTACACTTAGTACAAAACTCAACATACCATTCTAGAAAAAAGTATATTGATGTCCAATATCACTTTGTTCATGAAGTGGTGGAAGGAGGATATATCTCTTTGGGAAAGATTCACGTTGATATAAACCCTATAGATATTATGATGAAGCCTATTAGTAGAGAGAAGTTCATTTGGTGAAAAACTTATCTTGGTCTGCAGATTATTTGACAACTTAGGTAGCATTAGCAATGGTATTTTAGTAGAGGAATTATTCATAAGTTTGGCATTTGACTTCAAGTAGGAGAATGTTAGAATGTGAAGTCATCATGGATTGCCACTAGTTATGGTTGAGTCATCATAGATTACCACTAATTGTGGTTGATTAATCATGGATTAGGTCCACTAGCAACTATTTTTATTAGGAAACTTACTATAAATAGTAAGTTTGTTTGGTGACTTACTATAAACAGTATGTTTATTTAGTGACTTACTATAAATAGTAATTTTAACATTTTTTGAACATGTAGTTGTACGATTCATACTTACTAAATTTAGTAAGTTTTCTTCAATTAGGACTCTACAACTCAGTTGTTATATGCAACTTGAAGTCATGAGTTGAAGTGCATTTTGAAGATTGTTGTAACTGTGAAAATTCATAAGAATCAATTTAAAAGATATTTGTTTGTGTTTTTCTTTCTCGTATAATTTTGCCAGGTTTTTCCACATAAATCTTAGTATTGTGTGTATTTGTTCTTCTATGCAATTTTTTGCACTTTCAAATTTCATAACAAATGTGATGGGAAACAAACTATGTCAATTTATGCTTTAAAGATATAGTATGTGTGCTTGTATAAAGTTATTTTATAATTAGTTAATAAAAAAGAAATAAATGATATTGTAAGGTGCATATTAGTGATCTTTTAGATATTCTTTTCCCTTTTAACTGTTATCAAAGATAATTTTGTTGCATGTACTTGCATGTACTTTCATGTTGTTTGCTTGTAATTACACATGTTCATTTTGTGGTGTTGAAGTTGAGAAGCCAAATATGACATTCTTGAAAATAAAATTGGCTATGTCTAGATCTCATAGCTCAACACAAAAGTTGCTAATTTTGATATATTACCAAAGATAAAAATACTTGAAGCCTATTCACCCAACAATTGCCATCTATCGATTCCAATAAAAAATTAAAATATTTCTTATTCTCCAAACTTGAAAAGATATAAAAATTGTGTAGTTATCCTAAAGATATGAGTTACTTGTATGTGTAGAAGACCTCTCGATATAAAAACAAAAAATACTAGTTATCTTGATTATTTTATTTGATCCACAATTTTTTTATTTTATTTATTTAAAAATTATTTTATGATTTTAATTTTTATCTATACACAAGTTATACCTTCATAATCACACCATGACTCAACTTTGCCATTATAAAACACCTCTCTATATAATTACAACTCTTCATATATTAAAAAATCTAAATGCCAGCATGTTCCTTAGGGAGAAAATATCCAAATGTGATATGGGAGGATTCTTAAAGCATTCCCATGTGAAAATATCTGATCATTATGCCACGTTCACAAGGATCAAATTCAGAACCGACATGTGTGTGTTTAAACATGAAACTTTAGCAATCACTCACTACGCTTACTATGCATGTTCGACTCTCATAAAGACGCGTCAGTTAGGAAACATATAAATTCACAATTTGCATTTAGAGCAACATGCATAGGAGTTCATAGAGAGTTGTAGAGTAACATTAGAACTGGTGAATCTGATGGATAAGGCAAAACTATTTGTAGTGGAAAAAATTTAGGGTATGGAAAAGCCATTAGCAGATGTTAAAGATGTTTCAGTAAAATATTTGAGTAGAGATGGGGTAAATTTATAGGTAGATGTGGATATAATGAATCCCTACAGTCCTAATCTTTCAATTGGTGAAATCTCCTACAAGTTGTTGGGGCAACACATTTACTATTGTGAAAATCATCACAAGTCCATTTACTGTCAGGTCTAGTTCCCAATATTGCTTGGTCAAATCTTCACATTTTTCACCTTTTCATATACCAAATGATGAATGCTCAATTGTTGTAATGGAAAAGCATTAGAACCATCCATTTCTAGAACTTGATTTTCTATAGTCTTAATGATTTTTCTATAGTCCTAATGATTTTTCTTATTTCTTGTCTTTTGTCCCTTTTTTATTTCCTATGTCTGTGCTTGGTGACATGATTTTGAACATTGTTGACAAAGCATGTTTCTTTTTTTGATTGATCCTCTCACCTTTCCTTTGTAAATTCGATTGTCCCAATCAAGGTTTGCAATGTTTTTTATTAGGTTTCATGTTTTTGATTGTGGGGTTCCACATTGTTTGTTGCTCTTGATAAATTAGGCCTTGAATTTGAATTTTTGTTCACTGTTTTATTTCAACTTGATATTTCATTCATTTTTCATATACACAAAGACTACACATGCTGATAAAAAAATGAGCTATTTAATCTAGGTGTGTTGTTCATGATTGTAAATGGTCAATATTTCTAATGGTACTCCTTGGTGTATTCCATTTAAAAATAATCAGGTTTCTATGGCTATGATAAATGTCCCTTTGTGTTGAGAAAATTAGAGTTGAGAAAATGGTTATCTAATGGCTGTATTTGCAGGCTGCAAACAAATCATCCTTCTTCCACCAACATTTAATTCAATGTACAAGTAATGAGTCATTCCATTCAAGAAAGATCGTGTCTAAAAATATCAACCCAGAACAAAATAAGGAGTATGCAGAATTTAGTGTATGCAGAATTAGTTTTGCAAAATTGGTCATGTTGATGATGATTACGAAGAAGATTTGAAAATGTTGCACCAATCTAAATTGGACCAATCATCATTTTCAAATCTTCTTCATCAATCACTATCAACCATTTTCCAAGAGAAACACCTTTCTCTATATCAATCTTGGTTTACATTTCCCTGTAATCTAATTGGTAATTTGAAGCCATCAATGGAAACTTACAATCCTAAACAATTAGTATACCATTGATGGCTTCATAATTATTAAGTGAAAGGGAGTTTTTTGATCCAGAACCCCCTTTGGTGATGATCCTACGTAGTTCCACATAGACACGCCATGTTCCTTAGAAGACTTTCAATCTCACAACAGCTAAGAAACGTAAATGTAGGCATCATGGTCATAATTCTTTGGAGATACAACATAATTAAGTGGTATACCCAGACAATGCAACGCAAGTTGTACTACTCCTCCACTTCTAAGTTGACATTGTAGGATCCAAAAACCATAGATAATGATGGCTTTTGGACCCTATCTTGATTAGTTTTTGGACCCTACAATGTCAACTTAAAACTAGAGGATTAGTGGTTGTGTTGCATCATCTCGGTATACACTCAATTATGTTGTATCTCCAAAGAATTGTGACCATGCGTAATGCCTACATTTATGTTTCTTAGTTGTTGTGTCCCAGGACCCCTTATGACCCCTTATGACCCTTTATGATCCCTAAGAATACATCTTAGAGGTCTTAAAGTGTCATAAGAGGCTCCTAGGAGGGACTAGATGAGCTTCCACCTTCACATGGTTGACCCTATTAAGTAGAGAATGTTAAACTATTTTTGAAACAAAGAGAAGCTCAATATTTCAAGGTCCCAGGGACAAAAAAAAATGTTTGTTGTCTTTAGTTTATGAAACCATCCAAACCTATTATGCTTCTGCAACTCATCAACACTGGAGGTATGAAGGAAACAAGAGAATTTGAAGAGTCACAAGTCTTAAGATTGTATTTAATATAGCCAAACTTTATTCAATGGTACATTCAAACATGAAACAAACCATTCTTAAACCAGTGATCCAGATTAAACTAGTAAACCAAAGGACAAGAAACTGAATTGCATTAACTTGATGTGTTGTGAAAAGTAATGAACCACAAATAAATGCAGTAAGTGCAACTAATATCTCTTTGGAGGAATGCATGATTGTTTGACATATTAATCCAAACTATTAATATGCAATAATATGCATTGCACCTCATGGAGTGATTTTACAATAGATGATTAATATTAATATATATATATATATATATATATATATATATATATATATATATATATATATATATATATATATATATATATATATATATATATATATATATATATATATATATATATATATATATATATATATATATATATATATATATATTAAAAAAATCAATATGTCATCAATTTTTTGACCAACATGATTGTTTACTTTGACATCAAAGATATACTCATGATGTATATAGTAGTGGATAATTTGACCAAGGTTGGTTGAAAATGATGAATGCTTATTGCGACCATTCGACCACATTTGGATGAAATACCTCATGGATATGTCAGTCATTCTTGATATTATAGCTGGTAATTTAGACATTATTTTTAGTCAAAATGTCAACCAAATAGTAAGTCAAATATTTAACTTTAAAGAAACTTGTGTAAAAATTGACAAAGAAAGTTTGACAAAAAAAGGTCATTCATCTGACCATTTTGAGTCAAAAAATAGACCAACGTGCATCGAAAATGAGGCTAAAATTTACTAGTGAGGGAATGAACCATGGCAAATTATTATAAGGAAAAATATTGAGAGATCGACCATAAAAAAAGGAAAGAATTGGAAGGATACCCCACTTCCTGATTTTGTGTTTGGAGATTTTGATATTAAAGTGTTTGGCTCCAATGTCTTTCACACCATTTGGAAGGCATGGTGCCATGTCAGGCCCCAAATCTACTCAAGGAGTGTTGTTGGGAAAAACCCCTCTTTTGTAATTGTGGATAGATCTATTTGGTGGGGCATTTATTTAAATGATAAATATCTAGCCTTGACACAATGTTATTTTTCTAAAATATGGCACAAAAAAGGAATCTCTCTCATATAGGATATATTGATTGATAGGATATGTGGCAATTATTGAGGTTCCGAGAGAAAGATTCCTATCACTAGTGAAAGAAGGAGAAATGATTATATACAAGAAGGAAATCTAGTCTTCCTCATACACTAAAGAATTTCAAGAGGGGATCACAAATGATACCAGGACCAACCAAGCACAAAGCTACAATTAACCAAGCATCCAAAAAAGGGATGATGATGAAGGAAATAGGACTGTTAATCATGATGATGCTTATAATAGTAAATGAGAAAATATGACCAATAATGATAAATGGAATAGTTATGAGCATAGAAGCAACACCGATGGTTGGGACAACACTGAATATAGAAATAATAATGATGGTTGGGATGAAACCTAATACAATACAATTTTATTTTTGTACCCGATATATATATGTCACAAATAAATTTTTTTGGTAGAAAGCAACATAAGATTTTTTTTGTTATTGATCTATATAAGTCATAGATAGGTTGGTGGTAGAAAGCAACATAATACCTTTTGTTGCTAATAAACAATTTTTTGTAAAATAGTTGATACTCTATCTCAATATAAAATAAATAAATGTACTGTATTCTTAATTTAGGAGCATGTGTTCTAATGTATTCATAACCTGTACATGTTTTGTAAAACATAATTTGCATGCCTTTACATCTCCAAAACATGTACAAGTTTTGAAAATTTTGAAATATACTTTTTTATTTTCAAAACCTGAGTGGGTTATAATGGACACAAAAACCCGTACAGGTTTTAGGCTTGGGAAAAAGGTTAGTAAATGACCCTAAGGCTTGAAAGCCCATTTTACCTTCATTTTAGTACCTTTACACATTTTTTCATCTTCCAACATGAATTCTTGACTTCATCCTCATCAAGTTTACAAATGATCAAGTGGATATCTCTAAAATTACCACCATAATCTTACAAATCTTCTCATCTTTCTAATCATATAAGTTTCTCAATTTTTGGACAACATTAACACAGTGAAATTTAATTTTCTTTACCAGTGCCTTGACAGGCCTCACAGACATATGTCTACCATTTTTTTAATAACTCTTGATCTACTCAACCAATTGCAAAAATAAATTACATATTATTGTTCTACACTTGAATATATACACTTTTGGAAAAAGAAGATTGCATTTTTTTTAATTATTGATGCAAATTATGCCCAGCACACGAATAGGTACTAGATTTTCAGGATGTGATCACTTCAAAAAATCATTAAAAAAAGTAGTCAACAAAAAATTATGAAAAAATACACAACTTAACTAGATCTCACTGTTACGTACCATCCTACCAAATGGTTTTTCAAAATATTAAATCTAACAATATCTTTTATTGAGTGCACAGAAACAACTATGTTATATATTTTTTAAATTAGGAACAATTTTTCATGTGTGGAGGGTTTGACCCTCTTAATCTTATCCATTTTTAAAAAACTTTAGTAGTTTAGAAACAAAATTCAAAGTACTACAATTCTTATTCTTTATACATCTTCTAATTCTAAGTGCAAGACCCTCCAATTTCTCTTTGAAGTTCAAGTTTACCTGATTTTAGAAAAGAAGTGGCCACTTATACCCCCCTTTTTGCACACCATCTTGGTGCACTTACCCCATTAGTTGGGTATCAAAGTTACAGAGAGTGGTGGCATTGTCAACTACTGAAGCTGACTATATTGCAGGAACACAAACTAGCAAGGAGGCAATATAGATTCATAGGATTTTGGGTGAGCTATAAGTAAAATAAGATAAAATAATTTTACATTACATGATAGTCAAAGTGCTTTACACTTAGCAAAAAACTCAACATACCATTCTAGAGAAAAACATATTGATGTCCAATATCATTTTGTTTGTGAAGCGGTGGAAGGAGGATAGTAGGGATTTTTTTAGTTGCGATTATTCGCCAATTGGCGAATATGTCTCATGGGTCGTATATAAATTGGCAAAAAAAAGCTTAGTATACTAGTTGACCAATTCACCCTGATTTTATAAAAGACACATTTAGTGGTCAGATTGTTTGCCACTATTTTTACATAATTTCACTATGGTAGTCAAGTTCTTTGCAGATTTTTCTATTGTATATGTTTATTTTCCCTAGGACCCAATTTTCTATGCATCATACATAATCATGTCCCAAATTCCCACCCTATTCACCCAGTCAATTACTTGAAATTACGCGGGTTTCACAAAATATTAGTTGTTATCATATGCAATTGTCGGCCCATTCGCCAAAATGGATGATGGAGATTATGAGGCAAAATCTGATGGCTGATATGAAAATGGTTTAACTTTACTTGTCTATTTAAGAGATACGAGTTTCATTATTGAAACATGTTAGAAAGGAGACTGTAGAGATTTCAAGAGATTTAGTAGTACAAAAATTTAGTTGATTATGAGCTCACAATTGTGACTGGTAGCGAACCGGAATGAATACAAGTCCATAGTATCTTATTCAAGTAAAATTTTATTGCAGCCTTAATTTGTTGGAGATGTCACAGTCAAAGTTAAACTAGAAGAGGACTATTGAAGGTGGAGATGTCCAAGAGAGGCCAACGAAATGTAGAAATATATCTTCATACTTTGGTGGGGGCAGACACAATGGTGTTGGTCAAAGTGAGGACAGTACATCATCAGAGGAACCTGTACAATTTATGTTCTCAACCTACACATGAGTCTATTCAAAAAATTGGGGAGCCTAATAAATCTGGTGATGAAGTTGTAGAACCTAATATCTCTAATGAAGATGACCTTGAAGAAGATTTTCAATTAAATAACCAGTAACATGATGAATCGATCGACTTCGGTGATGATGATGGTTCAATTAACAGTAACACTAAAGGGAGAGGAAAATCAAAAGAAAAAATTGATCATCAATGGGAGATGTCTAGGAGATTTAAATTTGATTGGGTGACAAAGTATCCATTCATTGAACTTGTGGACAATCCAATTGTAAGTGAGCTACCAATAGAATGTAGATGTACGATTTGTAGTTGGAAGTATAAAAAGGAAAAGCAGTTGCAGCTTAAACTAGACACCATAGAGAAACATGTTGGTAAGGTTTACAAAACCTCAACTGTAAATGGAAAGGAAATAAAAGTGGTAAGATATAAAACAAAGGAGCAATGGAAACATAAAATGAATGTTGAGGAATATTATTTGTTTCATAAATTTAAGATGAAGCCTAGTGAATTTCAAGGTTCTATTAATGCTATTTTTGCAAAAGGAAGTGAAGTAGAAGAACGTGGAAAAGTTGTTCAATTAAGTAATGTTTTCCATATTTTGAGCAGAGGGTGTCCAATGACAAACTATCCAGAAATAAGTGGTTTGTTACACTTTCTGAAAGTTCCTAACTATCATGTCACTCATTGGTCAATAAATAGTGGATGGGAATGGGAAAGTTGTATTGCCCAGGTTGAAATAGAGGATGTACAGAGAAAAATAAAAGAGTCAACCTTTATTGCATTGTCCTTAGATGAAGTTACAAAAATAGATAATACACCATGGGTATGCATGCATATTCATATTGTACAGAATAATGTCTGCCAACCAAATCTACTAAGTGTTGCAAAATTAAGGGACAATGTGACATCGAAAAATTTATTTCAATTAGTAAAGATCCATTTAATTGAATATGGAGCTATGGATGAATTGACAATAGCGAAGAAGTTGATCTATGTTGGAGCAGATGGAGCTTTAGTAATGAAAGGTTAAAGAAATGATCTTTGCACAAAGATGCAGGCTTCTTGTTAACCATATGTTGTTGGCATTCATTGTATGGCCCACATGACAAATCTTGCTTTTAGAGTTGTGAAGAAGTTTCCTTTAGTAAACAAGGTTGAAGATTTAGTAAGAGAGTTGTACTCATATTTTTGTCAAAGTCCCAAATGTTTTAGGGAATTTCACCACTTTGCTAATGGAATTACCAATGGAAACAAGCTTCTTAAATATGTTGATACCAGATGTCCATCTCTTTGGATGGACCAGTGCATCAAGTTTTTTCTGAATATCAATCTTTGATTGGAATGATGTATGAAAATTGGGACAATGCAGAAAATTAGATATGTGGCGACCTACTTCGGAGGTTAAGCAATATAGAGACACTTTTAACTATAGCATCTCTTCTTCCCATGCTAGAAGAAATGATGTTCACTATGAAAAAAGCCTAGCAAAGAGCCATGTATATTGCAGAATATGCTTACTTGCGTAAAATGTCATGCCAAGCCCTCAATAGTCTCTATCTAACTGAACTAAATTTATCCGATGAAAGATTTAATCATTGGCAGAAACTAATAGATTTGGATAATCCTAATAATTATTTAAAGATTGTTGAAAATGGAGATTTATGTGTTTGTGCAAGGGGATTTCAGATACCAATGTACTACAGTGCCCCAAAGAAGTGAGCTACAAGAGTTACAAGGGAAGAGTTTACCAAGATTATCGAGTCTATAGTATCTAATGCATGGGACATAGCCTTTAGATTTTCCTCTAAAATAAGATCCCAATTCCCATATGAACAACTACTTGAGGCCATAGAAATTGTGTTTCCTCAATATTGGTCCTTAAAATCTAAGGAAGATTATCATAATAGGTTGTTGACTTTGATAAAGGAATTTTACAAATCTGTAGAATTCAATGGAGTGACTATCAATGGAATTTTAGATGAGGGTCTTCTTAAACAACAATCAGACACTTTTGCAAAGACTATGAAGCATCAATATCAATTAATCCATAACCCACATGAAGAGGGCTCGACAAAAAGGCTTTGGACAGAACTAAAATAGAGTACAATGTTGCATGAATAAATTTCAGAGTTCTTCAAGCTTACTAATCTATGCCAAACCATGATATTGGGTTCAGTGGAGGATGAACAAGTTTCAATGCTTTGGGCTTCCTAAAATCAAAGCTAAGAAATAAACTAGACAAGAATTTGGAAACATGCTTGAGGTCTACACATCTAGGTATGATGTCAACACTTTCCTTATAAAAAAGAAATGGAAATCTAGAAGAAAAGATGCAAAAGAAGAGGGTTGGACAACACCATTAACCAATCTCTGACAGTGACTTTGAGTGGGACAAGTACAGGTGGTGATGGGAGTCATAGAAGCAGAGGTCAGAGTGAAGAAGACACAAACAAAAATGAAGAGAACAATGAAGGAACTAGAATACTAGAATTGGATGATGATGACGACGCATAGATGAATTGGCAAATTTAGGAAATTTTTGCTAAATTAGCAGTAGCAATCAATAGGTATTTTTTGGACTTATTAACTACTATATCCTATCATTCAATGTTCATTTTAGAAAAGCAAGAATGTATTATCTTTCATCATTAAAATTTGAGAACAAAGAGTATTATTACTGTAGAGTGTAGTTTGTATCGTATGATCAATGATCATTCATATTTGAATTTGAAATTTTTGAATGAAATTTTGTATTCCAATAGCATTTAATACAGTAAATCAGCTAAGAATAACTGAATAAAATAGAGTAACTCAACATACATTGAATTGGAAAACATGAAAATTAGATAGAGAACAATTTGTTTTGTATTCATTTACAATATATTACAATTTATAGTAGTTCAAAATTCAGAGCAATCTTTGTAGGCCAGTCCAAACATCCTTTGATGGCACAACAATTTGGTTCATAGTATAGTCACACTCCTGCAACTTCGTTAGCAATTCATATTTGGAAGTGTGACTTGACAACACTATTGCTTCTAAAACTCCATTCAAAGTTCTCACTAGTTTGATGAAATCCATGAATGTATCAGGAGATATGTCTGTAGGAAGAAAGCGTAAATCAGTATTTATTTTGTCCTGCAACCTTATTTTGTAATTTTCTCTTCTAATAAACTTATTTGTGTCACATCCCTTAGGAAAACCAAGACTTTCCATATTCACTTTCCTTTGTTCCATCTTTGTGATCTTCTGCTTAGCTTTGTCATCCAATTCCTATGCTTCTTGTAGCTTCTCACATTTTTTAATGATACTTGATGTCTTTACTGAGGCATCAAGGCAATTGCTAATTGCCTTGTTTGATAGATAAATGTCACTCTTACTGAAGAGTTGTTGCATAATATCTTTTTCTTTCTTTTCTTTCTTGACAATATCCATGTTCTATTCAATGTTCTTATGGAGCTTCAAATAACATACTCTCATACTTTGAAGCATTTCAAACCACTCATACAAGCTATTAGAAATCACCAATATTTGGCCCCAAATGTGTTCTTTTGTAATATTCACTAAATTATTACTAGTATTTGTTAAAGTTTGAATTGTATTATTGGCCTTCTTTAGTTCTTCTACCATTTTTTCACAATTATTTTTCTCTTCCACTGCTTTGTGTTCCCAATTATTGGCTTTATTCGCTTGAGAGTCCAATTGCTTTCGCAATTCCCGGTTGGAGGCAACATTACTCTCCATGGTTTTAAATAACTTTTTTGAACTGACTCTTTCTTCCTCTAGTTTTTAACTAATTTCTACCAATTTTCCCCTCAGTGCCTTTAGCTTTGTCTACTCCTGTTCCTTCACTACTACCTTTGCATGTTCCTGCTCTGTATCTACTGATGTAGAGGTCAATTTTTTAATCTTTTTCTGTAAATCTTTCAAACTATTCTCTGAAGCTTTCCTCTTTGCTTTTCCATTGCCAATGTCTGTCTGTAACTTTTCTATAATTTTCTCAAGATTTCTTTTCTCTCTTTCTAACTTAGTAGTGCATTGTAGACCACTTGGTTTTTAGACTTTGACACATTGATTTTGTCCACATTTTTAACTTTGAAAAAATCCATTTGGAGAGTGCTAACTTGAAATTCAGACGAATCTATCTGACCCTCTGGTGGGTTTCCATCTTTTTTTGGTGGAATAACAACCATGAACTCCATCATTTCTCTATTTGGGTCATATGTTGGAAAAACCCTATTGGATGCAGGTTGTTCCTCTACAGAAGTAGTAAGGGCACTAGTCTGCAATGTCTTCTTTATTTCCTTATTCTTGGTTGTTGTTTTTGCAAATTTATTATAGAAATATTTGAAACAAAAATCTGGTGTTGTAGAAGGATTTGTATGTTTGAAAGGTGAACCAGAGGTAGATCTTGCAATGCCTATTGATCTAACTAATGATGTTTGAGGATTTAAACTTCTAGAGGGTTTTGCTGAACCTGAAATTGCAAACAGTTCTTTATGATCGAATGTCATTGTTGTCATTGTTTTGGATGTGGAAACCTTTTGCTTCTTGGCACTATCGTCTTCTATGGGGTTTTGTGTAGATTCTAGTGGCCTCTTTAGAGAGGGAACTTGTTGTATAAGTTGTCTAGTTCCACTGGCACCGGTGCCACTACCAAACCTAGTAGTAGCAGCTTCAAACCCAAGGCCTAGATGATGATCATAAGAAATTTTTTTATCTCAATTGTATTCCATGCGCCTTCTCCTATGGGACCCAAACCACCACCTTTATAACCCATTTTTTTCACAATGATTGCCCCTTTTCTTTTCCGGGCCTTGCTGATTCCACTTTGACTCCCAGTCCTTGGAGTAAATGCAATTGGTGGATTATCATCCTCACTGTCTGGATCACTATTGTCGTATGCTGAGTTAGGATGCTCCAAATTCCATAATTTGCTAAACTCTATATCCTTGTCTATTTCATCTAGATCTTCACTAGTCTTTGGTTCACCAAGATCCTTTCTCATACACCAAAAATCATTCATTTTTTTTATAGTCCATTTTCTATCCCTACAAGCTTCTACTATTTTCTTTGGTATTTTTATGTTTGATGGATAAACAATTTTCTCATAGAAATTATAGGACATCCTAGGTTGTACAAAGCCCTGGTTTATTGTTGTCATAATTTGTGATGACAACTGTTCAACTAAATTTTTTTCCTCACCAGAAACTTTCTCCATCTCTTTTGTAACGTCATCCCAGCTATCCTTTTTTTTCAACTTCTCTAGCAATGGTTTACTTTCATGTTGAAATAAGTTTGTAGAGTTCTTATTAGCAACAAGCATTGTTTGAATGACGTTGAGTTGATCATACTTCCAGTACCACTCTAAATCAAATTGAAAAATATCTATAAAAAAATTTCCACTTTGAATGCCTTTCTCTCAAATGTTAACCCTCTAATTGAGAAAGGTAAGGAAGGGAATATGCTCTTCTTCGATTGGACAGTGAAGATTCTATTTGTGCTCTCTAGTTGTACTACATATTCTACTACAAACACCCTATATGTCACATGCATTGGAAGTTTGTGGGGTTGCAGTTCTAATCTATAAAACCTTAGCACAGTGTATTCTTCCATTAAGTACCAGTTAACCAATTTAATTTTGCTTCCAAGTTGGATGCAATCCCTACATGAAGCAGACAATCTGGGCATTGGAGTTCTTATTATTTTTTTGTACAATGGTGCCAAAAAGAAGTCTACAAAATTACTGTAATTCCTTCTGTTATCATACATTCTTATCTAAGGTGTCCAATTATATATTGGAGTACCTATCTCCCTTTGAATTTCAAGCTTGTTGTCATTGCTCATTAATATTGCAGCATGCTTGGCTAGCAAAAGATAGCACAAGTAGGTTGTGAACCTAAATGTCTTAGAATTGCCTCTTTTAATCAATGCTAATTGTTCTTGCATCGATTGAACCATGTGTCCAACAAAATTATATCTTACTAGTTCATTGACACAATGGATATCCAAAATGAATTGAAGAATGTTGGTACCCACTTCCCTATTGTTTTCCAGTCCTAGGCAAAATACTAGCGAGGATATAGTATCCTGAACCCATGGCACAAAAATATTAAAATCATAAGGAGGCTTATGGTTCTCACCCAATGAAGCCTTTGCCTCTACAACTATTAGACCCTTTATAAATGAATCTTTTGTGTTTGGCAGGACTACCTCATATTGCTCTGCCAGCAATCCCAGGTCAATATGGACATTACAGTTTTGTCGGTCAAACCCTAGGTCTAGCAAACTGAGAAATTCTTCCTAGGTTATTGATAAAATTTCTTCCTAATTTTTTTTATTCACAATTTATTTTCTTTCTTCATCATAATTTTTTGCACAAATCAAGACAATTTTTGGGCAAGGGAAAACTTCAGGTAACAACATATGACCCAAACCAACATCCCACGAAGTAACTTTATTGGTTTTTGCACCTATCACTGGGTTAAATTTTATAAAATTAGACTTCTTTGGCCCAGTTGCCTTACTACACAATGTATGTTTAATTTCTATAACTCTCCTTTCACCCTTGATAACAGGATCATAAACATTATGATACTCATCAGTGAATTAGGGATTTCTACTAGTTTTCTGCAGTCTATTAAAGTTTTCCCATGTGCTTGCCCTTGGCCTTGAGTTTTCACTTTCCCCATTGTTCTTCGGAAGAATGAAAAACATAGATTCACAAATATTTACTAACAAAATCACAGATAATAACTAGCTAATTAAGAAAACCCCAGTTTAAGAAAACCCCAATTGTACATGCAAGAATTAAAATTTCAAAATCAAGTTAAACTAAATTTTTGACATTACAAAATTGGGATGTATCAGGCTAGATATCTTACCTGAAATTAAACTTTGAAATCTGGATAGATAGAAGTTAGAATGGCTAAGGCTCTCACAAATTATAGTCTCAAAATCTTCGGTGACGGTTCAACAGTTCTTTTTAGCTATACTTCTACGAGTCGATACATTTTTAAAAAGGAAATGTTAAAAACCTTTCGTTAAATGTAATGGTATAAAATTATACTATAATGGTTACGTAATCTTTCTAAAACATACTACGTGTAATCTTTCTAAAACATACCATGTAATCTTTTCGATGAATTACATGTCAACGTGTCATGTTTTTGGAGCGAGTTTTTAGAAAAGCTTTTTGAAACCCATAGTACTTTTGAAATACGACTTCAACCGTTCATCTCTCGTAATCCAACGATTGTCACGATTTTAAAATATTAATAATTTAGTACACATTAATGAATATTAATTATTAACTATATTCACTTAGAATAGCTTATCCATGAAATTTGAACCAGTCACCATTAAATGATAAAGTTTGGAAATATTTAATTATTACATGAAACAAAAGTGCAACGCAAATTTTTTATATTATATAAGGCAAAACTTCATTACAATTCAAATATGTCCATAGACCATATCTATTAACGATTCTTATAATCAAAACAAAAAGGAAAAGCAGTAGCACTTCGAATTTCTTAAAATATTTTCATATTTTATTTTTTAACATACGTGATTACAATTTATATCAATGCAAAAACCATGGTAAGCTACTACCACCGGAGGGAGAAACAGTAGAGGGACTAGAGAATAGAGACTAGGTAGACTCAGGGACTATCTGGATGAGGCTCCCTTCCTTCTGTGTGGAAGTCTAAAGAGAGGATAATCTCAAAGAATTCTTCTAGCCACGGATAGTCCCTGAGTGCCTCTAGTAGGTGCCACTTCTGGAGGAAATCCCTCCCAATCTGTGCCCACTTTCGATGACGTGTGAGCTTCTTAGCATCAAGGTTCAATAAAAATGGTTGCCTAGGCACATTTACTCCTGGTTGTAGAATCTTAGGCAAATCATTTTTCCAAGGAATTCCAAACTCAATTTTTGAAAATATGACAACATGCACATCGTTGCTGAGGTACTCTTCTTTGAAAACTTTCCTCAGAAGCATGATAATATCCACCTTTTCCCCCCGGGTCCAACAGAGATGCCAAGAACCAAGATGAAATGTCAGTGTTAACTCTATACCTATTTTCACTCTCCAAAAATTCACGTCCGAGCACCATCTTTATAGCCTCCTTGGTGAAGGCTCCCAACTCCGCAGCAATAAATGCCAGGATTGGGTCTATGACTAGGCCCAAAAAGGCCTTCTGATCCTCCAAGGCAGTGCATTTCAAATGAATTGGAGTGTTCATTGAAAATCAAACTGATATTAGTATTCTAATTTTTAACAAAAATCAAAGAGAACCTAGCACTCGTAGACTATTTTCACAAATATGCTTTCACAATCATAAATTAATGAGCGTAGATTGATCTATTTATAAGTCCTGATTGAAATTCTTTCTCTACCCTACAGATCTAATTAATTCATAAGATAAATGGTAACTATCCAAAAATCTCCAAATCTTTCATATTTAATGCAACAGTGGGTGAAATTGGAAATAACACTTATGATAAGACATTTTCTATCTTGGGAATAACAAAAGCCAAAAGGATCGCGCCACGCAGGTGGACATAACAATTCTTTATTATAAAAAAACTTGAAATTTGTGCCCACTCTGTAGAAACAATAAGCAAAGTATGTTAGCTGCCAAATGGTGGTAGGAAATGAAGCTTTACCATTGATGTAAGATCATCGAATGGTCAAAAAATAATGTCCTTAGATGAGATGACATTTTCATTCAAGCCTTAACTTTAAGGCATTATTCTATCGAGGTAATGAATAGTTATATGATGTCACACATATATGTCAGTGAAAATTGAAAGGTGCCATCTAAGAAACCATTAATTCACATTACTTTAATTGATGTCATGACTCATCTACTCATCGCCATTAATTAATATTTCTATCTAATATTACCAAAGATTGCCAAACGAATTATACTTTTTTGGTGTCAGAAAATGAGGTCACAGACTCACAGTGTCAGACGTCCGTTTGATTACAACATATCAATGACCAAAGGTGAATTTTGGGCCTATTGTTGGTCTTCATAATCTTTATCAAAAATTCTTGGTGGAATCATGACACGTGGTATGATTGATCGTGGGCTCATTGGTATGATCAATCATACCACATGTCATGATTCTGCCAAGAGTTTTCCATAAATATTATGAAGAGCAACAATAGGCCTAAAATTCACCTTTGGCTGTTGATATGTTGTAAATCCAATGGACGTGTGTCGTGTGAATCTGTGATGTCATAGTGATGGGAGTGGGACCCAATGCAACTTCAACATCAAATCAGAGCCATTGGATTAAGAGAGATGAACAGTGGAAGGTGCATTTCAGACGAAATGTGGTGAGATAACTCCTTTACTGAAAAATCTCTCCAGAATCATCACACGTGTCATTCTTCAAGAATGAAAACTTAAATTACCTAGAATGTTAAATGTAATAATTATTTCCAATTATTCAATCGCCATACCAACTATAAATTTTTGAAAACCATTGGCCATGACAAACAAATTAATTCAAATATTTGGAAAATAGTTTCACCATATTTTTATAAAAATGGTATCCATTATTAAAAAAATTGTCACCAAATATCCATATTTTGAAACATAATTCGCCATCAATATTAATAATTTTCCTATAAAAAAATTGTAGTTGCCATTTTTTTATAAAAATGGTATACACTATTAAAAATTTCACCACCAAATCTCCATATTTTGACACATAATTCACCATCACTATTAAAATTTTTCCCTCCAAAACGCATGTGATTTGCCACAATTTTATACTTTTCGAGAGGGGGGGGGGGTTTCTTAAAGTTATGCCTGGAAGATAGAACTCTTTGGGAAAGATTCACATTGATACAAACCCTGTAGATATTATGATGAAGCCTATTAGTAGAGAGAAGTTCATTTGGTGCAAAACTTATCTTGGTCTACAAATTATCTGATAACTTAGGTAGCATTAGCAATGGTATTTCAGTAGAGAAATTATTCATAAGTTTGGCATTTGACTTCAAGTAGGAGAATGTTGGAATGTGAAGTCATCATGAATTGCCACTAGTTATGGTTGAGTCATCATGGATTACCACTAGTTGTGGTTGAGTAATCATGGATTAAGTACACTAGCACTTGTTTTTATTAGACAACTTACTATAAATAGTAAGTTTGTTAGGTGACTTACTATAAATAGTATGTTTGTTTGGTGATTTACTATAAATAGTAATTTTGACATGTATTGAACATGTAGTTGTATGATTCATACTTACTAAATTTAGTAAGTTGTCTACAATTAGGACTCTATAGCTTAGTTGTTATATGCAACTTGAAGTCATGAGTTGAAGTACAGTTTGAAGATTGTTGTAACTGTGAAAATTCCTAAGAATCAATTTAAAAGATAGTTGATTGTGTTTTTCTTCCTCATATCAATTTACCTAGTTTTTCCTCATAAATCTTAGTATTGTGTGTATTTGTTCTTCTATGTAATTTTCTACAAAAAACTTTTAAATTTCATAACAAATGTGATGGGAAACAAACTATGTAAATTTCTACTTTAAAGGCATAGTACATGTTCTTGTATCAAGTTATTGTATAATCACTAGTACATTTGAGACCTTTTTCTGGCAGCAGGTCATCTGAATTGGGACAGTTTACCATCGATAAAATGACATCACCTGACGTTGCAATTTTTCTGTCAAAAAAACCAATGGTTTCGATGGGCATCGTAATTACGATGACAATGGACATTGCAAGAAGGGGGTGCCAACAAGGTGAACCTGGCGTCAGACCTATTTGTGGCCATCCCAATTACAACATCTATCCGTCGCAAAAAATAAAAGTAACGGTGACCTATTAGAATCTTCCGACGGGTTGCCATCATTTGTAATTTGTTTGCTAATGGAGATGTTGTTAGTGTGACGGATATCCATCAGAAGTGTACAATAGATATACGTCATTTGTAATTTTTAACGACAACAATGTTGTACATGCGACGGGGACCCGTCGGAATTTTATGATGGCTATCCATCATTTATAGTTTTTTACTGACAACGATGATGTACATGCGAAAACTAGATGTTAGATTGTTTCGATAGATAACCATCACTTTTTTATGGCCATTGCAATTGCAACGCAAATCAATTTTTTAAAATATATATATATATATTTGTCGATCGGGTTGGTATCGATTCAGAAGGGTGTTCTTGCAGATCTGGTTCCTACTCATGATTTGGTTATGGATCATTCAGAGATGACTTTGTAGTAAATTCAGTAGCGGCTCATGGATTATTGAGTTAGATGTGATGTCGAGAGAGTGACATGCAAAAATTGCACATTGGAGATTCATAGATCACTATGGTGTTCGTGATGACTTGGGAGAAGTCTTCTTCTTGGTGAACTGAGATGACAGACATAGATTATAGAAAGTGGGTCATTTGATGTGACTTATGAGACATTGGATGCCTCTTCACAACAGGTTCATGGTGCGGTCTGTGGTGTTTCTTTATGAATGGGTTCTTCGCAGAGATCTATTGATTTGGTATCCATTGAGATGGATCGATATATATTTTTTGTATGTGGATTGAGATCTTAAATTATTGAGTTTCTCTTTGTTTTGAGAATAGTTTAACATTCTCTACTTAATTGGGCGAACCACGTGAAGGTGGAAGCTCATCTGACCCCTCCTAGGAGCCTCTTATGACCCTTTATGACATTTTAAGACCTCTAAGATGTATTCTTAGGGATCGTAAAAGGTCATAAGGGGTCCTGGGACATAGCAGCTGAGGAACATAAATGTAGGCATCATGGTCACAATTTTTTGGAAACACAACATAATTGAGTGGTATACCCAGACGTGTTGCATCGTTTGGGTATACCATTCAATTATGTTGTGTCTCCAAAAAACTGTGACCATGATTCCTATATCTACATTTATGTTTCTCATTTTTTGTGTTTATGTGCATGTTCTTTATGTGTATCTACTAGAAATTCTAAAAAAAAAATTAGTATCTACAATAGCCCTCTGTTAACCACATTTACGCATATGGTCCCAACAAAGTAGTGAACAAACTACACAAAGAAGGCATCGCAGAAATATGATTTCTTCTTTCGCCATTCAAGAAATCTTGTCGGCAGTAGCTGCCTCTCGAGCCTTGCACAAGTTGCACTTATTTCTTACATCAGGTATAGATGTAGATGGGGTAGATGTAAATGTGGTTTGATCAACCCACAGAAAGTATTGACATCCAATATTTTCCTGCAATACCAAATGTACATCAATTCTTCATAAAATGATTAATTAGTTGTCACATTATTTTTAAATCATAAAATATAACTACGTATCCAGACCTTTTTCCTATTTGGGAAAACCTAAAATTGACATCAAGGATTACTTGTTGTGCGTGACATCTTCAACATGCATGGGCCAACACCACATTGACACATAGGCACATTGACCGAAGTCATTGACGCTATTTCAACAAATATTGCATTATCACAAATATTGCATTGTCATTATTTTGTTCATTCATACTAATTATAATTACAATAAAAAGAAACATACTAATGTAGACTTGCACATTTTTTGGCTAAGTTGAAGTCTTTAGTTTAAATCACTAGACACTCAAAACAAAATGACAAACCAAAGACAACCATGCAATAAAAATCAATTACTAAGTAATTCAGAATTAGCTCACTCCATTGCAGGGAACAAAGAGAATCCCCTGCAATTTAACATCATTGATGTGCAAGGAAATAGAAAATTAGCAGAAGCAACTCTCATATAAGTAGGACATATAAAACAAGGTGAATAAGAGTAGTACATATAAAACAATCATTAGAACATGCCAAACATCTGGTATAATTATAAATTTCATTCATGCCATCGATATTCTTCTTCATCCATCTCATCATCAAGATCATCATCATCGACGACATCATCACCACCACTATCATTGCTGTCATCATCATCATCAGCATCAGCATCATCATCGTCATCATCATCATCATCCTCATTAGTAGCAGTAGCATCGCCATTAGTAGCAACATCATCATCATCTTCTTCTTCATATTCTTCTTTGACTAGCTCTCGATCATGATCATCATCTACATCATCTTCCACTTCTTCATCTTCCTCGGTATCTTCTTCCATCACATTATACTTTATCAGCCTTCCTCTTGGATCATGTCTAACAACAAATGACCAACCCAGTTTATGTGGAACCTCTGAGTAAAATACCTGCTCATATTGGCTTGTAAGAACATAGGGCTCTTCTCCAACTGGCTCAAACAACTTTGTATTAATAATTAGAAATCCATTGTCATATTCAATAACAGTTCTATCAGGATCATTTTTATTGAGTCATAGTCTATACCATTTCACAATGAAGAGAACTAATTTGAAGGAATTAAAGTCACAGTCAAGTATATCAACCAAAATACCATAGAATCAGTTTTGTGACTCTCAAGGATGTAAGTCATTTCTAGATGAAATATTAGTCACCTGGAACACTGCACTTATCCCAGAATCACAAGTTTTTTTCGTGTCATCCAACTTTTTGATGCAAAATTTATAACCATTGCAAAACATAGCCTTGTGGTGTTTCACCTGCAATAATGACAAACATGTATAAATTATTACATCACGAGTTGAAAAACATACGGTTGATTAATTAACAAGTTTATAAGTACCTGGTGATCTCTTAAACCATATGCTAAATCTATTTCTTTTTGTGTAACATTGGGATCTCCATTACGATGAGCTTGTATAACCAATGAAGACACAGATTCCCATGTTAATCTATGACCATCATGCTGACATTGTTCAATCCATGTCGTCATCCAATCTTGATTGTTTGCAATAAACAAATGTTTTGCATCCCACTCTTTAGCAGTTGTACAAAAGTAAATAGATGACTTACAACAGATTTATTTTAAAGATTAAGAATTAATTAACTACAATAACATCTCATAATTTATTACCTTTCAATTTCCTAAATCTACCATTGCCCACCAAGTACTCCCCTTCAAATTTTTTAATTGAGCCAAGATCCCAAATGCAATCTATATGGGTCTTTGCTGGAAGATTAGGAAGATATTGAGTAACGTACACCATCATCTGGTATACCATATATCCCTCAAGCATAGAGCCCTCGGGATGTGCTCTTTGTCATACCAAACCCTTCAAAAATTTCAAGTGTCTCTCAACCATCCACATTGACCTAGCATGTACAGGTCCACATAATTCAATCTCCTCAACTTGGTGTATGAGGTAGTGTTCTTGTGCATTGAAAAAAGCTAGAGGTAAATACTTTTGCATTTCACACATTAATCAAAAAATTATTTTCTTCCAATATTTTATGTCTTCTTTATGGATTTCTTTAGATGACAACCACCTGCAAGGGATTCAAGACATAAATATATAAATACAAGTCTTTACAATATATTACTTGTTTGATATTATTGTTTGATATATTGAACAAATATTACTTCTTACCTTGTGTATTTTTCAAGATCATATATCACTTGTTTAATATTATTGTCGAAGTTATCAGGGAGAGATAGGGGTAGAAAATACTGCAACAATTGTCAACTAATCATTTCATACAATGAAAATTGAATGCAATTACACAAATATATTGTAAATACAAAAGACTGTGACTTACCTTGATGAAGGTATGCCAATCATGCATTTTCATCCCTGACCCAAAATCATTTTTCTTTGATATGAGATTGCTTATATCTGTAGAAAATCCTATAGGAAATTGAATTTTTCAGATCACTTCTTTTATGGCATTACTTTGTTGCTCTGTTAATAACCAAGGAAGAGCACTTGCATTAATCCGGTCTCCATTACTATTTGATTCAATGATATTTTTCATTGCATGATTGGAATCATGAATGTCACTACAAATTTTGCCAAGTTTTTGTTTGTCATGCCTTCTGTTAAATATTTTCCACAGTGTCTCTATTACATTATTTCCAATATGTATAGTATCAAACAGATGCACAATTTGTAGATGCTCATAGTAGGGTAGCCTACTAAATTCTCTGGGATAACATTTTAGTCCCTTTGGAAGCTGGTCGGTGATGCCTTCACGACCTTCAAGATCATCAACTACATAATTATCCAACAAAACATAATCAAAATATATAATTTTCAAACATCGACCATTACGTGGAATGATATTACCTCAAATTCTACTACATTTCAACTGCCATATGTGAGGTGTCATTCTTCAGGGCTTTGATGTAGTATCTTCTTTCCCATTGAAAATATATCTTTCTACACTTTGATACTTATGATTTTTGGGGAGGAACTACCTATACTCATCAAACACCTACTTTCTTAAACTTTTGGAATGATGGGATTTCATCTTTGGACCACACATTGGACATGCAAATTTTCTCTTTGTTTGAAGACCTACAAGATAATGATAAAATTGGATTTAATATGTATATTTTTAGAATTTGAATTATCACGTACAACTAGAATTCATCATAACATACCAAAGAAATGTGTCAACCCTGGAGCATCATGAATTGTCAACACAAGCATTGCATGGAATTGAAATTGTCTTTGTCCAATTGATTGGGAGATGTCATACATAGTGAAACCATTCCATAACACCAACAACTCATCGATAAGAGGTGCAATATATAAATTCATATCTTTCACTTGGTGCTTACCTAGTTGAATTAACAACAACATCAGATAATTATTGTGGCCATTTCACTCCAAGACTTATAATTACATGTAGATAACTATAAAATAATAAGATACTTGGAACAATCATTTCCAACATAATGTGCTCCCTCTTTATTGACATCCATGGAGGAAGGTTATTGTTTATAACAAAAATAGACCACATCGAGCAAATGGATCTCATACCTCCATGTGTATTGACATCGTCTGCTTCCAGAGAAAGCCTGAGATTTTGAGGTTCCTCTTTAAAGTGTGGCCACTTTTCCTTTATGTCCATAAATGATGAACCATCTGTAGGCATTTGAATAAATTTGTCTCAACTCCTGCCACATGCATGGTAATCCATAAATTGTGCCAAGATATTGCACCTAAATAATCATTTCAGACATGGAATAATGGGGATGTGATGAATAAACTTGCGAGGCACCTTTTTTGTCACTTGATCATCTCAATATCTGCTCGTATGGCATTCAGGGAATTCTGTTGCATTTCATGTTCTTTATAATAAATAATATGATCTTCAAGACAAGCATCTATTGTTTGATACTCCATTCCAATATGTTTCATAGTAGCACATAATTCTCAGTACGAGTGAGGGAGAACATTTGATGGTGGTAACAGAAAGTCACCTATCAATCTACAACAAATAATATAAGTCATTACTATAAACAATCTTAATGGTACATGTTTCACCTTTTATAGACTATAATGACATATATGACAAATTGACGCAAGGTAGGATACAAGAGGGGCCAAACAATGGTGCACCCTAATGATCCAAGCCTACACAACACATGCGGAAGCAACAAACAACAACAGTGAGAGAGACAATGCCAGATCTATCATATATTATCATCAAATAGAACCATACATGTCAGGTTGTAACGCCTTTCCGGTTAGGGCTAGATATTACAATGAATCACATAAGTCCTCAAATATGTGAGGATCTGTCACAAATCTCCAATCTAATGTCTACTATCTTCTATCCCAGACTCCATCCTAATCTACAACCAAACATCTACATTTATACAAGAAGCTACTGAGTTGAGTCGGCCTTCAAATCCACAATCATAGAAGAAATGGTCAAATCTAGGACCACATGCTTCCCAATGATGGATTCCAACATTAAATCCATGATCCAATATAAATGCACAAGCCGGCCACAACAAGAACTAAAACTAAACCTGTCGGTGAGCAAGATAACCAAGCAGTAGACAAGCAATGTTGAGCACCAGTGAAATAACTGACCGCCCAGGAGAGAACTGACCACACTCGGTAACCAAAGGAAATCGACCAACTACTGACCAACTCGGTCAAAGTAGGAACCGAGCAACACAGACAAACTCCAAATTATTTTTGGTGACACAAGATTACCAAGGACCCAAGATGCTCTTGCATCAGACACCTGGGGTTATTTTGAAATGATTCTCCAAATTATTTGGTAGGTTTGGTTCGAGCTGCATCCAACTCAGACTATGAAATCCAAGAACTGTCTTGCATCGGTCTATTCTTCCACTTTACCAGATATTCCATATACTATTTTCCTCTTGTGCTCTTGCCAACTCTTTCCTTCAAAATCTATTCAACTTCATCATTTTTCTTCTTAGGATATTCTGTCGGTACTGTTACTTCTTCATCAGGTTCATGATACTCATACAAATCAGCAATGTTGAAAATATGTGATATGTCCATGTCATCAGGTAACTCTATTTCATATGCATTTTCACTGTCAAATTTCTTCAAAATCTTGCAAGGTCCAAACTTCTTCATCTTTAACTTCCCATATGTTCCAACAGGAAATTGGCCTTTCTTCAAATGAACCATCACTTCATCACCAATATCAAAAGTTTTATATCTTTTTGATCTATCAACTCTGTCTTTGTACTTTTGATTACTGTCTTCTAGCTTCAACTTCACATTTTCATGCAATGTATTCATGTACTTAGCGAATTTTACTCCTTCAACACTTTTCTTATTCTCATCAGCAATGTCTATCAAATCAGATATTCCTCTTGGTTGTGTGCCATTCACAATCTCAAAAGGTGTCTTTCTAATACTCCTATTCATTCAATTATTGTATGCAAACTTTACTTGTGCCAACATAAAATCCCAATTACTTGGTGTGTCTCTAGCTAAACATCTCAAAATATTTCCCAAACTTCTATTCACAACTTCGGTTTGTCCATCAATTTGTGGGTGAAATGTAGAACTATATTTCAACTTAGTGCTAAATTTCTTCCAAAGGGTTTTCCAAAAGTATCTAACAAATTTACTGTCTTGATTAGAGATAATACTCCTCGGTAATCCATGCAATCTGACAATTTCCTTAAAGAAAAGATCTGCTACGTGTATTGCATCTAATGTCTTTCTACATGGTATAAAATTTGTCATCTTAGAAAATCTATCCACAACAACAAATATAGAATCATTACCTCTTACTGTCTTCGGTAAGCCAAGAACAAAATCCATACTGATATCAATCCAAGGTTTCTTAGGAATAGAAATCGGTGTATACAATCCAGTAATCTAACTTACTCCTTTTGCAACTTGATGAATTCCACAACTTTTCACAAATTTCTAAACATCTTTAAACAATTGCGGCGAATAGTACTTCTCCTTAAGAAAATTCCATGTTTTATCAATACCAAAATGTCCAAGCAAACCACTACTATGTTTCTCTTTTATCATATTAGTTCTCATTACTCCTCTCAATATACACAACTGAATACCTTTAAACAACATACCTTCCTAAATGAAATATTCATCCCATTTAGTGTCTTGTTGATCTTGAATAGGTGCTCTGCATTTTCTCCATGGCTTAGAAAAATCAGGGTCAAACTCATAAGAATCTCTCATCTCATCAAAACCAAGAACTTCAATTTTCATCTCGGTCATCAAAGATCTTCTTCTACTCAATGCATCAACAGCTCGGTTAGTAACTCCACTCTTATGCTTTATCACAAATATATAACTCTATAAATACTCAACCCATTTCATATGTCTCTGATTCAACTTATTCTGACTACCCAAATATTGTAAAGCCTTATGATTAGTATACAACACAAATTCACTCGGTATAAAATAATGTCTCTATTTATTCAGTGCTTGAACAATAGCATAGAATTCTTGATCATACACATAATATTTCCTTCTACCATCATTCAACTTTTCACTAAAGAAAGCAATAGATTTACCTTCTTGACTCAACATAGCTCCAATTGTACTTCCACTTGCATCACATTCTACTTGAAATACTTTACTGAAGTCATGTAATGCCAAAATAGGTAATTCAGCAACCTTCTACTTCAGAGTCTCAAAACTTTTATCAGCTCCATGTGTCCACTTGAATTCTCTTTTGTCTCCTCTCATAGTCTCAATCATAGCATTACAAATTGAACTGAAATTCCTTATGAACTTTCGATAAAAACTTGTCACACCATGAAATGATCTTACTTCACTAGCATTCATAGGTGTAGGCCAATTCAAAATAGCTTCAACCTTTTTAGGATCCATCTTCAAACCATCAGCTAAAATAACAAATCCCAAATACACAATATCTTATTTCATGAATGAACACTTTTTCATATTTATTAGCAATTTCTCCTCTTTCAATCTCTGCAAAAATTGTCTAACATGGAACAAATGTTCTTCTCTGGTCTTACTAAATATCAAAATATCATCAAGATATGCAATCACAAACTTACCCAAGAATTTATTCAAAACTTCATTCATCAACCTCATAAAAGTACTCGGTGCATTAGTTAAACCAAAAGGCATAACCAACCACTCATACAAACCTTCCTTTGTCTTGAAAGCAGTCTTCCACTCATCACCTTCTTTGATTCTAATCTAATGATACCCACTTTTCAAATCAATCTTTGTGAAATACTTTACTCCAGTCAAATTGTCCATTATGTCATCCATTCTTAGTATAGGAAACCTATACTTCACTATTATCTTATTGATTGCTCTAGAATCAATACACATTCTCCATTCTCCATTCTTCTTTGATGCCAATACAATAGGGACTACATAAGGACTCAAAATTTTGCTAATCAAACCTTTCTCCAGCAACTCTTGAATCTATTGGTTCAATTCTTGATTCTCGGTAGGTGTCAACCGATGAGGTGCCTTATTCGGTAAACTAGCTCCAGGGATTAGATCCATACAATGATCAATGCTTCTTTTTGGTGGAAAACCATCAGGTACATTATCAGAAATGATATCACTATACTCGGTGAGTAACTTATCAATCTCCTCAGGGACATTATCCTCTATTTTCTTACTCGGCTTGTTAGGGATTACAACAAAACATACATCATTCTTCTTCAAGGAATTAACAAACTTTCTTCCTTCCATCATACAAACTTTCACAGATGTGCAAACATTACTAATAGGTTCTTCCATCAATGGTAACAAGATTTGTTTCCTTCCATCAACACAATAGTATACTTATGTAATCTCTCATCATATATAACATGTCTATCATATTGCCAAGGTCTACCCAACAAAAAATGACAACAATCCATAAGCATGATATCACATAACACCTTATCATAGTATTTTCCAATCTTCAAATTCACATAACATTGTTCACTTACCAAGAGTGTATGCTCATCTTTGATCCATGAAATCTGATAGGGCTTCGGATGTACCAACCTTTCCAATTGCAATTTTGTGACCATCTCCTCATATGCCAGATTCTTCGAGCTACCACTGTCAATGATTACCTTCCAAACTTTATCAGAAACTCTAAATCTAGTCTTGAATAAACTTTTCCTTACCGAATCTTCCTTCTTGCTTTCATTCCATAGTGCTCTCCTTACCATCAAGTTATTTTCTTTCTCAGGTTCAATTGGTGACTCTTCTTGCACCAAAGCATTTCTACTGCTACCAGCCTTCTTACTAGCCTGTGTACATTCCAAAGATCTATGTCCTTCTCCATAATTATAACAAGTTCCTCAGAAACTTCCTCTGCCATAACCACCTCAGTAGTTACTACCTCTACCTCTAGATGAACTTTCACCTTTCCACTTGGTCTTTCCTTTGTCCAAATTTGTCTTTTCTAGTTCAAATCTACCATTTTCACCATTAGATCTACCTCTTCCTCTAGAGAATCTACCACCTCGACCTCTTTGTCTTTGCTCATGTCTCATGTTTAATTTCTCCTTGGCCTTCAAAGAAAATTGGTAAGCCTCTTCAATGTTCTCCAACTTGACCATACTGATTTCCTCTTGGATGGAAACTCTCAAACCATTCAGGTATCTACCAATTCTTTCTGCATCATCTTCATCATGTCCAAATTTGATATCTAATCTATAGAATTCCTTAGTATACTCTTTTACCGAACTATCTTTCTATCTCAAACTTTGCATTCACCAAACTAGGTTAATCTGATAATCACAAGGTAAGAATTTTCCTTTCAATTTGTTCACCATTTTATTCTATACCTTGATTTTTTTTTTCTTTTCCTTTTTCTATCCAGCTGCAGATGTTCCCACCATAAGGATGCATGACTTTTCAACTTTGTGCTTGCAATTTTCACCTTCTTATCCTCAAGGATATTTTCATATTCAAAGTACTTTTCCATTTCGGTGATCCAGTCCACCAATTCATCTGAATCTAGCTTTCCACTATACTCAGGAGGATTGAAATGTGGTGTTGACTTCAGACTTGTCAAAGCCTTTAAAAATCTTTCTTCACCTTGATCCATAATAGGTGCAGGTTTTGCATTCGCATGTTCTTCAATTTCATCATCACTAACATCTTCAAGATGTTTGCCTCTTCTTTGGGCTATTTCAACAGCTTCTAACCTAGTAGCAATTTACCTTAGCATATCTGCCAATCTTGGATCTGCATCTCGCCTCCCACGAACCATCTTGACAAACCTCTACAATTGCAGGTCAGATCACAATCTGCTACCCCACAACAATCAACTAAGGCTTCAAGAGGAACCTACAAACCTAGATCTGCAGAACTAGATCAAGATCTCACCTCGCTCTAATACCACCTGATGCAAGGCAGGATGCAAGAGGGGCCAAAAAATGGTGCACCCTAATGAACCAAGCCTGCACAACACATATAGAAGAAACAAACAACAAGAGTGAGAGGGAGAATGCCAAATCTATTATATATTATCATCAAATAGAACCATACATGCTAGGCTGTAAGGCCTTCCCAGTTAGGGCCAAATATTACAATGAATCACAGAAGTCCTCAAACATGCAAGGATCTATCACAAATCTCCAATCTAATGTCTACTATCTTCTATCCCAGACTCCCTCCTAATCTACAACCAAACATCTACATTTATACAAGAAGCTACCGAGCTGAGTTAGTCTTCAGATCCACAATCATGGAAGGAACGGTCAAATCTGGAACCACACACTTCCCAATAATGGATTCCAACATTAAATCTATGATCTAATATAAATGCACAAGTCAGCCACAACAGGAACTAAAACCAAACCCATCAGTGAGCAAGATAACCGAGCAACAGATAGGCAATGCCGAGCGCCAGTGAAATAACTGACCACCCAAGAGAGAATTGACCACACTCGGTAACCAAAGGAAACCGACCAACTATCAACCAACTCAATCAAAGAAGGAACTGAGAAACATAGACAAACTCCAAATTGTTTATGGTGACACAGTATTGCCAAGGACCTGAGATGCTCCTGCATCACAAACCTTAGCATATGTGACATTGCTATGTTGGATAAACCATTCATAACCTTCAAATTCACCAACATAAATATAGTAGAGAGAAGAGTAGATTGGGAGCCTTCGTAAAGGGCCATGTCCGCCTTCTCAAGTAGAGGTATATCATGGATGTCATCAATGTCATCCTCATCATAATCATCATCATAATCATCATCATCAACAACACTTGCAGCACTAGTACCAAATGTATCAATGATCAATGCATTCATATCATCATCTTCAAATGTGTTTTCTGGTGCATGATCATCATCTTTCATGGGATCATGATCTTCATCTTCAATACTCACACCTCCATGTTCCTCTATATTCACACTGGGGAGATCGACCTATATAAAAATGATGATAATCAAACCCCCCTTCAATGTGATGATCAAACCTCCTTCCATGGTTCATATGTATATTAATTGTGAAAATAATATAACAAACAACTTACCACTAGATGATAATCAAACCCCACTTCAATGTGACCATTCTCCCTACAATGTCTCTTTGTTGTTTTGATTTTTATTCTTCTTATTTTTAAGCCGTTACAACTCTTGCATGGACAATAACATTTGTCATCACCTTCTCTTTGAAAGTTAGACAACAATCTAGCGATTATCTCCCTATTTTAATTGAGGTAAGCAATGATATCACTATAAATCAAGGGGCATTATAAATCATGAATTCTCTATAAAATTAATGTATTGCTCTAGATTTCATATGGACATTTTGTTAAATAGTTGGCATGTATGTTTATTCAAATGGAGTTATATCATTTAGAATGGATATATGATAGGTAGATATCAAATTTTATGTCACTATCTGATCTAATAGCATCAATATAACAAACAGAGCACTGACCAATCAAATAGGGACATGAGGTGCTCAAACAGTGAGCTCATAAAACAATATATTTAGTCTTAATAAAATCTTATAAAACAACATCTATTGTGTGAAGTGTTTGATCTCTCTTTATTTATGTTGTTGTTTCAATATTCACTATGTGGTACGCCCCGTTTATGATAATTTCATGAGGAAATTTCTTGATGGCTTGTAGGTTGCAAGCCAAGGCATCATGCATTATTTATGAGCTCACTGTTTGAGCACCAACCAATCAAATAGGGACATGAGGTGCTCAAACAGTGAGCTCATAAACAATGCATGATGCCCTAGTTGTAGGTAGTTATCTCTTCTATAATGATGGAGGAGTGAAAGGTAATGATCAATAAGGTTTTTGCTATTAGATCATACATTAATACACTTACTATTTTGAATTTGAGTTCGGGCATCATGCAATGTTATTGTTGTCATTGCATGCTTGCTTCTATTGTGCACCATATATTATTTTATACACCATTTATTTCATTGAGACCGTGAGCTTGGCATTTGTAATGTATTTTATGTTATTGGATCAATGCTACCATGTTGTTGAGGCTATAGATGCATTGAATCACCACTATCATTCTACTTTGATACCAGCAATATAACAAATCGAGCACCCTCTAATCAAATAGGGACATAAGTAAGACATTTAATGCATTATTACTTCATCATGATGATAAAAATTTCATTGGCTCAAAGCACATAGAAATTCAAAATAGTAGGATATCTTAATCTTTATGAGCTCAAATTCAAAATAGTAAGTGCATTATTTTATTACTGATATCCCTATTTGATCTAATAGCATCAATATAAAAAATAAAGCACCAACCAATCAAATAGGAACATGAGGTGCTCAAACAGTGAGCTCATAAAACAACATATATTGTGTGAAGTGTTTGATCTCTCTTTATTTATTTTGTTGTTTCAATATTCACTATGTGGTAGTCCCCATTTATGATCATTTCATGAGGAAATGTCTTGATGTCTTGCGGGTTGCAAGCCAAAGCATCATGCATTATTTATGAGCTCACTATTTGAGCATCAGCCAATCAAATAGGGACATGAGGTGCTCAAATAGTGAGCTCATAAACAATGCATGATGCCCTAGTTGTAGGTAATAACTCTTCTATAATGATGGAGGAAATAAAGGTAATGATCAATGAGGTTGTTGCTATTAGATCATACATTAATACACTTACTATTTTGAATTTGAGCTCAAGCATCATGCAATGTTATTGTTGTCATTTTATGCTTGCTGTTGTTGTGCACCATATATTATTTTATATATTGTTTATTTCATTGAGACCGCGAGCTTGGCATTTGTAATATATTTTCTGTTATTAGATCAATGCTACCATGTTGTTGAGGTTGTAGATGCATTGAATCACCACTGCCATTCTACTTTGATACTAGCAATATAACAAACAGAGCACCCTCCAATCAAATAGGGACATAAGTAAGACATTTAATGCATTATTACTTCATCATGATGATAAAAATTTTATTGGCTCAAAGCACATAGAAATTCAAAACAGTAGGATATCTTAATCTTTATGAGCTCAAATTCAAAACTGTAACTGCATTATTTTATTACTGATGTCCCTATTTGATCTAATAGCATCAATATAACAAACATAGCACTGACCAATCAAATAGGGACATGAGGTGCTCAAACAATGAGCTCATAAAATAATATATTTAGTCTTAATAAAATCTTATAAAACAACATATATTGTGTGAAGTGTTTGATCTCTCTTTATTTATTTTGTTGTTGATATTCACTATGTGGTACTCCTCATTTATGATCATTTCATGAGGAGATGTCTTGATGGCTTGTGGGCTACAAGGTAGGGCATCATGCATTATTTATGAACTCACTGTTTGAGCACTGACCAATCAAATAGGGACATGAGGTGCTCAAATAGTGAGCTCATAAACAATGCATGATGCCCTAGTTGTAGGTAGTTATCTCTTATATAATGATGAAGGAGTGAAAGGTAATGATCAATGAGGTTGCTGCTATTAGATCATACATTAATACACTTACTATTTTGAATTTGAGCTCGAGCATCATGCAATCTTGTTGCTGTCATTGCATGCTTGCTGCTGTTGTGCACCATATATTATTTTATACACTGTTTATGTCATTGAGACTGTGAGCTATTGTAGTTGATTGTATTCTTTTGGGGTCTGATCTATTGTAGTTGTTTCTTTTTTCTTTGAATCATCGTTTAAAATTATTTTTGATGCAATATTTGTATGAAGAACAAGAACAAAATGGTGAACGAGTGTATTTGACAAAGATAAATATGACACATTTTTTGGGGCTGATTGGGTTGGCCTAGTACCATTTACATGGCCTGGCCAGATATTAAACAGTGAGCTCATGAACAATGTATGATGCCCTAGCTTGCAGCACACAAGCCATCAAGGCATTTCCTCATGAAATGATCATAAACGGGGAGTACCACATAGTGAATATCAACATCAAAATAAATAAAGAGAGATCAAACACTTCACACAATGCCTTGAAGGTAATAGAAATGATGTCCTAGCTCTCAAAGCTCACAGGTCATCAAGCATTCCAAATGAAAATATGTAAACAATGTCAATATTAAACAATGAGCTCATGAACAATGTATGATGCCCTAGCTTGCAGCCCATGAGCCATCAAGATATTTTCTCATGAAATGATCATAAACAGGGAGTACCACATAGTGAATATCAACAGCAAAATAAATAAAGATAGATCAAACACTTCACACAATGCCTTGAAGGTAATAGCAATGATGCCCTAGCTCTCAAAGCTCGCGGGTTATCAAACATTTCAAATGCTAAGATGTAAACAATGTAACTATTAACATTCATATTGTATCATTAAATCAACAAATGTCATCAAAATGAAATTGAGGTGCTCAAATAGTGAGCTCATAAACAATGCCCTCTTCGTGCCATGCAAAAGTATAGTGTCGTCTTCACAAAAGCTCTTAGAATTCACAAAAATTACAAATGACACTTTCTTTTTCAAAATTACAAAATTACAAAAATTTCATCGGTTCAAAGCACATAGAAATTCAAAACAGTAAGATATCTTAATCTTTATGAGCTCAAATTCAAAACAGTAAGTGTATTATTTTATTATTGATCTCCCTATTTGATCTAATAGCATCAATATAACAAAAAGAGCACCGACTAATCAAATAGGGACATGAGGTACTCAAACAGTGAGCTCATAAAGTAATATATTTAGTCTTAATAAAATTTTCTAAAATAACATATATTGTGTGAAGTGTTTGATCTCTCTTTATTTATTTTATTGTTGATATTCAGTATGTGGTACTCTCCGTTTATGATCATTTCATGAGGAAATATCTTGATGACTTGCAGGTTGCAAGCTAGGGCATCATGCATTATTTATGAGCTCACTGTTTGAGTACCAACCAATCAAATAGGGAAATGAGGTGCTCAAACAATGAGCTCATAAACAATGCATGATGCCTTAGTTGTAGGTAGTTATCTCTTCTATAATGATGGAGGAGTGAAAGGTAATGATCAATGAGGTTGCTTCTATTAGATCATACATTAATACACTTACTATTTTGAATTTGAGCTCGAGCATCATGCAATGTTATTACTGTCATTGCATGCTTGCTATTGTTGTGCACCATATATTATTTTATACACAGAACAATAGGTTTGGGGACTTAGACTTATGTTCAATCCTTAGTAATGGTTTGTGGAACTAATTACTAGATGAGTGACTACAATACCCTAGTTTGCATTATTAGATGATCTTGTTTAATTTATGTTCATTTCATGCAAAGATACATGTAAAGGAAAATAAATTTTTGAATCTAAAGATTACATGTATATATATGAAAAATAATTTGTATATGCTATACAAGGAAAATAACTTTCAAAAGAAAATGCAAGAGTACATGCATACATAAGAGGATGAACATAAATAATAAGGGTGTCAGACATTGCCTGAAGTGATAAATTTTTTACCCAGGTATGAATCTAGTGTGCCCCTGTGTGATCCAGAATCTGAAAAGAAAAGAGAGATGGCAGTTAGATACAAAATATTTAAGCAATGAATGTCATCCTATTACCGATCTTCATCTACAATTATGCATATGCATAGTCAAGCCATACACTTTTGAAAGAAAAACCAAGTTCACAGTCTCGATGAAATAGACAGTGTATAAAAAAATATATGGTGCACAACAGCAATAAACATGTAATGACAACAATAACATTGCATGATGCCCGAGCTCAAATTCAAAACAGTAAGTGTATTAATGTATGATCTAATAGCAACAACCTCATTGATCGTTACCTTTCACTCCTCCATCATTATAGAAGAAATAACTACCTGCAACTATATTTCATAATTCCTTCTTTGAAGTATATATATATCAAGTATAATTATGAGTTTACATCATATATTTAGTCTTAATAAAATCTTATAAAATAATATAAAACTAACCCAAAATACTTTATCTTAATAAAATCTTAATAAAACAATATATTTAGGCTTAATAAAATAATACACTTACTGTTTTGAATTTGAGCTCAAGCATCATGCATTGTTTATGAGCTCACTATTTGATCACATTGTTGTGCACCATATATTATTTTATACACTGTTTATGTCATTGAGACCGTGAGCTATTGTAGTTGACTGTATTCTTTTGGGGTCTGATCTATTGTAGTTGTTTCTTTTTTCTTTGAATCATCGTTTACAATTATTTTTGATGCAATATTGTATGAAGAACAAGAACAAAATGGTGAATGAGTGTATTTGACAAAGATAAACATGACATATTTTTTTGGGCTGATTGGGTTGGCCTAGTACCATTTACATGGCCTAGCCAGATATTAAAAAGTGAGCTCATGAACAATGTATGATACCCTAGCTTGCAGCCCGCAAGCCATCAAGACATTTCTTTATGAAATGATCATAAATGAGGAGTGCCACATAGTGAATATCAACATCAAAACAAATAAAGAGAGATCAAACACTTCACACAATGCCTTGAAGGTAATAGAAATGATGTCCTAGCTCTCAAAACTCACAGGTCATCAAGCATTCCAAATGAAAATATGTAAACAATGTCAATATTAAACAATGAGCTCATGAACAATGTATGATACCCTAGCTTGCAGCTCGTGAGCCATCAAGATATTTTCTCATGAAATGATCATAAACAGGGAGTACCACATAGTGAATATCAACAACAAAATAAATAAAGATAGATCAAACACTTCACACAATGCCTTGAAGGTAATAGCAACGATGCCCTAGCTCTCAAAGCTCGCGGGTTATCGAGCATTTCAAATGCTAAGATGTAAACAATGTCACTATTAACATTCATATTGTGTCATTAAATCAACAAATGTCATCAAAATGAAATTGAGGTGCTCAACAGTGAGCTCATAAACAATGCCCTCTTCGCACCATGCAAAAGTATAGTGTCGTCTTCGCGGAAGCTCTTAGAATTCACAAAAAATACAAATGACACTTTCTTTTTCAAAATTATAAAATTACAAAAATTTCGTTGGTTCAAAGCACATAGAAATTTAAAATAGTAAGATATCTTAATCTTTATGAGCTCAAATTCAAAATAGTAAGTGTATTATTTTATTACTGATCTCCATATTTGATCTAATAGCATCAATATAACAAACAGAGCACTGACTAATCAAATAGGGACATGAGGTACTCAAATAGTGAGCTCATAAAATAATATATTTAGTCTTAATAAAATCTTCTAAAATAACATATATTGTGTGAAGTGTTTGATCTCTTTTTATTTGTTTTATTGTTGATATTCAGTATGTGGTACTCCCTGTTTATGATCATTTCATGAGGAAATATCTTGATGGATTGCAGGTTGCAAGCTAGGGCATCATGCATTATTTATGAGCTCACTATTTGAGTACCAACCAATCAAATAGGGAAATGAGGTGCTCAAACAATGAGCTCATAAGCAATGCATGATGCCTTAGTTGTAGGTAGTTATCTCTTCTATAATGATGGAGGAGTGAAAGGTAATGATCAATGAGGTTGCTTCTATTAGATCATACATTAATACACTTACTGTTTTGAATTTGAGCTCGGGCATCATGCAATGTTATTACTGTCATTGCATGCTTTCTGCTGTTGTGCACCATATATTATTTTATACACAGAACAATAAACTTGGGGACTTAGACTTATGTTCAATCCTTAGTAATGGTTTGTGGAACTAATTACTAGATGAGTGACTATACTACCCTAGTTTGTATTATTAGATGATCTTGTTTAATTTATGTTCATTTCATGCAAAGATACATGTAAAGGAAAATAAATTTTTGCATCTAAAGATTACATGTATATATATGAAAAATAACTTGTATATACTATACAAGGAAAATAACTTTTAAAAGAAAATGCAAGAGTACATGCATACATAAGAGGATGAACATAAATAATAAGGGTGTCAGACATTGCCTGAAGTGATAAATTTTTTACCCGAGTATGAATCTAGTGTGCCCCTGTGTGATCCAGAATCTGAAAAGAAAAGAGAGATGGCGATTAGATACAAAATATTTAAGCAATGAATGTCATCCTATTACTGATCCTCATCTACAATTATGCATATGCATAGTCAAGCCATACACTTCTGAAAGAAAAACCAAGTTCACAGTCTCAATGAAATAGACAGTGTATAAAAAAATATATGGTGCACAACAACAATAAACATGCAATGACAACAATAACATTGCATGATGTCCGAGCTCAAATTCAAAATAGTAAGTGTATTAATGTATGATCTAATAGCAACAACCTCATTGATCATTACCTTTCACTCCTCCATCATTATAGAAGAAATAACTACCTACAACTATATTTCATAATTCCTCCTTTGAAGTATATATATATCAAGTATAATTATGAGTTTACATCATATATTTAGTCTTAATAAAATCTTATAAAACAATATAAAACTAACCCAAAATACTTTATCTTAATAAAATAATATATTTAGGCTTAATAAAATAATACACTTACTGTTTTGAATTTGAGCTCAGGCATCATGCATTGTTTATGAGCTCACTATTTGATTACCAACCAATCAAATAGGGACATGAGGTGCTCAAACAATGAGCTCATAAACAATGCATGATGCCCTAGCTTGCAGCCCGCAAACCATCAAGACATTTCCTCATGAAATGATCATAAACAGGGAGTACCACATAGTGAATATTAACAACAAAACAAATAAAGAGAGATCAAACACTTCACATAATGCCTTGAAGGTAATAGCAATGATGCCCTAGCTCTCAAAGCTCGTGGGTCATCGAGCATTCCAAATGCAAAGATGTAAACAATGCTAGTATTAACATTCATATTTTGTCATTAAATCAACAAATGTTATCAAAATGAAATTGAGTTAATGAGAAGACAAAGCTCGAATGTCTACCTCAAGTCATGGCTGCCATATAAAGATCAAATGCTAAGGAACTATGTTATAAAATTTCATGCCAAATTTCAAGGCATGAAATTTTATAACTGTACACATATATTTTCTTTGACTCCCTCACATTGTAAACTCAATGCTAAGGAGAAAAAAGTATGATGTCAAAATGTATAAAATTTCATGCCTTGAAATTTTATAACATAGTTCCTTAGCAGTTGCCATATGAAGAGCAATGCAAGGTGGCAACTTTCTCATTTTACCATAGTTAGGGCCCTCTTTTACCATGCTTTATGAGCTTTATATTTTTTTTTTTAAAGTGAAGACAAAGATTATCTTAATTTATTATCTTTAAATTTTATTCATTTTATGATTTTAAAAATTGAAATAAAAAATATAAACTTTTAAGAAACTTTTACATCTTTTCATCAAATGACCCAAAAACATCAAGAATCATCATATATGGTCACTAATAGCCAACTTTCAGAAGAATATGAATGAATGAAAACATACATAATTGGATGAACATAAATAATGAAGGTACTAGACATTGCCTGAAGTAATGAAGTGTTGACCCGGGGTTCAATCCAATATGCTCTTGTATGATCCAAAACTTGCAAGGAAGGAAAAGATGGGGTTAGATCCAAAGGATCAAAGCAATGTCTGGTACCCTATTACTAATCCTCATCTACAATTATGCATGTGCATAGTCAAGCCATATACAAACTCAACAACATGGTAGCATTGATCCAATAATAGAAAATACATTACAAATGTCAAGCTCACGGTCTGAATGAAATAAACAGTGTATAGAACAATATATGGTGCACAACAACAGAAAGCATGTAATGACAACAATAACATTGCATGATGCCCAAGCTCAAATTCAAAACAGTAAGTGTATTAATGTATGATCTAATAACATCAACTTCATTGATCATTACCTTTGACTCCTCCATCATTATAGAAGAGATAACTACCTACAACTATATTTCATAATTCCTCCTTTGAAGTCATAAGTTAGTTTAACTATTAGATAATGAGTTGATAGGAGTTTCGAATAGATTTGAATAAAAATTAAGAGTATTGAATTTTATTTGTTCCTATTGTGATTTTAAGGGAGAAGAAGGCTAAGACCTTTTCAGCAGATCAGGGTGGTGTATATAGCTTGTAAGTTTATAGGTTTGCATTTTTTTTGTTTGAGGCTTAATTATACAATATTTATACAATTACTTTTGATGCAATATTTGTGTGAAGAACAATAACAAAATAGTGAATGAGTTTATTTGACAAAGATAAACATGACACATTTTGTTGGGCTGATTGGGTTGGCTTGGTACCATTTACATGGTTTGGCCAGATATTAAACAATGAGCTCATGAACAATGTCACTATTAAACAATGAGCTCATGAACAATGTATGGTGCCCTAGCTTGTAGTCCACGAGCCATCAAGATATTTCCTCATGAAATGATCATAAACGGGGAGTACCACATAGTGAATATCAATAACAAAACAAATAAAGAGAGATCAAACACTTCACACAATGCCTTGGAGATAATAGCAACGATGCCCTAGCTCTCAAAGCTCGCGGGTCATCGAGCATTCCAAATGCAAAGATGTAAACAATGTCAGTATTAACATTCATATTTTGTCATTAAATCAACAAATGCCATCAAAATGAAATTGAGTTAATGAGAAGACAAAGCTCGAATGCCTACCTCAAGTGTCAGTGCCCTCTTCCCACATGGTGTTGGCCTCTTCGCGCATGCCAAACTCGAATGCCCTCTTTGCGCCATGCAAAAGTGCAGTGCCGTCTTCGCGACAACTCTTCAAATTCACAAATTACAAATGACACTTTCTTTTTCTTTTTTTTTTGTTTATAACCAAATGGGTGTCGCAATTATGATGTCATCATCACTATTACGACACCGTCGGGGGCACTTGCAAAAAAAAATATAAAAAACAAACACAAATTGTAGTGTTGTCGCAAATTGGCATCGAAATTCGACCCCAAATGTTGTAGTGAATTGTTTAATAAAAAAGAAATAAATGATATTGTAAGGTGCATATTAGTGGTCTTTTAGATGCTCTTTTCCCTTTTATTGGTATCAAAGGTAATTTTGTAACATGTACTTCATGAAATTGCATGTTGTTTGCTTGTCATTAGATGTGTTCGTTTTGTGGTATTGAAGTTGAGAAACCAAATATGACATTCTTGAAAATAAAATGGGGTAGGTCTAGATCTCATAGCTCAACACAAAAGTTGCTAATTTTGATATATTACCATATCTATCCATTCTAATAAAAAAATTAAAATGTTTCTTATTATGCAAACTTGAAAAGATATAAAAATTGTGTAGTTATCCTAAAGATATGAGTTACTTGTAAGTGTAGAAGACCTCTAGATATAAAAATAAGAAATAATAACAATCTTGATTATTTTATTTGCTCAACAATTATTTTATTTTATTTATTTAAAACTTATTTTATAATTTTAACTTTTATCTATACACACTATACCTTCACAATCACACCATAACTCAACTTTGCCAAATTATTAAACACCTCTCTAAATAATTAAAACCCTTCACTTGTAAAAAAATCTAAATGCCAGCATGTTCCTTAGGGAGAAAATATCCAGATATGATCTGGGGGGATTCTTAAAGCATTACCATGTGAAAATATCTGATCATTCTGCCACGTTGACAAGGATCACATTCGGAACCGACATGTGTGCGTTTTTAACACGAAACTTTAGCAATCACTCACTACGCTTACTACGCGTGTTCGACTCTCATAAAGACGCCTCAGTCAGGAAACATATAAATTCACAATTTGCATTCAGAGCAACAGGCATCGGAGTTCACAGAGAGTTGCAGAGTAAAATTAGAAATGGCGCATCTGATGGATAAGGCGAAACTGTTTGTAGCAGAGAAAATTGTTGGTATGGAAAAGCCATCAGCAGATGTTACAGACGTTTCAGTAAAAGATTTGAGTAGAGACGGGGTAACTTTACATGCGGATGTGGATATAATGAATCCCTACAGTCATGATCTTCCTATTGGCGAAATCTCCTACAAGCTGCGAAGCGGAGACAAGTAATACATTCAATTCACTTTTCTTTAGATTGTTTTCCACAATCATTAGTTTACTGATAACTTTTTTTTTTCTTTAGATTATATTGTGAAATTTGTTCTTGATCTTTGAGCAGAGTTATTGCATCTGGAAAGATCGCGGATCCCGGATCCATCATGTCGAAGGAGAAGACGCCCTTCAACATTCCAATTAAAGTGCCATATGATTTTATGCTTAGTCTTGTGAAAGATCTTGGAAAAGACGGGGATTTGGACTACCAGTGGGATGTTGGGCTCACCATGCACATTCCTGTTGTCGGCAAATTTACTCTCCCGCTTTCCAAGCAAGGCACTCTCAAGATGCCTTCTATTTCAGATATCTTTTAGTGTGCCCTTAATGTTTGTGTTAATATTTGTGCATCATTATTGATTGATGCAAATAAACTGTCTCCACTTCGGAGCCCCCTTTTCATAGAAGGAAATTAGCTCTGTTCACCATCCATTAGGGTTTAAACTTAACAGTTTAAACAGACGGTGAGTAATTGTTAATTTAGGGGTCTTGACCATAAATTACTAGACAATTTACTTGTTATTAGGTTCAAGTTCTGGAGAATCTCACCTATGAGTGACTGTTTCATGTTCTGGAGGATCTCGCTTGTGGATGACTTCGACGGATTTCTCCTTATTACAGCTTAGTCTGGTATAAATATATGTTTGATCCTCATACTATCATCAACGCTGTGTTGACTGGCAGTCTGCAGTGATGTACATATCTATATGTAATCCAAGTGTTTCTATTAATAAATTTGGCTTACAAGTGCCCAGGCTCACCGATCTGCTTTGAAGAGTCTGAAACGTCTGTTAATTTTCCTACATATTTTCCGTCTAAAGTTTATTAAATTTAACTTCGCGGTAAAATTTACAGTCGCGGAGAATCCCTGTCTTGAGTATAACCACTCTGTTTCCAAAGTTCATTAATTTACACTGTTTGATTGACGGCGGCCTTAAGCTTCATCGATAATTATCCGCATAATAGTGTTCATTGAGATTAAACTACCAGATCGCCTTTAAAGGGGTCCCTCAATTTTCAATGACAAAAAACACTCTTTTAATTTGGTAAATGCAGCTCACAAACTTGGCGCCCAAATCAGAGGTAGTTTGAAATACACAATAATAACAATGACTTCTGAGAACAGAAGAAGAAGCTTCACAAATATATTTTCCAGGCGCCTAAGATCCTGCACCTCTTACATTTTATTATCTGCTACCAAGCAAATCAGATTCACAGAATTTCTTCCCTACCAAAAATATAACATCGTCCCACAACATACAAAACAGTCAAAGCCTTCTATAATTATTCATATGAAAATTCTTAATAAATATAAAAATAAACTGAACGTGTCCTGTTTAACCAATCAAATTAATCTTCATAAAAATAGCCCTAAGAGCATCTTTTGGTAATCCATCCTTGGTTTTATTGGCTTATCTCATGTTCACTTTTTTAACACTGTTTTATGTTTAAAAATAAGTCGTAAAAGTATTTCATGGAATTTTTCAATTAGCAAAAAAAGTTAATTTAGAATTTTATCCTATTTTCCTGGAACAGCTGTAGTTTAAGAATTGAAAATACACTGTTATAAAAAGGAGGGGCTGAAGTTAAGCAGCAGCTCCATACTAAATAAAAGTCAGATATTTTCACAGTATTTTTTCCTTCCAAAATTTATATGCATATATTTTATAAAAATATTTTAGCCTTTCATATTTCACAATACACACCAGAGGAGACTGGAAAATATTTTAGAGGAGACTGAAAAATATAATAGAGACTGAAATTTTGAGGTAGGTTGTGCTGATCTATTTTGGGTATTCATTTATTTTTTATGTTTTTCAATGTTTCAAAATTCAATTTTTGCATTCTTCTTTTTCTTGGTCAATAATTCTGACTGTTTGGATTTATAAGTAGGAGATATTTTTTACAGCAAGTCAAATTGTGATATTGCTGTCAGGATTTAACTGTGTAGTTTTTCTGAGTCAAACTCGTTGACCCATAAGTCATGAGTAGTGATTCACCGAACCCATCTTTTATGAGAATGAAATGGAACACTTAGCACTCATTGGATCTAGGTGATGCTCACAGAGGTGAAGCACCGGGAGTAGTACTACTCCCGGTGCTTCACCTCTGTGAGCATCACCTAGATCCAATGAGTGCTAAGTGTTCCATTTCATTCTCATGAGAGATGGGTTCGGTGAACCACTACTCATGAATCATGGGTCAATGAGTTTGACTCAAAAAAAAGTACACAGTTAAATCCTGATAGCAATGTCACTGTTTGGATTTAATCATGATAGACTCTTTTATTACGAATGAAGTTTGATCTTTTAGAAGACAATGATTTGAATCTGATAAATCTTTTGTTCTGTTAATCAACTATGTGTGTGACTGGAATAGTGACAGAAGTCTTTATAATATAAAATTATAGCTGCTTTCTGATTGCTGTTCAATTTTAAAGTGTATGGTTCTTTGATTATTTAAAGATCAATAAAAATCTATCTAAAACTTGTTGTAGCATATGTTGACTATTTCAAAATATCTGGAAGTAGCAAATTAGAAATTATTAATAATCCGCAAAAGTATGCAAGTTTCCCCTGCTGGAAAGGAACACTCTTAAAAGGTACGTCTGTGAACAAAAACTTAGAAAGCATATCTGATGTTTAATGTTCTGTCGAGTAAGGGTTTTGAATATGACTAGAAGAGCTACAGAGTCCATTTTTCATTTTTCTTTTTAAGGTTGGTTCCTCTGCTTTGGAGTCCTGTCTCTTAGCAAGTTATAACATTCGGATATTATAAGCTTCTAGATGCTGATGCAATTGGCCCTCGAGTATCACAACTTCCCATTGTAATATTCAACTCACCGAGAATCGTTAAAGATGGTTTCACTATGAAATTTCATATAATAGCAATAGGAAAAACTTTTGCAAGTTACTTCGAGAATAAGACCCAGAAGAGCTCTCATGAAGGACTATGGTTAACTAAGGTGTCAATTAGTTCTTAAATTAAAATAAAATAATAATCGAATGAAGAAATTTTAATAATGTTCATAAGATCAAATAGTATAAGAAATCAAGAATTATTAATTTCAATTTTTGATATCAATTCTTCCATTATGAATTTTAATCATAGAATTTCTTATTTTAATTTTGATTTTGTGAAAATCTTGTTTCTTGGACAGTTCATTCAAGCTGCCCACTTTCAAATTATTTCTAAAATTAAATACAGGTTTTTCTCATAAACCCCACACTCTAGATTGAATAGTGCAAAACAATGCAATTTAATTTGCCTTACAATACAAATATTCAAATGAATGTGATCAAAATCTATGGCACTTCTATCATAAAAATACGTTAGTCTCATTATACAACGAACAAGGAATGTTAAAATTAGTTGGCACCACAGGAAGGGAGAGGTTGTGTGTTTCTATGTAGATTTTAAATATTGTCTTTTTTTCCAAAATCATCAAGAATAACATCTAGTTGGTTTCTAAAGAGGGAAATGATGAAAACTTTGGTTAAGGAGAATAAGGAGGGAAAAATTCAAATGGAGGACCTTATTGACCCAGCCCTGGTTATTTTGAGCGACATCACGAAAGAAATTCCTCAGATGGATGTGCTCAACAATGCTAAAAATAGTGTTATTGATAGCTATAGAACTACTAAATGGACTTATCATGAAATCCAGGAGTTAAAATACAGGGTGGGTAGACTGGAGAGGGAGGATAGCAGCAACAAGATCAGGGTTACTAAGGAAAAGAATGATATGGAAAACAGAGTGGATGAAGTAAAGAATAGAGTTCAGAGCATGGAGGGAACCTTGCAGAAAATTGTTGAACAAAGCTACAACATTCTTAAAGCTTCTAACGACAACATAAAGGTGTTGATTAGCAAAATTGAGGAACACAGGGGTAGCAAGGAGGAGTCTCCCAACAGTGGCAAAGATAAGTCTCCAAAGGAAGGCCCAAGGAAGAGAATCAGATCTAGCACTATGAAGAAGGACACATAAGAACCTGATAAAGATTTGTCTGACCTCAAGGAGGTGGCTGATAAGGCGTCTGAGCTTGAGATTCGTGCGGCGAAGATTCTTAGAGAATTTGCCTGAGCTTTTCTCCTAGCTTTGGGCTTGTCCTGGTTTTTTTGCTTCTATTCCTGGTTCTATTTTCTAGTTTTCATCTGTTGTCTGCTAGTGGACTGTTGTTTTTTTGCTGTGGCTATCTTGTTGTTGTATACTTTTAACACTTTATCTATGTTAAACTTTTAATTCTGTAAGGGTTGCAGGGCCCCATTAAAACCTGTTTTCCTTAATCAAAAAAATTTGATTGGTTTCGACATTAAATACTTACAGAGATTAAGTATCTCTCTTTGTTTTGATAAAATTGAGGGCCCTGACCAAAGTACAAGGATAGACATGAATATCAGGGATATAAATGAAAAAAAAGGGATCAATAACAGAAGAAACTCCCAAAAAATGAACATTCCAATGAAACCCACTACAATTGGAAAACAGTCCCCAAGAGTTAAGGAGGAAGCTTTTCATAGGCACCAAAAATACTAACAAAACCTTGCAGGCATAAGAAAGGCAGTTGCAAAGCACAGGAGGAAAAGAAATCGAAACCGACAGATACAACAATGAACAATTACGATGCAGAGTGAATTCATCATTCCTAATCTTGATTCTTTGTTCACACAAGCAATTCACCTTTAAAAGAAATGACAGGATATTTAAAAGAACATGTCAATTTGTTACTTTTGTCATAATATTATAATATTTGATCATATTAGAATAATATGTTTTATTAATAATTAATAATTTATAACTTTAACATCAATTTTCTTGTAATATTATTTAATTAGTGATATGATAATATATTATGTAGAATTATTTTTCTATTCGATTGCAAAAAATGTCTTGGATAACTAGTGATCAACCATTAGAATGAATGAGCGCAATCATCCTAATATATGAGGAAGACAAACTTGACTAGTAATAAAGATGGATGGAAGAATGAGATGACATGCCAAATGAGGCCGAAAGGAAGAAACTAAAGGAAAACAAAAAATCTAAAAGGGGTAATAAATAAGGAAAAAGAAAATAACTATCAAGAAAGAAATAAATGACAAAAAAGTAAACATGAATAAAAAATTGAAGTAGATCATGTAGTAGATCAAACTAGAAGAGGAGGGGGATGGAAAACTAAGGATATGAGCCAAGAACAAAGAAATCAAGGGGCAGGAGAAAACACGAAGAGAGAGAGGAAGAGGAAGAGGAAGCCACTAGGAGGAAGAACCTATTAAAGGGAGGTGGTACAAAAGCTAAGATGGGAAAAGGATCTAAAAGATGTGGGAGAGGGATAAGAAAATAGGTAACATGAGGCAAAAGAGAAGAAAATTGGGGGCAAAAAAGGAGAGAGAGAGAGAGAGAGATGGAGATGGAGATGGAGATGGATGGTTATGGTGATTCCTAACGTTTGATAGTAAAAGGTGTCATGAAAAGCTAAGATCCCATCCTTCATTGTAATTAAAGTTCAAAGGGTGGTTTTTGATTACTATAGCTTCTTTGAGCTTCCCCTTGAAGAAATTCTCATCTTTAAACACAATTTGAGCTTTTTCCAAAAACATGTGGTGTTTAGTGGATGAGGAATGGTTAGGTAAGGAAGATTTAGAGACCCTCATGATGTGCCTAATGTTAAAATTGTGCTATTTGATCATTGTACTCAAATAGAAACCAATTTCACCAATGTAAGGTGTGTTGAATGAGAAAATAACCTTCTAAACTCTTGAGTGAAGAAGGATGTCTCTAGAGTCTTTCAGAGACAAGATACAACTTCTTAGAGTAGAGATGAATTTGAAGGCACAATGAAGTACATTTTTTCAAAGGATCTTGGAGATTATGTGAGAGATTCCTTTAATGTAGGCCAGTGAGGGAAAAGGGAGGGGAGACAATTGGGTTGAAATATAGCTAGATAAAACTTGTGACCTAGCTTGGCTGAGGGGTTTCACAATCTGCCTACTTTTGTACTCATGTAACCTAAATATTTTACTAGGAAAACAAACATGAATAATAATTGAAGTAAATCAGTAGTGCATCAAACTAAAAGAGAATATAATGAAATTGAAGAAATAGTAAAAAATATAGAAAATACATAAATCAAAATCAAAATTACTATTATGAAGGGTTTGTTAGAGATTTTTCTTGTGGGAACAAACTTGATAAATATGTACGCTTGATTCTCAGATTATGAACTCTCCAGTCTGACAAGATGAAGTCTAATTGATGAGGATTGGATAATATCCTCCTTCTTCAAGCTCCACAAGACTCAGGCGGGTATTGCCTAGATAGTTTACTATGTTTCAAGTAAACTTCAAATGGTGGATTAGGATCCTCATTGCTATGCTACTACAATCCTAATTACTTCAATAAAACATCACTCTACAAACAACTAAAAATATCCTGATACAGAGTATGACAAGGAAAACTATGAATGTAATAACAAATAATAGTGACACAAGGATGTTAATCCTTCTTCTTTTGCTGAGTTTAACTCAAGGAAGGCTAACCTCTTTGATTCTCTCTTGAAGGAATCAATAATGTGAACTATATTACTCAAATACAGTCCTTTTAAAACATGCATGCGTACTTAGTAACAAAATGTGTTTGAATGATATGATGTATGTTTGATGACTGAAAGATAACTACATGACAAGCATCCAACCAGTGCCTAATCCTTGGGAAAATAGTTGTTGAATGTAACTCCACAAGAAGAATTCAAAAAGAATACAGTAAAATGTCTTGCAAGCTATATGCAGTTTGAATAGAATGCCTTACAAACTATCCTGTCACTTCTATATTGTTGTTATCAAAATCCTAACAATTATGTTTACCCTTTGAAATTATTTATGAAACTTTAATCCTTTCCTTGAAAGAAATTCATAAACAATTAGACTAGCTTCCTTGCAACTGGTATGTTTTTATATGCCTTACAAATAAAAACCATACAAGAGTATAACACAAAAGTAAAGAGACAACAACAAAATATGAGAAAAACTACAATGCATTTTATTGAAAATAGTCATGTTTCAATACGTACAAAACTTGAAGCTTAGAAGCTTACACCAAGAAATGAGATGTCTGCTCTATAGAGATTGTATTCAACATCTTCTCAAAAATAAGGTTACAATTTCTATTTATAGAGCCTGAACCATCTTGGAATCCTTAATGAATAAGGATGCAACAAGCTACAGATGGTTTAGCCCTAAACCTAAAACAAGAAAAGAAAAAATACATTTGAGGCCCTAAGGCAGTGAGAAGACAAAAAACTTTTGATGAATCACTTGATATCTAATCTTTTTCATTTGATAACTGACACCTTTGTTTGGAGATAGTCTTGATAAATTCACTAAGTTATTGCGAGATATGGTGACTGCTATTTCAGGCTAACTTCCACCACTCTTTATAAGTAGTCATCATCCCTATGCTCATGGGTTAGGTGTCAGGTGTCCTCTTTATTCTTCATCAATTGTGTCAAGGTCAACTACTATAGGTTTCTTCTTTTTCGGCTTTGCGAAAGCATCCCATGCAACTACCTCTTCATCTATAGGACATTGAAAGTCCTTATTACTCTGAAGTTGTACCTTTTGTCTCTCCCATTTGACATCAACAATCTACTTGACATCTATTCAATAAACTTTATAAAATCCATTTCAGCTTTAAAGGCTTCATCAAGAGTAACATTAAAGCCATCCATATCTATTACATTATTGTCATTAATAAAAGCCTCTTTCTTAGGCAGTAAGATATCAAATTTTGATCTCCATTTATCCAATTCCTTTATTGATCCATCCTCTGCCTTGATTTGAGGGATGAACCTATTGAAATTAGGTTCAAACATAATTATCCTCACCTCCACTCTATTTTCTTTCCCTTTAAAGAAAGATAAAGTGATCTCAATCTGCTCAATTTCTTCCCCTACTTGAAAAACTATTTCTGGAAGATCTAATCTAAGGGGTTGCACTGCTGCCAATCTTTCAAATAAATATGTTCTTGCTGACCAAGTCCCAAAGTATGTATTCAAAGTAGAAACAAAATTGTTCACTTCAACTTGTAATGCGGGCAATTTAGTATATGCAATATAAACTAAATCTGCTTTCTCTTTTAGAATACCAATTATGTGTTGCAAGATATTTAATAAATCATCTAGTGCCACCTTGTTTTGCTCTACCTTCACCTGCTCTGTAGTTGCAGTAACTTCTTCTCCTTGTGTACTCTGAGTTTCTTCTTGTGTAGGTTGTTCAAGTGGTGGACGGGCAATTACAAGCATGTTTACTATCTTTAGAGATAATTCTTCCACTATTTTTTGTAATACCTTTTCCTTCATTATGTGTAACTCCCTTTCCTTGACAACATCACTGTAATCTTCAAACAAGCCTTTAAACTTATTTGACAACTATTTTAATTTATCTTCATTCAACCTAGCAAAGTGAGTAAGCATTTGTGCAATTTCTAGGTCACCAGTGTTACGAATTGACCACGCAATTTTATCTCCCTCCATCTTTTCTTGCACATTCAAAGAGAAGGCTTTTGATATTTTGGATACAAGCTCCACATTGCCAATGCTTCATTTTTTGGGCTATACCCAAATCCTCTTATCATGTCCCCAACTTGGGTCTCTAAAGATAAATTGATGTCTGGCTACCTTCTTATTTGATCAATTATAAAAGCAGAGGCAAGATCCCAACCAAACACAAGTAGCATATTACTTGCCTTTACTAATCTTCTAGCATCTTCAGGGGTGATAGTCTCAGAGTCTGGATCATAATCCTTTAGAGCTTGTAGGGCTTCATCTCGCACTTGTCCCTCTTCTATTATTTGCACACCTGAAGCTACTTGTTGTTGTTTATGCCATAGAAGGAAGTTTTTAAACTCATCATTTTTAATAAAATCATCATCTTTCAAGAAAGATTCCTGATGAAGTAATCTCTCATCTTGGTAGAGAGCTAGTGGCAACTCAACTTCCTCTACAATTTCTTTCTGTTTTCTCTTTCTTTCTCTAATTCTTTTTCTTAACTGGTTGTCATAAGCCCCAGTACTAGTAATCAGGGATCCCACTTGATCTCTCTTTTTCTTAGTTCTCCTCACCTAAGAAGGCTCTCCTGACTGTACTTTTTGTCTTTTAGGAGGAGGTTCACTTGTTGCCTCAGTATTTGGAGCTTCTGTTAGGTCTATAATTATATTCTCATCTACTACCTACTCAGTAGTAGGTGGTTTTTCCATAGCGGGAGAGTTATGTACTGAATAAAATCCATCACTATCTTCTTCATATTCTAAAGAAGATTTCTTTTTTTCTCCTCTTTCCTTATCATCAATTTTTCCTTCCAGTAGATTTACCAATGCATTATAATTGGCCATCATTTGTTCCAACTTCTGTAAGTAAGGAAATGTAGGAAAGTAGCCTCCAAAAGGAATTCCCTTTTCCTTTAGTTGATCCTCTAATTCCAACAAATCTTGAAACTGTTGTGCTCTTCTTTGTACCACATCTTCTTCCAAGATGTTCCTTATGATATCTTCTTCTGGACAAGGCTCGTGCCTATTATTAATGGGGATGGTAGGTGTGTAAAATTTTCTTGCAATTACAATGAAATCTTCAGTATCCACATACCGATATAAGGCAACATTGATTCTAAAGTGACCTAACCAATTATTTACCTGAGTCAAGGCATTCTTTCCAATTGTGAAATTGTAGACCTTGAACTGCCTTGGGGTAAAGGTACCCTTCCTATATGGGGCCAAATGTTCATTGTCTGTCAACACAAGCTGCCAAATAAATTCCAATATTGCAATTCTAGGTGGCACATAATAGGGAAGAATGTGAGGTGGTTGAGGGAACCCATATACTCTAATCATTGTGAATGTTTTTTCATAGTAGAAATCACCCCAATTGTGATTTCCTACCCATTTGTCAACAAATTGATATGGCCTTAATAACTGTAGAGCTTTAATTGGAAGCCTGGACAAATTTACACCAAAGCTGAACATGATTGGTTGTACAATCCAATTCTGAAATGCATAGAAATCATTCTCCCTCATAGTAAAATTTCATACCCTCAACCAAAACTAGAATGGGTTGGGCTGACCATTCCACATTCTCCTAGGTCTAAGATTTTGTAAATCCATGATGTTATAATTGTGAAACAAGAGAAGATGCATTAGCATAGAATAATGCATAAACCTAGTGAATGGTTCTTTCTTTCGAATTGATTCAAACCCCTCATGCATTTTACTAATAATAGACCCTATGTAGTCAAAACCTATACTCACATAGGGACTTTGTAAGTCTAGTACCATCTCCAAAATGTCTGAGGAAATTATTTCAATGCCACCATCTACTCCCAATACTCTGCACAATCCATAAGTAATGTACTTCATGTAGAAATTCAAGTCTTTATAAAAATATGGGGTAGTCCCAGGTACTGCTACAATATAATTCTTGTTGGCTTTAGGGACATGACTCTAAATTTTGCTTGCAACTAGGGTTGATTCCCTAATATACCTGTTTCCTTGGGCCTACAAGTTTATCTCAGTTGCCATCGAGACATATATGTTAAAGGCTTTCATGAAGGAATTTGTGTCTAATGTCACCAAGGGTGAGTCATCATCCTTTCTAATTGTTTTGGATAGAGGGTCATTTTTATTCACCAATTCTAACAGTAAGTCTACATCCAGGAAAATATCAGGTACAATTAACCTAGCTAACCCTGAGGTCAAAGGGTTTGAATCTGGCACTGGGCTTTCAGAATTTTTGTGGAAATATGTAAATAAATATAGACCAGATATATCATGGGTCTTAGCATCTCTAAAAAATGCTAGGTTATCAGTAAAAACCTGATCACTGACCTTTTTATTTTGTATTGACCTAGGTAATAAGCTGATGAATTTATCTGAATAACTTTCTTTTCCTTTTATATCACCTTTATCTTTGCTCCCTCTGCTAGTAGAAGCTCCTCTCACTACTGATTGACTCATGTTGATCAACTTATAGAAGCCCTTTCTTGAATTTCTGAACTCTTGAAACCTCTGAACATTGAAAACTCAGAAAATCACACAGTTTTCTTGCTCTGGTTCTCTGAATGCTTGGTGAATTGAGAATAAACAATGGTTATCTGTATTTATTCCAGGGAATTAAATGCATCAATCTGTTTGAGACCAAAGCTCTATAATTCATGCAATCATTACTTCACACGCTCTGGATTCAACTTACTAGCCGTGGGCTCGAAAAATGACAAACAATCAAATTTTGAGTTCTAGCAACTACAAAACTACATAGATCCTCATAGTCACTAAAAGACTTGGTGCTTTTTATTATTTTTAGAGATCATGCGACTAAATAGATTTTTCTTATTCACTGAATGTTTGAGCTTTATCTGATTTTATCTTGAGATTCACCGACTATCGTTAGATCTTCTAATCGAATGGTTCATATTAAGTCTCTTATAACTTTACTTTCTTATCAGAAACATTGAGAGACTTAGCGACTATAGAGAGTCTCTTAATCGCTAAATGTTTTTTAACTTTTCAATCTTTTCTAGAGATCATGCGACTAACTTATCTAGAGATCTAGTGACTGAAAGAAGTCTCTTGATCGTTGAAACTTTTTATCAAACCTTGACTTTATCTAGTGTCTTCACGCCAGCCATAAGATCTTAATCTGACGGTGCTATTTATCTGAAATAAAACCTTCTAGATATTAAAGATGTCAGAATTAAATGCTAACCACATGATCTTGATCCATAGATAGTCACTTAATCTCTGAAGTTTTAGAATGAAGTCATCTTTATCAAGTGACTAAGCAACAGCCGTAAGATCTTTGCTTAAAAGGGAAACAATCAACGGTAGTTGCGCTATCTCCATATCTCAACCTTGACTTTGAATTTCTCAGGAGATCTATCAACTATAAGGATATAACATTACTTTATTACATCTAGAGACTTGACGACTATAATTATCTCATAGTCACTGAAAGATTTCTTATTTCACCATTTTGTCTGGAGATTGTCGGATTGAGGGTATATTGGATCTAAAGACTGGGCAACTATAGTTATAATCAAGAAATTTTTCATTGTAGTTTTTGAATCTCATAAAGTGCTTCAACTTATTTGGAGACCTCCCGACTAAAGGCATCTGCTAAGTTGCTTAAAAAAAAGAATATTCCTATGACTTAAGGAGATTGCACAACTGAAGGGTTTCGGGATGTCGCTTAATAAAAAGGAATATGCTTGATTTCTCAGGAGACTAAGCGACCAACGTGAAATGATAAAAGGCATATGCAAAAATATTTTTAAGGGATTTTCAAAAAAGTAACTGCAAAGTAGAACTCGACTAGGTATTTCTAGGGTTTTTTGGATTTTCAAACACATTTTGACCTAGCACTTAGGCTTTTTTTACACTTTGATCAAATTTTAAGCTTTGAGGATGAAATTTTGCAAGAGACTTTCAACATTACTGAAATAAAAATTGACAAAAAGAAGGGAAAACTTTTCAAGGAATCAAAAATTTGAGAAGCAACTTTGAGAACTGAGAATACTACCAACAGTAGCTCTATCTGAGGATGTTTAAATGAAAATTTAAGCAAGAACTAGAGATCTCTGGGAAAGTAGACCAAACTAAAGATCTTTGGGAAAGTAGACCAAACTAAAGATCTCTAGGAAAGTAGACCAAACTAACTAACCTAGTAAGGGAAAGAAACACACGACGGGAAAGGGAAACACACCTGTACAAAAATTTATAGAATTTACATGTACATAGAAGCAGGATTTCAACTAAAAAAAGGTTTTAAGAACTGCCCATGCACTGACAATTCAAAAATTTCTCCATCCATATTCTTTAGCAAGTATGAATCCTTTCCAAAATTCTGATGGACTATATAGGGGCCAAGCCACAATGACTCAAACTTCTTATGCTTCCCCTTGTCTTCAGCTCTGATATTCCATTGGAGCACTAAATCATCAGGTTGAAACTTTCTAGTAGTAGGTCTTTTGTCAAATAGATATTTCATCTTTTGTTGTAATTGGACATTATCTTTTTGACTATCTCTTCTAACTTCATCCAATTCAACCAACTGCACCATTCTATCCTGCAGTCGCTCTGAAATGTCTAGTTCTTCATCTTGGATGAACTAGTACACTAGAAGAAAATTGCTGATAGGTAACCTTGACTGCAATACATATACTAATTCAAATGGAGATTTTCCTATAGCCTTCTTCACAGTAATTCTGTGAGTTGAGAGAGCAAGCTTCAATTTTGAGTGCCAGGCTCTTTTATTCTTTTCCAAGGTTTTCTTCAAGATTTTCAGAATACTTTTGTTACTAGACTCAACTTGTCCATTTTCTTGAGGGTGCTATGGTGATGAATAAGACATCATGATTCCATATTCATTACAAAAGTCCTTAAACTCATATGACCTAAAATACATTATGTTATCTGTAATCAACTTGACGGGGACACCAAACCTAGTTAAGATGTTATCCATTAGAAAGTCAATCACTACTTTACTGGTTGCCTTCTTAGTGGGGATAGCTTCTATCAATTTTGTGAAGTAATCAGTTGCAACAAGTATCCAACTATGCCCACCACTAGACTTCTCAGCAAACTCTCCAATAAAGTCAATTCCCCACATAGAAAATGGTGCTTTTGCAACTACTAGGTTTAACAACAATGCACTTGAATACTTTAGCTTAGAAGCAAATTTCTAAAAAGCTTCACATTTATTGACAAACTAAAAAGAATCTTTAAATAATGAGGGCCAGAAGTAACTAGCTCTTAGTATCTTATGGGCAGTGGTCTTGGCAGAGTAATGACCTTGACAAATACCAACATGCATATCCTTAAAAATATCTCTGCTTGACTCTTATCAAGGCATAAAAATAATACTCCATTTCCATCTTTCCAATACAGATCTCCTTGTATCAATGTATATCTCTGAGTTTGCAATCTTAGGGCTCTTTTCTAATTATCAGACATATGTTCTGGACATCTAGCATTTTTAAGATAATAGACAATATCAGTATAGTATGGTTGTCTCTCAATGCTTGTTACTGTCAAATCTGGTGTCCTTGCATTATTAACTTGAACTAGGTCCATGTTTTCTTCAGTCATCAATTTAGCTAGGCCTAAGCCTCTTACTAATTTAGCAATATGGATTTCCAAGTTAAACTCCCGAATTCTAGTAATCCATTTGCACCTCTTTCTAGTAACCTCTGATTGTGTAAGAATATCCTTTACTGCTGCATGTGGAACATATGCAATCACCTTTGTACACACCTAATAGGGCTTGAATGACTTCACAACTTTTACTAATGCATATGTTTGTTTCTCCATCATCTCATAATTCAATTCAGCAGCTTGTAAGGATTTACTAAAGAATGCAATTGGGTGTTCAAAACCTTCCTCATCCTTTTGCAACAATAGAACAACAATTGTATGAAAAGAGGCAAAAGAAAATAATGAAAATGGCTTACTGTAATCAAGGGACTTTAAAAATGTTTCTTCTTGAACCACCCTTTTGATTTTATCAAAGGCTTGTTGTGCTTCTTTGGTCCATTGAAACTTTGCATCCTTTTTTAGAAACTTGACTATTGGTTTTACTATCTCTGCAAAGTTAGCAATGAATCTCCTAACAAAGTTAATCTTTCCTAAAAAAGATTGTACACCCTTGATTTTCTTTGGAGCAGTGACCTTCTAAATAGTGTTCATTGAGATTAAACTGCTAGATCGCCTTTAAAGGGGTACCTCAATTTTCAATGATAAAAAACACTTTTAATTTGGTAAATCCATCTCACAAACTTGGCGCCCAAATCAGAGGTGGTTTGAAATACACAATAATAACAATGACTTATGAGAACAAAAGAAGAAGGTTCACAGATATATTTTCCAAGCGCTGAAGATCTTGCACCTCTTACATTTTATTTCACCATTTTGTCTGGCGTTGCAAGATTTCTTATTTCACCATTTTGTCTGGAGATTTCCCGACTGAGGGTATATTGGATCTAGAGACTAGGCAACTATAGTTATATTCAAGAAATTTTTCATTGTAGTTATTGATTCTCATAAAGTGCTTCAACTTATTTGGAAACCTCCCGACTAAAGGCATCCGCTAAGTCGCTTAAAAAAAAAGAATATTCCTATGACTTAAGGAGATTGTGCGACTGAAGGGTTTCAGGATGTCGCTTAATAAAAAGGGATATGTTGGATTTCTCATGAGACTAAGTGACCAACGTGAAATGATAAAAGGCACATGCAAAATATTTTTAAGTAATTTTAAAAAAAGTAACTGCAAAGTAGAACTCGACTAGGTATTTCTAGGGTTTTTTGGATTTTCAAGCACATTTTGACCTAGCACTTGGGGTTTTTTTACACTTGGATCAAATTTTAACCTCCGAGGATGAAATTTTGCAGGAGACTTTCAAAATTACTAAAACAAAAATTGACAAAAAGTAGGGAAAACTTTTCAAGGAATCAAAAATTTGAGAAGCAACTTTGAGAACTAAGAATACTACCAACAGTGGCTCTATCTAAGGATGTTTAAATGAAAATTTATGCAAGAACTAGAGATCTCTGGGAAAGTAGACCAAACTAACTAACCTAGTAAGGGAAAGAAACACATGACAGGAAAGGGAAACACACCTGTACAAAAATTTACAGAATTTACATGTGCATAGAAGCAGGATTTCAACTAAAAAAAGGTTTTAAGAACTGCCCATGCATTGACAATTCAAAACTTTCTCCATCCATATTCTTTAGCAAGTATGAATCCTTTCCAAAATTCTGATGGACTATATAGGGGCCAAGCCACAATGACTCAAACTTCTTATGCTTCCCCTTGTCTTCAGCTCTGATATTCCATTGGAGCACTAAATCATCAGGTTGAAACTTTCTAGTAGTAGGTCTTTTGTCAAATAGATATTTCATCTTTTGTTGTAATTGGACATTATCTTTCTGACTATCTCTTCTAACTTCATCCAATTCAACCAACTGCACCATTCTATCCTGCAGTGACTTTGAAATGTCTAGTTCTTCATCTTGGATGAACTTGTACACTGGAAGAAAATTGTTGATAGGTAACCTTGACTACAATACATATACTAATTCAAATGGGGATTTTCCTGTAGCCTTCTTCACAGTAATTATGTTAGTCGAGAGAGCAAGCTTCAATTTTGAGTGCCAGGCTCTTTTATTCTTTTCCAAGGTTTTCTTCAAGATTTTCATAATACTTTTGTTACTAGACTCAACTTGTCCATTTTCTTGAGGGTGCTATGGTGATGAATAAGACATCATGATTCCATATTCATTACAAAAGTCCTTAAACTCATCTGATCTAAAATACATTGTGTTATCTGTAATCAACTTGATGGGGACACCAAACCTAGTTAAGATGTTATCCATTAGAAAGTCAATCACTACTTTACTGGTTGCCTTCTTAGTGGGGATAGCTTCTATCCATTTTGTGAAGTAATCAATTGCAACAAGTATCCAACTATGCCCACCACTAGACTTCTTAGCAAACTCTCCAATAAAGTCAATTCCCCACATAGAAAATGGTGCTTTTGCAACTACTGGGTTTAACAACAATGCACTTGAATACTTTAGCTTAGAAGCAAATTTCTAAAAAGCTTCACATTTATTGACAAACTAAAAAGAATCTTTAAATAATGAGGGCCAGAAGTAACCAGCTCGTAGTATCTTATGGGCAGTGGTCTTGGCAGAGTAATGACCTCCACAAATACCAACATGCATATCCTTCAAAAATCTCTCTGCTTGACTCTTATCAAGGCATAAAAACAATACTCCATTTCCATCTTTCCAATACAGAGCTCCTTGTATCAATGTATATCTCTGAGTTTTCAATCTTAGGGCTCTTTTCTAATTATCAGACATATGTTCTGGACATCTAGCATTTTTAAGATAATAGACAATATCAGTATAGTATGGTTGTCTCTCAATGCTTGTGACTGCCAAATCTGGTGTCCTTTCATTATTAACTTGAACTAGGTCCATGTTTTCTTCAATCATCAATTTAGCTAGGCCTAATCCTCTTACTAATTTAGCAATATGGATTTCCAAGTTAAACTCCTGAATTCTAGTAATCCATTTGCATCTCTTTCTAGTAACCTCTAATTGTGTAAAAATATCCTTTACTACTACATGTGGAACATATGCAATCACCTTTGTACACACCTAATAGGGCCTGAATGACTTCACAACTTTTAGTAATGCATATGTCTGTTTCTCCATCATCTCATAATTCAATTCAACAACTTGTAAGGATTTACTAAAGAATGCAACAATTGGGTGTTCAAAACCTTCCTCATCCTTTTGCAACAACACAACAACAATTGTATGAAAAGAGGCAAAATAAAATGATGAAAACAGCTTACTGTAATCAAGGGACTTTAAAACTACTGCTTCTTGAACCACCCTTTTGATTTTTTCAAAGGTTCATTGTGCTTCTTTGGTCCATTGAAACTTTGCATCATTTTTTAGCATCTTGACTATTGGTTTTACTATCTCTACAAAGTTAGTAATGAATCTCCTAACAAAATTAATCTTTCCTAAAAAAGATTGTACACCCTTGATTTTCTTTGGAGTAGTGACCTTCTGAATAGCTTCTATTCTTTCTGGATCAATCCTTACTCCTTCCTTAGATACTATGTGACCTAATAAATTTCCCTCTATAACTGCAAAGTGGCATTTCTTTGGATTCAGGGATACACCGTACTCTAGAGCCTTATTGAAATTTTTTCTAGATGACTGCAATGATCTTCTGCTTTCTTTGAGTATTTTGTCATGTCAACTTGATAAAAAACCATGAAGAAATCAATATATTCTTTAAATGCAACATCCATGGCTCTTTGGAATGTTGCTCCTCCATTTCTAAGACCAAAAGGCATCCTGACATAAACATAAGTTCCCCATGGGGTAGTGAATGCAATTTTGAATTGTTCTGATTCTTTAACTAGCACTTGGTTGTAACTTGAGAAACCATCCATCATAGAAAACAATTCACAACCAGTGACTTTGTGCAACATTACCTCCATATTAGGCAAAGAATAATTATCCTTCAAAGATGCAACATTCAGATTTTTGAAATAAACACATAGCCTAATGTCACCATTCTTCTTTCTGACTGGAACAAGATTAGATACCCAAGTTGAATGTCTTATGGGTTGGATTATTCCTGCATCACTCAACTTTACTAATTCTTGTTGCATTTTGGGAGCCAGCAATGGATTAATAGGTCTTTTCTTTTGTCTGAATGGTTTTACATCTTGTAATAGTGGGATCTCATGCTAGAAAAGGTCCTCTCTATAGGCTTTCAAATCATCATAAGACCATGCAAATACATGTTTATGTTTTCTCAATAATTTTACCAAATTAGATCTTATATGAGGGTCTAATCCTTTTCCAATATAAACCATTTGAGGTGTGTTGCCTGATCCCAGATTCGCCTCTTCTAAATCTTAAATCTTAGCATAGCTAGTTTTTAATAGGTGATCATTTTGATTACTATACATTTCTTTCAACTTTGTCAAACCTTTTGGAATGTGATTTTTATTTAATTAAATAATTTCATTTCCCAAGACCATGTCCTTACCATCAACTACCTTGACTAGAGCATTATAATCTATAGGCTGATCCTCATAGATGTCAAGGCACTAAATAAATCTTAGAATATCATGGTCGTCTTCAAAAACCTGCCAGTTGTATATGTTATCTGGAACAACTGGCCTATTCTTAACTTCTACTATTGATACCCTAGTTAAAGTTAAATCATCTTTTTTCAAAGCAACATTAGTCAAAAAATCTTCCATAATATTCTTTGACCTTTCTACCCAACTAATGTTGAAGGCATCTAATAGTTCAATTTGATCCCAAATAGCATGTTTGTACATCTTTAGCCTATCATTTTTTATAGCATATTTAGATCTAACTTGTGCTACAACAAGTTCAGAGTCACCATAGACTTTTAAGCATTTTATTTCATGTTTTGTAGCAATATTCAGTCCCAAAAACAATGCTTCATATTCAACATTATTGTTTGTACATTGAAAAGTTAATAGGAAAAAATATTTAAATGTGGTACCTGATGGAGATATAAATAAGACTCCAGCTCCTGAGACTTCTTTTGAGAAAGCTCCATCAAAGTACATTTTCCATAATCCATCTTACTATTTGTTCAATTCTACAACTCATGGACCAGTACCTTCATTTTGTGGAATAACTTTTTCCACTCTAAAGTTTTCCATATCCACATCCACACAAAAATTTAAATCATTAGCATCATCTAATTCAATCATGTGTGGAGTCCTACTTTCTCTAGACACCTTGATACTACTTCCACCAATATTAAAAGTTGCATAAGATAAGTCACACCAAATACTACCTCCCATTGAAGCACTCCATTTTCTAGATAACAACATTCCATATTGAGGAGGGATATCAACCACTAGGACACTCATAGTTAATTGTTTGTTTGGATATGCTGCTAACCTATAAGGTAAAGCCTTAATGGTACCAATAACTAGTACTTCTCTTGAGTCCATAGCTTGACATCTCCCATAATGTGTATCAACCTTCAATCCCAATAATTTCATGACTTCTACAAGCATGACAGTGTTTGATGCTCCTGAATCAATCATACAATTTCTTAATAGTTTTCCATTTGTTACCAAAGTCAAAAAGAAAGGATCAAATATCCCATATATAGTGTTGACAATATTTGTCTCCAGATATATCTGAGGAATCTCAGAAATAATCTCCCTATTCTGATTGTCAGTTGCATCATCTATAGAAGCTATTTGTTTATCAGCCTTATCAGTATTTTGGGTATCTATGGGAGTAACTCCATTCACCCAATTTAGGGCCTTCTCTTTGTGTTCTTCTATTCTCATCATTTCCAGTAAAGGAACTTTAATAGTAATTTGTGATAGTAGCTTGCTCATGTCAATAGGGACATATTTTGAATCAACTACATCCTGCCTTATAATGGCAACTTCTTTATTTTCCTCATGTGTAGACAGGTTGGGATGATCCTTACTTTGGATTTTAACCTCCTTTTGAAAAGAGGGAGCAGTCTCCTCAGGGGATTTGGTTTTCACTTTATGAGAAACATTTGGGCTGGTAAATTTGACATTCTTTTTTACCTTGACTTTTTTGACAACATCAGTAGCTTTATGTTTGTCTTGGGACTATTTGACATCCTTTTTTGACTTCTTAATGAATATACCAGTAGGTTTATGATTAGGATCACCTACCATTATATTTCTCAAATTGTAGTTTCTCTTAGCTTGGGTGACCATATCTGTAGTTATTTGAGAAATCTCTTCATCAGATGGTCATCTCAGAACAACTGATCCATCATCTTTTAATGCATTACATTGGACACTATCCAATCCATCATTTTCTTCATCAGAAAAGACCTACTAATGATAAACTTCATTTTTGACTTGAGAATTAGAAATATTTGGTTGATTCTCATCTTCTTCAATAGAATCAATTTCATCCCAAAGATATGAGGAGGTCATAGCACAACCCTAGTCATCATCAGGCTCTTCTTCATTATTTTCTTGTTTCTCATCTGCAGACATACTTTGAGAAATTGCACAATAATTAGGGTCATATGGTGACTGACATACAATACACCATGGGACATCATCAATCATATTCACCAAGTTTCTTTGTAAGGGGTCAAGAGTTTTTTCATTTGGTTTATCTTTTCTCTCTGGGAGTATAGGCTTTCCATCTTTCCACTGAGTATTATAAGGATAATTTTGTATTCTTGGTAATTTATTGAAATTGTTGAAAGTTAGCCTATCATTTCCTGCAACCCTATTGTTCCTATTTTCACCAAGCTTTAAGTCCTGTATAGCTTTCAAAATTTGTTTTAGGCTATCATCTTCCTTTGGTTTTGCATTCTCATACTTTCCTAGTTCTTTCATATTCAACACTTGTGGTCTATAGTCATCTCTTCTTCCCAACTTTCTTGATATCCTCCGGTTACTTTCTATGTTGATGGCTAACTTGTAGGCTTCACCAATATTCCTAGGATTTTTATCTCTTCAAAGGTATCCCATTTCAGCATTAAAAACATTTAAATAGGTGACTAAAAATATCCTATCATCTAGCCTAATGACCTGTAATAACTTATGCATGGCCTTCTAAAATCTAAAATTAAATTCAACAACATCCTCATTTTGATTCTTCTTAATGTTTTTGAATTCATAAAATTAAACCTTCATTTGTCTTGTCACCATACTGCTCTTTAAAACAATGCTTAAACCAATCCCGTGAACCTATACTAGCATGTGGTAAACCCCTGAACCAATCCCTAGAGTCTTCAGTTGAAGATTGAACAAACAATTTCATTATTACATCATCAGGTTCAATATTGTAATCATCCATTGTGCATCAATGAACTTCAATTTCTCTTCACAAGTAATAGCATTACTACTAGTAAACTTTGGAATTTTTTCTTTGATTTCATCAGTGATAGGATTGGGATATCCAGGGATACCACAAAATACTAGTTGCTTATATCTTTCATGAACATGCCCTGCCAGTGATGGGCCAACGCCTTGAGATGTAGATGCATTGGTGTTTGAAACAACATAAACCTTAAGTCCAGCTAGTGGGGGAACACTTATTATTCTCTTTGCAGTGTTTCTAGTATTTCCACCTTGTGTCAAAGATGAACCAGTAATAGCATTTGCAGGTCCTGAAGATTGCTTAAGAAACTCAATCTTCCTTTTCATTTCCACAACTGTGGCTTCTAATTCTTCCTTCTCCAATTCCTTGGCCAATATCTCTTTTTCCCTTTTAGCCTTTTTAAGTTCAACATGTAACCTAAAAACTTAGTCTAGAGGGTCCTTGGCACTAGTAGGTTCACTAACTAAAACCTCTATAGCCTTTTGTTTACCTTTATCCTTGGGATTTCTTATCTCATATATTTCTTGGACAACAGGTTGCTCCTTTGTTTCTCAGGTATGGGAACATAGTTTATTGCTTCTAGGTCTAATAATTTCCTTTTTAATTGTCTAGCTCTTATCATAGCTTGTCTAATTTTTTCTTCTTTTTCTTTTTCTCTCTTTTGTCTAATAGTAGCTTGTTCCCAGATTTTCCTTTCCAATTCATAAACTTCCTCAAATATTTCCTTAGAGTCTGGAAGGGTTGTCTCAAATTTAGATTGTTGGGCACGAAATTATTCCTGATGACCATAAGAGACATGGAGGCCTTGAGGTAATGAAGAACCAAGGGTAAAGGGAGGAGGAAAATCTTGTCTACTTCTACTCTTACTTCTAGACCTCCTTTCCTTTCCAAGACACTTACTAGGGACCACCTTTCTATTGTTTTGTGATTTTTATCCATCCCTTTTAGAGGGAGAGTAGTAGTCCTCATACTGGTTCAATCCCAAATCAACAACTTCCTCATATTCTGATGCATTCCCTTCTTGACTGGGTTGAATAGGATCTTCTTTTCTTACATTTCCCTTTTGTTTCCATGTAAGGGACATATCATTTCTATTTTTTTCCTTTCTCATCTGACTACATCTAGAGGTAGTTGGAAGCTCTCCTTCCAAGTTTTCTTCTGGATGCTCTTTTCTCTAGGATCTAGTATTTTTGAAACTCATTGTAAAAAGTTGATTTTTTGATCAGCACTAGTACACAGATCTTTTTGAGTCACCCCCCAAATGGGTTGGGAATTTTGGAACACTACCCTTCAAGAATGTAGATGAGCTTTGCAAATGAAAGAGTGACCTAGAGAAAAAGAAACAACTCTATGTTTTTCAATGGTAACTGTCTGGTTTCAAATAAGTAGGCCAAGAGTCTAACTCAACTTGTACCTGTGTTATTTGACACAAATTTTTAATGGTTCCCTAATAGAGTCACCAATTTGTTAAAGCTTTTTCTTGTAGGAACAAACTTGATAAATATGTTTTCTTGATTCTCAAATTATGAAATCTCAAGTTTGACAACATGAAGTCTAATTGATGAGGATTGGATAATATCCTCCTTCTTTGAGCTCCACAGGACTCGGGCGGGTATTGCCTAGATAGTTTACTATGTTTCAAGTAAAATTCAAATGGTGGATTAGGATCCTCACTACTATGCTACTACAATCCTAATTACTTGAATAAAACATCACTCTGCAAACAACTAAAAATATCCTGATATAGAGTATGACAAGGAAAACTATGAATGTAATAACAAATAACAGTGGCACAAGGATGTTAATCCTTCTTCTTTTTATGAGTTTAACTCAAGGAAGGCTAACCTCCTTGATTCTCTCTTGAAGGAATTGGTAATGTGAACTATATTACTCAAATACAATCCTTTTAAAATATGTATGCACTTAGTAACAAAATGTGTTTAAATAATATGCTTTATTTTTTATGACTAAAAGATAACTGCATGACAAGCATCCAACCAGTGCCTAATCCTTGGGCAAATAGTTGTTGAATGTAAATCCTCAAGAAGAATTCAAAAAGAATAGAGTAAAATGTCTTGCAAGCTACATGCAGTTTGAATAGAATGCCTTACAAACTATCCCATCACTTCTATATTGTCATTATAAAAATCCTAACAATTATGTTTATCCTCTAAAATTATTTATGAAACTTTAATCATTTCCTTGAAAGAAATGCATGAACAATTAGACTAGTTGCCTTACAACTTGTATGTTTTTATATGTCTTACAAATAAAAACCATACAAGAGTATAACACAAAAGTAAAGAGACAACAACAAAATATGAGAAAAAATGCAATGTATTTTATTGAAAATAGTCCTGTTTCAATACTTACAAAACTTGAAGCTTAGAAGCTTAGACCAAGAAATGAGATGTCTTCTCTGCAGAGATTGTATTCAACATATTCTCAAAAAAAAGGTTACAATAGCTATTTATAGAGCCTGAACCATCTTGGAATCCTTAATGAATAAGGATGCAACAAGCTACAAATGGTTTAGCCCTAAACCTAAAATAGGAAAAGAAAAAATACATTTGAGGCCATAAGGCAGTGAGAAGACAAAAAACTTTTGATGACTCACTTGATATCTGATCTTTTTCATTTGATAATTGACACCTTTGTCTAGAGATATTCTTGATAACTTCACTAAGTTATTGTGAGATATGGTGACCACCTTTTCAGGATAACTTCCACCACTCTTTATAAGTAGTCATCATCCCTATTCTCATTGGTCAGGTGTCAGGTGTCCTCTTTATTCTTCATCAATTGTGTCAAGGTCAACTATTGCAGGTTTCTTCTTTTTGGGCTTTGTAAGGGAATCCCATGCAGGTACCTGTTCCTCTATAGGCCATTGAAAGTCCTAAATACTCTGAAGTTGTACCTTTTGTCTCTCTCATCTGGCATCAACAATATGCTTGACATCTGTGATAAACTTTATAAATTCCATTTCAACTTTAAAGGCTTCATCAAGAGTAACATTAAAGCCATCCATATCTATTAAATTATTTTCATTAATAAAATCATCTTTCTTAGGTAGTAAGATATCAAATTTTGATCTCCATTTATCCAATTCCTTTATTGAGCCATCGTCTTCCTTGATTTGAGGGATGAACTTGTTGAAATTAGGTCCAAACGTAATTATCCTTGCCTCCACTTGATTTTCTTTACCTTTAAAGAAAGATAAAGTGATCCCAATCTGCTCAATTTCTTCCCCTACTTGCAAAATTATTTTTGGAAGATCTAATCTGAGGGGTTTCATTGCTGCCAATCTTTCAAATAAAGATGCTCTCACTGACCAAGTCCCAAAGTATGCATTCAAAGTAGAAACAAAATTGTTCACTTCAACTTGTAATTCAAGTAGTTTAGTATATGCAGCATAAACTACATCTGCTTTCTCTTTTAGAATACCAATTCTGTGTTGCAATATATTTAATAAAGCCTCTAGTGCCACCTTGTTTTTCTCTACCTTCACCTGCTTTGTAGCTGCAGTAGCTTCTTCTCCTCTTGTATTCTGAGTTTCTACTTGTGTAGGTTGTTCAGGTGGTGGAGGGGCAATTACATGCATGTTTACTATCTTTAGAGATAATTCTTCCACTATTTATCTAATGCCTTTTCCTTCATTATGTGTAACTCCCTGTCCTTGACAACAACATTGTAATCTTCAAATGGGTATTTAAACTTATTTGACAGCTCCTTCGATCTATCTTCATTCAACCTAGTAAAGTGAGTAAGCACTTCTGCAATTTCTAGGTCACCAGTGTTATGAATTGACCACACAATTTTATCTCCCTCCATCTTTTCTTGTACATTCAAAAGAGAAGGCTTTTGATCTTTTGGATACAAGCTCCAAATTGTCAATGCTTCATTTTTTGGGCTCTACCCAAATCCTCTTATCATGTCCCCAACTTGGATCTCTGACGATAAATTGATGTCTAACTACCTTCTTATTTTATCAATTATAAAAGTAGAGGCGAGATCCCAACCAAGCACACGTAGCATAGTACTTGCATTTACTAATCTTCTAGCATCTTCAGGGGTGATAGTCTCAGACTCTGGATCATAATCCTTTAGAGCTTGTAGGGCTTCAGCTGGCACTTGGACCTCTTATGTTATTTTCACACCTGAAGCTACTTGTTGTTGTTTATGCCATAGAAGGAAGTTTTTAAATTCATGATTTTTAATAAAATCATCATCTTTGAAAAAATCTTCATGATGAAGTAATCTCTCATCTTGGCAGAGAGCTAGTTGCAACTCAACTTCCTCTACAAGTTCTTTCTATTTTCTCTTTCTTTTTCTTAACTAGTGGTCACAAGTCATAGTACTAGTAATCAGTGCTCCCACTTGATCTCTCTTTTTCTTAGTTCTCCTCACCTGAGAAGGCTCTCCCAACTATACTTTCTATCTTTTAGGAGGAGGTTCACTTGTTGCCTCAGTATTTTGAGCTTCGGTTAGCTCTATAATTACATTCTCATCTACTACCTTCTCATTAGTAGGTGGTTGTTCCATAGCAGGAGAGTTATGTACTGAATAACCTCCATCACTATATTCTTCATATTCTGAAGAAGATTGGCTTTTTTCTCCTCTTTCCTTATCATCAATTTGTCCTTCCAATAGATTTACCAATGCATTATAATTGGCCATCATTTGTTCCAACTTCTGTAAGTAAGGCAATGTAGGAAAGAAGCCTCCAAAAGGAATTTCCTTTTCATTTAGTTGATCCTCTAATTCCAACAAATCTTGAAACTATTGTGCTCTTCTTTGTACCACATCTTCTTCCAAGATGTTCCTTATGGTATCTTCTTTTGGACAAGGCTCATGTCTATTATTAATGGGGATGATAGGTGTGTATAATTTTCTTGCAATTACAATGAAATCTTCAATATCCACATACCTATATAAGGCAACATTCATTCTAAAGTGGCCTAATGAATAATTTACCTAAGTCAAGGCACTCTTTTCAATTGTAAAATTGTAGACCTTGAACTACCTTGGGGTAAAGGTACCCTTCCTATATGGATCCAAATGTTTATTGTCTTTCAACATAAGCTGCCAAATAAATTCCAATACTGCAAGTCTAGGTGGCACATAATAGGGAAGAATGTGAGGTGGCTAAGGGCACCCATATACTCTAATCATTGTGAATGTTTTTTCATAGTAGAAATCACCGCGATTGTTATTTCCTACCCATTTGTCAACAAATTGACATGGCCTTAATAACTATAGAGCTTTAAGTGGAAGCCTGGACAAATTTACTCCTAAGTTGAACATGATTGGTCGTACCATCCAATTCTGAAATACACAGGAATCATTCTCTCATAGTAAAATTCCATACCCTCAACCAAAATAGGACTGCGTTGGGTTGACCATTCCAGATTCTCCTAGGTCTGAGATTTTGTAAATCCATGATGTTATAATTGTGAAACAAGAGAAGATGCATTAGCAGAGAATAATGCATAAACCTAGGGAATGGTTCTTTCTTTTGAATTGATTCAAACCCCTCATGCATTTTATGAATAATATACCCTATGTAGTCAAAACTTGCACTCACATGGGGACTTTGCAAGTCCAGTACCATCATCAAAATGTCTGAGGAAATTATTTCAATGCCACCATCTTCTCCCAATACTGTGGACAATCCATAAGCAATGTACTTCATGTAGAAATTCAAGTCTTTATAAAAATATGGGGCAGTCCCAGGTACTACTGCAATATAATTCTTGTTGGCTTTAGGGACATGACTCTGAATTTCCCTTGCATCTAGGGTTGATTCCCTAATATACATGTTTCCTTGGGCTTGCAAGTTTATCTTAGTTTCCATCAGGACATATATGTTAAAGGCTTTCATGAAGGAATTTCTGTCTAATGTCACCAAGGCTGAGCCATCATCCTTTCTAATTATTTTGGATAGAGGGTCATATTTATTCACCAATTCTAATAATAGGTGATCTACATCCAGGAAAATGTCAGGGACAATTAACCTAGCTAACCCTGAGGTCCAAGGGTTGGAGACTGGCACCGAGCTTTCATAATTTTTGTGGAAATATGTAAATAAAAATAGACCAGATATATCACGGGTCTTAGAATCTCTACAAAATGCTTGGTTATCAGTAAAAAATTGATCACTAACCTTTTAATTCTGTGTTCACCCAGGCAATAAGTGTTGGAAAAATGGTCAGTGCTCCCCTCAAGATTCTTGGCATGGATTAACCACCTCCTGTGTCTTCTATAAGTCTAGTGGTTGTATCAGGCATTAATAGGTTGATCTTTTGGTGCAACGACAACTACTTCTTGTAAGAAGTGGTATCAGAGCTTGGTCACAGGTTTGAATCCCCTCAGGTAACGCTGAGGGGGAGATTATTGGAAAAATGGTTAGTGATCCCTTTGGGATTCATGACATGGTTTAACTGTCTCTTGTGTCTTCTACAAGTCTAGTGGTTGTATTGAGCATTAACAGGTCAATCTTTTGGTGCAACGACAACTACTACTTGTAACAATAAGCTGATGAATTCATCTAAATAACTTTCTTTTCTTTTTATATCACCCTTATCTTTGCTCCCTCTATTATTAGAAGGTCCACTCACTACTGGCTGACTCATGTTGATCAACTTATAGAAGCCCTTTCTTGAATTTTTGAACACTGAAAACTCAAAAAATCACATAGTTTTCTCGCTCTGGTTCTCTGAATACTTGGTGAATTGAGAATAAAAAATAGTTATCTATATTTATTCTAGGGAATTAAATGCATCAATCTGTTCGGTACCAAAGCTCTATAATTCATGTCACTTCAGTCATTACTTGGCACGCTCTAGATTCAATTTACTAGTCATGGGCTCAGAAAATGACAGACAATCAAATTTGAGTTGTGGTGACTATGCAACTACATAGCTCCTCATAGTCATTGAAAGACTTGGCACTTTTTATTATTTTTAGAGATCATACGACTAAAGAGAGTTTTCTTAGTCACTGAATGTTTGAGCTTTATTTGATTTTATCTTGAGATTCAACAACTACCGTTAGATCTTCTAATCAAATAGTTCATATTAAGTCTCTTATAAATTTACTTTCTTATTAGAACCATTGAGAGACTTAGCGACTGTAGCGACTGTAGAGAGTCTCTTAATCGCTAAATGTTTGTTGACTTTTCAATCTTTTCTTGAGCTCATGCGACTAGCTTATCTGGAGATCTAGCAACTGAAAGAATTCTCTTGATCATTGAAACTTTTATCAAACCTTGACTTTATCTGGTGACTTCATGTCAACCATAAGATCTTAATATGATGGTGCTCTTTATCTGAAATAAAACCTTTTATATATTAAAGATGTTAGAATTAAATGCTAACCACACAATCTTGATCCAATGGTAGTCGATTAATCTCTAAAGTTTTAGAATGACATCATCTTTATCAAGTGACTAAGCGATGACCGTAAGATCTTTGCTTAGAAGGGAAACAATCAAGGATAGTCGCACTATCTCTAGATCTCAACCTTGACTTTGGCTTTCTTAGGAGATCTAGTGACTATAAGGATATAACACTTGTTTATTACATCTAGAGACTTGACGACTATAATTATCTCATAATCATTGAAAGATTTCTTATTTCACCATTTTTTTTGGAGATTGCCAAGCTGAGGGTATATTGGATCTAGAGACTAGGCAACTATAGTTATATTCAATAAATTTTTCATTGTATTCAATGAATCTCATAAAGCGCTTCAACTTATTTGGAGACCTCCCGACTAAAGGCATCCGCTAAGTCTTTTTAAAAAAAGAATATTCCTATAACTTAAGGAGATTGCATGACTGAAGGGTTTCGGGATGTCACTTAATAAAAAGGAATATGCTGGATTTCTCAGGAGATTAAGAGACCAACGTGAAATGATAAAAGGAACATGCAAAAATATTTTTAAGTGATTTCAAAAAAGTAACTGTAAATTAGAACTTGACTAGGTATTTCTAGGGTTTTTTGGATTTTCAAGCAAATTTTGACCTAGCACTTAGGGTTTTTTTACACTTTGATCAAATTTTAAGCTCTGAGGATGAAATTTTGAAGGAGACTTTCAACATTACTGAAACAAAAATTGACAAAAAGAAAAGAAAACTTTTCAAGGAATCAAAAATTTGAGAAGCAACTTTCAGAATTGGGAATACTACCAACAGGGTTGTTTCTTTAGATTTCTCCATGTAAAGGTTTACTATGATAGGAGAGACGGGGAGAGGGGGGATCCAATTGGTACCCCATCAACCTATTTATAGATCAACCCTTAGAAAGAGAAAAAGTATATATCTTAGACATAATGCTACCAAGGAGGTAGTTTCCTTGTTGAACTTAAACTTGAAATATCAATGGAATTTGGAATGGGGACCTTAGTGAACAATGAGACAACATCAATGCTTACTAATGAGTTATTGTTTCCCAATTTGGTGTCCCCAATGAAATCTACAAAATCGTTTGTCTTGATGGAAGTTTTAGTTTTTTCGAAGCGAGTAAAGACAAACTTGGACATGAAAGCAACTAAATTGTAGGAGGGAGAACGTTTGACATCCATAATGGGTCTAAGGAGAACCCTATCTTTGTGAATATTTGGAACCTTGTAAATGTGGGGGGTAACTTCTTTGGAGGGCTGACAATGTTTTTTGATGTCACCATCAAAGGAGGAGTTTGAAACTGTAGCCTTCTTTTTTAATAATTTGGGAACAAGGCTTTGAGGTTCATTAGATCACACATTTTGGAAATATAATCATGTTTTTCCATGATAACCATACAATTTAATTAAAATTTTCCAATTCCTTGTTTTTCAATAATTTTATTAAAGCTTAAAGTTGGGCTTTAGAAACAATGCACTTGAGTGGTTTGGCATGTTTGAGTGTCACAATGAAATCTCGCCTCACTTCTTACCATCATCTAAGGGAAGAGTGCAAGGAATGTTCAATTTCAATGAGGAAACTAACATTAGGAATGAAATGGGGAGCCAAGGAAAATCCCAAACCTCTTTTTAAAACTTTAAATGCCAAAGGATCAATGTTGATGGATGAATTTATAAGAAAAATTATTTTCCCAATCATGAAATTTTGGTTGTGGGTGGGCTGATTGGTCAAGATGCTTGGCATTGAAAACATTAATATGTGGATCTAAGTAGGGAGAGACTTTCTTGATAGAAAATATTGGCTCAAGAAGTTGTGGGTGATAATAACAATTTAAGGAACCAAATGTGAGTTCTTGCATATTTTTAGGAAGGCTAATTCTATCACTTTCTTTGAGATTTTGATTCTCAACATTTCAAATTATTTAGTTTTGAACTAAATAGTTACCTCCTACAAAGGTTGTCAATTAAATATATCATTTTTAAATCTAATTGTGTATTAATTTTTTACGTCAACATTTTAGATCACCCTCTGCAATCCATCATCAAAATGAAGGAGTGTAATCAAAGGAAGAATAGGAAAGAAGAAAACTTGAGTAGTGTAAAAGATGGTGGGAAGAATTAGGTGACATGCCACATGAGGCCAAATGAAGAAACTAAAGAAAAAAAAAAATCTAAAAGGGGGAATAAATAAGGAAAAAACTATCAAGAAATAAATGACAAAAATAAACATTCAAAGAAATAATTGTAGACAAAACCCTAGATACTAAAGTGATCAACGCCTATGGCCCCTCTTTTAACACGTCTTCTATATTGTGTACTGTTTGATCTTTATCATTCATTTATATTGTGTCATTCCTTATTATTTAAATAATAAAATTTAATTAATTAATTATTAAAATTCAACCCCTAATCTTCATCATGTGTTATAAATTTAACCTTTTGACCATGTTTGATTATGATCTTGTCAATTTCACTCTTAATCATTTAATCTCATCTATTGATTAATTATTGTCTTTAGAGGCGAACAACCAATAATTTGTCCCATTTTCCCAAGTCCTATGCTATGATAAATAAGTTAAATTTGTTTATCCCCCTTTTCCCATTTGTTTGACAATTAATTGTCTATTTTTCTAAATGTGAGGGAATAATAAATTTGAATAATTTAAATTCCCTCCATTTCTCATTTCCCCTAATTGTCCTTCATCCCACAAATTTAGGCTCCATCTCCTTCTTTCATTGCTTACACATTCCACCCACTAATTTAGCTCCAAAATTTCCCCTTGATTTGTGCATTTCCAATTATGCATTCAATCATGCCATAAATTGTCATAACCATCACATTTTTTGTTTGTAACTCTTAATTTGTCATAATCATGTCATTTTCCATTTTTGAGTTTTCAAACGCAATCTTAGTCATCAATTGGACTTTAATCTCATCCATTGATTTGAGTTTCAAAAATCAATAAGTCAGACTCATTTTCTCTCACCTTCTAACCTCATTTTGAGTATTCTCATTATCGTCTTGTCACAAATGCCTTCATTGAGGGAGTGTTTGTTTTCTTTATTTTCATATGTTTATGCACTTTGTCTTAATGACTTTAATGGTTAGATTAGGAATTAGTTTGTATGTTGTTTACACTTTATGGTTATCTATTTTATGTATATATCTAATGTTCCAATTTCCTAGTCAATAAAAACTATAGGAGAATGTTATTTTATTAATTTAGTTATTTTCCTTATTCTTAGTTAATTTGTGCGTAGGTTTCTTAAAAGACTCTATCAAAATAGTTGGGCCTCCCCTAGAATTCAATCATTCACCCTAAGGGTAAATGCACCACGATGGTGGACCAAAAAGATCCCACTTTAATTTTTGGCCCTCATTAGAGTATTTTTCACTCCAAATGTATCTTGGAATGACCAAGACTTAGGCTTAGTCAATTTTAAAAGTTTTGTGAATGCCAAAAGAAAATACACAAAATGAAAACATTTTTTTAGAATGCTAGTGCCAAAATTTCTGCATTGGATCGATTCTCTTTCTCTTTCCCTCTCTCTAGGTCTCCTACTTTGATTAAACATTTTGGAGAAATAGAAATTCTTCTAGCTTTCCATCTTTTTCCACAAGGAAAACTCAATCTCCCAACAAGAATGTATAAATAAAGTATAACATTTAAGTCACATTTCAATATATATTTTTTTTCTTTCCTATACTTTAAGTTATATTTCATGTATTTATTGGCATGATGTTTGAGAGTGGTTTAAAATCTCTTGATTTTAGAAGATCTTATAAATTTACAGATTTACTCAAATTCTAGTAATTAGTAGGGTCCTATCAACATTCTCTCACTCTCTCTTTATCTCCTCCAAACTCTAGACCTATCTCTCTCTATCATTCTTCCTTATTCCCATTTCACCTCTCGCTATCTCACTCTATCTCCTCTCTCACAAAATATAGCCCTACCTCTCTAACCCTCTCCTTCTCTCACCCTTCACTCTCTACTATATGTTTCCTCTCTCCTTACACAACTTCTCCTCACTCCCTTGTTGAAATATGTAGTCATTGATGTCAACTCATGATATATTTCTATTGCAAATAGATATATTGGTGTAGATGAAGATATAAAGAGATTTATTGGTGAAGATGTAGATATAGAGAAATGGATTGGTACAAATGCAAATATGTATTAGGATGATTGATGTCAATCATAGAATAATGATATTGAAGCAATCTAAAAGTGTAATGTATGTTATCATAGATGTAAACTATAACATAAATTAGTTAGAAAGTGTTGTATGTATCAACTCCACATTATTTTTTTGAGTTCATGATGAATATCAATATGTTGTGCACAATAATTGATCATTATCTCTTATATGCATACGGTTGAGCTAGTACAACATAGTGAAATATAGTTATACCTTATCTTATGAAGTTCATTATGAACTAATTTATGCTATGAGTGTCTCAAGAGTTTTGAAATCATATAGATTGGTTGTTGAATGTTGCAAAGAGTTAGGTGAATCTCAAATAAGAATTTGAGTCTCAAAATTTACTTGTTCCTTGAAGAAGGATTTCTAAGACATAAACATAATATCTTGTAAGGTGGTGTCACTATAATCTAGTTTGAATTCTTCTACATAACAAGATAGTATCTTATGGTTCTAAACTTAAGGTTGTAGTGATAAAAATAAGTTATAGTCATATTTCCATGCCACAAAATCTTCCACAAATATGTTTGAGTTGGCTTACTATTGGACTATGTCAAGATAGAGTAAAGTGTCTCAGATGAAAATATAGAATGATGTGCACTCCTTCAAACTGATAGATATGGTTAATAATTTTTGAATACATGATTAGAGATGTCTAAGGTGAATTATATTCAGGTTTCAAATGATTTTTCATGCCACAACATAATCTTCAAAGTGTTAGCATGATATAGTTAATTTGATATGCTATGTTTTACCTTTATAATTAGTTTCCATACCTACACCTACACATAACATTCAAATACCATAAAAGAAGCTTATAGACTTACACTTTTCAAGCATAAAAATTCTCATATCTTGATTGATATGTATCTCTCTCTATTATTACAAAGAATAGAAGTTTATAGTTTTGGTGATTTGTGGTTATTTCTCGCTGATCATAGGACATGGTTTCTCACTCGTGGTATGATCTTTGATTGTTTTCACTTTCTTTGGACAATGTGTTGGAAATTTTTTGGTCACTTTGAATTGATCCACACCTTGTTATTTTTCATAATATATATGTGTTTTAGGTTGACTAGTAAAGTATTACATACTTTTAATTATAATCTATCTTGGTGTTGACCTACTTGATGTTTTGAGAGGTTGTGGAAGATATATTTGGAAGATGTTGAATCATTTTGAATGATGATGATTCAATAATTGAGAAAAAAGAGGACACAAGTAACATCTACGTGTAGCAGATGCATCATCTATAACAATTCAATTGTCAATATTTGTAAAAGACATTTTGTCTTAAGGTTGTTGCAACTTCCTTTGGGTTGTATCTAAAAAACTATATAACATATTCATATTTTCACTTGTGATACCTTGGATTTGGACAATAGATCCAAACAGCTTTCTCACTGTGGTTTTTCCCTTGTTTCTAGTTTTCCACGTAAACTTGGTATCCTTGTGTGCAATGTTGTCATCTTTGTTTATCTTTCTAAATTTCTCTTTGGTAAATCTAGTCTAAAGTTAAAATTGAAGTTGTTAATTGAATTAAATGAATTTAAGAAGATATTGATTCACACTCCCTCTCAATATTATGGTGTGTTCAACATCACTCATTACCCTCCCTCTCTCTCTCTCATTAGGTCATCAAATCTCCCCTCATTGTATAAGGTATGGTGCAAGAGTACCCATCTTTGAACCAGGGGATGAAGGATAATGTATGGGAAATATTGGATGTCCTCTCTTTATGTTTGATTTCATTTTGTCTATGGTTGTAATAAGATCCCCTAACTTGTAACTCTATGTCATGGATAGGTAAAGTATAAATCACCATGGACATAAGAGACGAGGGGTAGTAGGGTTGAGTCCTTATGGATTTTATGTCCTTAGGAGTGGTTCTTTTATGTTTTCAATAAGGCTTTATTAGCCCCATGTCCTGAGGAGTCAAGTTGTTAAGGAAAAATAATTTTTCTAACAATTATGTAAAAGTTGTAAAAAATGCAAAAGTTACATTTTCACAATATTTTCTTGCAAAAAGTTGCAATCTTGTCCCCAATGGCTCTAACCTTCCTATGATGGTTATGAACTATTGGGGGAAGTTATTTGAACCCAATTATTCCATCCTCATTAGGAGAGAGAATGGTACATATTGGTGAAGTGTGCAAGCAATAAAACTATTCAGATTTTATGTTCCTTTGATGCTTTTGAGCATGTACGGATTGATATAGGCCTCTGATTGAGTTTGGAATTTTCTGTATTCAATATTCTTTCATTCTAAGTTGGTTTGAAGTGTTGGGATCATTGAGACTAAAATTTATTTGGGTTTTTCATTTATTGGACTGTGTCTCTCTGTGAAACCCTCCAAAATCAGGGTTTGGCCTCCAAATGGCTCTAACTTGCACTTCCACCACAAAAAATTGATGAATCTTAAGGAAATGCAATTTAGGCTATTTTTCTTTATTACTCTAGAAGATAGGAATGTGGAAGTGAAGGGGTAGTTGGGAAATTTGATTCCCTACGTAGACATCTACATGTGGCTACCTATTGTGAAAAAAACATGTTCATGTTGTGTAAGATGGGTGTTGAACCAGAGGGTCTACCTTTGGATTTGATGATGTTTTGGATGTACCTTGAGGACTAGTGCCTTGTTTTGGAGAAACTGTTAGTGGTGGTAGGGCCCCCTTTGTAATCCAAGACCTAATAGCCATATTAGGTCTCTGTCCTTTTGTGTATTTAGACTCTCATCGGTGAGGATCAGAAGAATCCACTCCACGAGGTTATATAAGCCCCAAAAGGGTGTCTGAATATCATATCTATTTTGGTATTTTTTTATAGGATTTGGATTTGTGGCCCAAAATCTAGTGTGATAGGGCTACAAGCTGGAGTAGGTCTTTGTGAGATAACTACTCTTAGGAAAATTGCAAGAACTTGTTTAATGCACAAGTTATGATGTTTGAGTCATTTTGGGATGAAATCAATGAAATGTTAAGTTGTGTTGTTAGAGGGGACATTTGAGGGTGATTTGATGTCAAATCAAGCCCTTAGATCTTTTGGATATATGAAGTTATTGAAGAGAAGTCACTAAGCATTGGTGAAGTATATTTTTGGGAAATGTTGGAGAGGATTGATATTAGTATGTGGGGCCTTGTCTTGTAAATCCCTTCCAAGAGGATGATAGGGTGTTTGAGATCATTAAGATCATAGGTGAGAAAGGATATGTATAAGATTGGTATTAGAGCTTAGGAGGATATTTTTTGGAAAATGATCTAAATAGTGATGGAAGATGGAGAGGGAGAAGATATCCCTACAAGGATGACTAATGTGGAGTTATCCAAGTTGGTCAAAGAATAGATGGAAGAGAGTAGAGTAGTGATAGCTAAGAATAAAGCCATGAGAGAAGAGATATAAAAGTTGAAGGGAAATATGGGGAAGAGGGATGGAGACTCTGGCAAAGATGAGGAATGGGATGAAGAGGAGATCCCAGAGCAGGAAGAGATGAAAATTCCTACATACCAGAGACCCTTTCTTAATGCCCTAAAGTCCTTGGAGAGAAGGACCTTATATGTGAAGATGGAACTTCCAGTGTTTGCAAGTAAGATGGAACTTGATTCAATTATGGATTGGTTAGACTCCCTAAATAGTTTTTTTGAGTGTGAATCTATTCTAGAGAACCAAAGAGTTAAGATGGAAAAGTCAAAGATGAAAGGGGTTGCACTAACTTTGTGGAACTTCATCTAGGGTGAAAGGGTGAAGGAAGGAAAGAATCCAATGGTTACATGGAAGATAATGATAACTTTGATCAAAGAAGCATATATTGTAGAGGACTATGAAGTCCAATTGCATAAGAAGAGTAAGAATCTCAAGAAAAAGGACGTAGATGTAAGTTATTATACCGAAGATTTCATGGAACTATGTGTGAAGAGAAAGACCAAAGAGAGTGAAAAAGAAATGGTGGCAAGGTACATGAATGGGTTGAAGTACACTATCCTAGAAGAATTGAATCTTCTTGCCCCTAAAATAGTAAACAAATGCTATCAGTTGGCCATGAAAATTGAGAAGTTAAGAAGGAGACAAGACAAGAACAATAGGGGAAGAGGAAGGAATTAGAGAGGAGGAATGAGTCCTTTTAGAGGTAGAGAAAATGGATTTGGGTTCCAAGGGGACCCTAACCCAAAGAACGCTAGAATTGAAGGTAGTAATCAGAGAGACAACTGTAGGTGAAGAAGACCACCATCTAGAGGGATATCTCAAGGGAGGGGTCCTATAAGATGTTATGATTGCAACTAGGAGGGACACATAGCTAGTATGTGTCCAAACAAAGCAAGTACAAGAACTTTTTGAGAAAGGAGAAACACCATGGTTCAAGACAACTCAGACTATTAGAGTGTGGGTACATATAGGAGTGTGAATGATCTAGATTCTTATTGATATCCTAAGAGAGGAGAGAATCTAATGATGAGGATGACTCTCCTAAAGATGTCAGTCAAATAGGAACCCCCTCAAAGGAAGTCCATTTTTAGGACCACATGAAAATCTTGGGGAAAAGTTTGCAAGGCCCTGATTGATTCAGGATCAATAGAGAATTTTGTGTCCTTGGAGATGGTGGAGAAGATAAAGTTGAAGAGGATGCCACTTACCTATCCTTACAAGGTGTCATGGTTGACTCAAGGACAACAAGCCATTGTGGAGGAGTAAACTTGGGTAGAGATCCAAATGGGGACCTACAAGGATAAGTTGTTATTTGACATAGCCAAGTTTGATGATTGTCATCTATTTTTTGGGAGGAATTGGAAATATGACCTCCAAGCTCACCATGATGGGTTGAGAAACACATACACCATAGACAAAGACATGAATAGCATTGAGTTAGTACCTTTGGTGGAGACAGAAGAAGAATCCAAGCCCAAGGAGGCTAAAGTGATGCTAATGGAGAGCAACAAGTTCTTAAAAGAAGTGAAGAAAGAAGGAGGGGTATGTTTTTCCTTGATCCCTATTCCTAAGACAAAAGTTACAGGTAATTGTGCTAATGAAAGAAAAAATGAAGAAAGGTTGGTTCTATATGAATTCCAAGAGCTTCTAGACAAATACAAAGGGGTCATTTCTCAAGGTATGCCAAGATCACTTCCTCCTATCAGAAATATAAGTCATTGCATTGATTTGATCCATAGAGAAACATTGCCAAATAAAGCTTCATATATGCTTACCCCACAACAAAATTAGGAAATATCTAGACAAATTGCATAATTACTTGATTTAGGATTGATTGGAAAAAGTCTCAGTCCATGTGTAGTACCGATAGTCCTTGCAGTAAAGGAGGGTACTTGGAGGCTCTGTACAGATTCAAGGGAAATACACAAAATCATAATCAGGTCTAGGTTCCCAATACCTAGAATAGAAGACCTCTTGGAATTTTTAGCGGGTGCTAAATATATCTTAAAGATTGACCTCAAGAGTGTGTACCATAAAATTAGGATAAGGCTTGGTGATGAATGAAATAAAACCTTTAAAACTAATGAGGGCTTATATGAATGTAAAGTTATGCCTTTTGGCTTGTCAAATACACCAAGAACCTTTATGAGGTTAATGAATGAATTTTTAAGTGATTTCATTGGGAAGTTTATCATTGTGTATCTAGATGATATAATGATATTTAGCAGGGAAAAAGAAGAACACCTACAACACCTAGAGATGATTTTGAGGAGATTTCATAAGGGACAATTATTATTCAATTTGGACAAGTTCTTGTTCATGTAGGAGGATATCATTTACTTGGGGTTTTTTTATCTCACAAGGTGAACTCAAGATGGATCAAGACAAGGTATAAGCTATCTTAACCTAGCCCACACCTATAAGTTTGAATGATGTTATAATTTTTCATGGTCTTGTAACCTTCTATAGGAAATTCATAAGAGGGTTTAGTCAAATTTCTCCACCCATGTTGAATACTATTAAAGGAGGACAAAAATGTAAGTTCATGTGGACACAAGTAGCAAATGAGTATTTTGAAATTATTAAGAGGAAGGTGGTAGAACAACCAGTCCTATCCCTCTGTGATTTTAATGTGTTAAAAATAGAGTGTGATGCTAGTCATGTGGCAATATGGGCTTTGTTAAGCCAAGAAGGGATACCCATAGACTTCTTTAGTGAGAAGTTGAATGAAGCCAAATAAAAGTATTCATCCTATCACCTTGAAATGTATGCACTAGTTCAATCATTGAAAAAATGGAGGCATCATTTACTCCCTAAAGAATTCATGGTGTTAACTGATAACCAAGCACTAAGCTTCATCAATAGCCAAGAAAAATTGAGCCATAGGAATATGAAGTGGGTACAAACATTACAAGCATTTACCTTCTCATTGAAACACAAAAAAGGGGTATCTAATAAGGTTGCTGATGCACTGAGCAGGAGGTTTCTTACTTTATCTCAGATATAGTTGGAAAGTGTGGGTATTGATTCTCTCAAGAACATGTATGAAAATGATAAAGACTTTGATGAAGTATATAAGTCTTGTTCTAACTTTGATGATAGGTACAATGTGGATTTTTTTAAATTTTTGTTGCATGAAGGCTTACTTTTCAAAGGTGGATAACTCTGTATTCCAAGATGTTCAATGATAATGAACATAGCAAAGGAGAAACACAATGGAGCCATGGAAGGGAACTATGGGTTGGATACGACCCTTGAGTTGGTAAGGAGACACTACTTCTGGCCTAAAATGCAAATAGATGTAAGGAGGTATGTCGAGACATGTGTTTTTTGTTAGAAGGGAAAAATAAATTATTCAAATGTAGGGCTATATCAACCAATGCCAATCCCAACAAGACCATGGGAGAGCATCAACATGGACTTTTTCATGGGGCTACAAAGATCTCAAAAGGGATATGACAACATATTTTTAGTGGTGGACAGATTTAACAAGAGGGCTCACTTTTTTTCCATACACATCAACAAATGATGCTTCATACATTGTAGGTGTATTCTTCAAGGAAGTGGTAAGAATCCATGACCTACCTCTAAACATAGTTTTAGATAGAGATGTAAAATTCATTGGTTATTTTTGGAGGACTCTCTAGAAAAATTTAGGAACAAATTTGTCTTTTTCATTAGCCTACCATCCTCAAACAGATGGACAGACTGAAGTATTCAATAGGACCCTTGGAAATCTCTTGAGGTGTCTCACAAGGGAACATGGTGAGAAGTGGGAAGAAATATTACCACAGGCTGAATTCTTAGATAATGATATTGTTAATAGAAGTACAAGGAAGTTTCCTTTCCACATTGTCTATGGGATCCATCCTAGAGGAGCCTTGGAACTAAGAAATATACCTTCTACTCATCCTATAAGTATAGATGGAGAGGCATTTTCTAAAGCCATTAAGGAAGTACATGAACAAGTAAAGACAAATCTGCAATATAGCATGCAGATCAGAAAAGGAGGGACTTACACTTTGAGGTTGGAGATCTTCTATGGCTTTATTTGAAGAAAGAGAGATTGCCAAAGGGGAAGAACACTAAAATAATGCAGAAAAAGATAGGTCCCTGTCCCATCTTGAAGAAATGTGGTAAGAATGCATATGAGATTGAACTACCAGATGGTTTGGGGTTGTCACCAATCTTCAATGTATGTGACTTAACTCCATATAAGGGGACTTTGGATGCAAACCAAAATATAGTGGATATGGAACAAGTTGTAGATGAGAGACTTCCCAAACATGAACCACCTACCCTGGAAATAATTTTGGATACAAAGGTAGTAAAGAAAACTAGGAAGAGAAAATACAAGCAATACTTAGTGAAGTGGACAGGAAAGCCAGAAAGTGAAGTTGTATGGATGAATGAGAAGTAGATTCAAGAACATGGAACACTAGTACATTTGACCTAGTTTTTCTACCAAAATTTTCAACCATAAAAAAAAAGTTTTTGGTTGGTCAGATTATAGAAGGAAAACTTTCATTTTTTTAATCCATGCCCGTGTTTGTCAAAATTTAGACGAATACCCTGTAGGTCAAAATTTTGACGAACATGGGCATAACTTTAAAAAAAATATTTCATTTCTCATTTCATTATTACCTGGCATGCCAAATTTTTTCAAGGGTTGCAGCATGTGAAACCTCATTGGCTAGGGTAGATTTGACGCTCTGTATAAGGGAAGTCTTTCCGATGGTCAGATCATTTCCATTGTTATTTTTTGTAAAAGGAGGACCGCATGTGAGGGTTTCCACTATTATTTGGTGTAAAAGTAGGACTGCCTGTGAGGGTTTCCATTGTTATTTGGTGTAAAAGGAGGACCACCTATAACGATTTCCTTACCTTAACCTATGTTATGATGGGTTTTTTTTTAAACTTCAAATATAAATATAAGTTTTTTGTAAAAGGAGGACCGCATGTGAGGGTTGTCACTATTATTCAATGTAAAAGGAGGACCGCCTATGAGGGTTGCCATTTTTATTTGGTGTAAAAGGAGGACTGCTTGTAAGGATTTCCTTACCTTAACCTATGATGAATCAGTTTTTTCAACCAACATGGGCATGGAAATCAAAATAGAAGCATCTAAAATCAAAACATAAAATTATTCTCATCAGCAAAATTTTATTATATGCCCAACATCCATCAACAAAACATATTAAAGAAGTTACGTATATACCTGGAGTAGCCGTTGGGGTTACACCTACACCTGTGGAACAACTAAACCATTAGAATTCTGTATATGATTTACTTATACAAACATCTAAAAAATTCAATGGCCTTTCAGTAGGACTTTAACTACAGTGTGTTATCTTCAAGATTTTCAATTCGATCTTGCACAAAGAAAAGGAATGGATTTGATTTAATACATGCACGTGCCTGTAAGGATTTCCTTAACTTAATCCATGCCCATGTCTGTAAGGATTTCCTTACCTTCTCCAAGATAACTCTCTTTTCCTCCCCTTCATCATGAATAAAATAAAACTAAGCATCGATATATACTCCATTCACATGTGAAAAGATTGATTCATTATGAATTTGATAGTACTTTGACTATCCTCAAGTTGACACTATTGCAAGTTACTATTAGAATAAATGAGAGGAGGGTGAATCAGTTAGATTAGTTATCCTACAGTCCTAATTACAAAGATGTAACACTTAAAACAATTCCAATAAATTTTGCAGCTTGGTAACATAAACTATTAAACTGTTTGTTCCTTTTACCAATTACCAGTTAATTAACTCACTGTGATTACCAACCAAATCAAATATGTAGTATGTAAAGTATGACAATAAAATAATCATCACAAAAACACATAACATAATGATTTAACGTGGAAACCCTGCTAAGGGAAAAACCACCTGGGACCGGTAACCCAAAATAATTTTCACTTTTTTGCAGTGAGCTCGATGAAGAGCCAACCCTGTTAAAGGTTACAAACACACTGTTAGGTGTGACCTTGTTAAAGGATTTAAGACTAATAGTTAAATTTTGACTAGAATTGATTATGGGGTCAATAAGAAAATAATGTACATTCCTTGAATGACATAGGGGCATAACATAAGATGGTTAAGTCCACTCGGTTAGGAGATTTTTTGTATCAATGGTTAAACTAAAATAGTAGTTGATCTGATTACAATACAACTTAATTTGTAGATGTTTAGATCTATTCTAAGCCCATACAAATCCTCTAATCAATATTTCAATTCACTTCCTCAACTTACTTTCACTCGGTAATAGCTCTTTGATGCTCGGTACTATTCTAGAATTTGGTTCTTCTTCTACCAGTCTAATCATGCATGCATGAAACTATATTCATGTGAAATCTCTGTAGTCTTCCTTATTCTGGCATAGTTTCTATAAAGAAACTCATATCTCTTGTATAGATAGATAAACTATTTTCATATCAACCATTAGATTTTTCCACTTATTCTTCTTCATTGATTTTGCCTCTTAAACCTTCCTCAGTAGTTGTGTCAATAACATGTTTCAATTCCATCCTTTAGATCTTCTTTGAATTTTGTTAGCCATGGATCTCATAAAAAACTTTATCCTCAATCTTGAAATCATGACAATTTCCATCTCATCATATTCAATCAAGTAAACTAAGCATTTAATACTTTCATGCAAACTTGATTAACAAAGAAATGCATCGGTGAACACAAACTTAGTTAATATCATCTCTCAATATACACTACACTGGCTTGGTGTATACTGAAGTGCTTCATTTACCGACCACATTGCCTTGTATAATTTTTCTTCCTCCTTCATCATAGATTAATGCAACATAATCAAGTCAACAATATGAGATCATAAACTCATCAATAAGTTACCCAAAGTATTCCTTATCCTCATCTATCATATCCATCTCTCTCCATATAGATATCTCATTTCTTCATCTTTTCTCTCCTTTTTATAGATGTTTAGATGTTTGTAACTCACATGATAAGTACTGTCAAATCTAGTTGACATCAATGACAACATAATGACTGGTTTAATTATCTTACATATCATTCAGTAACTTGGTGATCTCTAATCACTAGTCTTCAAGTCATTCAAGTATTCAATCAGTTGTAGTTCATCAATCACTCCCTTTGGCATTGATGGCAACACAAGCAATATCAAAATATGCCATCCACATACTAAACATGTATTCTACAAATATGAAAGTAAATTTTATAGCTCGGTAAGCTCTCCCTAGCTTGATATTTAATATGTTTAATCACAATGTTACATAATAGCATTACAAGTGCAGACTCTCCTCTGGGGATTTGATCTTTTCATCTCTCAGATTCCTTCTATTCTCAGATTATCTCTCCCTTAGATAGGTGTTTCATATTTGAGCCTTCTCTCCTCACTTTTTATCTCTCCCTTTGACAAAAATGCCAATAAAAAACATAAAACATACAGCTCTGCAATAGCCAAGTTACTCTTTGTTGTTCGGTGCAGACAATGTATCTCTGTATACTGATATGCAAATATCTATTCTAGCTCCTCAAATCTTTGGCAACCTTAGACATGATCCAAAGTGTGAGCTATGTTGCATCAACATGAATGATCTTCTGATAAGATTAGGCTAATGCAACCTCCAGATCACATTAGTGATGGGTAGACAGAGGAAAAACCCCAAGTCTAGTTCTCAAGTATTCAAAAGTTTCCTTCGGTAGAGGCTTGGTAAAAATATCAGCAAGTTTCTCCTTTGATGTAACATATTCTAGTTTGACTTGCTTCTCCTGTACTTGCTCTCTTAAGTAGTGATACTTAATTGATACATGCTTTGTCTTCGAATGCATTACAAGATTCTTAGAAATATTTATTGCACTAGTGTTGTCACAGTATATAATCACCAGCTCAGTGATTACCTCAAAGGGAGAGATAAAAAGTGAGGAGATAAGGCTCAAATATGAAACATCTATCTAAGGGAGAGATAATTTGAGAATAGAAGGAATCTGACAGATGAAAAAATCAAATCCCCATATGACAGTTTGCACTTGTAATGCTATAAGAAATGTTTGAATAGTTTGTAGCAGCAGCAACATACTCTGCTTCAATAGTAGACTGAGAAATACAGGGTTGTTTCTTACTTGTCCAAGTTACAAGTCTTTCACCAAAGAAAATTGCTCCTCCAGTTGTGCTCTTTCTATCATCTATATTTCTAGCCCAATCTACGTTGGTGTAAAATCTTAGTTCAAATTTTCCTTCCTTAGGATACCATAAAAAATAATCCTCTTTTTTTCTTTAGGTATCTCAAGATTCTTTTCACTGCAACCATATGTGAATCCTTTGGATTGGAAGAGAATCTAGCCACAATCCCCACTGCATGTGCTATATCAGGCCTACTATGTACTACATACATCAGTTTACCAATCATAGATCGGTACAATGTCTGATTTACCTCTATAGATTCATCATCTTTTGTTAATTTTCAGCCTGTAACCATTGGTGTTCCTACTGGTTTAGCATCTTCCATGCCAAATATTCTCAATACTTCCTTTATGTGCTTTGATTGTGTGATGAAAATTCCATCATTTTGCTGAATAACCTGCAAGCCTACAAAGAATTTAATCTCTCCAAACATTGACATTTAAAATTCCTTTCTCATCTCATCAGCAAATGATTTACAAATATGATCTTGTCCTCCAAAACTTATATCATCCACAAATATTTCAGCAATCAAAATATTATCATTAGATCCTCCTTTCATGTACAAATTGTTATTTTCACTAGTTCTTACAAAGCTAATACTTAAAAGATAAGTATGTAACCTTTCATACCATGCTCTCGGTGCTTTCTTTAATCTATATAAAGCTTTGTGTAGTCTACATACCATGTCTTTCTGATTCAGATCAATGAACCCTTCTAGTTTTTCTATGTAGACCTCCTCTTCTAGTATTCCATTTAAAAAAGCTAACATAACATCCATTTGATAGACTTTGAATTTCTTATGTGCAACATATGCAAGTAACATGCAAACTCATTCTAGTCTTGCAACAAGTGCAAAGGTTTCACCATAATCAATACCTTCTTCTTGTGCATATCCCTTGCAAACAAGTATAGCTTTATTTCTAGTAACTTATCCATTCTCATTCAGCTTATTTTTGAAAATCCATTTAGTACCGATAACATTTTTATCTTTCGGTCTAGGTACTAAAGTCCATGTCTTGTTTTTCTCAATTTTTTCTATCTCTTGATTCATAGCATTGATCCATTCATCATTCTCAAGTGCAACCTTAACATTCTTTGATTCAAACTCACAAACTAAGCATACATTTTGTCTTAACTTACTTCTTGTCAGTATCCCATCTTGCTTATCTCCAATGATTTGGTTCTCAGGATGATGTCTTCTGAAAAATCTTGATAGCACTTGATCTCTTCTTTATTCTTCATTCTGTTCAGGTTCATTTCCTTGCTCGACAGCTTCTTCCTGATCCTCAGTTTCCCTTTGTTGTTTCTCGATGTTATTTTTCTGATGCTTGGTCAACTCGGCCTATGGATTTGGTAGGTACTCTGGATGTTCAACATAAGAAATATATACCATATTCTTCTCTCTCCTTATTGCTTTCATCATCATTTTTATCAAAAAATTCATCAACGCTGACATTAGCACTTTCAATCATCTTATTAGTAACTTTATTCAGACACTTGTAAGCTTTAATTTTAGTAGAATATCCAAGAAATATTCCCTCATCCCCTTTAGATTCAAATATTCTATTCCTATGATCTTTTAAAATAAAAAAATTTCTACCAAAAATTTTGAAATAACTTACACTCGGTGTGTATCCTAACCATAACTCATAGGGTGTCTTATTTGTGTCTTTCTTTAACTATACTCGATTAGGACATATACAAATGTGCTAACTACTTCTCTCCAATACATCTGTGCAACATTTTTCTCAATCATCAGTGTTCTTGCACAATCCACTATAGATCTATTTCTCCTTTCAGCAATCCCATTATGTTGTTGTGTTCTAGGTGCAAAAACCTATCTTTTGATTCCATTCTCATTACAATAGTTAGTGAATTCATCAAAAATAAACTCACCACCTCTATCAGACCTCAAGCATTTCAATTCTTTTCTAGTTTCTTTCTCTACTTTAGCCTTGTACCATTTAAACATTTTAAATGCCTCGGACTTCTCTTTTAAAAACATGACAGTCATCAATCTAGTATAATCATCAACAAACAGGATAAAGTATCTATCTCCATAGTAGCTAGCTTTGAGTTCTCATGGGACCACCTAGGTCAGTGTGAACTAACTCCAAGATTCTTTTTGTTGAATAGTCTTTACTTTTAAAATGAGATTTTTTCATCTTCCCTTTCTGACATTAATGACACATAACATGGTCCAGTTTAGTTAGGCTAAATATTCCTCTAACTTTTCTCTTTCTACTAATCTTAATCATGTTATCAAAATTTACATGACATAAACTTTTATGCCATAACCATGCATCTTCATTTTTCACTAGTAAACAAGAAGTCTTAGCATTGTCAAGATAAAATAAGTTACCTTTTGATTGTCCTCTTGTTCTGTCAAGCTTTCCACTCTCATCATAGACCATCACCTTCTTGCTTTCAAATGCCACTCAATGACCTGAGTTGTTAAGTTGTGCTACACTTAGAAAATTTTAATTCAGTCCTTTTACCCAATAAGCATTATCACATCTGATTTTATCATTTATCAATAAAGATCCTTTTCCTTTAACCATGCAAGGTGTATCATTACCCATTTTTACTGATCCTCCATTATAGTGCTCAAGATTATCAAACTTATCTTCATCACTAGTCATGTGATGTGTACAACCACTATCAATGATCCAAGTATCATTTTTACTAACTTTAGAAATGTGTGTTATTTCTACATACCTTTCTTCTTCCTCAGAGTCATCTTTCATCAAAACAAATACTACCTCAACATCATCATCTATGTCGGTATCTGTATCATTCTCTTTAGCAAAGTAACATACCCTTTTACCTTTATCTTTGTGATCTCGGTTGTCTCTGTTGTAGTGTTGGTAACTTTTGTTGTTTCTTCTTCCATAGCTTCCATCACCAGATCGGTCTTGGTTTTTATCTTCCTCTTTCCTATTGGGACATCTAGCAGCAATATGGCCAACTTCTTTACAGTTAAAAGATGCTAAAGGTAATTTCCCTTTATATCTACCTGAATAGAGCTAAAATAGAATCATCTCTATTTAATGTAATGCATGGGGGAAATATGAGATCCACTCCTAAATCCAAATTCCCAAAGGAGAGATCCAATTTGATCAACCAAAAGGTTAATGCACAATCGAATCAATCTATGAAGAATATGAAAGAGAGAGAAAAACCCTATGTTTTCCTATGGAGAATTGTGCTTGAAATCTAAAATAATTGAAATAAAAGTACTAACCTCAAAATAGGGAAAATCTAGAAAATGCCAATTTCTGATGTCTGTGTGTACTTTAAGGCAATTTTGCAATCTATTTCAGACTGGAAACGATGAGACAAATAAAACCCAAAAATCTTTTATCTTTCTGACAGCAGGTAGTCTTTGACCCTCATAAAAGGTCTAGAAATAGATTCTTTATTTGAAGGTCGATTCTGATTTTGTTCACAAATCTTGAAAGTTCACCAAAAAGGGTATCCAAATCTGAGCTCAGGTCTGAAATTCTGCACCTGTACCTACAAGAAAAAAGGGGGTTTTTATTTGTATGGGGGGTTCACCTTGGTCAAACCCCAATTTAGGAATTAACCTTGAAATTGAATTGAAATGTAATATGCATAAACAAAGCAAATGAAACAATTCACCTCGCTTCTGTTGAAGTCCTTGTAGACTATTCCAATCCTCAAATCCACAAGTAGGAATGCTTCAATGGATGTAGAATGAATGTAGGATGTCTCAAATCAATGGAAATTGATCTTCAACACCAATCTTGAATTGATCTTTTCATATGAGGAGACTTAGATGAATGTAGAAGGATGGATCTTCAAGGGGGCTCCAAAGAGATTGAATCCTTTAATGGCTAACAATGGATCTCCTTAATGGATGAATGCTTGAAGGCTTGCTTGAATGCTTGAATTCACTTGCTTTCACTTGAGAGCTCACTCATGAAATTTCTTGAGAGATGTGGATGGCAAAACTTGATTTATGGATGGATTGAAATGAGAGAGGAAGGCCTCCTTTTATAGTGAACTAGGGCACAATCTTCTATAGGTGCCACCTTGGAGAATTAAATACCAATTAGGTCCTAACCTTTAGAAAATATACCTAGATTAAATGTAATTTAAGGATTTACCATTCCAAAACCCGAAATGGTCGACCCGAAGGTGGGAAAACAAATATCCCTAAAACCTGACACCTGAAAATCAAGGAAATTTGAAATTTGGATAGGGGGTCAAGGATGAGCTCAACTCTAACCTAGGTTAGGGTCGAGGTTGATCCTAACTAGGTTAGGGTCAAGGTCAACTTTGACCCATAAGGTCAACTTTGACCTTGTGGTCAAAAACCTTAGGATCCTAACCGAGAATGCTAGGAAATGCATATATGAAGTGAAAATCAGGTGCAGAGGAAACCTAAATAGGGGGAAAAGCTAGATACATGCAAAGATCTAATCAAGGCACTTAACATGACCCTAGACTACTTACTCGAAGGGCTAAATGCTCTTATGATGGAAGTGCTTCCATTTTAAGATGATACATTAAGCCCCCACTTTAGCAAGAGTATGGACTCGATGCAAACTCTTGGTAAAGGAGATCAGAATGAAAAGATAATCTTATCGTAATCCAAGGGACAAAGAGAAACCTTAAGCCCCTAGAGACTCAAGTCTTCATCGACTCCTAGATCAAAATAAGAGAGACATCTCTAGAGAGAGAAAGAAAGGGTGTGATTACTTTGCCCAATGAGAACTTATGTCCCATTGTGAACCACACAAGGAAATGACACAACTAGAAAGATGGAATTGAACTGCCTAGTGAATGTGGCTACTAACTAGTCAACCCATCAAGGATTCACCCTTAGGAATAGTCTATTCCATAAGAATAAAACCAAAAAACTAAAGAGATCCAGTCTTAAGCACACCTCCAACCTTAAGGGATCAAAATATATATATGTTTGAAATTGGAGGGATCAAGAGATCCTAAAATATAAATCCATGCTTTAAGGATTAGTTACTAATCCAAAAAGGGAAAAAAGAGTATTTTGAAAAATATGTGCATATTGAAAAGTGTGTGTGTGCAACAAGTGAGTAGAGCGTATGCCCCCATGTTAAAGTCATTACTGACACTTTAATAGGAGCAATGGATTTAACAGAAACATAAACAACTCCTCTGATTATGTTTCCATGTCGAGATGCCCCTAGACAAAGACAAATCAAGGGAAATATCACAGAAACATACAAAGAACACAAAAGGGATCTACCTACTGTGGGGTCAATATGATCATAAGATAATATATATATGATATTATTGCAAATGAATTGACATCATTCCCCAAAGAAAGTAGAACTATGATCACAAAGGAGGAAAGATCACATAAGATACATGAAGGAGAATCTTTTCAAACCATGACATGGAGACCAAAAAGAATTAGTTCTACCACAGCTTGAATCCAAGTAGATTACACAAGAAAACATTTACAAACAATAGCACAATTACAACATAACATTTTACAATGCATAGAAGAATAGAGATACATATAGAAGAATTGGAACAATAGTTTCGATTCCTTCATCACCTTGCACCAACTGAGTAACAAGGATTGTATAAAAGAATCTAACAACATTTAGCAAACACATTATGGGAGAAACACAGTACAAGAGGAAAACACACAACAAAGCTACCACGAAGGACAAGCCAATCAAGCATGCCGCCTACTCTCCCCATCTTATTGTATATCATTTAGGGAAGGTGGGTAACTTGCAAGAGGGACTATATCCAACATAGTGGGAATGATAGCCAGTTCCAAACAAGGATCCTCTTAAGAATCACAATGTTTGACACTAGGTGTAAGAGTTAATTGTGATGAAAGCATATTAGGTAAATCAATGTCAATGTCAATAGTCTCATATTCATCATTAACATCATCAGTATCATCAAGAGTATCTTCTTCATCCAAATTAATCAAAATAGGATCTAAGATATGAATAGAATCATCATAATCATGCATATTAACATCATTATTAGTAACAACTTCTTCTAACACATCATGCGTAGATTTATCCAAAGAAGGTAGAGATCTTTAAAGAATATAATTATGAGTTTTAGCATGAGCATAACACTTCTTATGATATTCATTAGCAGATCGATTACATTTCGATTTATTTGAAATAGGTTGAGAACTAGGAGGAACAATCATTAAAAATGGGCAAGTTCTTTAAATCATTAAAATTGCAAATTCTCATCAAAATGAACATTTATTAAATAAAATAGGACAAAATCAATTAAATCAAAGGAAAAATCAAATAATGATCTTAAATAATTAAATAAAAGCTTAAAGGGGTCAAAAACACTACATAATTGATTTTAATCAATAATTGTATAGTTGTTTAAATCAAAAATCAAAATGAACCTATTCCTTACATGGCTAAATTTAATTAATTAATTGAATTTAATTAATCCTAATATCTTTCAACAAAGTTGAGCAACCAATGAAAATTGAGGACAAAAAGACACAAATCACTCAAAAAGGATGAATCTCAATCACTCATTTTAAAGTTTCAATCTCAACCACTCAATTTTGTCCTTTTATCCAAAGCTTTGAGACAAACATTTAAATGGTCCCCCATTTATGAACAATGCAAAGTATTTGACTCAACCAAAGGTAAACCATGGTTAATTCACTCTACCCCCTACCCTTGGGAATTTACTATAAGTATGAGGCATTTTGAGAGCAATAATCATCTTAGAAATTCATTTGCAAAGCATCCTTAGTATAGTCATTTTCATAGCAATCAAGAGCATTTAAGAGCATTTGAATTATCCTTGTCTCAATTTGAGAGTTAGGGAGCTAGAATAAGCATTTGTAGTATCACATTTCTCATTTTAGAAGTGTCACTAGTGGAGATTAAGCTGAGAGCTCTACTTACCACATCTAATTAGAGAGCCATGAGATGTCATAGATTCATATGCAATTCTTAGTTTAAATTTCCATTGTATTTGCTAAGATTGTTAGATATTAATCCTAATTTCATGAAGGTGCAAAGCATTCACACACAAATGGCACCCATCGTGGGGCTCTAAGCCTCATTTCTAACATTTTTATCATTTTTTTGTGTGTTATATCTTCACTTTTACATGAAATTTTTGCAGAAAATAGGTAAAATGATGCCTACAAAGTATTAACTGACGCTTGTACCTATTGTTCTACCACTTCATAGTAGTCATCTGACACCTGCTAGATAAATTATTGTGCCTGGGAGATAAATTGTCATGCCCAGGACTACAAAGCAACGCCTACTACCAGAGAAGTGTCACTTGTTAGCTAACTTCTATCACCTATCATAGCCTTTACGATGCAATTTGCGCAAAAAGTCACGCCTAGTATCTTCTAACCGATGCTTAATTTTGTAAATTATCACTTTTAATAGCTTATCTTGCACGGATTACATTAATTGTCACACCTGAGTAACTTTAAATAACGCTTGAGCCACCAGAAAGTGATGCTCACTATTATTAAAGTTACGCCTGCTAACAGTTTAGTTACACATATTAGTTGGATAATGATGCCTAGTGTCTATTGTTTTAAATTGTTGTCAAATTGATAAATTTGATTATCTTACTCTCTATTTGTATGTTTTGACTGTAAATGAGTAGGTACAAAAAGGTCCAAAAGCCAAAGAGGAGGTTTAATCAAGAAGAAAAGGCTTTGGTTAAGAGGATCAAGAAGGATAACTTTGAGCATATTAAAGCGGTTCTTGAGGAATCACAAGAGGAGGAAAACCAAGTATATCAAAATTATCTTAAGGTTGTAGATGCTTACAAGACAAAATTTGTATCTCTCAATTGGATTTTTACTCCTTAATTCAAGTTTTTCCTTAAGAATTTGCAAATAAGGTGCTTAAGGTTCAATACATAATCCTTTTCTTCATCAATTTTGATTTGGTTTCCCCTCATTTTGAATGGATTTGTTGGACTAACTTGTTGGAGGAGGGAGTGGGAACGATCGCCACTAGGTGAGTGAAAGCAAGATAAAAGGCAAAAATAAAAAAAAAAGTGCCTAGCCATTGCTAGCTACAAGGAAAAAGGTATTCATTGAATCAAGCTTGCACTTTCTTAAATTGTGGAATTCATTGAATCTAGCTTAATTAAAATAAGGAATTTGACCAAACACCTCAATTATAAGAATCTCTTTGTTAGGAGATTGAAAAAGAACATTGTTGCTTGAGTGTTTGAGAAACTAAGAGAAAGTTAGGGATATGCTCTTCACCTTTTAGGTGAACCAAACTCCCAAAAACTTACTCTTAATTTTATTTCCTTGCTTTATATGAAAATGTTAGGTAAAATAGAGAAATAGAGGGCCTACCCCCCAAGATTTTCCTTACAAGGACGATGAGAGGGAATGACCCAAGTGGGAGACAACCACCTTTGGCACAGTAATATCCAACCCACTATAATAAAAATACACTTTTCCTTAAAAGGGAAGTGGCTAGATTGTGTACAAGTGTCTTCACTTCCTCTAGTAGTCCTAATGGATTGCACCAAATCATGCTTTTGTGCATGTGGGAAGCCCGCAAGTGGGTATAAGAACTTGGCATAGTTTAGAATGGATTTGTTCAATAAAACCCTGATAAGCAGCAAGCTACCTCATAGAGCCAAAATGTTAAAAGCCAAAATTGACTATAGGTAGGCTGTTCGGAATTCTTTCTTGTGCAATACTTGTGGAAAATGATCGAGAATATACACTTTAGTGTGTTTTAGGGACACGGTTAAAAATTGATGTGTGTTGTGATTGTCTTCTATTTTCAAAAGAGAGAATTCCAAAAAACTGATCTTGCAATTTTTAAAATTCAAAATTTACAACCTGGTTAGTAAAGTGTCACCTATGCACAAAGAAATAATGCCTGTCAGTAGTAAAGTCACACCTGTGACTATTCAAAAAATGTGTATTAATCATGAAGTCATGCCTCAGATACATTAAGTGATGCCTAAAAACACTGGAAAAATGCCTATCAATAGCAAAGTGCTGCCTGCACACCTTCAGTGTGCCGCCTAATGCAATTCCATTTCACACATGTAATAGTTTAAGTCATGCCTACAATCAGGCAAGTGACTCCCAAAAACATAAAAGGGAAAATAGTGAGTACTTATTGAGGGGTTCCAAAAATTTTGATCACATATTCAGATACCCTTTTCCATGTTCTTACTGTTCCAACATCTTGCCCAGTCGAAAATCTTGGTTCGGCACAATTTTTGAAAATTTCACAAGAATTTGACCATGGGCATGATTGATTCTTTCTTTCCAAGTGGTTTGTTCATGCCTGATTTAACTAGATCCTACTATGTCAAGAAAACCTTGCAGGAAGATGGGACTTACTTGAGACAAGAACTCCCTTACCCAGGTGACACTTCTACCACTCCAAGAGTACCCCAAAAATCACTTGAATAAGAAGTGGAGGACAACATGATGTACTATGGTGGATTGGGTAATAATAGAAATAGTGGCATTGACCCAAAAAACCAAGGTGATGCAAATATTGGAGGTATTGACATGAATAATCAAGGCAATACCAATAGTGTAGGGGTAAATCAAAACACTCAAGGGATTGATGCCACTAACCATAGAACTAATGCCAAACCAACTATCGATGATGCAATTGATGACAAGGTTGATGAATCCATTTAGTTCCCCTACTTCATAAGACTCATGGAAAAAGCAATGGCAAGAGATAAAGAGAAGTATTTCATGGACCTAGCTCGTGCAGGTCTTAAGCTTCCACGAGGTTATGATGTGAATCAACTTAAACCACCAGAAGTTGAAGAAAGAACCATTGACATTATGAACAAGAAATTTAAGATGTTTCAAATGCAACTAGATACAATCAAGCAAAGTGGGGCTCCTAAACCCTTTTCAACGAAGCATTTTGTCCATTCCCATTTGATAAAAGTCTAGTAATGGCACCATTCCCGATAGTGTTTCCCAAGTATGAAAAGTACGAAGGAATGTCAGATCCACAAGATCACTTATGGGAGTTTTTTACATTGAGCTTGGAGTTCATGCATGATACCACCTATTTAATGATACTATTCCCAAGAAGCTTAGGAGGTATGGCCATGGAGTGGTTTTCTAAATTACCATCCAGCATAAAAACCTTTGAAGAGCTAGCTTCAAAATTTGTGGCCCATTACTCATACAACATCAAGCATGAGGTCAAAATGATAATGTTATGTAATACTAAACAAAAGGATGGAGAAGCATTCCTCACTTTCTTACAAAGGTGGAGGACAATATTTTCTAGGTATCCTAGGAGTGTGCCTGAAAAGGAGAAAATGGATATATTCATTAATAGCTTGAGCAACGAGATGAACTATTGATTGAGAATGCAATGCCCCAAGACCTTCCAAGACCTCATAGAGAATGGAGTAATGATAGAAGAAGTGTTGTTTAAGAGTGGAGAATTGAAATTGTATAAAGATAACAAGAATAACTCCAACAACAATGACTCCAATAATAACAACAATTAGAATAAGAATTGGTTCAATAACTATAATCGGTATGGATTGAAGAATAACAATAAGGGAGTAGTCAATGACAGGGTTGTGGAGTCTATTAATTTGAAGGTGACTCCATTTTCTCTTACAAGAACACCTAATCAAGTGAATAATGGAAACTAGACCTCCAAGGCACCTTTCAACAACAATGCTAATAATAGCAACCAAGGAAATAATCAAAGGAGTAACAAATCTAATAAATTCTTGGTACCAACTCCTCAGAGGAACTTCACACCCTTGGGTGAACCCCTCAAAAATGCATTAAAGACCCTTATGGCTAACAAAATCATTAATCTACCTAGCATTCAACCTTATGAGCCACACAATAAGCCTAGCTAGTGGAGTTCAAATAGCCATTGTGAATACCATAGAATTTGAGGGCACATGACAAATGATTGCTTGCAGCTAAAGAATGTGGTGCAAGACTTAATTGATAGTGGCATGATCACCATTGATGGACCTGAAAGCAATGAAGACTAGACATCTTTCAAACAACCCTTCTACAAACATGACAAAGGGGAATCGTCCAATGGCAAGAAACAAAGTAGAAATAACATTAATTTTGTGCCACCCTATGATAATGTTGTGAATGCTATAGTGATCAAAGAGCAGCCCCAAAAAGAGACATCTAATGTTATTAATAGGGGGCAGACTTCAAGGATTACCCTACAAGGGGTTGATCCTAAATCTAGTAGCCCTCTACAATCCAACATTGTGATCAAGCAATCTTCTATAGCAACAAAACCATATAGCTTGGTAGATCAGCTACAAAGGACTCCAGCACAAATATCCATCTTGGAGCTATTAAAGCTATCTCCCAACCATAAGGAAATTTTAGAGAAATCTCTAGTAGAGATGAATGTTCCTACTAACTTAGAGGAGGGGAAGTTTCAAAACATGGTAGGTCATCTCATTGCACCTCATTGCCTTTCATTTTTAGACTAGGATGACATGTCTATTACTCATCCCCAAAATCTACCATTGTGTATAGAGGTCTTGATTGAAAGACATAGGGTCAAAAGAGCTCTCATAGATGGGGGAGCTGGTCTTAACATCTGCATGTTGAGTCCTATCAAATCCCTAGGATTATCTGAGTCTTGCATTGATCCTATGAAAAGAATCACCATAAAGGCCTATGATGAAGCTAAAAGAGCCTCTAAAGGCATGATCGTATTGCCCATTGAAGTGGGACCTATCAAAAAGGACACAAATTGCCAAGTATTGGACATGAAAATAACCTATCATATTTTATTGGGGAGACCATGGATCCATGAGATGCAAGCGGTTCCATCCACATACCACCAATGGATCAAATTCCTATACATGGGTGAGGAAATCATGGTTGGAGGGGACTCAAACCCATTCCAATATTTCAATGCACTTAAACCTATTCATGAGATATTTATTCACCATAACCGAGAAGGAATTATCCAAAGAGCCACCATTGAAGATATCAAAATGGATAATCCCATGTTAACATTAAGTGCTACTTCAAACCCTCCTCAAGCTAGTTCAATGACATCAACTAAAGGAAAGGAAAAAGTGACCTATGAGGGTCCAACTCTAAATGAAGATTCAGATCAAGCACCTAAATCAGAGATAGTACTTTACAAACCCACCAAAGAAGAAAAGGATAAAGTTAAAAAGGACAACTATAAAAAAATGAGTGAGATGATGGATACATTTTTAAAAAAATTTAAAATTAGTTCCAAAGGAGTAGGGGAATATTCTATTTCTCTATTCGACATGCCCACATCTCCAAGAACACATGGGAAACCATCAAAAGAACACCTTCCTCATAAGTATAACTCTTACTTTGTGAGAGAAAGAGACAAAGCAACATTCGATAAGGAGGAAGATGAAGTCCTTCAATGGCTTTATCATGACAAAGATGATACCTCAAATATTCCCATAGAAAGAATCCAACATATTAATATTCAAAATGATCAATATGGGAAAGGATTTGAGATAATGTAGAAAATGGGATACAAAGGAAGAGGACCCTTAGGGTGAAGAAATAGAGGTTTACTAGAACCGATTGAACCTACTTGGAGGGAAAAAGAAGAAAGATCAAGGGTAGGATATAAAAAGGAGAAATCTCCAGCCCAATGCATGATTTCCATCCTCAAGTAAATACCTTGGAATCCGATGAAGATAGTGATGACTCCTGGGATTATCAATGGGATGCTTTATCTGATGAGTCTTGTCCTGATAAAGAGGTAGTAACCATACATACTTATACTAAGGTCCCAAAGCAACAAGCTCCAAGGCATGAAGAACCCATCATACAAGAACTCAATGTAGGACAATCACCCGTTAATCGACCATGGATAGAGGAATTTTGGGACCCCTTAGAGGAAGATGATTCAAATGTTAGGATTAATCCATGAGTTTTATTTCCCATGCTATTTCCCATAGAAGTCATTGAGGACTCAAGTGAAGAGGATTTTGATCCTTCTTCCATGGACAATCTCGAGGAAGCTTATGTTATAGATCTAAATGATACAATGTGTGGACCCTCCAATGAAGTCATGTCCATAAACCCAATTGATGACACTTTTCCAAATGAAACCTTATCCTTGATAAACCCTGACCTTATTGATTGGGACCTAAATGAACCAAGTGACTTACTCTATTTCCCAAATGACCAAGCAATGAACCAATACCTTAATGCGGTTGAGCCCTCTTTCACCAATGAATTCAAACCAAACATGATAGAAGCAGCGGGGGTCCAATCTCTTAGTCCAAAGAAAAAAAAATGAAAAAAAATGAAAAAATGAAAAGTTCTAGTGATGAAAACCACTATGTGGCAGCACTAGAACCAAAAAAAGTAAAGATAAAGAATGTTTCCTATGGTGAAAACCCAACTGTGGCACCAAAGGAAGAGAGATTGGATACCCTACCCAAGCATGAGGAAGAAAGGTCACATATTCTCATAGAGCTGATAGAAAAGGTCAACATTGGGACATAATTGGATCCAAAATTTATACACTTGGCCACATCACTTACACCTTTAGAAAGAAAGGATTTCATCAAGTTCTTCCAAGAGCAACAAGTGAACTTTGCATGGTCCTATGCCGACATGTTGGGATTGGATCTTGACTTCAATATGCACCCTTTGAATGTCAAACTAGGAGCTAAACCCATCAAAAAAAAGTTGAGAAAAATGCACCCACATATAGCTCTCCTAGTCAAGGCAAAATTAGAAAAATTGTTGAAAGTGGGATTTATAAGAGCAATAGCCTATGCTGAATGAATATCTAATATTGTATCAGTCACCAAGCATGACAAATCCATTCATGTATGCATGGATTTTTGAGACATGAATCTTGCATGTCCTAAGGACAACTTCCCACTTCCAAGCATTGATGCAATGGTTGACATGACAACGGGTCACTCCATGTACTCATTAATGGATGGTTTTAGCAAATATAATCAAATAAAAATTGCACCTGAAGACCAAGAGAAGACAACCTTTACATGTCCTTGGGGTACCTTTTGTTGGAACGTCATGCCCTTCGGCCTTAAAAATGCCAGAGCCACATATCAAAGGGCAATGACAACTATCTTCCACAATATGATGCACACATTTCTAGAAGATTATGTGGATGAAATATTAGCAAAATCACACAAAAGAGATCACCTACAAATTCTAAAAAATATATTCACCCAATTGGAACAATTTAAAGTAAGGCTTAATCCCTAAAAATGTGCCTTTGGTGTCCAATCCAGCAAATTGTTAGGCTATATAGTTTCAGCAAAAGGAATTGAAGTGGATCCAAAAAAAGTACAAGAAATAATGGATATGGAGATCCCAAAGAACATAAGCCAAACGAGGTCTCTCCAAGGCAAAATACAATCCATAAGAAGGTTCATCTCTCAATTGGCTAAAAAATGTCATTCATTCACAAGGTTGCTACACAAAGATACTATTTTCATCTGGGATGAAGAATGTGACCAAGCCTTCACTTTATTGAAGACTTATCTAATAAATCCACCTATCCTAATGCCACCAATCAAGGGAAAACCATTGCTGCTATACATATCCACTACCGAAAGGTCTCTAGGAGTTCTTTTGGTAACAAGAAGATGAACAAGGAAAAGAAAGAGAAATCTACTATTTGAGTAGGACATTGATCAAATATGAACTTAACTGTACATTCATGGAAAGGGATTTTCTAGCAATTGTCTTTGCATCTCAAAAATTGAGACATTATATGTTGATGCACAAGGTAAAGTTAATTTCCAAAATTGATCCTCTAAGTTATTTGTTAAGCAAAACTAACTTAACGGGTAGGATAGAAAAATGGGTCATGATATTGAGTGAGTTCGACATTGAATATGTGGATAGGAAGGCAATAAAAGGACAAGTGATAGAAGATCACTTAGCTAAAAATCCAGTGACTTCTATACAAACCATTCAAGTGGAATTTTTGGATTCCACAATTGTAAACATAGAAGCAAAGACATGGAAGTTGTACTTTGACGGCTCATATACACAAGGAGGTTTCGGGGCTGGTATATTATTGATTACCCCTCAAGGGTACACTATTCTCAAATCCTACAAGCTATTGTTCCCATGCACAAACAATATAGTAGAATATGAGGCTTTAGTGATTGGCATCAGGATGGCTTTAGAATGGAACATCATCGAGCTACAAGTATATGGTGATTCTCAACTAATAATCAATCAAGTCAATGATGAATACAATACCAAAGATGAAAAATTAATGCCCTACAAGGCTATGATTGATGCTTGGAAAAATTATTTTGCTTTGATAACATTTGAGAAAATTCCATGAGAGAAGAAAAGAGCAGTTGATGCAATGGAAACCTTGGCTTCCTTACTTCAAAAACCAGATCAAAATGAGAAGTATGAATTCTTGGTGGAAGAGTTAGCACAACCGACATTTGACCTTCTCAAAACCAAAATTGTTGCCTTACTTCATGGACATGACTCACCTTGGTACAGCCCTATATATACCTATCTCAAAGACCAAGTGCTACCTTTAGACCAATCACGAGCCCAAAAATGAAATTTCATACGCCAATTAGCTTGTTACATAATCCTTTCTAAAACATTGTATCGCAAGGGTCTTGACAGGATGTTACAAAGATGTCTAGAGGAAGAGGACTCTAAGTTAGCTTTATGTGAGGTTCACGAAGGCATTTGCGGGTCACACTCAAGCAAGTTAAACTTAGCTAGGAAAATCCTTTTCTTAGGGTATTTCTGGAAAACCTTAGAGAAAGATACTTGTCACTTCGTCAAAATATGCAACAAATGTCAATACCATGGTGACATGATACATGCACTGGCATAAGAATTGCACCCATTTGTTACACCATGGCCATTATATCAATGGAGATTTGACTTGATTGGCATCATATATCCACCATCTTCCAATGTGCACAAGTACATCATCACCGCAATAGAGTATTTCACTAAGTGGGTTGAAATGGTTTCTTTAATCATGGCTATGAGTAAACAGATGTCCATGTTCATCTTGAACCACATCATTTGCAGATATGGTATCCCTCATGCCATAATCATAGACAATGGAAAGAAATTCAAAAACAAAGACGTGGATGAACTTTGTGGCACATTCCATATCACACATCACTCTTCATCCATTTATTATCCTCATGGAAATGGACAAGCCGAAGCTACAAATAAGAACATTTTGAAAATCTTGAAGAGATTGGTAAATAAGTCAGGAAGAAATTGGCATGTGCAAATTAATCCGGCATTATGGGCCTATAGAGCTAGCATTCAGACACCTACAGGGGCCATGCCATTTTCATTAGTCTATGGAGCCAAAGCTGTTCTACCATTGGAGGTTGAAATCCCATCTTTATGAGTGTCATTACAAGGGTTGATAACAGATGAGGACTATAGAGTCGCTAGACTTCAACAATTAGAGTTACTAGAAGAACACCAAACACAAGCTTATGAACACCTGAAAGTATATCAGAACAGAATCTCAAGGAATTACAATAAGCATATCAAACTAATTCTTTCAGGTAGGAAACTTAGTGTTAAGAGAAAACCCAAAGAATCAAGTTGAAAGAGAGAAGAAAGGAAAATGAGAGGCTAATTGGCTTGGTCCATTCATCATTGTGTCTTCGTTTGGGACTAGAACCTATAAGTTAGCAAATTGTGAAGGAGACAAATTACAAGAGCCTATCAATAGCATACATCTAAAGAGGTTCTATACATGAGGTAGATGAAAGAGTATAAAGAGTATCAGATGAGGAGCATCATATTTATTGTACATAGCCAAAGATATCTTGAAAATACCAAAAAAAATTGAAAAAAAAAGAGAAAAAGAAAAAAAATACAAAAAAAAGAAAAAAGTGTCTTGGTGAAAACCTAGCAATAGGCGCCTTGGTAGAAAAAAAAGAGAAAAAGACCCAAAAGGTGAAAACTTGGCAATCAAGCACTTTTTTTTCCCTTAAGTCATTTCCTAGTTGCATGTGTCCATATTGCATTTCCATCATCCCACTTGTAAATCTTCATTGCATCCTTCATTTGTACATAGTCATAAGAAAGCTTTTTAGTCACGTCATTGCATTGCCTATTTTCCCTAAGTTCATTGCATGATCACATTTATCACTTGGGGACAGAAGAGGATTGGAAATTTGGTACCAAATGGATTCAATAGTGCCATATTCAGTCACATCAGAGAGAAACTTATCAGAGCTTCAGAAGAAAGAGATTTTCATGAACCTTTGATGGATATCATTGTTCACACCTAAGTATTTTATCCTACAACTTGATCCTTGAACCTTCATTGAATTTATTATTTGGGATTAAAAATTGACAAATACTTTAAAGATCAGAATACTTGGGAATACCTTTTGAAAATCATGAAACATTGCAAAACACTTGAAGCTTTCTTTTTGATAATCTTTTTGGAATTGACTTTTATCACATCTTTTTAGCTAAATCGATGATGTTTCGACTAGATTGGTGATGATAGAGACATGATATTTTCTTTCCTTTGAGTGACTATTTTAAGGAAGATTCATCAACTTATGCAAATTTGTCTAATGACATGGTCATCAAAGAACAATCAAGGACTATCCCATAAGATGAAGGATTAACCTTTGCTTGTTTACGCAAATAGATACCTTGGCTATTTAGATCTTCTATATCTTAATACCAAAATCTACTTGCAACATTGAATCGGTTGAAACCGGTATTCATACTCCCATAGTTTGGTCATCCAACTAGTGAGGGTTGTACTCATTTTCCAAAGAGGCTACCAAAAAGAAAAAAAAGTGGTATTCATATCATCATGATGTGGTCAGTGATGGTTGTACTTGCTTTCCGGTCCCAAATTGCTCAATGATGAAAATTTATCTCTATGACATTTCTTTGCTAAAAGCTAGTGACACTTAGTTGCATTGCATTGCATTATCATGTTAGATTGCATTGCATTATCATGTTAGATTGCATCACATTATCATGTTAGATTAATTGCATTTTATTTAAGGTTATTTTTCCAAGGACAAGGGGGTACATTAAAAATCTTGGTTAGTCAAAACATTAAAGAAATGAGGGGTTCAAATCAAATGTCTTTTTCCTTGAAATCAATCAACAAAAATGAGGTTATCTTTTGCATTCATGCATAGCATTAATCATTATTCATTATCCATATATCAGAAAAGAAAGAAAAGGAAAAAAGTTCATTACTCATCCATCATTTGCATACATATCATTAAGGATAGAATTGCATACATTCAAAAACAAAAATATAGGGACATTCATATTCACATCTCCGTAAAATAGTTTGCATTCATAAATTGAAAAATAGGAAAACATATCACAAGTCATTCATCACTGCATCATTGCATCATCTATCTATATAAAAAATGAGATACATTGCATCCATACCATAATCAAAAATAAAATGCATCATAAACATCATATAGCTGCATATAAAGATAATCTCATAACAAACTCATCAAGAGAATCAAGGAGGTATATCATCATATCAATGTTCACAACATCAAAGATCCAACAAATCAGTATATCAAGATATAATGTCATCAACAAAATGATACATCAAGTCCCGATCAATAAACATCAACATGATACAAAATGAACAACAAGGAAGATCCATAAATCTAATATCCAAGAAGCTAGGGACCGTATGTATAACTTACAAAGATGTGCTTGTTTTGCAAATCAAGGGAATCATATCAATATTCTATACCAATGAATCATTTTACATCAACCAATCAATCAATCAGTACCAACTTATTATTTCCCAACTCTTGATCATGAGGCGGGAACAATAGTATCAATACTATCAAACCTAGTACCATTTGTTCATGTCTCTATATCTTGAGAATGAATTATCAGTTACCTACCTATCAGTTATCCCATATCAGTTTTACTATCCTTTTAGATTGACAAATCACATTCATTGGTACTATTATCTTGATATCCTAATCACTTATTTGCTTAACTACAATAGACCTAGCTATCTTGGACATTTAATCATTCATCCAGAAACATCAACAACATTTTAATAATCATGGTTTTTCTATATCAACATATCAATCTGAATAAGGTGAAAATGGAAGCATAGTAACATACATAACATTCATCACCTATTCATTTAGAAAGGATGTTTAGAAGCATAAATAGATCTGAAAATGCTTGGAAATTAATTAGGTCAAAGTACATACCTCATCATGCTATTAGTCTAGAAATACCTATTTTTTGAAGTCTGTATGAAGTTTTAGAAACTTTCATCACCTATCTGGGACTGGAAATGTCGAGGTGGATAGAACCCAGAAATCTTTTCTCCAGATTCACACAGGTTGACTTTGACCTTTTAAAATGTCAAAGACCACATTTTTATTCCAAAGTCTGATTTTGATTCTATTCACAAATCCTAAAAGTTTAGCAAAAAGGGTACCCTGATCTGGCCTCTGATTCTCGAAACAGCACCTACAGATATTTGAAAAAGGGGTTTTTGGGGTGGCTATATAGGGTCTTGCCTTAGTCAAACCCCCATTTTGGTGATTCCCACCTCCACGAATAGCCAATTGAAATAATATGTGTGTTTGTATATTGAAAGTGTAAAGCTAAGATCTAATCCTCTAGATTAAAACCCTAGCATGAATATGTATGAAATAACAATGCATAGATTTGAATGTGATAGAAAATCATACCAAGCCCCCAAGGCTAAAGTACTTCTACTATTCTCACAATCCATAGTTGTTACTCCATGATTGAATGCTTGAAATGTTGATGATGATGGATCAAGGAAGAATGATTCTCTCTTGCTCCAAATATGAATGCTTGAAGATGCTTGAAGACTTGAAATGCTTGCTTGAACACCTTGAGAACTTGAGAGCTTGATTGCTTGAGATGAGATATGAAAATGAGAGAGGAAGGCCTCCTTTTATAGTGAACTAGGTCACACTCCTCTAGAAGGGCCACCTTAAAGAATTAAATCCCAATTAGGTCCTAACCTTTAGAGAATGGATCTAAATTAAATGTAATTAAAAGATTTACCGTTTCGAAGCCTGAAATAGCTGACACAGAGGTGGGAAGTTAATAATCTCGAAAGCCAAATTAGCGGGAATTGAAAATTTGAAATCCTGGAAAGATGAGGTCAAGGTCGAGGTCGACCCTGACCTAGTCAGGGTTGAGGTCAACCTTGACAAAAAACCCTAACTTTTTGCCAGGATGCAGTTTAAAGGCCCCGAGGATGCCCAGAAACTTAGAAATGAAGCTGGATAAGAATAGAATGTCTGTGATAGATAAAAGATCATGTGATTGACATGATGAAGTCTAGGAGGACCCATTTCTATATCCTACCTAGAAATTAGAGTCATAGAAGAGGGGAATTAAGGAGAATCCTTAGGATCCTAACCCTAATTTCACCTAGGACATACAAATGCATCCTAAATGTAGATTTATCATGATAAATGCACTGAAAGAGGGTGCTAAACCTATCCAAATGGAAGTGCTTCCATTTTAAGATGATACATTTAGCCCCCACTTTAGCTTAGATATGACACTATCTAAATATGCAAGCTAAAGTAAGAAAATATCATAAAGATGAAAAAGGATATAGCCAAGTCCTTGATGTAAAGATTCTATAGAAAACTGTTAGAACCTACAATACACCAAGTTAATGAAAATCTATAATCACCTAGAGCTTACTATATGATAGTTTGAGAAGTATATAGAGCCCCTTATGCCCCCCCCCTATTTCAGCTTTCTACTTTGGAAGGGTTAAATAGGGTGATAAGAAAAATCTAGATACTGGATATGCAGAATGTTGAAAAGTTCATTCCTAAACCTGTTAGAAGGATTCCTACCCTTCCCAAACTATTTCAAGGAGTTAGATATCTGAATCACAATTCCAACACCACTGATGGCACAGAAAATAGAGTTATCTAACTCAAGTTATGATGAAAAGAATGAATGTCTATCGTAATGCATAAAAGGAAATTCTTACCCTAAGCCTTATTTTAAACCTATAAAAGAGATGAAAAAGGTAATACTTACTCATTCTTACCATTTACAAATTCAAAATTAGAAGCAAGATGCCGAGAAGAGAGGAACTGTGAGCGACATGCCTGGAGACTATGAGACACCGTCTAGCTATCGGACGAGAACTCCTTGAGGTAAAATTCTTTCCAAATTCATGTTTTTGCTGAGCAAGGTTGATTTTACCCCCTTGAGGTCAACCTTGACCCAATTAGGTTGACCCTAACCCTGAAAAGTTGACCCTGACCCTGAAAAGTTGACCCTGACCTAGTAAGGTTGACCTTGACCTAACTGAGGTCGACTTTGACCTAGATCAGTAGTATTTTCATATTTGATGATGTAGATGATTGATATGATGCTAGTTTGTGATTGCAGGACCTCATCTACTTCTGAGAGCATCCCTTTGGGGAACTGTAGTGCAGGTCAAGGAGAGACTTTTTGATTTGGATGATGAGGGTTTACAGCTACTGAGGGATGTAGGACTATATTGGGTATCAGTACTTCCATAGATCAGGCTACCTCGAGAGATGTTGTCTGCACTGATAGAGAGATGGGATGAGGATACATGCTCCTTCCATCTTCTTGCTATGAGATTATAGTGACATTAGAGGATGTATATAGGATTATGAGACTTCTGATCTGAGGAGAGACTGTCAGACCTAGGACACATAGAAGTTGGGAAGAGGTTCATGAAGATGTAGAGTACTATACAGGTGTGCATCTAGTGATGTGGACTCCTTCAGATCACATCTCACTATCAAACATAGTATCAGGCCATACTCCCTTAGTACGGAAGGTGATGCTATGTATAGTAGCCTTGGTTGTGTTACCCAACTCAAAGGGTATTGTATTTTGTTCACCTATGACTCATTTGATTCAGAGGATGGAGAGAGAGAGGACTATGTTCTCATGGGGTCACAGCATGCTCTGTCAGCTATACCATGAGTTGAGTTAGCTGGTGAGGTATCAACGAGAGAGTTTATCGACATGCACCATTCTACAGATTTGGATTTTTGAGCACTTCACATGTACACATCCACAAGGAGTGCTAGTGATGGTAGATGTGAGTACGGCGAGAGCCTTTGCATATCCTATGAGAGATATATGGCAACTTGGAGATATGTTCTACTAGAGAGTACATCTAGACTATATTGCCAGTGCTGATGTGATATGGAGACCCTACTGCCAGATGATAGAGTGGCCAAACACCCGATTCTAGATGAGGCACTCTCAGCAGCATAAGCTACTAGAAGGTCACCAGAGCCATATAGTGATGCCATATTATTATGATAGAGTGATGAGATAGTTTAGCCTACCATAGAGAGTCCCTAAGGTAGTACCTCACTATGCACATCTGATGAGATACCATCAGAGACCCAGCACCATGCACCGACCTTCAATGGTAGACATAGAGGATAGTGAGATAGAGGAAACAAAGGGTATTGTGGTACCATTAGATGTATCCTATGTAGGGGTTAGCCAATATTACATTTGATACTAGAGCTTAGAGGGGACCCACCCTATCTTCACCGAGGATTATCCTATAGGTGATCCAGAATATAGACAGAGGACACACCAAGATAGTACAGACATTCAGGAAGATGAGGATATCAAAAATGAGGAGGAACACATCTCTGAGGGGGAACCGATGGAGGAGGAGAGAGTAGATGATAGAGCTGAGGACATGCCCCCAGCTGGTGATACTAGTGCAGAAATACGTATCACTCCTGCATCACCATTGAGATCGCGATGGCCCCCATAGCCCCACACAGAGACACCACCTCTGTGGCCTAGACATAGCGAGTGTGGAGAGAGTAGTCACTCCATGCCCCCACCATCTAGACACTTTAGTGATGTCCAAGAGGGAGACCCAGATATGGACTATGAATTTTTTGATTACAAATATGATTTGATGAAAATATGATATGAGCATGATAAAAGTATGTTTCCTCTATAGCTAGCGTAGCAGAATGGAGTAGTTTTGTATTCGAGGTTCTCAAGGATAACATTATTTCCTACCAACTTCCAGCTAATGAGTGAGAGTCTTCCATTCAGCACAGAGATCCAAGCAGACATGTTGATATCTTTGTATGCATCTAGCGAGAGTTGAGGATGTGCAGAGAGAGGGAGGAGAAGATGATGACAGAGATACAGAGTCTCTAAGAATGTGTTCAAGCCATGGGCATATCTAGGAGCCATACACGAACACACAAATCTTCATCTTCCTATCACAGAGGAGAGAGATCTGGGATTCATCGACCATCAGAGCAGCATGGTGATAGGTGTAGTGATAGATAGGGCCATTGGCCTCATATGTATCAGAACTTTGAAAAAACTTATGGATTGCTGATAAATGAAAAAATTTCTTTACTAATTAGTTCTATACTTGAATATTATGTTTTCATCAATATAAAACTTAATAGAAAGAAAGAAATAAAGAAAGTGCATAAACATATTCAATATGTAATTTTTACTAAAACTACATAACCTATAAAAGAAATCATTATAAGGAACACATAAATGCACATAGAACAAATGAGATTAAGGGTAATAAAGTTTAAGATGCATAATATTAATGGGTTCCTTAAAAGAAACACCATGCATATCAGCAAGTTTGTAAGCACCTGAACCAAAGTTTTCAATAACAACAAAAGGTCTAAGCTAATTAGGGCTAAATTTTCATTTTTCGCCCAGTAAAGCATTCACATTTCATTTATTCTCATAAATAACCAAATCACCAACTGCAAATGTTCATTCAATCACCTTATGATTGTATTGTTTCTGGAGAGATTTATGATAAGCTTTTATATGATCCAAGGCATGTATTCGTTGTTCATCCAACATTTCCAATTCTTGTAAACGTTGTTCACGAAAAGTATCTTTATCAATTATCCCATGAAATGAAACACATAAGGATGGTATTTCCAGTTCCAAAGGCATAATAGCATCAATACCATAAACATGATTGTAAGGAGAAGTACCTATAGTAGTATGAACACTAGTCCTATAGGCCCATAAAGCGTAAGTTAGTTGAGTATGCCAGTCTTTGGCATGCTTACTAACTATTTTTCACAGAATTTGTTCAATAATTTTATTCGATGCTTTAGCTTGTCCATTAGATTGAGGATAATAAGGAGTTGAAAATCTATGTTGAATCCTATATTTCTCCAAGAATTTCACAACGTCTGTATTCTTAAAAGAAGTTCCATTATCTAAAACTATTGTTGAGGGAACACTGAATCTTGCTATAAGATTATTAAGGATGAAATCACAAATAACATCTATTGTTGTAGAATGAGGAGGGATAGCTTCAACCCATTTCGTAAAATAATCCGTAGCCGTGAGAATATATGTATGCCCTTGAGAAGAAGTTGGGGAGATTTTTCCGATAAGATCAAAACCCCAAATACTAAAAGGCCATGGAGAAACTTGATTACAAAGCTCATGAGTAGGAACATGAATCAAATTACTATGTTGTTGACATTTAGGGCATTTTTTAACAAACATAAAAGAATCTTGTTCCATAGTTTGCCAATAATACCCCATTCGAAGTAACTTATGAACTAAAGATTTGCCACCAAAGTGTCCCCCACAAGAACCAGAATGAGCTTCTGCTAAAGCTATAGGAATCCCAGTTCTATTGAAACACCATAATAATAAACCTTCGTAAGAGTGTTTGTATAGCGCATCTCCTAAAATGATATAGCGTACTGCAAGTTTTCAAATGTGATTATGCATGTTCCTTGTTGCTGATTCAGGAATGGTACCATCCTTCAAAAAATGAAAAATGTGTAAATACCATTCATCCAAATGCAAGTTGAAACAATCAGAGGTAATCTTATCAAAAATTTTAGGTCTTTTAAGAGTTTGTATTGTAAAGTGGAAATTTTTAGCATTGTTCTCAAGACAAACCAAGGATGCCGCACTTGCCATAGCATCTGCATGCTGATTATCTTTCCTTGGTAATGTCTGGATTGTGTAAGAGGAAAATTGTGAAAGGACATGAAGAGCTAAATCTCTATAATGTGTCATTCTATTGTTTTTAGTCTGATATCCACCTTTAATTTGTTCAACTATCTATTGCGATTCTCCATATATATGTAAATGTTTGATATTGAGCGATGAAGCGGCTCGTAAGCCAGCTATAAGAGCTTCATATTCTGCAATGTTATTAGTGCAAGGGATGGTCAATTTATATGATAAAGGGATGGGTTTCTTTGTAGGGGAAATCAAGATGATACCCACACTAGATCCTATCTTACACTTAGACCCATCAAAATATAATTCCCAACTATCATCCTATTGAATAGCTAAAATATTATCATCAGGAAATTCAAGAGGAGTAGAACCTTCAACAGAGTGAGGACAAGGAGCTTCAACTAAATGATCAATCAACGCTTGTCCCTTAATTGATTTCTGAAGAATAAAATTAAGATAAAATTCAGTAAGTAACATTACCCATTTTGCCAAGCGACTGGAGAGATCAGTTTGTGAGAAAAGATGTTTTAAGGGATCAAATTTGACAATCACATTAACTTTAGCATTTATGAGATAATGCCTAAGTTTTTGACATTCATAAACCACCGCTAAGCATTGTCTTTCTAGAGGTGTGTATCTTGTTTCATAATCCAATAAAGTTTGACTAATGTAATAGATAGGCCTTTTATTACCATTATCATCAAGTTGAGCTAATAATGCACTCACAGCTTGTGGGGTAGCTGAAGTGCATAATTGAAATGGTTTATCAAACTTAGCAGGCTGCAAGATAGGAGGATTTGCAAGATACTCCTTAAATTGCTCAAAAGTCTGTTTACAGTCCTCATTCCAAGAGAAAGTGGCATCCTTTCTAAGCAAGGAAGTAAAAGGGATGGTTTGGTCTACCAAGTTAGAAACAAAGTGACGGATAGCTTGTATTTTTCCTTGCAAACTTCGTAATTGAGAAATATTTTTAGGAGGCATATTAACAATAGCATCGATCTTTTCAGTATCTACCATGATGCCTTGCTTAGAGATTATAAATCCTAATAGTTTACCAGAATCAACTCCAAAGACACACTTCTTAGGATTCAATCTCATATTATAACTTTGAATTCTTTCAAATATCTGTCGTAAAATAGTAACATGATCTTCTCTTTGTATTAAAGTCATAGCCCATTGATAAGTTGCTCCTGCATTTTTTAATCCAAAGGGCATCATGACCCAACAAAAGATTCCCCAAGGTGTTATAAATGTAGTTTTAAATTGATCTTCAGGAGGGATAAAAATTTGATTATATCTTGAAAAGCCATCCATAAAAGATAATAGAGCATGGCCTGCTGTGGAATCCACAATCATATCGATATTAGGTAGCGGGAAATCATCTTTCAAGGATGCCTTATTTAAATCATGAAAATCAGTGCACATCCTTATCTTATTTTCTCCTTTTGACATAGGCACAATGTTTGAAATCCAATCGAAATAATCAATAGGACAGATAAATGTAGAATCCAATAGTTTTTCAATTTCACCTTTGACTAACAAAGCAATTTGTGGATTCATCTTTCAAATTTTCTATTTTACAAGTTTCATATTAGGCTTTAAAACAATGTTATGAGTAACAATCTTAGAATCGATACCTGGCATATCAGAATATGTCCAAGCAAAGATATCCTTGAATTCAAGCAAAAGGGAAGCCAACTGATCATGTTCATCATGAGTCAAACATTTCCCAAGTTTTATCACCCTTTCAGAATTAGTTTCATCCATTTGAATATCAATAATCTCAGTGATTAATAAATCACTTCTTATCAAAGAATCCATTGGTAAAGGAGCAAAATCTTGTTCTTCATGTTCCCCAAAATAAGCATCAGTTTTTAAGAAATAAGGCTTTCCTCACTTATTATGAAACTTAGGTAAGTCCTCATAAGCCCCTAAATATTCCATTAAAGCCTCTTCTTTAGGGAAGATATCCAAAGAAGGTTGTTGATTAAGATCAACAAGCAATGGGTTAACCAACTTCAACTGTCCACTACAAATATGATTAACATTGAGAGGAAAAGTAGATGGTTGTCGGTAAGGATTAAATCCTAATCCATACGTATGGTCATAAATGTCATTATCCAAGGGTACTGGTATACCTTGTTCATATTTACCACATCCTTTCCCATTGAATCTTGATTTCTTAAGCAAATGATAACCAGGACCATATCGATCAGTCATATCAGAAGGAGTCCAAGGAGTGGCATATGTCACAATATCATAACAATCAGGTTTTATAGTGTCAAGTGTTTCATTGCTTGAAGCGGCAACAAAATTAATTTTTAATTCTTCAGATAATGGAGAAGAAATAAAAAAAATGTCTCAAATTCATTATGTTGCTTCATAAAGTCTAAATCAGAGACCTTATATTTGCCAATAAATGTGGGATTAAAATCCAATGTTCCCCAATCATCTTCAATCAATGAAGAGGAAGAAGATGGATCTTCCTGTTGTTGAATTTCAGGTTGTTTTATCTCAGATTGTTGTATTGGTGATTGTTTCTCAATCTCTTTACTAGGTTGAATAGGTTCAGAGATTTTAGCATCTTTTGCATTTAAGCAAGGATTCGGAGCATCATCTGCATGTAATGTATACATTATATTGTTATAGATGAATCAAACCTTGTGATGAAGAGTAGAAGAAACTACATGCATAGTATGTAACCACAGTCTTCCTAAAAGAAGGTTATAGTTAAGTGGTCCAGGCATAACATGAATGGGAGTATGTAGAATAACTGGACCCACCTTAACAGGTAAGGTAATAATACCTAAAGTTTTCTTCGCATTATTATCAAATCCACGTATAGGAACATTATCAGGTTGAATGGTAGATAAATCAGCCTTAATTGCTTTGAGCATGTCCATGCTACAAACATTAAGTCCAGATCCATTATCAATTAAGGTTCTTTGAATGATGCTTTTATTAATAGAGACAGCCACCATAAGAGCATCATATTGATTCTGCACCTCTAATGAAGGTAAATCATCATCAGAAAACATAATAGGAGGTACATAAGGCATAGCATGTATACAATCCAAAATCAAATGAATGTTTTCTTGGTTAGGAGGCATAGCAGGAAGAGTAGATAAAGCCTTTTGCAAAGCCTCATAATATGTTGGGGAGGTTTGAAGTAATTCCCATAGAGATATTTTGGTAGGAGTAGCACATAATTGATCAACTAAGTTGTACTCCTTAAAGGTAGAAGGGTACCTAGGTGCTTGGGGAAGAATAGGTTGAGAAGGAGGTAAAGAAACTAGAACAGTAGGCTAAGGATTATTCCATGTGTGATAAGCATGTGAAATGGAATCAGTGTTATCAAAGAAATCGAAGGGATCTCTAGGTTTACCCTTAACTGTTATAGGAGGACATCCTTTTACTATCATCAAAGGTTTAGGAAATATCATTTTTGGTTTATCAATGTTGCAAACAGAGGGACATGAAGGTAACCATGCACACACCCTATGGTAAAGGTCAATTGGAGAGGTTGTAGAGGAGAATGAAATAGGAATAGGATCCATGGAGACCATATTCGAACCATTTTCATCCTCACTACCATGTTCCTCATTAGGGATTCTATCCTCTTGTATAATAAAAGCATCATCAAAGTACTCAAAACAAGAATCATACATGTTGAATACAAAGAAAGTACTATAAGCATTAAAAAAATAGAAATATTTTTGTATTTTTAAAGGAATTTTGCAAAAAAAAAATTTTGTATTTATGAAATATAAATGCAAGAAAGAAATCTACAAGATTTAAATCTAACACCGTAAAAGAAAGAGTTGTCATAAACGGGTTCACCAAAATGAATAAGGTGAAAATGGAAGCATAGTAACATACATAACATTCATCACCTATTCATTTAGAAAGGATGTTTAGAAGCATAAATAGATCTGAAAATGCTTGGAAATTAATTAGATCAAAGTACATACCTCATCATGGTATTAGTCTAGAAATACCTATTTTCTGAAGTCTGTATGAAGTTTCAAAAAATTTCATCACCTGTTTTGGACTGGAAATGTCGAGGCGGACAAAACCCAGAAATCTTTTCTCCAGATTCACACAGGTCGACTTTGACCTTTTAAAAGGTCAAAGACTACATTTTTATTCTGAAGTCCGATTCCGATTCTCTTGGCAAATCCTAATAGTTCAACGAAAAGGGTACCCCGATCTGGCCTCTGATTCTCAAAACAACACCTACAAATATCTAAAAATGGGGTTTTTGGGGTGGCTATATAGGGTTTTGCCTTAGTCAAACCCCCGTTTTGGTGATTCCCACCTCCACGAATAGCCAATTGAAATAATATGTGTGTGTGTGTATATTGAAAGTGTAAAGCTAAGATCTAATCCTCTAGATTAAAACCCTAGCATGAATATGTATGAAATAATAATGCATAGATTTGAATGTGATAGAAAATCATACCAAGCCCCCAAGGCTAAAGTACTTCTACCATTCTCACAATGTGTAGTTGTTACTCCATGATTGAATGCTTGAAATGTTGATGATGATAGATCAAGGAAGAATGATTCTCTCTTGCTCCGAATATGAATGCTTGAAGACTTGAAATGCTTGCTTGAACACCTTGAGAACTTGAGAGCTTGATTGCTTGAGATGAGATATGAAAATGAGAGAGGAAGGCCTCCTTTTATAGTGAATTAGGTCACACTCCTCTAGAAGGGCCACCTTGAAGAATTAAATCCCAATTAGGTCCTAACCTTTAGAGAATGGATCCAAATTAAATGTAATTAAAGGATTTAACATTTTGGAGCTGGAAACAGCTGACCCAGAGGTGGGAAGTTAATAATCCCGAAAGCCAAATTAGCGGGAATTGAAAATTTGAAATCCTGGCAAGATGAGGTCAAGGTCGAGGTCAACCATGACCTAGTCAGGGTTGAGGTTGACCTTGACCATAAACCCTAACTTTTTGCCAGGATGTAGTTTAAAGGCCCTGAGGATGCCCAAAAACTTAGAAATGAAGCTGGATAAGAATAGAATGTATGTGATAGATAAAAGATCATGTGATTGACATGATGAAGGCTAGGAGGACCCATTTTTGTATCGTACCTAGAAATTAGAGTCATAGAAGAGGGGAATTAAGGAGAATCCTTAGGATCCTAACCCTAATTTCACCCAGGACATACAAATGCATCCTAAATGTAGATTTATCATGATAAATGCACTGAAAGAGGGTGCTAAACCTATCCAAATGGAAGTGCTTCCATTTTAAGATGATACACAATGAAACCGGGGCACACTGTAAAATTAGCACATCATCAAATGTTTTTTAGAAATGAAAACATATTGTATCAATAAATCAATAAATCAAACAACATCAAATTTTTCAAATCAAGCAATCAATCTGTTTTCATTTTTGAGGGGGCATCAGAGTATCAAATTGGCATCAAACATCAATGGAATCTTGGGCATCAAAATTTTTGGAATCATTATCAGGCAGTATCAAGTATCAAATCAATATCAGTGGCATATCATTTTTATCATATCATATCAGAAGTATATCATATCAAGCAGCATATCAATCTCATATTAGTGGTAAATCAGCAAATCAGTAAACCAGGACCTAAAAGTAATCAAGATTAAAAGAATCTTTGAATCAATGTTCTTCGCACATCAATTCAAAGAGGGGCATTTCTAGACACTAAAAAATGGACAAGTGCTTTAAATCATTAAAATTGCAAATTCTCATCAAAATGGACATTTATTAAATAATATTGGACAAAATCAATTAAATCAAAGGAAAAATCAAATCATGATGTTAAATAATTAAATAAAAGCTTAAAGGGGTCAAAAACACTACATAATTGATTTTAATCAATTAATTGTATGGTTGTTTAAATCAAAAATCAAAATGAACCTATTCCTTACATGGCTAAATTTAATTAATTAATTGAATTTAATTAATCCTAATGTCTTTCAACAAATTTGAGCAACCAATGAAAATTGAGGACAAAAAGACATAAATCACTCAAAAAGGATGAATCTCAATCACTCATTTTAAAGTTTCAATCTCAACCACTCAATTTTGTCCTTTTATCCAAAGCTCTGAGACAAACATTTAAATGGTCCCCCCATTTATGAACAATGCAAAGTATTTGACTCAACCAAAGGTAAATCATGGTTAATTCACTCTACCCCCTACCCTTGGGAATTTACTATAAGTATGAGGCATTTTGAGAGCAATAATCATCTTAGAAATTCATTTGCAAAGCATCCTTATTATAGTCATTTTCCTAGCAATCAATAGCATTTGAATTATCTTTGTATCAATTTGAGAGTTAGTGAGCTAGAATAAGCATTTGTAGTATCATATTTCTCATTTTAGAAGTGTCACTAGTGGAGATTAAGCTGAGAGCTCTACTTACCACATCTAATTAGAGAGCCATGAGATGTCATGGATTCATATGCAATTCTTAGTTTAAATTTCCATTGTATTTGCTAAGATTGTTAGATATTAATCCTAATTTCATGAAGGTGCAAAGAATTCACACATACAACCATAGGATCCTTCATAGGTTCTTTAGGAAGATCTATAGGATTATCAACAATAGGAGGAACAATCACAGGATCTTTGATAGGTTCTTTAGGAAGAGCGATTGAAGGAACTTGATTAACAAAACTAGAAGCCATAATTAAAGGAGGTATAGAAGGTGTAGGCAAAAGACCGTGATTAAGATCCATAGGAGGTATGCTTAATTCAATAATCTTATGATGTTTATAAGCCTGATATGAACAAAAAATATTAGCAGGTCAAGGAGGACATGAATTAGGTAATGAAGGCCAAAAGAAATCAAGAGCAGCACAATCTTTGGGCTTGGAAGGTTGATATAAACTATGATTAACCATCTTCACTTCTTCATCATGAATGAAATTAAGACACTTATGAATAGGTGAACCAACAACATGCATGGCATTCAACCAAGGCAAACCTAGCTTGACTTGAAATTGATCAGAAGTAGGAACAACAACAAAGGTAGTGTTCACAATTTTTCCACAAATTTCAACCGGTAAAGTAATAGAACCAAATGATGGATAAAGAAAACCATTACAAGTTTTAATCCACACATCCAATGTATCATAAGAATCACATTGTAAGCTTTTCATAAAAATATTTTCTTCAGTAATAACATTGACTAAGGATGTAGGATCAACAAGACAACCACGAGTAGGTTTCTGAGAAATCCTATCATAAATGTAAAGGGGACCATCAGGAGCCTTAATAGTCTCAGAGTCATCAAAGGTAATCAAAAGTTCCCGAGGTCTTTTATTATTAGGTTGTTATCGAGGTTTAGGTTGAGTTTTCAGTTTAGGTTTAGGTTTTGGTTGAGGTTGAGATTGAACTTGAGGTTGAATCTAAGATTGAGGTGGAGGTTGAGGTGGAGATACAAATTGACCAACATGCTCCACTTGATTAACAACATGATTGAGATCATCCATCTTGGAATTATACACAATTTCCATAGCAAATGGTTCAACAATGGTATTAGTATCATGCGTAGGTAAAGGATTCATATAGATTTGAAGGTTTTGATTAGGAGGAGAGATAGATTTATTCCCACTACCATCAAGATTATCAACAGATAAGGCATTAGAGTCAATTAAGTCTTGGACCTTATGTTTTAAAGAATAACACTTCTCAATATCATGACCATTTTGATGATGATATTGACAAAAAGCATTTTGATCAAAAGATTTAGAGGCAATCGTAACAGGTAAAAGAGGTCAAATAGGAGGTAAAGTAATCATATTAGCAGTTAACAACCTATTCATAAGAGCATGTAAAGATTCAGAAAGAGGATTAAATGTATGATTTAATCAAAAAGCAGTGGATGTAGAAGTGGCATTGTGAGATGCAACAACAATTGATCAGCAACTGCATTCGCTTGTTTGTTTATCTTGACATATTTGTTAAATTTTTGAAATTTATTTGGATTAGGAGCAGCATCACTCTTATCCACTAGAACAAGAGCCATTGGAGTGTTGCTCTCAAATTGACTCACTTGTAATTGATAATGATGAAGTGCTGCACAAAGTTGTTGAAAAGAGGTAAATTCAGTAAGCAGAATCTTATCTCTAATATCCTTTTGCAAATTTGAAATAAACATACGTTGAATAGCAATATCAAGAACATGATAGGAAATCTGAGCATACAAATGCTTAAATCTACCAATAAATTCAGTTAATTTTTCTTTAGCACTTTGTTTACAATGCATCAAATTAGTCAAAGACACTTGTGGGTTAATGTTGTTTTGAAATTGTTGAATAAAGGAATTAGCAAGTTTTGGAAAGAAATCAACAGAATAAGGAGGCAAGGAACAATACCATTGTAAGGCCTTGTCATGGAAAGTTCTAGAAAAGAGTTTGGATAAAATCCTATGGTCATGAGCATAATCACTACAAAGGATTTGGAATGTTTTAACATGATGAACATGATCTCCTTTTCCATTATAAATCTCAAGATGAGGCATATCGACTTGCTGAGGAACAAGAGTAAAAATGATATCCAAGGACAAAAGACTTCCCATGTCACATGTAGGGATACTAAACTTGTTTTGAGTTAAGGAAGCAAGTTGTTGTTGTTGTAAGGATGACACAGTTTGAGCCAAACTGATGATTGTTGAATCATTAGAGGAAATAGGAGGAGTAGAAACATTAGACACACTAGGTAAAGTGTAATAAGATGCAAGAATAGAAGACACAATTGGAGAAACACTAGGAACTATAGTTGGAAGTGGATTGGAATAACTAAAAGGAACATTTTGATATGAAGGTTGTGATGTAGGAAGGGACATAAGAGGAACACTCATAGGAACAAAGGGAACTGTCATAGTCACCAAAGGAGTATAGGTAGGAATACTAGGTAAAGGATTAGAAGGAGGTTCAACACTAGTGATAGGTGGGATCAACCCTAAATCTTGAGCTTCTTGAGCTAAAGGTTTAACATTTGAATGCACAAGGTGAGTATTACCATGCAAGAGGTTAACACCCTGATCACTATCATAGAGAACTTTCTTAAAAGCCTCTATAGCCTGAATAGAATCTTGATTATGGTTCTCTTGAATAAGCCAATTACCCATTTTATCAAGTTCAGTTAAAATTTTTTGAACTTGTTCAGGAGGAACTCTTAAAGTTTCATCCTCATCATGAGATGAGCAAGAAGATTTTTGCTCCATTGTACGATTGGAATCATGAAGAATCAAATTATCATCCAGGACCCTAAGGAAAGGAGAGGAAGATTCAGGATCAAAGGCACCCATGAGTCTATGACTTCCTCTAACCGGAATATTATAAGTAGGACTACTAGTAGTAAAGCTCATAAACCAATGCAATGCAAATGAACTAAACTAAGAACACATAAAGCATGAATATTTTTGTATTTTTGAAATCTAATTAGCATGCAAGATCTAATGCAAAGGAGAAATCTAATACTAACAAGATAAAAGGAAATCTAACACCAAAAAAGAAAGAGTGTAAGCTCGTCAGGTTCACCAAAATGAATAGAGGTAAAATGGAATCACCTCTATTTAATGTAATGTATGGGGGAAATATGAGATCCACTCCTAAATCCAAATTCTTAAAGGAGAGATCCAATTTGATCAACCAAAAGGTTAATGCACAATTGAATCAATCTATGGAGAATATGAAAGAGAGAGAGAGAAACCCTATGTTTCCCTATGGAGAATTGTGCTTGAAATTTAAAATCATTGAAATACAAGTGCTAACCTCAAAATAGGGAAAATCTAGAAAATGCCAATTTCTGATGTCTGTGTGTACATTCAGGCAATTCTACAACCTGTTTCAGATTGGAAATGCTGAGATGAAGAAAACCTAGAAATCTTTTATCTTTCTGACAGCAAGTAGTCTTTGACCCTCATAAAAAGTCAAAGGCTAGATTCTTTATTTGAAGGTCGATTCCAACTTTGTTTACAGATCTCAGAAGTTCACTGAAAAGGGTATCCAAATCCAAAATTTTGCACCTATACCTGCAAGAAAAAGGGGGTTTTTGTTTGTATGGGGGCTTTGCCTTGGTCAAACCCCAATTTAGGAATTAACCTTGAAATTGAATTGAAATGTAGTATGCATAAAAAAAGCAAATGAAACAATTCACCTCACTTATGTTGAAGTCCTTGTAGAGGATTCCAATCCTGAAATCCACAAGTAGGAATGCTTCAATGGATGTAGAATGAATGTAGGATGTCTCAAATCAATGGCATTTGATCTTCAACACCAATCTTCAATTGATCTTTGCATATGAGGAGGTTCGTATGAATGTAGAAGGATGGATCTTCAAGGGGGCTCCAAAGAGATTGAATCCTTCAATGGCTAACAATGGATCTCCTTGATGGATGAATACTTGAATGCTTGAATGCTTTCTTAAATGCTTGAATTCACTTGCTTGCACTTGAGAGCTTGCTCATGAAATTTCTTGTGAGATGTGGATGGAAAAACTTGATTTAGAGATGGATTGAAATGAGAGAGGAAGGCCTCCTTTTATAGTGAACTAGGGCACAATCTTCTAGAGCGGCCACCTTAGAGAATTAAATCCCAAATAGGTTCTAACCTTTAGAAAATATACCTAGATTAAATGAAATTTAAGGATTTACCATTCTGAAACCCAAAATGGCCGACCCGGAGGCAGGAAAATAAATATCCCCGAAACCTAAAACCCGAAACTCGACACCCAAAAATCAAGGAAATTTGAAATCTAGACAGGGGGTCAAGGATGAGCTTAAATCTGACCTAGGTCAAGGTTGAGGTCAATCCTAACTAGGTTAGGGTTGAGGTCAACTTTGACCCATAAGGTTGACTTTGACCTTGTGGTCAAAAACCTTAGGATCCTGACCTAGAATGCTAGGAAATGCAGATATGAAGTGAAAATCAAGTGCAGAGGAAAGCATAATAGGGGGAAAATCCAGATACATGAAAAGACCTAATCAAGGCACTTAACATGAGCCCAGACCACTTACTCAGAGGGCTAAACACTCTTATCATGGAAGTGCTTCCATTTTAAGATGATACACTACCTTTACCTTTAGGTAGTCTTTGGGCCATAAGAGCTTCAAGTTCATCAAGCTCATCATCAGTATTACTTTCATTGTCATTCCTTATATTATGTCTACTACTAGATTTACTAATCTTTAGAGAAGACATAAAAGCAAACTCAACAAATGATACAACACTATTATCAAAACTGTTCAGCTCAAAAGTTGTTAACTTACCAATCAAACTATCAAGAGTAAGATTTATGTCAGGTGCAAACCTCATTTCATGTATAGTAGATATTCTAATTGCATATGTAGGCAACGAGGTTCTTAAAATCTTACTTACCACTGTATCTTCATCAATGACACCACCAGATCCTCAGATAGCATTGACTACCTCTTTGATTCGATTTGTATATTGTACTATGTTTTCTCCTTCATTTTCATATCATCAAACCTGCCTCTTAAGATTTTAGCTCTAGCTCTCTTCACATTTTCATCACCACCATAGACTAGAACAATTTTATCCCACATTCTCTTTGCAGTAGTGCAATTCTTGACATCCTCAAATCTAGCATCAAATAGAGCAGCAACAATCTCTATCATAGTAAAGTTGTGTTTATGTCGGTCTCTCACCTGATCAAGAGTTAAAGGTCCAGTCGGTGGTTGTAAGTAGCCATGTTCAAGTAGATGTAAGGAAAAATCTTTGATTTCAGATATGTGAAGTTTCATTGGACTTTTCCATATAGTAAAGTTGTCCTTATTCAACTTCGGCACTTCCCTCTTATATATCTTGTAATCTTTCTGTTGAAGTCCTTAAAACTTTGTTCCAAGCAACCTATGCTCTGATACCAATTGTTAGAATAACTAAGATGAGGGTGAATCAGTTAGATCAGTTATCCTACAGTCCCAATTACAAAGATGTAACACTAAAAACAATTCCAATAAATTTTGTAGCTCGGTAACATAAACTATTAAACTGTTTGTGCCTTTTACTAATTATTGGTTAATTAACTCACTATGATTACTGACCAAATCACATATGCAGTATGTAAAGTGTGAAAATAAAACAATCATCACAAAAACACATAACACAATGATTTAACATGGAAACCCTACTAAGGGAAAAACCACCTGGGACTGGTAACCAAAAATAATTTTCACTCTTCTAAAGTGAGCTTGGTGAAGAGCCAACCTTGTTAAAGGTTACAAACACACTATTAGGTGTGACCTTATTAGATTATTTAAGACTAATAGTTAACTTTTGACCAGCATTCACTATGAGGTCAATAAGATAACAATGTACATTCCTTGAATGACATAGAGGCATAACATAAGACGGTTAAGTCCACTCGGTTAGGAGATTTTATGTATCAATGGTTAAACTGAAACAATAGTTGATTTGATTACAATACAACTTAATTTACAAATGTTCAGATCTATTCTAAGCCCATACAAATCCTCTGATAAATATTTCAATTCACTTCCTCAACTTACATTCACTTGGTAATATCTCTCTGATGCTCAGTACTGTTCTACAGTTCAGTTCTTCTTCAACCAGTCTGATTAGGCATGCATGAAACTATATTCACATGAAATCTTTGTAGTCTTCCTTCTTCTGGCATAGTTTCTATAAAGAAACTCATATCTTTTATATAGATAGATAAACCATTTTCATATCAACCATTAGATTTTTCCACTTATTCTTCTTTGTTGATTTTGCCTCTTAAACCTTCCTTGGTAGTTGTGTCAATAACACATTTCAATTCCATCCTTTAGATCTTCTTCAAATTTTGTCAACCATGGATCTCATAACAAAATTTATCCTCAATCTCAAAATCATAACAATTTCTAGCTCATCATATTCAATCGGCTAAACTAAGCATTTAATACTTTCATCCAAACTTGGTTAACAAAGAAATGTGTCGATGAACACAAGCTCGGTTAATACTATCTCTCAAGATACACTACACTAGCTTGGTGTATACTGAAGTGCTTCAGTTACCGACCACATTTTCTTGCACAATTTTGTTTCATCCTTCATAATAGATTAATGAAACATAATCAAGTCAATAATATGAGATCATAGACTCATCAATAAGTTACCCAACGTATTCCTTATCCTCATCTGTCATATCCATCTCTCTCCATGTAGATATCGCAGTTCTTCATCTTTTCTCTCCTTTTTACAAATGTTTAGATGTTTTTGAATCACATGATAAGTACTTTCAAAACTAGTTGACATCAATGACAACATAATGACTAATTTAATTATCTTACATATCATTTCAGTAACTCGGTGATCTCTAATCACTGATCTTCAAGTCATTCAGGTATTCAATTAGTTGTAGTTCATCAGTTACACCAACACTACTATGTCTACAATTTATTTGTAGTATTGATACTAAATTTTGTTGGCTATAATTGAGTTATAGTACAAATTACAATAAAATATTGAATAATGTCTAGTCTAATGCAAAATAGTGTATACAAGGTATCCAAGCACACTAGCATGAGGTACATGAGGTACAAACTCTCATGTTAAAAAACTACAAAATAAAGTCAACATAGTTCCTTTAATGAAACCAAAGTTAAATTTAAGAATTTTGGTGAAGTCAAGGAAGTAAGTGTGAGATCCAAATCAGTCAAGTCCCTGAATCTAAGTCCAAGTTTAAAAGGGAGGGCTTCTAAAGGCATGAAAATGACTAACTCTAGGATGATGAAGTAAAGGTAAATTCCTAAGGGGAAGAATCTACCCTCTTCTTGGGATTTTTATCCCAACCACCCATTCATTTCCACCCAGGTGTAGGACTACAACAAACAAGGCATGAATGAGGAGACAAACATAAATTTTAATTGTCATTTCTGACAAGTTGTTTCTTATAATCCCATGAATTAACTAACTGATAAACAAGGTAAGGGTTTACAAATTTTTCACTCTAGACAATGTTTTCAAATGTCTCAGAACCTCTAAATATAAGAGGAAATTAACCCAAACTATTGGGAACACCAAAAGCCCCAAATCACCTCTCCTAAACCCTAGATTCAAGGGTTTCTTCAATCTCAACCCTTCAAGATCTTCCAAGAACAATTGGTGATTGATTCACCATTCATACAACAATATAAGACTACTCAAATCATAAAAACACCATTCTATTCAAGCCAAACTCTCACTGCTATACTTGTGCCATGAATTTCAATGAAAAACTTCTCTGTTACAGCCAGTGATCACTTCCTCTCATCAAAATTTTGCAACTTCAAGATGATAAAACTATTATACATGTTAGTGAACTTCATTTCATGGATTCTAGGCCTTTGAGTCCATGGAATGGTTATTGTTTACAAATAAACTTCAAAACAATGAAAGAAAACTTAATAGAGCAAGGTTAATCCACTGTGTGTGAGGGTACAGTCATGTTAAATGACTCTCAAAGCCTTCAAAATGTGTGAATTAAGAATTAAGGATCACAACAAAAACCCTAAAATCCCCATGTTACACAAAGTGTTTACCCTTCTCATGATGTAGTTCATGAAAGCCCTCTCCCCAACATTTGATATTAAGAGTAAATTTGAGGCTCATAAGACATAGGGACATTTTTCCAACCTTCACAAGAGCTTTTACAAGCCTCTAAAGAAAATTCAGTTTGGTTCTTTGTTTTTTTATTCTTGGTGTTTTGTTTCTTTGTGTTCTTTGTTGGTTGGCTATTGATCTAGGGAATTATAGTCAAGCTTCACATGCAATTACCTTCTTCTAACAACAAAGCTTCATATTAGGAGAGCTAATGATGATATTATTGCATTACAATGATATGTCTTAGAAAGGGAATTATATATAACTTTACTTAAGAATCTCTCAATACAATACATATTCCCCCAATATCTTATTAAAATCATATTTAATTCATTACTAGGGGAGGTAACCTATCGTGGAGGAATCGATGCACACTCACCTAGACTCTTGTGGTTAGGTTGCATAAGTGTGTGAATAGGCATGGTATGTGTATGTTTTCCTTACCAATAGATAAAACTACATAAAGATATAATCTTTTTATATAAATATAGACTAATTAAATAATTGAGAGAGTTTGGAGCAACATTTGATTATATAAGTCAGACCTAGCACAAGAGTGTGCTACTTCTTGTTAAGAGAACACATTCAAATCAAAATGACTACAAACTAAATGGGAATTGGCTCAAATTATCTGTCAAACATATTGTACAAAATATTGTAATGTACTAAGCTCTATGAAGAAAAGGTATCCCAAGCTCTGAGATAAATCTGCACCTTACACTTTGGAAATGAATTTATATCCTATGTGTATGCACATGTAGGCGTATGTATGTATTGATATTGGAAAAGTTTGAAGCAACAACAAAAATATAAAAAATGATAGCTTTAGGGGAGCCTTGCACCAACCAAACAAAAAATAAAAGTCTAGAATGTGAGGGTATCATTTTTCATTTTCTTGCTTGGAGAATTCTATAAAATTAAAGATGCAGTCACTTTCTTTTAACTTTTTCCTTTTTACTTATATGGAATTTCAACCAAGTTAAACCGAATTTTTTTATAGCTCTCTAGAAATCAATTGATACAACCAAATCTACTCATCACTCGACTATGGAATAATCACAGTTGCACACCTACAAATGGATGCCTTTGATGCCTTTTTTGGCTAGCCTTGCTCAATGAGAGGTGGAGGATGGCATAGAGCATCCAAATTTCTACCATTTGGGTTTGCTATAAAGATTATTTGATATGGTGTAGAAAAGTGGATGGCTCTACCCTAAACTTTTCTTTCATGCTTAGTCTACCAATGTATGGATTTCATCCTTGTCACTTTAGGAGTGACATTTAATAGCAATCCACTTATCTTTCCACTCTTTCACTTCACTATTTTTATTATATTTAAGTCTAGTGCATTGGTTGATATTCTGGAGACAGTGACTGGCAAGGTACAATCAGTTTAATAGTAGTTTGACATAAAATATATGAAGGATACTTAGTTTATCTTAGGGATAGAGATAATTTAATTTTAACTTTGGTTGTGTTAAAGGAACTATGTTGAATTTATTTTTTAGTTGCTTAACATGAGAGTTTGTAGATTAATAGGAGTTCACATTTTTATGGGAATGTATCATTCAATTGAGCATTAATGCCCATCTATATCTAGTGAGATGGACATAACTCATGTACCTCATGCTAGTGTGCTTGGATACCTTATATACACTATTTTTCATTAGACTAGACATTATCCAAATTGTGAGTATTTATTGAGAAACTTTTATGGCTAATCTTAGTCAAATCTTCCTTCGTGCTAGCAGTCTACAAAATTAGACCTTTATTAAGAATCCATCATATCAGATAAAGTGTGTTTAAGAATTGTTGGCATTGGTCCTTTGGCATGTATTAAACAGAATAGAATTTTCATCATATTATTATCATTCTATTTCTTTGTTGCAAACATGCCATTGGTTCAGTTTTGTAAAAAAAATTTGTGTTAAATGCATTTAAAATAAAGGTCTAATTTTGTAGACTGCTAGGACGAAGGAAGATTTGACCTAGCCAAATAAAGGTCTAATTCTGTAGACTATTGGTGAGACAAATCTTCATTGTCTTATGATTGTCTTCTTTATATACTAGAATTTAAATGGAACATTAAGCATAGTAGTAATATGCTTAATCCATTAGTAATTGGTAGATTAAGCATATTATTACTATGTAGAGTTAGGGCCAAGTTTGTGCACGCAAGAAAAAGTCCAGTGCCCTATAGAATTAGTCTAACAGTAAATTTATAACAATGCGGATAAGAATCAATTTGTAATTACTATGCATTAAACATGCTAAACTGATAAAGGTGTTATCTGCATTTAATCTGCCAATTACTAATAGATTAAGCATATTATTACTATGCTTAATGTTCCATTTAAATGCATTTAACACAAAAAACAAATTTACAAAACTGAATCAATGGCATGTTTACAACAAAGGTCTAATAGAACTCCCAACAATTCTTAAACATACATTATCTGATATGATGAATTCTTAAACAATTAAGGTTGGAGTAGACATAGTTATCACATAGTTTTTTATGTGGTACAAGGAAGATTTGGCTAGGTCAAATCTTCCTTCATGCTAGCAGTCTACAGAATTAGACCTTTATTAAGAATTCATCATATTAGACAAAGTATGTTTAAGAATTGTTGAGACTGGTCCTTTGGCATGTATTAAACATAATAGAATTTTCAGAATATTATTATCATTCTATTTCTTTGTTGTAAACATGACATTGGTTCAGTTTTGTAAAAAAAATTGTGTTAACATGCCATTGGTTCAGTTTTGTAAAAAAAATTTTGTCGTAAACATGTCATTGGTTCAGTTTTGTAATTTTTTTTAGGAACAATCTAGCCAAGGGCCAGATCAATACTGCTCGCAATCTCATTTCCAAAGTGGCCAAAGACTATGTTAGGTTGATAAAATATGGGGATTCTCTTTACCGCTAAAAATCTTTGAAGGTTGTTGCACTTGGATAGATTTGTACCATTGTTAAGAGAATTGGACCGAGTTTGGCTTACCTCGAATAGGTGAGGCAACATATGGAAAGGTTGTCATCTTTTGACCCAAATACCAGGACTATTTTGATCTGTGGGTACCCTAATGTTGGCAAGAGTTCTTTTATTAATAAGATTACTAGGGAGGATGAGGATGTGCAACCTTATTCTTTTACTACTAAGTATCTATTTGTCAGGCATACTGATTATAAGTACTTGAGGTATCAGGTTATTGATACCCCTAGTATTTTGGACCACCCCTTGGAGGATAGGAACACCATTGAGATGCTCAGTATTATTGTCTTGGCTCATTTGAAGGTGGTTATTTTATTTTTCCTTGATGTTTCGGGGTCTTGTGGTTATAGTATTGTGCAACAGGTAGCTCTATTTCATAGCATAAAACCTCTATTTTCCAATAAGCCTCTTATTGTAGTTTGTAATAAGGTTGATTTGCAACCACTAGAGACACTACTGGATGAGGATGCAAAATTGGTTGTAGAGATGAGATCTGAGGTTGGGAAAAATATTGGTGAGTTCTTTGGGAATCAAGAGAGGGGGGGATGATGGCACGCTACTCTCTATGAGTGCTTTGAAGGAAGAAGGGGTGATTGCGGTGAAGAATGCGGCATGCAAGAGGTTGTTGGAGCAGAGAGTAGAAATTAAGATGAAGTCAAAGAAGATCAGTAGTTGTCTCAATAGGATTCATGTTGTAATGCCCAAGCTACGAGATGGGAAAGAGAGGCCCCCTTGTATTCCTCAAGCTATTTTGGATGCCAGGGCGTGTGCTGCCAAGTAGGCCATGAAGCTAGAGAAGGATATTGAGAATGAAAATGGTGGGACTGGAGTTTACTCTACAAGCTTGAAGAAGTGGTATATTTTGGCAAATGAAGAGTGGAAAGACAATGGTATTCTTGAGATCATGGATGGACACAATGTTGTAGACTTTATTAATCTAGATATCTTGCAAAGGCTTAAAGAGATGGAGAGGGAAGAAGGGCTTAGGATAGCAGCTGAGGGTGACAAGGATGATCAGATGGGGGAAGTGGAGTTGAATCTTGATGAAAAGGAGGCTCTGGTTGCAATTAGGAAGAAGAAGAAGATCCTTATTGTCAAACACAGATTGAAGAAGAGTACAATAGAGAGCAGGCCTACCGTACCAAGGAAGTTTGACAAGAATAAGGAATATAGCTTAAACAGAATGGGAAGACATCTTTCTAGCCTAGGCTTGGATCTTTCGACAATTAGCTTCATAATAAATGAAGCAAATAAGAGCCAAGCAATTAGCTTCCCAAGAACAATCTCATAAATGAACTACGTGTACCCCAATTCCTGTGCCCTATGCACGTACCTAAATGATATATTTGAAACAACAAGGATAAATCTTAAAGAAGTTAATTTTTCATCAAAGTCTGTAGTTGTTGTAGCAGAAGAGCATCAGGCACCACCTTTAGCACAATATGATCACTAGACAAGTCTGTATGTTTTATGAAGTTTGGTCGTTGTGGATAAAACATGCAGATTTGTTTAGTGATCATATTGTGCTGAAGGTGGCACCTGATGCTTTGCTTCTGCAACAACTACAGACTATGATGCAAAATTATCTTCTTTAAGCCTTACCCTTGTTGTTTCAAATATATCATTTAGGTACACATAGAGGGCATAGGAATTGGGGTACACATAGTTCATTTATGATATTTTTCTTGGGAAGCTAATTGCTCATCTCTCATTTTCTTCATTTATTATGAAGCTAATTGCCAATGGATCTAGGCCCAAGCTAGAAAGATGTATTCCCAAACACATAAAGAACATGCACATAAACACAAAAGTTGAGAAACATAAATGTAGATATCACAAAAGTTGAGAAACATAAATGTAGGCATCATGGTCACAATTTTTTGGAGACAACATAATTGAGTGGTATACCCAGATGATGCAAAGAAACTACTACTCCTTCGGTTCCAAGTTGACACTATGGGATCCAAAAACCATAGATAAGGAATAAATTTAGAGAGTGGAGGAGGGCCATAATGACCAAAATAATATAGGACAAACCTCAAGTTAAATGAGGCAACTACAAACATTTTAATAGATTTTCATTATTAAATAATGAAATTTGCATATTCTAGTGTTTTAAGCCCCCTCATTACATGATTTATTATTGTAAGCCCCCTCTGACTTACACATCTAGAAAATGAAACTACAACCTATTGGGATTGAGACAAACCTTATAAAACAACATCAGCTAAGAAGGATCGCTTGCCAACATCTACTGAATACAAGGTCCTCCAATAGATGTATTCAGTAGATGTTGGCAAGTGATCCTTCTTAGTTGTTGTTTTATAAGGTTTGTCTCAATCCCAATAGGTTGTAGTTTCATTTTCTAGATGCCTAAGTCAGAGGGGGCTTACAATAATAAATCATGTAATGAGGGGGCTTAGAACACTAGTATATGCAAATTTCATTATTTAATAATGAAAATCTATTCTAATGTTTATAGTTGCTTCATTTAACTTGAGGTTTTTCCTATATTATTTTGGTCTTTATGGCCCTATATTATTTTGGTCATTATGTCCCTCCTCCACTCTCTAAATTTATTCCTTAGCTATGGTTTTTGGATCCTACAGTGTCAGCTTGGAACTAAAGGAGTAGTGGTTTCTTTGTGGTGTCTTGGTATACCTCTCAATTATGTTGTCTCCAAAAAATTGTGATCATGATGCCTACATTTATGTTTCTCATCTGTTGTGTCCCAGGACCCCTTATGACCCTTTACGACCCTTTAAGATCCCTAAGAATACATATTAGAGGTCTTAAAATGTCGTAAAGGGTCATAAGAGGCTCCTAGGAGGGACCAGATGAGCTTCCACCTTCACGTGGTTGGCCCTATTAAGTAGAAAATGTTAAACTATTCTCAAAACAAAGAGAAGTTCAATAATTTAAGGTCTCTGTCCAGGAAAAAATTAAATTAGACTTACTATCCAAATTGGACAAATTATTTTTGTTGTACATGGCACTTGGAGTCAAGTGCGTCTCTAAACATTGTGAGCTTTCCATATTCTTTAAGTGTTCTGTCACAATTTTATTTGTCAAAGATTGAATTAGGGATTAAGCATTTTCTCATAATTTTATTTGTACATTGATGAGAATCAATGATGGAGAGTTTTTAGATTTTGAGAAGATGTATATGCAGTGGAGGCCAGAAGGGATTTTTGTCAAGATTTGCTAGATGTGGAGATTTGCTAGAGTGGTTATATACATACGAGGGTTTCCAGATTGAGTACCAGTGAAGAGATGATGATTCAGTAACCTATGTCTATAAAACCTTCACAAATATCCCTTCTTTGGCCTCCACTCATACCTCTTCTTAGAATCTAGAAACTTTGGATACTGTTTCTAATCCATGAATGAAATGTGTTAGTGATTGTATAAAATTACTTAAAACTAGTAAAGGGTGCTAGGAACAGCCTCTGGATTACAAAGGGATTCCATTCCAGTGTAGGAGGTATTTTTAGATAGGGCATAAATTTTCCCAATGCTCTAATCAAATAATTTCCAAGGTTGCATCCTAATGGAAAGACGTCTCACACCATCATTATACTGTGGAGAAGAAGGTGAAGCAACAAAATAGTTTTTCTCAAGCTATGCATGGTGAGACATCAAATCAGGAAATTGGAAAAGCATGTAAAGTGACCAATGTTACAAAGGGAGTGGATGGTTTGGATGATGGGTAGAGTGTTGTAAAGGTAGAAGCCACACCAGAGGGAAGAGAAAAGAAAAGACCTGTTGGGTCCCGAGCCAAGGTGGATGAGCGATCAAATGATTATCTGCATCAACATGGGAAGTTTGTCATGGGTGTGGGTTGTATTTTAGGGGATAATCTCAGGGATTGGCAAAATGAGGCAGCCAAATTGGAGGATGGGTGGGAAACTGTAAAAGGGAGAAAAAGGAAAAATGAAAATAAATATTTTGACATGATCCTTCATTCTTGAAAAAAGGGTGTAGTTTAGATAAAACTGTGGAGGTGCTTTCTTTCTTTCTTTTGAAGATTGTGTGATTGATGTGGGTTTACCAAATATTTGGGGAGATAGCTCTCTTGAATGTATCTATCCCTGGTTCGGGTCGAGTTCTAACCCATTACGATTAATAAAATTACCAATTACCATTTAAAAAAATAGTAAAGTAACATAACAAAATACACAATGATATATATTAATGCAAAGTAACACCTGAAGATAAATATCTAGACTAATCACCGAGCAAGATGCAGTTGGTGATTACTCTAGATATTTATCTTCAGTTGTTTTTTTTAACATTCCATTATTAGTTGAAATTTTGACCAACCTTGGTTGAAACCCTCATAAAGAGTGGTCTAAATATCGACCACTTTGTGTCAAAATTTAGCGTCGTGGGTTTGGCATCCTGGTCAAATAGTTTAAAGATTTTGACCTGCTTTGGTTGAAAGTTTGACCTGATGACTTCCTAATTGTAGATGTGAATTTTGACCAAGATTAGCGTAGAACATTCTACCTTAACAAAAATATGTCAAAATTTTGACTCAAAAAATAGCAACCAAACCATTTGTAGATTATTCGACCAATTTTGGTAGAAAATTTGACCAATTGTTTGTCAAAAATAGGTACCAATTATACTAGTGGAAGTATCCTCCATCAACTCATCTCAAGTGGGCTTGAGATCTTTTCTCTAGGGGAGTATGGTACAGGAGCATCCATCTCTAAACCAGAGGATGAAGGATAATGTATGGGACATACTGGATGTCCTCTTGTGATGTTTGATTTCATTTTGTCTATGGTTGTAATAAGATCCTCTAAATTGTAACTCTATGTCATGGATAGGTAAAGTATTAAACCATCATGGACATAAGAGACAAGGGGTAGTAGGGCTGAGTCCTTATGGATTTTATGTCCTTAGGAGTGGTTCTTTTATATTTTTTATAAGGTTTGATTCTTCCATCCTCATTAAGAGAGAGAATGGTACAAACTGATGAAGTATGCAAGCAATAAAACTATTCAAATTTCATGTTCCTTTGATGCTTCTGAGCATGTCTGGGTTAAGAAAGGCATCTGATTGATTTTGGAAATTTTTTTAATCAATCTTCTTTCATTCTAAGTTGGTTTAAAGTGTTGGGATCATCGAGACTAAAATTTATTTGGATTTTTCATTTAGTGGACTGTGTATCTCTATGAAACCCTCTGGAATCAGGGTTTGGCCTTCAAATGGCTCTAAGTTGTACTTCCACCATAAAAAACTGATGAATCTCAGGGAAATTCAATTTAGGCCATTGTAATTTATGACTCTAGAAGATAGGAGTGTGGAAGTGCAGGGTTCGTTGGGAAATATGATGCCCTAGGTAGACATCTACATGTGGCTACCTACTTAGAAATATGTTCATGCTGTGTGAGATGGGTGTTGAACCAGAGGGTCTACCTTTGGATTTTAAGATGCTTTAGATGTCCCTTGAGTACTAGTACCTTGGTTTGGAGAAAATGTTAGTGGAGGTAGGGCCCCCTTTGTAATCCAAGACCTAATAGCCCTATTAGGTCTCTGGCCTTTTGTGTATTTAGACTCTCATTGGTGAGGATCAAAAGAATCTACTCTAGGAGGTTGTATAAGCCCCAAACCAAAAAGGGTGTCTTAATATCATATCTATTTTGGTAGTCTTTTGACAAGATTTGGAGTTGTGCACCAAAAACCAATGTGATAGCGCTACAAGCCGAAGTAGGTCTCTGTGAGACAACTAATCTTAGGAAAGTTGCAAGAACTTTTTTAATGCCCAAGTTATGTTGTTTGGGTAATTTTGGGATGAAATCCATGAAATGTTAAGTTATTTTGTTAGAGAGGACATTTTAGGGTGATTTTATGTCAAATCAAGTCCTTAGACCTTTTGGATGTATGAAGTTATTGAAGAGAAGTCACTAAGCATTGGTGAAGTATCTTTTTCAGAAATGTTGGAGAGGATTGATCTTAGTATGTGGAACCTTGTCTTGTAATGATGATAGGGTGTTTGAGATCATTAAGATCCTAGGTGAGAAAGGCTTTGCATCAAGGTATAGGGTTGAGGGTACAAGATTGATGGTTTAGGGTACATAGGGTACATAGGGTTGAGGGAACTTCCCACATTGAAACTTCCCTTTATTTATAAATCTCTCTCTCTCCTATCTCTAGGTATCTCCCTTCCTTTCTTCCTCTCTCCCTCTCTTATTCTCTCTCCATTGAGTCTTAGGAACATCTATCATGTCACTTTCAATAAATTACCAACACTTTCCTAGTTAGAAATTTATCCTTTCTCTAATATAATTTGATGTAATCAACATAAGAGTTTCCATCATCATATGTTTGTGTTTTCTAAGGTTTAATAGCTAATATCAAAATTAATAGTTTCAAATTCTTTGTCTTTTACATTTGGTAAGGTTGTTGAGGGTTTTTTAAAGTCCCTCACTTACCATCTCTGTGGTCATCGGGGAATGCACTTTACCAAAAACCTGATGGATACTCTTGAGGGTTAGGTGTTGATAATTAGTGGTAACTCATGTTTTCTCTTATTATTTGGTTAGAAGGTAAGAGCTTGTTGAAATCCCAACATAGTTATGTTGGTTTTAGAGTGGAAAGGTTCAGTAGGAACCCAAACACTTATATTGATTTGATTATTGATTTATTATCTTTTGTGATAACCTGATGTAAGTTATTCCTTGTCAAGATGTTGATGATGATAGAAAGAATGGACACCCTTCAAGAGTTCCCAAAACTTGTATGAGCTTTGACAAGAACAAGGTCATTCAAGTTCAAACGAGTTTGGAAAATATCAAATAGCATATTCTAAATTTTCCCAAGTAAAGCCCATGTTAACGACTTCAACTTACAACTCATCAAAACTTAAGAAAAATTTGGATTGGAATAAAAGAAATTCTAAAAATATTTTTTGGGTGATGCAAGATCACATGTGCACTAGATGCTCTTGCATGACAATTTGTAATAATGTGAGCTCCCTAATTTATAGGATGACATATTCTTAAAAAAGGATGGAAGGATGTGATTAAAAATGACCTTTTCGGCATACCCAAAAGTCTTTTCAAAAATTTACATAAAGGGTGAGGATTGTCATAAAGAAATGGATAAATGAAATTGAATGAGAAAATTTTTGGAGAAGTTTGAATCATAGAACAAATGTACATGTAAAATCCTTTCAAAACACATGTATTCTAAGACATTAGATAAACTAGACTATAAAATTAACTTTAATGTACACTAATGAAGTGAGAAGAAAAAATGATAAAATAAATATAATTTATTTATTTAATTTTTGAGAGTGCATTATTAGTTTAGATAAATAGACAGTTTAGAATTTGTTTATTTAAAATTAAACTTTTGATGTAGGAGCATCTCAGGCTTTGAGCAATCTTGCATCAACCAAAAACATTTCCTGATTTCTATTGTTTGAATTATAATTTTTGAATTTGTTGGTTTCATGTTGTGCGAAGCTCACATTATGTTGAGGACCTATTTTGGACCCTTCTCCTAAGATCTCATAAGGATTGGATGAACCGTTTCAAAGTTGGAGTTGTTTTACTTGTCGTAGGAGCTATATTTTCCTGTAATTTTGGTGTTGATTGTGCATCGTGGTGACCTTGATCCTTAATGAATCAGCCTTTGCACTCTTAGAGCCTTAAAGAGGACCTAAAATATATCTTTTCCCAAGAGTGCAAGTCCTAATTCATTATGAGTAAAAATTTATGGCTATTTTTCTCGGGTACCTATTTTCTGGTAGTTTTTATGCAAAACATGGAGTGTTTCTTCTTGTGCAATTATGTGTGATGAGATGGGGCCATATAGCTGAGAATGTTGAATGAAATTCTATTTTGAATCATTTTCTTGTTGTATTCCACTGCAATTGTTGTTTTTATAATTGGTAGTTGTAGGTTTGGACCATCCATTATTGGATCCTCCATCCATGCCTTGCGTCAAGTGGTATCAGAGCTTGAAGATCTTGAGTGTGTTGGTAGAGTGCCAAGGTTGAGGCAGTCTACACCAAGACCTTGAATTGAAGATGCCTCCAAGAAGAGCTCGAGAGATCTTAGAGGAAGAACCTGCTGGAGAATTCAGTCTTGATGATTTTAGGGCTTTGCAGAAAAAAGTGCAAGATCTGCAAGAGGAATTGAAAAAGAAGACTACCTTGAAGGATGACAGTGATGAGTCTGAAGAAGATCAATTTTAAGAAGCTATAGAAGAAGTCAGAGATTTAGAAGAAAGTAGAATCCTAAAAGCTATGTCTAAAATTGGGAAGAGACCTAAGATTGAAGTTTCTACATTTGCTGGAAGCCTTAGGCTAAAAGAGTTGATTGATTAGATTAATGAGATAGATGAATGATTTGAGTATGAAAAAATAGAAGATCCTGATAGAGTTCAATTTGCAAAGACTAAGTTGAAAGGTCATGCAAATATTTGGTTGAGGGAAGTTCAATTGGAAAGAAGTAGGAGAGGAAAGGAAAAGATCACTAGATGGAACCGAATGGTTGACAAGTTAAAGAAGTAATTCATTTCGGTGGATTGTGAATTGGAGATGTTTAAAAAGATGCAAGCTTTGAAGCAGACAAAAAAATTAGTGCAAGAGTATACTGAAGAGTTTTACATACTCCTGATTAGGACTGGTCATTCTGAAGCTGATAAAGAGAAGGTTGCTAGGTATGTTTATGGCTTGAGAACTAGTATTCAAGAAGAATTACTTGCTGTTCAGATGACAACTATAGGAGATGCTTATTAGATGGCCTTGAATATTGAGGAGAAGTTGAACAAGAGGTTTGAAGGAAGACAAAATAATAGGAACAAAAGTGGAAAGACTGATGAAACAGTTGCTGGAGGCAATCCTAAGAAGACTGGTGAAGGATCTGGCAATGGTCTAGCTGCTAATAACTACAATGTTTGACAGAGAGGGAGAAGGAGAAATGAGTTCACTTTTACTTGTTATCAATGTGGTGAAAAAGGTCATAGAAGTTTTGAATGTCCTAAGAAAAGAGTTGTATTAACTGCTGAAGAAAACATTGAGAATGCTACAAAACAAGGTGAATTTCTTCTCACTAGAAGGTTGGCTACATGTGTCCAAGAACCAGTACAAAGAAGAAATTTATTCAGAACTAGATGTAAGTGCAAGAATAAGGTATGTAATGTTATAGTTGATGGTGGTAGTTCTGAGAACTTTGTTTCAGAAGAGATGGTTAGTAAATTGAATTTGGAAAGAAGGAAAAATCCTAATCCTTATCAAATTAGCTGGATACAAGATGTGTCTAAGGTTAGGATTGAAGAGAAATGCTTGGTTAATTTTTAGATTGGATCTTATCATGATGAAATATTATGTGATGTATTGCCCATGGATGCTTGTCATCTATTTCTTGGGAGACCTTGGCAATTTGATAGACATGTTTTGTTTGATGGGAATGCGAATACATATGTGGTAATGCATGGTGGATCGAAGCATAAGTTGTTACCTTTGCAAGAAGTTGGAGCTAAGGGATGTGGAGTTATCAGGTGTTGTCCTTATGAAAAACATCAAGAGAAGAGAGTTGATGAACCTATTCTTATGGATGAAAGGAAGCTAAGTTTGAAAGGAAAAGAGAATGATACAACTGAGGAATTTATAGAGATTAAGAGGCAGATGATCTTTCTAACAAAGATACTGCAACAAATGATGGCACTAGTGACAGAGAGGACTATTGATGATGTTGAGCTGATTAGTAAGTCTAGAGAAGATGTGATTCACAAAAGTGTTGGTGTAATTAAAAGTGGAAAAGATGGCCAGAATCAATTTCAGTCTGTAGCAGAAAGGAAAGATGTAGGACAAGCTGATTTGGTGAGTGTGACAGCGGATAAAGTAAAGACATCATGGAATGAAGGACAGGAGGAGATATGGGTTAAGAATAGATATGGCATACCTATTCTAATTCCCTTCAAAAGTTCATGAGAACTTTCTTTTATTTACCCGGGGTGTCTAATGCAGGAGCATCTCAGGCTTTGAGCAATCTTGCATCAACCAAAAACATTTCCTATTTTTTGTTGTTTGAATTATAATTTTTGCATTTGTTCATTTCATGTTGTAAAAAGATTACATAATGTTGAGGACCTATTTTGGAACCTTCTCCTAAGATCTCATAAGGATTGGATGGACCGTTTCAAAGTTGGAGCTATTTTACTTGTCATGGGAGCCGTATTTTCCTACAGTTTTGGTGCTGATTGTGGATCATGGCGACCTTGATCCTTAATGAATTAGCCTTTGCACTCTTAGAGACTTAAAAAGGACCTAAAATACTATCTTTTCCCAAGAGCACAAGTCCTAATTCATTATGAGTAAAAATTTATGGCCATTTTTCTCGGGTACCTATTTTCTAGCATTTTTCACGCAAAACATAGAGTGTTTCTTCTTTCGCAGTTTCGTGTGATGAGATGGGGCCTTATAGCCAAGCATGTTGAATGAAATTATGTTTTGAATCATTTTATTTTTGTATTCCGCTGCAATTGTTATTGTTATAATTGGTAGTTGTAGGTTTGGACCATCCATTATTGGATCCTCCATCCCTGCCCTGTGTCAAGTGGTATTAGAGCTTGAAGATCTTGAGTGTGTGGATAGAGCACCGAGGTTGAGGCAGTCTACACTAGGACCTTGAATTGAAGATGCCTCTAAGAAGAGGTCAAGAGATCTCAAAGGAAGAACCTACTGGAGAATTCAGTCTTGATGATTTTAGGGCTTTGCAGAAACAAGTGCAACATCTACAAGAGGAATTGAAAAAGAAGACTACCTTGAAGGATGATAGTGATGAGTTTGAAGAAGATCAATTTGAAGAAGCTATAGAAGAAGTCAGAGATTTAGAAGAAAGTAGAATCTTGAAAGCTATGTCTAAAATTAGGAAGAGACCTAAGATTGAAGTTTCTACATTTGTTGGAAGCCTTAGGCCAGAAGAGTTGATTGATTGGATTAATGAGATAGATGAATACTTTGAGTATGAAGAAATAGAAGATCCTAATAGAGTTTGATTTGCAAAGACTAATTTGAAAGGTCATGCAAATATTTGGTTGAGGGAAGTTCAATTGGAAAGAAGTAGGAGAGGAAAGGAAAAGATTACTAGATGGAATCGAATGGTTGACAAGTTAAAGAAGCAATTCATTCCAATGGATTATGAATTAGAGATGTTTAAAAAGATGCAAGCTTTAAAGAAGAAAAATAAATTAGTGCAACAGTATATTGAAGAGTTTTATAGACTCCTGATTAGGACTGGTCATTCTGAAGTTGATAAAGAGAAGGTTTCTAGGTATGTTTATGGCTTGAGAACTAGTATTCAAGAAGAGTTACTTACTGTTCAGATGACAACTATAGGAGATGCTTATCAGATGGCATTGAAGATTGAGGAGAAGTTGAACAAGAGGTTTGAAGGAAGACAAAATAATAGGAACAAAAGTGGAAAGACTGATGAAACAGTTGCTGGAGGCAATCCTAAGAGGACTGATGAAGGATCTGGTAGTGGTCCAGCTACTAATAACTACAATGTTGGACAGAGAGGGAGAAGGAGAAATGAGTTCACTTTTACTTGTTATCAATGTGGTGAAAAAGGTCATAGAAGTTTTGAATGTCCTAAGAAAAGAGTTGTATTAATTGCTGAAGAAAACATTGAGAATGCTGAAGAACAAGGTGAATTTCTTCTCACTAGAAGGTTGGCTACATGTGTCCAAGAACCAGTACAAATAAGAAATTTGTTCAGAACCATATGTAAGTGCAATAATAAGTTATGTAATGTTATAGTTGATGGTGGTAGTTCTGAGAACTTTGTTTCAGAAGAGATGGTTAGTAAATTGAATTTGGAAAGAAGGAAACATCCTAATCCTTATCAGATTAGCTGGATACAAGATGTGTCTAAGGTTAGGATTGAAGAGAAATGCTTGGTTAATTTTCAAATTGGATCTTATCATGATGAAATATTATGTGATGTATTGCCCATGGATGCTTGTCATCTGTTGCTTGGGAGACCTTGACAATTTGATAGACATGTTTTGTTTGATGGTCATGCAAATACATATGTGGTAATGCATGGTGGATCCAGGCATAAGTTGTTACCTTTGCAAGAAGTTGGAGCTAAGGGATGTGGAGTTATCAAGTGTTGTCCTTATGACAAACATAAAGAGAAGAGAGTTGATGAACCTATTTTTGTGGATGAAAGGAAGCTAAGTTTGAAAGGAAAAGAGAATGATACAGCTGATTAATTTATAGAGATTAAGAGGTAGATGATCTTTTTGACAAAGATAGTGCAGCAAATGATGGCACTAGTGACAGAGAGGACTACAGATGATGTTGAGCTGATTAGTAAGTCTAGAGAAGATGTGATTCACCAAATTGCTGGTGTAATCAAAAATTGAAAAGATGGTTAGAATCATTTTCAGTTAGTAGCAGAAAGGAAAGATGCAGGACAAGCTGATTAGGTGAGTGTGACAGTGGATAAAGTAAAGAAAGCATGGAATGAAGGACATGAGGAGATATGGGTTAAGAATAGATATGGCATACCTGTTCTAATTCCCTTCAAAAGTTCATGAGAACTTTCTTTTATTTACCTAGGGTGTTTGATGCAAGAGTATCTCAAGCTTTGAGCAATCTTGCATCAACCAAAAATATTTCCTATTTTCTGTTGTTTGAATTATAATTTTTGCATTTGTTGTTTTCATGTTGTGCAAAGCTTACATAATGTTGAGGACCTATTTTGGAACCTTCTCCTAAGATCTCATAAGGATTAGATGGACCGTTTCAAAGTTGGAGTTGTTTTACTTGTCATGGGAGCCATATTTTCCTACAGTTTTGGTGCTGATTGCGCATGGTGGTGACCTTGATCCTTAATGAATTAGCCTTTGCACTCTTAGAACCTTAAAGAGGACCTAAAATACTATCTTTTCCCAAGAGCGCAAGCCCTAATTCATTGAGTAAAAAGTTATGGCCATTTTGCTCGAGTACCTATTTTCTGGCAGTTTTCACACGAAATGTGGAGTGTTTCTTCTTGCGCGGTTCCGTGTGATGAGATGGGGCCTTACAGCCGGGCATGTTGAATGAAATTCTATTTTGAATCATTTTCTTGTTGTATTCCACTACAATTGTTGTTGTTATAATTGGTAGTTGTAGGTTTGGACCATCCATTATTGGATCCTCCATCCCTGCCTGCATCAACTTTAGAAAGGATTTATCAATATTTTAAATAGTCTTGATTTATTCAATGCTAGATGAATTAATTAATAACGAGACATGTAATTAAATAAATATAATATGTATTTGCTTAATTTAAGAGTGTTGATGTGAGTGTACAATTATATCTAAAAGCTAAATCACAATTATGTCAATCTAATCTCAAATCTCAATCATCAACCTTTAACACAATGTATAACTAAATAAATTCACACTATAAAATACACAAAAAATAATTTCGATTTCAATGGATTTAGTTATACATTCTTCATCTCATATAACTAAATAAATTAACGCTATAAAACACCTAAAATGTAATTTCAATTACAATATATTTATTTACATTCCTCATCCTATTTAACTAAATAAATTCACTCTAAAAACTACATAGAAATATAATTTCAAGTTTCATGTATTTATTTGCATTCTTCATTGTATATAACTAACAATTTCACACCATAAAACATAAAAAAATATAATTCCAATTTGAATACATTTATTTTTCACTCTTTATTCTATATAACTAAATAAATTTTCACTATGAAACACACAAAACTATAATTTCAAATCCAATACATTTATTTATCTTCTACATTGTATATATAACTAAATAAACCCAATTTAATTTCAATTTCAATACATTTATTCATATTTTTCATCATATCAAATTAAATAAATTCACATTATAAAACACACAAAAATATAATTAGAAATTATATGTATTTATATACATTCTTCATCTTATACAACTAAATAAATCTACACTATAAAACACACAACAATACATTTTCAATTAGTCTAGGCCTACTTTGAAGTTGAATGGTTCTAAATGAGCCCACCACGAATCAAGTCTTGTTTACTGCAAAATTCTGACATCGTAAGGGATGAGACCGCGACAATACGCCCTAGACAAATTTAGTCAATAGATACCTCTCGTTCCTTGACTCTTAACCAAAAAGATTCATATAGCCTCATACTCCAATATCAAATTTTTTAAAAAAATCAATTACATTTATTAACATTTTCATCCTTTAAAAAACATACTCGCACAGTCGCACTATTAACATTTTCATCCTTTAAACAACATAGTCGCACTAATTTATTTTCCCTTACAGGTTGTTTTATTTTCAAATTCAATGCACATAGATGGTGCCATTTCCTCTTTTCCTGCATTCCAAGCTTAGGATCCCAACCTTAATGGCCAATCCTCCTTTCTCTTTTATCATATTTTACTTTTTCCGAAAAATCGACCACATTAATTTAAAAATAACTCTTTTTTATATAAAATATAAAAACGTTCGGCGAATTTAGACGTGCTTTGCCACCCTCAGTACGTGGCACACACGCAAAGACATGGATACTCTTTAAAGCTGCCACGACTATACCCCACCATTCTGCCATATCCACGTGTCCACCGCTATAACACCAACTAACTTATAAATTTCGAATCAATTGAGCGGCAGAAACCGTAGCTAAGGAATTGGAAGAAGCAGAAAAGTTAGAGATGGCGAAGTTGGTGGACAAGGCAAAAGAGTTCGTAGCAGAGAAAATAGCAGGAATAGAAAAACCATCAGCAGATGTCACTGAAATTTGCTTAAAAAACGTGAGCAAGGACTCCATTACTTTAGAGGCGGCTGTGGATGTATTGAATCCCTACAGTCATGATCTTCCCATTGGTGAAATTTCCTACAGGCTTAAAAGCGCTAACAGGTGTGCCATTACTAATATTTGTTTTTCACACTCATTCCTTTCCTGCTATGTTTTTCCTTGTTTGGGTAACAGAGTTGTTGTTTGGTTTTGATTTGATTTGTGAGCAGACTAATTGCGTCTGGTACGATTTTGGATCCTGGGTCGATCATGGCGAAGGAGAAGACTCGGTTCAATATTCCAGTGAAATTGCCGTACAATTTTATGCTGAGTATTCTGAAAGATGTTGGGAGGGACTGGGATTTGGACTATGAGTGGGAAATTGGGCTCACTATGCATCTTCCCATTGTCGGCAAATTTACTCTTCCTCTCTCCAAGGAAGGCACTATGAGGCTGCCTTCTTTCTCAGATATCTTCTAGAACCTTCTACACCCCTCTCCAGAACCTTCTAGAACCTTCTCCATCTTTCTCAACAAGATGTGTTTTGTTTTTTCATGTAAATAACGGTTGTTATCGACCAGCACATAGTTTGCGATTCCGCAGGAAGACTTTGTTTGGCTGTTTTCTATGATGTATATGATAAATTTTCTGCATTTTCGGCCCCTCACAATGTAGTTTATTTTATTTATTATTGTCGATTGTTGATATTGTTCAATTTCAAATAAAATTCACTTTAACCACTGTTAAGGTAGATATTGGAAAGGCCTGCGTGCGTCTGGATATTGGAAGGTTGTGCACTAGCCAGATATTATTATATAAAAGGCAAGAAGAATTAATGGATTTTTTTATAATTAATGGATTTTTTTATAATTAAAGGTGGTTTCTATTTAGAAGCTTGTTGTTTGAATTGTATGTCCCTTTGGTGCATGGGAAAAACGAAAGTGAAATAATCTATTCTACAAAATAAAATTAAAATATGTATTATTAACTAAAAAATAAGATTATTAAAAAAATTATTAAAAAACAAATTATAAAAAAATAAGATTATACCGTTCACGCATAGACTCTACGATTTATACATTTTGTTATAATTTTGAATTCATGAAAAGTGGACCCGACAACTTATACATTTTGTTATAATTTTGAATCCATGAAAAGTTTATTCTGGATTAAAAAAATGAATTCCAAGTTTTTTTGGAATTAATTAATCCAAGCATTGGCCCAAAAATGAAGATTAATTTTCACAAACGATTAATTACTTAATTCTCACATTAAATAAATAATGACTATTCGAGGAACCAAACAGGTCTTTAAATCATTAAATTTATTGTTTAAAGGGACCAGTTAAGTGGCGTTCCTCTTTAATTTTTATTTTGAATTAAAAGGTTTTATTTAGAAGTTGTCAATACTATTATATTCATTTGTGTCATATTAGTTAATCTATTTTTTCCAATCATAGTTATTTTTTATTATTTTTTTTAAAATAAACATACTTGTACCAAAGTTAAAATTTACAATTCTTTATTTTTCTATTTTAAAAAACTTATTTATCTCTAATATCATTGCTTCAAATGAGTAGGTCATATAGGGCCGCTTTTTAAGGTATGCACAAAATCATTCTATGAAAAAGTTTTGTTTCTAAATAGAAACTTAAATTTTTTCAGAGTTTACTCTGTGGATAACAATGGTTTTCTACATAGAAATTTTTACTTTTTGAAAGTATGTAGATGACAATGCTTTTCTACAACATACAATAGAGCTCTTCTTTAAAGCTTATTGTCACAACTAGTGACAAGTTGTGCAAACATCTTGTGTTGGGCCTTTTCACCCAATTAATTATTGTTTCCACTTAAATGGTTGATCCATTTTTGCCAATGTTTTGTTGCATTGTTGTAATGTGATTCCTTCCTTTCATGACAGCCTATGGTTTGATTTTATGTTGCTAAATTGCTCCAAATTAATATTCAATGAATTTTGATTAACAAGTTATCTTAAATGTTGCAATTCTAATGTAAAAATTATTAATTTATTTAAGATATTTTTTATAAGTCAATGTAAATTGTCTATTTGCTAAATCATTTTTCTCATTTATCTTATTTTTTAAAATAAAATATTGTAATTCTCACTAGTACTATAACATTATAAAACTAGTAGCTACATTTTAATTTTGTTGAAAAAATAAAAAAATTAAAGAGACTTCAACATATGGTGGTTAAATGTAGTAGTTAATCTCTCTACAACAAACTCACTTTTAAAGTATGTTTTCTATGAACTCTTTGTTATTTTTAATCCTTTCATAGCATATTGACATGTAATCACACAACAAAATGCCTCTTGAAATTAATGAATTGTTTTCTCTTACAAAATATTATATTATAACATAACACTTGTTTTGTAAGGAAAAATAAAAAATTAAAGAGACTTCAACATTTGGTGGCTAAATGTAGTGGCTAATCTCTCTACAACAAACTCACTTTTAAAATATGTTTTCTATGAACTCTTTGTTATTTTTAATCTAACAATGAAATACAACTAAATAATCAAATATACATATTGAAAAAATAAAATAATATTAAAATATTTTTTTCCCAATACTTTTAAGAATATTTTAATAAACTAATAAAATCCTCATTGAACAAATTTCCTCTTTTTAATACTATTGGATATTACAATAGAATTATAGAGTTTATGATAATCAAAATTATGAAAAATTTGCTTTAATCAATTGATCAAGTATGTATTATAATAATTATAGCTAAAACTCTAAGTATCATAATCATTATTAAAAATTATTGTTGTTAAGATTCCTCACCACCTTCATAAAGTGCAAGACATAACTATGGTAATAATACAATTATAGGAAACATTATAAATAAAATTACTATTTTAAATAATAAATTGCTATGGTAAAGATTGAGCCAAATACATTACTCTTGGACTATTACAATTATAGCTTCTATTTAAGTATAATTTAAAATTACAAATTCAATAATATTCTACTATTATTATAAAAGAATGATAATTTACTAATTATATAATTTATATAATTTTTTCATACAGATTATTTATAATAAGAGTATAAAAGAAGTTTATTTATAATGAGTGAGTATTTATAATAAGGATAGATTATTTATTTAGAAGGTTACATAAAACAAGGTTGGAGAGTTCTTACAATGATGATAGTGTTTGAACTTAAGAAAATTTAAATATAGTCTTTTAAATTTAATTTTAATATAATTATATATAAAAATCTATTTTAAAATAAATTTATTTAAGTATTTTTTAATTTAAAAATTAAATTTTAAAATCAATCTATAATTGAAACCAGAATATCAAATTTTAAAATGAATAAACTAATATATATATATATATATATATATATATATATATATATATATATATATATATATATATATATATATATATATATATATATATATATATATATATATATATATATATATATATATATATATATATATATATATATATATATATATATATATATATATATATATATATATATATATATATATATATATATATATATATATATATATATATATATATATATATATATATATAAGCTAGTAGTAGAACTTGCGACGCATAATGAAAGATATTATTATTTTTATTATAGTTAATCTACAATAGTAAATTATATAGTGAGAAAATAAAGGGATTATATCTAGGGATTGATTAACACATTGAATTAATTGATTTGATTAGTTAGGGTTTGAGTTAGAGTTTGGTTTAGATTTATTATTCTGATTAGGATTAGGGCTTAGTATTAAGGTTGGGTTTATGGTTGGGTTTATGGTCACGGTTACGAGGAGAATTACAGTTAGGGTTAGGGTTTTGATTATAATTATAATATAATGGATAAGGGTCTAATTTGGGAAAAGGGTCTAATTTGCAATTATGATAACGATAAATTATAGAGTTTAGATTATCCATTATATTGCCAAATAATTAGTACACATTGAAGCAATATTGAAGATAATTTGTGAACATCATCTAATAATTGAATACTTAATATTCATTGAAATAAATGTTGACATAATGCATCACAACAATTAACAATTTATTACTTAATAGTCATTCCAAAATTGGATATAATAAAAAATACAATTTTTTAAAATTTTGCAAACACATTGTCAACAACAAATAATATGTAGAATACTTTCATTTTTTTAACCATGAACGCACTGGTAATAACTCTACATTTCCAGGAAGAATTTTATGAACTTTAATTGACAGAGTAAACTTCACGACAAATAATGTAGGCACCCCATAATATGCATGCAACAACCTGAAAGATGGAATGATTTGGTGTACTATGAATGTGATGGTGTAATCAAACTTAAGAGTAGAAATAAACCATTCCTCGAGTGTGCCCATGTGATAGCTAATTTTAGATTCACCTTTAAGAAATTTCATAAACTTTAGATTGAGTTCATCAGAGAGAGTGTGCTTCCTGATATTTACTATTGGCTTGATGGTGGTTTTAAAAATGCATCTTGCAAGATAAAGATCATGAATCTTGCGGTACAAAGCATCTGACCATCCACATAAATCTACAATCTCAATTTGTAGGTGGTGAAACTTCATATCTAAGTTCATCTGCACCTTCATTCTGTAATAGAAGTTGAAGTATACATCATAGTTATAAAATTTAATTTGAGTGTTCCTTGGTCCATTGTTTTTAATTTGATTGACCATTCAATCCCTTAGCCAATAATGAACACTCATTTCCTCTAAATGAAGGATGACATTGTGTGGAAGAAACAAGTGAAAGTCCCACCACCAACTAGAAACCCATGATAAATGCAATTTGTCTGACATCTTGGTAAGCTGCATGGAAATTATTAATAGCATTTATATCATAATGAAACATGACAAGGAATATAATTTTTGAAACTAAATAAATGTTGCATAAAGGATAGTAACCATTAAGAAAATGCATGTTATCAAAGAAACATAAAATATATTTTATCAACTTGATATCTTCACACAATTTTTTTTAAAGGTTAGTAGATTAAATCATTTTTTTAAATTATATTTAACATAAAGTGATACAAATAGAAGATCATAAAAAAATGTGGCCATTGACTTTAATGTAACGATATTAAAAATGATGCAAGGTTATATATTAAATGTCTATTTACATATTATGCATGTTAAAAATATATTTATAACATTTCAATGGGAGTTATAGTAGCATAGAAGTTAAAAATATATTTATAACATTGTGAAAGCATACGATACTACAAAAAATGTTACAAATTATTAAAGTGAGAAAAATAAATTGTACTAAATGCATTGGAGAAATGCATCAAAAATAATATATTACATCAATTATCTTCCAAGCATTTAAGTCTATTTTCTTCATCCTTATGCTTGGCAATTTGTCTACCCTTTTTTATTTTCTCATAGCGATCATATGTGAATAGAGGCATTATTCTTAGACACTATAGAGATTTTACATGAGAAACTTCCACAAATGTCAATCATGTTCTTTCTCTTGGCCCTACATCAATTGTCTCTTTGGAAGAGTTAGTCCCTGAGATTTATGTATAGTTAATGCCCATGCCAATCTTAATGGCAATTGAAGTGTTCTACCCTTTTGTATTATTGTTATTGGAATTATTTTTGGATGATGATCTTCAAATGAAAGTCCAAAATAATTATCAAACTCAAGCATCACATATGTTGGAGGTTCAGGCGGAGCACTGCCTTGTTTGTAGACAATCTTTCGAATGTGCCCTAGAGCTCCATTTACAAGACTTGCTTCTATCCATAGATTTGAAGTTAGCATGACCCTAGAATCCTTAGAGATTAGAAACTCCAGATCAAGCTCATCATTTGAACAATCTTCTGATGTATTACCACTTTCTACTTTTGTTGCAATGCTACGTGCAACGGGATGCTTCAATGAATGTACTATTTTTTTATTATGACTATGAACATTTTAATTTGTTGAGAACAAATGGACAACATTTTCGAACTTAGAATTTTTTGTAGCATCTATGTTGATAGGGTTTCTCATCATTAGCAACCTCCAATCATCAATTTGTGGGTTTGCATCTCTTACATTTGTCAAAAGTTTCAACGAAATCTTTTTTTCTCGACATTTTCCCCATCTTGTCTGAATATCTTATCTAAAGTAACAACAGTCTTGAATTTCTACCATAGAAAGTTTTCCCATCTATTACTATCATATGTCGGTCTATCATTGACTAGAGGCATCTGACCCAAGTATCCTACCAAAATAATAGATATACCTAAAATTTAATCGACAAAAATAATAGTTTTTTAAGAAGTGTATTTTTTATTGTATTTCAATTAATCATTAAACTATATTTTTTACATGAATTACTTGTTCATCAAGAAAAATTGAAATCTTTACTTCCAAAGCTTATGTCTGCAGTTTGTGGGAATGCTTGTCGAAGTCGTGAATCTATATTTTTCATCATGTTCTAACCAATGAAGCTCATTTCATCAATCAAAATCTATTTTATGTGTCATTTATTCTTGAAAGTTGGTGACCCTTGTTCCTTCTAGTTGAGAAAAATCTCGTATTGGTATTTTCAATTTCAAATAAACCATAGAGGCTCCTATATTGAATTTTGCAACTCATGTCGGTGCAAGTAATAGAAGGGGAGAATGGGAGGGCATTGCATCATTTTAAAGATATTGACTAATGGCACCAATTAGATATGAATTTCCTGTTCCTGTTGTTCCTTGAATTATCATGAACAATGGCTCTCCATTTTGATTTCTATGGTAGTGTGCCATAATTATGTCGAGTGCCTTTTTCTGTTTGTCACAAAGGGTCATGTAGTTGATGCATTGAGGCATGTCATCATATATAAGACATCCACGATCCTTCATGTTACTTATGAAATTGATTTTTACAACAATGTACTTTGCTCCTTGATAATCAACAAACCAATTTGTATGTTTGTCAATGTCTCTTCTCCCCAACATGTCTATTTCTGAAAATTGTATTTTTTGACCATGATGCAACCTAGATATAATCTCCCATTTGTGTTCTATGGTATTTTTGTGAATATTTTCATTATCTTCAGTCTCATAATCACTTGGGTTTTTAATATTTTCTACAGTCATTGTATTCTCAACATGCCAAGGATTGTAATTGAATGTCTCCCACTTTTCTATGATGGAGTCTTCATCATTACCAATATCTTGTTCTATGTCATAGAATGGCTCGTAGAGAAATAAATCTGATAAACAAAATTTAACCCATTTACATGACTCACACGAAGGAATAGATACAAACCTAGGAAACACTCTGATAATTTTTGCTTTTTCCCTTGGCTCCCATTTGTTTTCTCTTCTTCTTTTAGGATTATATATCCATTATCTTGCTACATCAATTAGCACTGCACCTTCCATACACAATGGCCTCCTTTTGTAACCATTAATGAAAGATTTTGTTTGGTCTTAATTGTTCTCTTCATCATTTTCATTATTTACAATTACAGGTTTGAACATCTCATGTGAGACATTTAGATTAACAAATCTTCTACTCCTCTCTACCAATGGGAGTTCTAATAACATATGGCATGTTTCCTTAGCTCCAATGTCTATTTCTATAAGTGTCTTAGTTAGAAGCCTCCTATATGTTCATGTAACTAAATCATCTAAGTTTTTCATGTTCAAGAGGTGCATCAACATTTGGTGATATGTTTCTGAGCTTTTCTCTGCTTTTGCTACATACTTGGAAATGTAGTTGATTACAACATCTTTGGAAAGAACTAGTTGCCAATCTATATTCTCTCTCCATAACTGTAGCATATGGCAATTATGTGAATTGACTCTATCATCATTTCTCACTGGTTCAAATTTTGTTTCACCTATTTCTATGTCTTCATATGATTTTGATCCCCCCAAGTTTAATGGCCAAGGAGCATTATACCTATAATCAATATACAAAATTTTTATATTTATTTTTATTTCTTTTGGATTTAAATATAATTCAGAAATAAATATTCCTTGTGATGAAATGATTACCTACAAACCATCCTTCCCCTTTTTTTTCGAAGGCATGCACCTTCCTTACAAATTGTGTGTTGTTCTACACAGTTTAGGATCTCTTCATAGTCACAGGCCAAATCCACCTCTACAAGTTGTCTCATGTTTTTGAGACATGGATGTTTTTGAAAATTTAGCAATGCCTAAAATTCAAAATAATGAAAAATATTATATCAGTCATATCACATTAGAAATATTTCCTAGTATTTATATACATGCCTGTATATTCTATTAATGAGGATCTTCTCTAGGGTTCCATGCATGAACAATAGAATGGAAATATCTGTCAACACGTTTTCGTTCCTCCTCTTTTGACAAGTCAATGATGTTCATATTCGGTGCACCTTCAATCCATATGAATCCATGCACATGTGGTGACCCCCTTATGCTGCCATTCATATCTACACCAAAATTCTTTGACATTCATTCCCTTTTATAGAATCTCTTTTCTGAAAATTGAGTGTCTTAAGTGCATATAGTGTGCTACTATGTGAGGATAGTCAATAACATTTTGTTTTCTTCAATTTTGAGCTTCCCTTGGATTAGTTGGCATTGTTCCTGGCATTAGTGCATGAAAATATGGCCAATACATATCTGTTGCACTCAATGTGAAAAATATTTTAAGAGTGCCAATTTGATGAAGTGCATATCTATCAATTTTGTACGACATTTAGTCCAATATGACCATGTTTCCCTCAATGTTGTCCCAAAATGCATCAATTTATCTGCCAAATTGGAGTGAGATGTGTTTTCCATATGTTGGCACAACTCATTGATGGTAATTGGCATGTCTTTAAAGCTTCTTTTTGTAAACACCAAGGATGAATTATGTGCATGGTGTATCATTATCATGTTCATCATGAAATATCTAAATCTGGGATGTTTACCAAAATGATGATCCCTATACTGCAATAGATGCTTCACAAATTCATGAAGATGAACCCATCTCATCTGTGGTTCCAACCAGTCACATCTACCATCAAGAAAAAATGTTGGAAATTCCATATCAAGTAATCTTGATGTGACATATTCATTAATGGGAGATGCACCAATACTTGGCCAGTCTATGAATGATGTTGGATTTGCATCAAGGTTATTAAACCATGCATTGATAAGTTCCATTTCCTTTGGGGCATTAGGTGGCCTTGAAGCCATTGATTTTGTGTGCTCTATTATATTATCTTCATCTAACTCCATGACTAGACCCACAAAAAAAATTTCATTTCCATCTGAATCAAATTCCATATTGACTATCTTTAATTTACCAAAAATATTTCATTTGTATTTCTAGGTAGATCATTGAGAGTATTTTCATTAATTCGAACATTAGAGTAAAATTTGTCATGCTCTACTTTGTATTTGAGCACTTTGTAGACATGATCCCTATTCATAGTAAATTTATAGTGTGTCCCATGTTGATCTCTCCTTCGAACAATAATGATTGGAAACTTATCAATTGTATGTGGCAATATATTGGAAACACGTTCTATATTTTGTGGGAAACATATCGTGTGTCCTTTATACCTATATTGACCACTGGTTGCATGTGTAACTTGAAGTATGGGGCTCACACGTGCAATTAATATTTCCTCAACTTGAGTCAAGTTTGCAAGTTCCTCAACTTGAGGCCCTGGGTCCATATTATTTGAAGCTGAGATTATGTTATTTCCTCTCTCTTGTTGGCATCTAGTACATACTGGACCTTCTAAGGTGCATGACACTTCCATTCCTAAATAACATTCTTGACAAATATAGCACATATTTGGCATTCTAAAGATATCCAATTATTGTTCAGACTACATTTGGAATCTATAGAAATTATCTTGAAGAATCCCATTTGGGTTTTGTGTATTTTCTACATTGCCTTGTATAGCTAAATTTATACCAATTTGACTTGTATGATGAGGTGTTTTAGGAAGATGTTCTATTGTTCTTGAATTCTCATTTTGAGGATTTAATTCCATATTTGTGGTCAATAGTTGATTGTAGCTCTCACTGGATTCTAAATCAACTTCATGTTTTCCTTGTGTGTGAGAATGATATACTTCATCAAACATTTTTTGACAACAATTTATATTCCTAATTCCTTGTTCTCCATTTCCAAGTTCCAATTCTTGTACTAATAAGTCTGCCCTTCTTCTACCATAATTTTGTCTTTGGACTTCATTACTCCTTGTTCTTTCCTCTTCTCTTTGAGCTTCAGTCATTTTTTCTCATCGTCGTCTTTGATATTCTCTTTGGTATTCTCTCTGATATGCTCTTCATTGCTCCATCTAATATTGCCTCCTTTCCTCATCCAATTGAAAATTTAGTGTTTATTGACTCATATCTATAAAGAAAATAAAATAGTCAATTAATGTTCTCACATATAATTGGATTAGAAAAGGATTTTGGCATGAAAAAATAGGATTGGATGAGAAATATGTTCAAAGTTATTTTCAAACATCAAAGAATGTTAAAATTAATGATGAAGGGGTGCTCCCCTTAATACCACAAACACATAACAGAAATAGAGAAACAACAACAATATGCAAGAACAGCAAATTGGCTTCTTATTATCTCCACAAATGTGGAATTACAAACTTTCAGAATTACAATACGCAAAGCCACATGGGCATTCCCTTACAATATTCTGTAGGGAAAAGCCTCGAACTATTACCCAGATCTACTACCCCAGAACTATTCTGAACTGCCTAAGACAATAATACAGCCTTCCTTATATAGGCAATTATCCACCGCCTGGGAAGGTTCCAGAATTTTAGCCAATAAGGCCGACCAAACTTAGAATTATTTTATTTTACATTTTATTACATCATAGTCGGCTCAAGATAACCTTTGAAACCCGAACAGAAATTTTGAAGAAAATTATTTTTCGCCATTTCAGGTGGCCCAACTTCCGAAGACCATAAGTCATCACTGGTTGACCCGCTCGGCCACTATAACCCCATTTCGGAAATGCCACGAAGCGCTCTACAAGCTTGACCCGCGCAAGCGCCCGTTACCCAAATTTTTGACCTCATCCGGGGCCTCTAAAGCCTTCAAAACTGAGTTTGAAGTTTCTGTACCCTGCTGCCAATACCGAAAATCTTCGATATCTTCCAATATACACTTGATCTGGCAATGAAACTTTACTGGCGGACTTATATGACCAACATGAACCTCCAAGAAAGAAATCAGATCATTCTGAGCACATACGAAAATTACCAAAAGTAGTAACTTTCCATAAATAGCAGCTCTGCACAAAATAGCCCTTATTGAATACAAAAATAGAAATATTTTTGGGTGATGCAAGATTGCTCTTACACCCAGGATGCTCCTGCATCAGACACCCAGGGTAATTTGAGAAGTGACCCTGTCACGACTCAGGTGTGCAGCGGAAAACCAAGACGGTTAACCTCCTCCTTTGTTAGCCATGATGAATCTTCTACAGGTCGTCCTTTCCATTTGACCAAATACTCTTCATATGTCCTATTCCTTGTGCTTCTACCAACACGACTGTCCAGTATGTCTTCGATCTCCTTAGTGTCTGAACTAGTTGCTGGAATACTCCACTGTGCTGCTGTGATCTCATCTTCAACACCTCCTTCATGATACTCTGTCAAATCTGAAATGTTAAACACCGGTGAAATATTTAGCTCACTAGGCAATTCTACCTCATATGCGTTTCCTGAATCATGTTTCTTCAATATCCTGCATGGTCCAAACTTCTTCATTTTCAACTTGTTATATGTACCAACTGGAAACCGCTCCTTCCGCAAATGAACCATGACTTCATCACCAACCTAAAATTCCTTATGCCTCCTTTTCTCATCTGCCTTAGCCTTATACTGTGCGTTCATCTTGGTAATATGCTTCCTCACCTCCTCATGGATGTTCTTCAAGTGTTCTGCAAAATCCTCAGCTTCAGCACTACTTATTTCTCCTTTATCTATCTTCCTCAATTCAGATGCATTTCTTGGACTACTTCCATATACAATTTGAAATGGTGATTTACCAGTGCTCCTGTTGACAGAATTATTATATGCAAATTCTGCCTGTGGTAAAATCAAATCCCATCCTGTTGGCTTATCTCCAACCAAACATCTCAGCAAATTTCCCAAACTCCTATTCACCACCTCTGTCTGTCCATCAGTCTGTGGATGATGTGATGAACTAAACTTCAAATCTGTCTTCAACTTCTTCCACAATGTACGCCAAAAATATCCAACAAACTTAGTGTCCCGATCTGAAACTATGGTCTTTGGCAAACCATGAAGTCTCACTACTTCTCTAAAAAATAATTCTGCTACATGAACAGCATCATTAGTCTTCTTGCAGGGAATGAAATGTGCCATCTTTGAAAATCTGTCAACTACCACAAAAATTGAATCGTGTCCCCGCTGTGTCCTCGGTAAACCAAGAACAAAGTCCATGCTGATATCCTCCCAAGGCTTCTCTGGTATAGGTAATGGCTGATACAACCCTGTATTCTGCTTCACTCCTTTCGCCATCTGACATACTCTGCAACTCTGTACAAACTTCTTCACATCTTGCTGCAACTGTGGCCAATAATAATTCTCACTAACCAAACCAAGGGTTTTATCACGACCAAAATGTCCAGCCAATCCTCCACTATGCTTCTCCTTGATGAGATTCTCCCTCATAGAACTTCGTGGAATGCACAACTGACTCCCTCTGAATAGCATATCATCCTGGATGATGAAATCCAGCCATTTCGTCCTGTCTAGAGTAACAGGTTCTGCACAAGCTTTCCAAGCTTCACCAAAATCAGGATCCTCTGGATACAAATTCTTGAGTTCCTTGAACCCAACCACTTCAATCTGCATTTCTGTCAGCAATAGTTGCCTTCTGCTAAGAGCATCTACAACCCTATTAGACTTTCCACTCCTGTGTTTCAAAACAAATGTATAACTCTGCAAAAACTCAACCCATTTCAAATGCCTTTGATTCAATTTTCCTTGACTATTCAAATATTGCAAAGCTTGATGATCAGTATACAAAACAAACTCCTTAGGAAGCAGATAATGTCTCCACTTCTTTAATACCTGAACTATAGCATAAAATTCCTGATCATAAACAGAATATTTCCTCTTGGCATCATTTAACTTCTCACTGAAATAAGCAACAGGTTTACCTTCTTGGCTCATAACAGCTCCTATTGCAGTACCACTAGCATCACAATCTACTTGAAACACCTTATTAAAATCTGGAAGTGCTAAAACAGGTTGTTCTGTAACTTTTTGTTTCAATAATTGAAAACTCTTTTCTGCTCCTTTAGTCCACTTAAACTCTTTTCTATCCCCTCTCATTGTTTCAGTCAAGGGTCCACAAATACTGCTAAAATTTCTGATAAACTTTCTGTAAAAGCTAGCTAGACCATGAAAAGATCTTACCTCAGTAGCACTCCTTGGAGTAGGCCATTCGAGGATAGCCTGTACCTTCTCTGGGTCCATTTTTAGACCTTCTGCTGAAACTACAAATCCCAAATACACTAACTCTTTCTTCACAAAACTGCACTTCTTCAAATTAATCAACAATTTCTCTTCTCTCAACTTCTCAAATACCATACGAATATGCATCATATGCTCATCCAATGTCTTACTAAAGATCAAAATATCATCTAGGTAAACAATGACAAACTTACCCAGAAATTCTTTCAGAACCTCGTTCATGAGCCGCATGAAAGTGCTCGGTGCATTGGTTAGCCCAAAAGGCATGACTAACCACTCATACAGTCCTTCCTTTGTCTTGAAGGCAGTCTTCCATTCATCTCCTTCTCTGATCCGAATCTGATGATATCCACTTTTTAGATCTATCTTTGAAAAATACACAGCTCCACTCAAACAGTCCATAATATCATCCATTCGTGGCAATGGAAACCTGTACTTGATTGTGATCTTGTTTATTGCCCTAGAATCTGTACACATCCTCCATTCTCCATTCTTCTTTGGTGCTAATACCGCTGGTACAGCACAGGGGCTCAGACTCTCTCGAATCAATCCTTTCTGTAACAACTCATGTACTTGTCTGTTCAACTCCTCACTTTCTGCAGGTGTCATTCTGTGTGCTGCCTTGTTCGGCAAACTCGCTCCTGGGATCAAGTCCATCTGATGACTGATCTTCCTGACTGGTGGTAATCCATCAGGCACGTTATCGGATACAATATCCTGAAACTCATTCAACAAATCTGCAACTTCTACAGGAACATCTTCTACTTCCTCTTTACCGGCTTTTGGAATTAAAGCAAAACATACATGCTCATGCCTCATACCATCTAGGAATTTCCTTCCATCAACAAATGTTATTCTTGCATTACCACATACCTTTTCTTCGGTCTCCTTCAATGGCTTTAGCTTATGTCGCACTCCATCCTTTGTCAGGGAATAGGTATTCGCACGACCATCATGTACAGCACATCTGTCAAACTGCCACGGTCTACCCAATAACATATGACATGCATCCATAGAGATGATATCACATAGTACCTCATCTTGGTACCCGCCGATCTTGAACTTCACTAGGCACTGTTCATTGACCATGACCTTGTGGTCATCCTGTACCCAGGTAATCCGATATGGATGTGGGTGTTTCTGTCTCTTGAGTTTCAACTTTTTCACCATCTCTTCTGACACCAAATTGTCAGTGCTTCCACTATCAATAATCACATCACAACATTTACCTTCACACTTACACCTGGTGCAAAACAGGCTCCTCCTTTGCTCAGGTTCATTCTCACCACTCAACAGGACTCTTCTGTTAATCAACGTTTCTCCTCTTTCAGCATCTTCAGAATTTGATGATCTGGCATCTTCATCTACATGTGCAACTCTGGCCTGGCCTTCATTTCTCCTGTCTATTCTTCCTTGGCGCTGAGGACATTCAAATGCCCTATGACCTTCTTCTCCACAGTGAAAACATGTTCCACGGAAGCCTCCTCTTCCAGATCCTTGTCCTCTTCCTCTTCCTCTCTGATCTCTATTATTCTGATCCTGGAAGCGATTGGAATTATTTCCACGCTGATTCTGACTGCTACTGGCCTCATCCTTCTTTTTCAGATCTTCATTTCGGCCACCATATGACCATCCACCAGATCGTCCACCGCGACCTCTTCCGTTTTGTCTTCTCTCAAACTTCTTGTTCAGCTTTTCCTCTACTTTTAGGGCAAACTGGTATGCCTCTTCAATACTGTTCATTCGAACCAGATTCAGCTCCTCCTGAATGCTTGGCCTTAACCCATTAAGGTATCGGGCAACTTTCTCCTTATCAGCTTCTGCATGGCCTGTTCTAATGAGAAGTCGATAGAACTCCTCTGTATACTCCTGAACAGATCTTCCTGCTTGCTTCAAACTCTGCATTTTCTTTAGTAGGTCAAGCTCATAATCAACAGGAATGAACTGTCGCTTCAATTTATCCACCATCCGATCCCATCTTGTGATTTTATCTTTTCCCCTTCTATTTCACTCCAACTGAATCTCTTGCCACCATATCTTCGCATGACCTTTCAGTCTGGCCTTCGCAAATTTGACCCTATCAGGATCCTCAACATCTTCATACTCAAAATATTCTTCACACTCATTGATCCAGTCGATCAGTTCCTCTGGGTTAAGATTTCCAGAAAATGTAGGAACCTCAATCTTAGGTCTTTTCCCAATCTTGGAAATCGCCCGAAAAAGTCTTTCTTCCTCCTGGTTCACAATTTCAACTTCTCCTTCTTGATATTCTTCTTCGGCTTCATCCTCGCTTTCGTCTCTGACATTAAGATTCATTCCTCTGCGAATCTCTTCTTGCAATGCTCGCACTTGTCTCTGCAGCTCTCTAACCTCAGGTGTCACAACACCAGCTCTTCCGCCACGTTCCCTTCATGGAGGCATTTTCGCGATGTGCGCTGAAACCCTAGCCACGGTCCTGGTGCAAACTGCCTCACAGTCGGCGATCTGTTTACACACTCAAGAACTCCTGCTCTGATACCACCTGATGAAGGGGTGCTCCCCTTAATACCACAAACACATAACAGAAATAGAGAAACAACAACAATATGCAAGAACAGCAAATTGGCTTCTTATTATCTCCACAAATGTGAAATTACAAACTTTCAGAATTACAATACGCAAAGCCACATGGGCATTCCCTTACAATATTCTGTAGGGAAAAGCCTCGAACTATTACCCAGATCTACTACCCCAGAACTATTCTGAACTGCCTAAGACAATAATACAGCCTTCCTTATATAGGCAATTATCCACCGCCTGGGAAGGTTCCAGAATTTTAGCCAATAAGGCCGACCAAACTTAGAATTATTTTATTTTACATTTTATTACATCATAGTCGGCTCAAGATAACCTTTGAAACCCGAACAGAAATTTTGAAGAAAATTATTTTTCGCCATTTCAGGTGGCCCAACTTCCGAAGACCATAAGTCATCACTGGTTGACCCGCTCGGCCACTATAACCCCATTTCGAAAACGCCACGAAGCGCTCTACAAGCTTGACCCGCGCAAGCGCTCGTCACCCAAATTTTTGACCTCATCCGGGGCCTCTAAAGCCTTCAAAACTGAGTTCAAAGTTTCTGTACCCTGCTGCCAATACCGAAAATCTTCGATATCTTCCAATATACACTTGATCTGGCAATGAAACTTTACTGGCGGACTTATATGACCAACATGAACCTCCAAGAAAGAAATCAGATCATTCTGAGCACATACGAAAATTACCAAAAGTAGTAACTTTCCATAAATAGCAGCTCTGCACAAAATAGCCCTTATTGAATACAAAAATAGAAATATTTTTGGGTGATGCAAGATTGCTCTTACACCCAGGATGCTCCTGCATCAATTAATATATGAAGTAAAGTAGGTTTCATAATGTTGGTTTATAAAATTCAATAACTTTGGCAACATTTCCTTCTAAATATGATAAATATTTCTTAATCAATAGTTTAAAAAATCATAAATTAATATAGAAGGGAAACATGCTCTCCATAAGAGAAACACATATATAAATATATGAAATACCAAGTTGTTCTTTTGATTTCACAAACTCCAATTTCACTTGCTTCTCTTGTACTTGTTCCCTCAAGTAGTGATACTTTATAGATATATGCTTTTTCTTTGCATGCATCACTGGATTCTTAGAAATGTTTATAGAACTAGTGTTATCACAATATATTATCACAGGGTTAGTGATCTTTTCATTCATACCTTTCAAAAGTTGTTTTATCCAAGAAATGTTTGAACAATTAGCAGCAGCAACATATTTTGCTTTGGTAGTGGGATGATAAATGCATCCTTGTTTCTTTCTTTCTTATCCAAGTAACTAGTCTTTCTCCCAAAAAGAATGCTCCACCAATAGTTCTCTTTCTATCATCAATATTTCCAGCCCAATCCACATCTATGTAAACTTTTAGTTCAAAATTTCCCTCTTTCTTGTACCATAAACCATAGTTTTCAGTGTTCTTCAAGTATCTCAAAATTCTTTTTACAGTAGTCATATGTGATTCCTTTGGATTAGCAAAAAATTTTGCTACAATTCTAACTGCATGTGCAATATCTGGTCTACTATGCACAACATAAATCAACTTACCAATCATTGATCTATATAGTGTCTGATTTACCTCAGTTGACTAATCATCCTTTGTCAATTTGCATCTAATTACCATAGGTGTACCAACCGATTTTGATTCCTCCATACCAAAGATCTTTAACACTTCTTTTATGTACTTTGATTATGTAATGAATATTCCTTCACTTTGTTATAAAATTTGCAAGCCAAGAAAGAATTTAATCTCTCCAAACATTGACATTTCAAATTCTTTTCTCATTTCACCAACAAATGATTTGCATAGATTATCATGTCCTCCAAATATGACATCAACAACAAAAATTTCAGCAATAAGAATCTTATCATCAGTTTTACCTTTCAAGTATAAATTATTGTTGTCACTTGTTCTAACAAATCTAATACTGATAAGATAGGAATGCAGTCTTTCATACCATGCTCTCAGTGCTTGTTTCAATCCATATAGTGCTTTGTGCAACTTACATACCATGTTTTTCTGATTAGGATCAACAAAACCTCCAAGTTGTTCAATGTATACATCTTTTTCAAGTATTTCATTTAGAAGTGCACATTTGACATCCATTTGATAAACTTTGAATCCTTTGTAGGTAGCATAAGCAAGAAATATTCTAACTCTTTCAAGTCTAGCAACTGGTGCAAAATTCTCACCATAGTCAATTCCTTCTTCTTGTAAATAACCTTTACATACAAGTCTTTTTTTTATTTCTAGTGAATTCTCCATTTTCATTCAACTTGTTTCTGAATATCCATTTGGTTCCAATTACATTCTTATCATTTAGTCTCGATACCAATGTCCATGTTTTGTTTTTCAGTATCTGCTCTATTTCTTCATTCATGGCTTTAATCCATTCATCATTTTCAAGTGAATCTCTAACTATTTTGGGTTCAAATTCACAAACTAAGCATGTGTTTTTTCTCAACTTAGTTGTATTTGAGTTTGGCGAGAGTCTCCTTAATCATTATTGGGTGATTAGTTAGCTACGTTTGAGCATGTATCTCCTTTCTTCTATCTTGATCATGTCTTTTTCATCTCCTCAATCTTTCTCTCTTTCACCCTTTCCTGTCATCTCAAGGGCTTAATCATATCATCATATATAATCTACCCTTATATATCATTTTGACCTAATTTTCAAAGTCTCACATTTTTGCAAAAATTGCACCCTTATCTAATTTTGATGTCTTGAATCCATTTTCAGGATCAGAATCAAAATTCAGCTTCAGCTTGATTGTCAAAATTGCATTTTAAAATTATTCCCCTCCTACGTGCAGTTGGATGACCCTTTGAGGCTAATTTATTTGATCTTTTGAGGAAATCATCATCTTCTCTCTCTTCCATCATCATTTCATCATCATTTCTTATGGTTTTGACCTAATGCTACTGTTATACATTTTTGGTCAACCTTATTCAAACTAGGGAAAATTTATCACCAGTGGTGGTCAAACTTGGTCTTATATGCTTAATCGATCATCTTGAACCTTATCTTATCTTGATTTGATCAAATCTATCTCATTTCTACATCTCTACCTTGTTTCAATTTCAATCATGAGAGGGCAGTAATAATCTATGAATGTATCTCTTAAACTACAATCTTATCTATCCTTGCTAGTTCTCATTCGATCAAGTTCAGGATTATCTTCTTTTCTATACTTCATTCGATCAATTTCAGAGTCAGATCTATCTTATCAACCTTTTCTAGTTATCATTCAATCAAGTTTGGGATTAGTTGTCTCTTTATGCTCTGTTCAATCAAGTTCAGAGTCAGATCTCTTTCAACTATCTTAATATATATTCTTTGACTCAATGTGTTCCTAGATCACTCACACATTAGTCAAAGAGGGGAAAATGTAATCGTCCAAAAATGGTCTATTAAATATTGAGCTCCACTCTAACATTAAACATTAAAAATACTAGACTTTATCTTATGCTTAATCAATCTTATCTCTTGATCAAATCATCACTTTATCATTTATTTGATGATATCTTAAAGTTTGACCACTTTATTCTAAGTCTTATTTGATTAAAATAACATGTCCTCTTTTAATTAAATAAAATCCACTTTATCCTATGTGTGCACATAAAAAATGAATTTCCTTATTTAAAAATAAAAGAAAAAGATTTTTTGTCTTCACATGAGTAGAATCTATTTTGCCTCTTAATCTCCACCACTCATTTCTACCTAACCATTCTCGCCCACTTAATTTTTCCTCTTGAGAATCTTGTGCCCTAAAGTCAAAATAGGGATTATTATCCACTCTTAGATTTTGCCTCTTAATCTTGACCGTCCATTCATTTATAAATTCTTTAAAAGGAGACTTTCTTCTCATTCTTGGATAGTCATAATCTTGTAATCAATAGTCTTAATATTTCATTCTTAATAGTTGTAATCACCGAAAAGTGGACAGGATCATTCATGTGATTAATCAAGGCAAATCAAGGAAAAATCAAAGCATTTGAATCCAAACAAATATTTAGCCAATCAAAATTAAAATCAAGCTCCAATTCAATTTAAATCAAAATCAAGAGCATTTTAATCAAGTTAAATCAAATCAATGTGCAATTAATTCAATTAATTATATAGGTTGGAATTAAATAAACTCAACTCATTAAAGGGGTGTGTTAGCACTTGTAAAAAATTCTCTGTGGTCTTTTTCTTTTCTGTTGTTCTCTGCAACTTTCATGTTTTCTGCCCTAGGTCTGGTTTAAAATTTTATAGTTGTTCGAGAGAAAAACCCTAGTTATCTTGGCCAGGTTCTGTTCCTTCGTTACTTTTTCGGGCCACTTAAGTGATCTTAAAAGCATGTGTGCTTTACTCTCTTGGTTAGTCGCTCAATCTCCTAATGAAAACAACATATTCCTTTCAGTCTGGCGATCTCCCAAAGCCTTCAGTCATGCAGTCTCTTAATGTTTTCAAAATATTCCTTATCCTTCAGCGACTTGCTGGGCGGTTAGCTTTTCTTTCAGTCGCTAGATCTCCAGATGCAGTAGTTAGTCGCAAGATCTCATAAAGTCTAGCAGTTAGCATAAAAGATGTTGAGACCTAGTGACTAACCTAGTCGCGTGATCACTAAATGCTAGTGGTTAAGGTCAAGATGTTCTGAGATTGCATGACTAACCTTGGTCGCATGGTCGCTGGATCCCACGTAGTTTAGCAAAAATGTTCATAGACTCCCCTGGCGGTTAGTTTCCAAGCTGTGATAGTCAAGGATAACATTTGGTGAATTGCCTTGTGGTTAGTCGCCAAGTCTCTAGATCTTGGCGGTTCATTCAGAGACTAAAACTTTCACACAGTCGTCAAATCTTCAGATTAGTTGAGGTCAAAAATGAGTTGGAGCAGCCAATTTGTGGGATCAATTAGAGTATGACACGTGGTAGTGAGGTGTTAAAAAAGATACAACTTAGCAATAACATGGATTGATAGACAAATCATAAGGTGCCACATGTCCAGGTGGGCCCAAGTTTTCTGAGCTCAGTCTCTTAGTCGCAAGATGCAGACCAAATATTCTTTTCTATTAAGTGACTATGATTTTGCTTTAGTCAGGTGATCTCCCAATGAAATTTGAATATTTCTTTTTGACTGGCAATTATGAGATGCGGTTAGTCATGTGATCTCAGGGTTTAACCCTAGTTAATAAAAAGATTGTGATACTTAGTGAAGCTCTTAGTCGCCAAGTCTCCAGATAGTGCGGGGTTAAAGTAAAGGTAACATTGAGGTATGGCCCGATAGTTAAGTTCTCATTTAGTGACTCAGTGATTGTATGGTCTCAAGGTCTCAGGTTCCTGATGGTTAAGTGGAAAACCTCGAGCGATTAAGTGACAGTTATCTCTTGGTCACTGAATCAAACAGCTACCTCTCGCAACTTAATATGGACCATAGGATGGAATGAAGAAGAAGATCAATGGTGGTCGTGAGATCTCAGAAAGAAAGTTGAAAAGTCAGAAAGCTTTAGCGATTAAGAGACTCCAGGCTTGTCACTAGATCTCTAGATCAAGCGATCACTGAATAAAGAATATGATTCTCACAACTATGAGACTATAGTCGCGTGATCTCAGGATATGAAAAATTAGATGATAAAGTGCTTAGTCGCATGATCATGCAAGGATAGATTTTTTTGTCGTGACTAAAAATAGACAATAGTCGCCCAGTCGTCAGATCGAGAGGAAAAGAAAATGTGTCCAGCAACTGAGGATTTGCCTCAGTTGCGCAATCTCCAGATAGAAGGTAAAGGGTTTTAGAATAGTTAATTTCACCGCAGTCAGGTAATCTCATGATAATATTGCAGTTAGTGATTTTATTACGCAACTAAGAATTTCTTCAGTCGCATGATCTCAGGAAAATGTAGTGGTTAAGGGGATAACTATGAGATTACGAGACTACAATTGCTAAGTCTCTAAAGGTAACTAAGGTTAAAAGGAGTGACTAGCGATCTCGCGACTAGGACAAAATGTAAACCAGGATTTCTATTAAGAGGTTAAGTGAGAAACCCAAGAAAAGTGAGATGATCTGACGGTGCTAGTATAAAGTGAGTCTAGATTTGAATGCTAGCTGTCGATCTTCTATCTCGCACTAGTAATATAGCCGTTTCCATTCAATTTCAAATATTTTCATGGTTTTCTCTGTAGGGTTTGTGACAGGGAGCCATATAAGACAAAAGGGTAGCTCAAATTTGACTTTTGCAGGGTAGTTGCAGTTAGAAAATGATGAAGAAGATATGGATGGCCTCTGTGATTTGATCTTGCTTTCCTGAAGTGTCATGCCGAGTAAATGCAAATGACTGGTATTCAATGCTTAAGTGGTTGGATCTGGTAAATGTGATTTTGTCAACTATTACAGTGTGGTCTAGAAAGGTAATAATTGACTGCAGAGCGTTTGCATCATAAAAGAGTGGGTCGCTCAAGGCATGTTACAGGTGATTGATGAGATTGATTAGCATGGTAGATTCATCATCTTTGATACATTGCTCTAAAATTTCTCATAAATGAAGATCATTCTAGGATCTGATTAGACTAGGTTGCTTGGTTTTCCTCCAATGTAATAAGTTTTGATTAAATTTAGTTGGTTTGGTGGGTAAAACCCTAACCTTAGCTATCTAAAGCTTGTTGTATCCTAACTTCTTTTGGGATCCCAAGATAGCTAGGTAATATATATTGCAAAAACTTTATTTTTTTTGAAAGGGGGTTGATGGTGTTATGTTGATAGTCAATGTAAAAGACTGAACAAGGAGAGCCTGGATTTAGGGTTTATTTCCTAGCATTTTGTTGTCTTGATAATGTACTGATTCTATAGATTTTAATGAGAATACAATTGAATTCCAATCTTAGATTTATGTCTGTCTTCTTGTTTGATCTTGGGTTCATATATGTTAATGTCACAAAGTGAGTTAGCATATGGTATACAAAGTATATTGTGGGATTATCTTTGAGTTCCTGACAAAGTTAGGATTAAAGTCTTTAAGGTAGTTTCAGTGAGCTCATGGGTGGATAGGAATTTGATGATCAAGTTTGGGAGTGAGAGGGATAATAGGAAAAGCACTTATTTTGAGTTCAAGAGTGTTTGAGTTAAGGTTTTCAATTGATATATGTTATTGAGTGACTCTATGCCCTAGGTTAAAGCACTGATCCATTCTCTAGAAGTAGTTCATCATCATCAATCACAAATATAAATGATAAATCTTTAAAATTAGTTTGTAAAGGGTATAGTTGTATAATATTTTGTGACTCCTTTGAAGAAGTGAGTCAAAGGTACACCCGCCTGAGCATCTAGGCTCAAAGTGTAGGAGGATCTCTTTGATCCTTGTCAATTGGTCCTTTTCCTTGCAGACTTTAGAGTGGTGATAGAGTCAGTGACATTAAATTGTCAATCATAGTGTAAACCTACAAGTAGAAAGAGAAAGGGAACCGACAGATTGGCGACTCTACTAGGGAATAGATAGAAAAATCTTGTTAAAGAAATTAGAATCTTTGGTGTTTCATTATTAAATCAAGTTTCAAATAAGTTTTCCCATCTGAGTCACCAAAAAATTGGCGACTCTACTGGGGAGAGTCTAAAGATAAAACTTATTAGAGGACTCTTGTGTTTCTCTTGTTGTACTCAGTTGTTTTCTTGAAAAAATTGAAAGATTTCCCATATTTAGTGGGTGGTGACTCAAAGGGTTAGAACCAGTGTTATAGACTGCAGACCATGGAAAAAAGAAGGAATACTAGGTCTTTTGTCAAGAAGTATCTAGAGGTTACTTTGGAACAATTACCTAGATCAAAAAAGAAAAGTTGGATCAGGAGAGATGGAGAATCTACTAGTGCTCCCATGAGAGAACAAAGTAATGCTAGAAATAGAGCACCACATGCATCCTCTAATGAGGAGGATTCATAATACAAAAGTTCTAAATTAGATAGTGGTCGCTCTGGAGATAATTTCTATGATACCCCAGAGACCTTGTTTCAAGATAAGATTCATTACCTGCAGGACAGAATGTACAAGCAAGAGAAATGGGTTTTGGACCAAATTTAGATCCTGATGAGGAAATGTTCAGAAGGCAACCCATGAGACCAAGGCAGGTCCATTTCCCATACCAAAATCCTACTGATATGGACGTTTCATCAAGTTCTGAGGACATCATGATAGACCCAAATGACCTGAGTGCACTAAGGTTATAGTTGGCAGAACGGGATGCCATACACAAGAGATTACAAAAAGAAAGAGAGGCTGAGAAAGTTAATGCTTTGATAGAAAGAGAGTCTCTACTTAGAAAAATTAATGAGCTAAGGGAGAGAAACAAAATGCTTGCTTCGGCTCCTAAAACTTTGCAGCATGATGTTTTTGGTGATCTTGATGCTTTGAGAAGTGAGCAGGAATGTTTGCTACAAGACCATGAATTTGATAAAGAGGACCCTATGATTAGACAGGTTCAGAGTTATACTTCTCTACCTAAGGATAAAGATGGGCATGAGATTACTAGACCTATTGTTGCTATAGGAGAGAAAGGAAAGAAAAAGATGGTGGGACTCCAAATAAGAAAGCCAGTGGCAATACCAAAGGTCCCACCACCCATTTCAAATAAGGATACAGAGATGGAAAGAAGAAGAAGAGAGGATGACAACCTAGTAGGAGAATTAGAGAGGGTTGAAATTGAAGCTTCCATTGCAGGAAAAAGAAGAAAGATCCAGTTCTTGAAGGCCTCATCAGTAAAAACTCTTGGCCCACCTACTGCTGAAATAGGTATGCCATCTACAACTTCTAATGATGTTCCACTTGGTAATGTTACTGCTAGTAATCCAGTTCCTACTTCATCTACCAAGTTAAATGTCGACCCCAATAAAAAATCAAGTGTACAAATAAGTGGGAATATAAATATAAATGTTAATCCTAGTGGGAACACTAGTTCAAGTTTTCAAAGAAGACCTATGCAATTAGAAGGCTATAAACAAATTAGTTTTGATGGAATACCTGGCTACCCAAATATTTTTCCAACTGATATAAGAGATAAGGTACCTAAGTTTGCTAGTAAAAATGCCATTAGTTGTGAGGAACATCTTAGGTTATTTTTTGATATGCTAAATGATTATGAGGTGGAGCATGAGGATGTAGTCATGAAATTATTTGTTCAATCTTTGGTGGAGGATGCTAGAGATTGGTTCAAGAGACTCCCTGACCGATGTATTGACATTTGGGATTGTTTTGAGAAATCTTTCAAAGAACAATATGGTGATAAGCCTAATGCTAGTTTCATGTTGAATGAGTTCAACACTATAAGAAAAAATTAGAATGAATCTGCAGCTGAGTTCAATATGAGATTTCAGAAAGGTATGCATAAATTGTTTCAAGTTATGAGGTTAGATGATAATATTTGTTTGACCACATACTTCAATACCTTTGATGGAAAGATGGGATATTTTTTGAGAGAAAAAGAACCAAGAACTCTCAGAGACACTTTTAGGATTGCTATCAACATTGAAAATAATATGAAAATTTCAGGGAAATTGGGTGGGAAGAGAGATGATCCAAGGTTGTTTGAAGATAAAAAATATAAAAGGGATAATGAAAGAAATGTTGAAAATAAGAAGCAAGAGGAAGACAAGTTGGATAAGGTGTTGAATGCATTGAAAGACTTGAAAGCACTTTCTAATAGGAATAATAATGTTCCTAATAATGAAAAGCCTCAATTCAATAATAATTTCAATAGGCAAAATAGACTGCAAAGTTACCCCTATAGTACCCAATGGAAGGATGGCAAGCCTATTATCCCTGCTACAAGAGGAAACAATGATAGGTCTGTTCTTGATCCTTTACAAAAGGCTTCTATAAATGTCATAGAGGATACACCATGGTGTATAGCATGTCAATCCCCTCATTCTACAGAGCATTGTGTAGTTGCACAATCCATGTCAGCATACCAAAATGATAGTACTGAAGAGCTAGATCAAGAAGAAACTCATGATGACATTGGGTGCAATATGACAACTTCATATTTGGGACATGAAGATGATTCTGATATTGATGAAGAAGAAGATGTGTGTTTGAAAAGACACAATAGGGCACTTTTCCATCAGGAGGTTTTTTCTTATAATGATGACATTGATGAAAAGATATGCAACATGAACTCCTCCTCAGAAATATTAAATTTGAGAAGACCTTCAAAGGAATAAATTGATAGGATTACTGCAGAAATGGTAGCCCAAGTGCAAACTAGAAATATGATAGCAAGGGACACTACTGGAAAGGCTACAAGGATGTTTATAAAGAACACCAACACTGGGGAGTCTAGTGGAAATAGATCAAAGGATGATCATTTAGTAAGGTTCAAAAATGTGAAAGGTAAGAAGTGGGAACCTAAGGAAGTTGAAGCTGAAAAGATTTCTACTGTTCGAGACAAAAATCATCAGAATGAAGTGGAAAAGCTAGTTAGCACAATGGCTAAAGTTGAAAAAATAAAAATCATAGCTACAACTAATGTATCAAATAAACAAAAAGACACTAGGGCAATGCAAATTGAGTTTCCCCCCTCTGTCCATGTTGATATGTTGGCTATGTTATCTTAGATAACTATCAAGGTTCCTTTATTAGAGTTATTAAAGATCCCTAAGCACAAGGATAGGGCTCTTGCATGGGTAGATAATGTTCATGATAAAAATGTTGCTTGCAATGCAAATGAGCTCCAGAATAAAGCTATGAGAGGAATGGAAGTTTGGGGAATGGTGTCTCAAATACCACCTATATACTTGGATAGCTCTATCAATGCTAGCCTGGAAAACATAGACCCATTCTATCTAAGTGTCATTGTGAATGGAATGAAATTGAGGAACTGCATGATTGATTCAGGTGCTTCAAATACTATCATGCCTTTCAAAATCATGGAGAGGTTGGGCCTTAAGGTTGATATAGTTCAAGGAAGATGTTGTGCAATGGATCAGAGAGAAGTACCAGTCATTGGAACTATAAATGCAATGCCCTATAGGTTAGCAGCTTACCCAGAGAAAAGTTTGACCATGAGTGTCTTGGTGGTGGATATCCCTCCTCATTATGGGATGTTATTATCTAGGAAGTGGAGTGCTGCCATGGGTGAAAGTTTACAATGTGACTTGTCCTATGCAACTATCAAGATTGATGATCAGTTTATTAAGATTGAGCGAGAGCCAAGAGTGTGCCACATGATTGAAAGGAATATTGACAATGAGACTACATGCTTTGTGGATACTGACATCAATGCTTTTAGGGAAGAGGTCCCTGTGCTTGAGAGGGAGCCTATATTTCCATCTATCTCTATTGAGGTAAATGTTAAATCTGTGAAGGGTGATTTGTGGGTGATGTACTTTGATGGTGCTAGCTGCAAAGATGGAGTAGGAGCAATTATTCTACTCATATCTCCTAGTGGGAGCACTTACAAGTTTTCTTTCACATTGAGTTTCTCTTGTACTAATAATATAGTAGAATATGAAGCATTATTGCTAGGATTGAGGTTGGCACACAAGCATGGAATTAAATGTATAAAATTTTTTGGGGATTCTGAGTTAGTGGTGTCCCAAATAAGATTAGTGTATGCTTCAAAGAACAATAGGTTGAAACAATATATAAATATTGTGTGGGATATGATTGAGCATTTTGATGCCTTCAATATTGTATGGAAGGATAGAAGTAACAACAAGATGGCTGATTTGTTAGCCAATATAGCAATCAATCCTGGCAACATTACTTTTGCTAGCCTCTCTAAAGTTGAAATTTAGACTAGGCCTAGTATACTAGATAATGTTGAGAACTAACAAATTTTTGAAGATGACTAGGATATCTTGAGATTTATGAATTGTGAAGACCAATATCATGGTCAAGAGTTAGATTGTTCAGCCTTGGTTGAGATTGCAGAAGGAAAAGAAGTTGTCCTTGGTAATGAAGTCCTGCAACTTAAGACTAACAAGGTTCCCAAGGGACTTGTTGTTCTAGAAAATGTATTTGATAATCAGGATAGAGTTTAGATAGGTACTAAAGGGGAAGACCAAATGGATTTAGAAGAAATAAATCCTCATACACAAGAAGCACCTAAGAAGGTCTACATTGGTAGACAAATGTCTCACAAGGTAAGGAAGTCCTTGATTGAGTTATTAAGAAAATTTAGGCATGTTTTTGCATGGTCATATGATGACCTAAGGGTTTATAGAGAAGACTTGTTCTAGCATATTATTCCTTTGAAAGAAGATGCCAAACCCTTTAGGCAAAAATAAAGGCCTATAAATCCTACCTTAGCACCTAAAATGTAGGAAGAATTAATGAAGCTGAGAGATGCTGGAATTATAAAACCTATTAGGCATTCTTCTTGGGTGTCAAATTTGGTTCCTATCAGGAAGAAGAATGGAGACATCAAACTATGTGTCGACTTTAGGAACCTAAATGTATCTTCTCTAAAGGATAATTATTGCTTGCCTAATATGGAGGCTATGTTGCAAAGAGTAACTGGTTCTGATTTAATGTCCATGATGGATGGTTTTTCTGGCTATAATTAGGTAATTATAAAAGAATCAAAATAATATAAGACAACTTTTACTACACCTTGGGGGACTTATGTCTATATGAGGATGCCTTTTGGTCTTACAAATGTTGGTGCAACTTTTCAAAGGGCAATGGATGCCTTTGCAGATTTTATAGATGATTTCCTTGTTGTTTATCAAGATGATTTAACTACATATTCCAAGAGGGAAAAGGATCACTACTTTCATTTGGAGAAAATATTTGTGAAAGCTTTGGAATATGGCATTTCATTAAATCCAAGGAAATGTGCATTTGGTGTGACTGAAGGCAAGTTGCTAGGCCACCTAGTTGGGAAGCAAGGAGTAAGAATTGATTTAGAAAGGGTGGCAGCTATTGAAAAAACTCATAAGCCAAAAAATGTTAAGGGAATTCAATCTTTCTTTGGCCAGGTAAATTTTTTGAGGAGATTTGTGACAAATTTTGCTGAGGTTACTAGGCCAATATCCAAGATGTTGAAGAAAGGATCTATTATCAAATGGGAGGGTGAGCCTAATGAAGCTTTCAATAATATCAAGTAGGCTATCAAAGATGCACCTATGCTTAAAGCACCTGATTACAATATCTCAATGCACATCTTTTCTTTTGCATCTTTTCATACTGTTGTTGCAGCCTTGCTGCAGAAGAATAATGAGGGTTATGAGTAGCCTATTGCATTTTTTAGTAAATCTTTGCAAGCTGCTAAACTGAAATATGATATCAATGAAAAAAAAGCATATGCACTGGTGAAGGTTGTCAAGGCTTTTAGATGCTATCTGATGGGAGCAATTGTGATTGCTTTTGTACCAAGTGCTGCAATAAAAGATATTTTTTCACAGCAAGAGGTGTCTGGGAGGAGATGCAGATGGATAAATAGAATTCAAGAATTCAATATTGACATCCAGATTACCAAATTGGTCAAAGGACAAGGATTGGCAAAATTGATGGCTCAATCCAATATTGATGCAAATTAGATAAACCAGACTGAGATTTATTATAGTTGTGATATGGATGATTGTATATGGTATCAAGATATTATCTTTTACTTAAGAAACATGAGGTTTCTAGTAGGGATGGATGACAATAAGAAAAGAACATTGAAGTTACAAGCCATCAAGTATGTGATTATAAAATGCAAATTATATAGAAAAAATTTAGATTGCATGCTTTTGAAATGTGTTGATGAAAATCAAGCTGACAAGTTGTTAAAAGAAATGCATGAGGGAGTTTTTGGAGGACATTATATGGGTAGAACTACTGCTCAAAAGGTCTTGAGAGTAGGATTCTAGTGGCCCACAATCTTCAAAGATGCAGAGCAACTGGTAAGAAAGTGTGATGCTTGTCAAAGATTCTCTGGTAAGCTCAAATTTTCTAGAAATGTACCTTTGAGCCAGTTGAAGTGCAAGCTCCATTCCAACAATGGGGAATGGATTTTATAGGAGAAATACCAAACAAGTCTAGTGGAGGACATTCTTGGATCTTAGTTGCAACTGATTATTTCACCCAATGGGTAGAGGTTATCCCTACAAGGAATACAACTAGTAAGGTGGTAACTGATTTCTTTTTGAATAATATTGTTACAAGGTTTGGTTGTCCTGAAAGGATAGTCAGTGATAATGCAATGTACTTTAGGTCTACTAAGTACAAGGAATTCTATCAAGGTTTTGGAATCCAGATGTCATACTCCTCACCCTATCATCCACAAGGAAATGGACAGGCAGAATCATCTAACAAGAGTTTAATAAAAATCCTTAAGAGGATTCTTGATAAGAATAAAAGGGCATGGAATTCAAAGTTACCATTAGCTGTATAGGCTGACAAGGTAACTATGAAGAAGGCAATTGGTTGTGCACCGTTTGACCTAGTGTACGGGTTATGTGCAAGGATGCCTCAAAACAACTTATTGGAAATGTATAAGTTTGTTCAATTATATGATGATGATATAGATGATGAAATGCAATTAAGAATTGAAGATCTCATCAGGCTGGATGAAACTAGAAGAGAATCAGCTTCAAAAAATGCCAAGTTACAATTGCAAGTTAAAAATCTATATGACAAAAAGACTATTGAAAGGAAGTTTGAACCTGATGACTTGGTATTAATTTGGAATGCTAGATTGGAAGATAAAGGGAAACATGGAAAATTTGATCTAGTCTAGCTGGGACCATATCTGATTCATGAAAGATGGGGACAAGATTCTTATATTGTCAAAGAACTAAACAGTGATATTTAAGAATTGCCAGTTCATGGACAATTCTTGAAAAAATACTTCAATTGAAGGTATTTTTCTTTCCATGAACAATAGTTAGGTTTGTACATGTAAATTTTGTAGAGGTGTGCTTGCTCCTTGTTTTGTTTTGTCTTAGTTTGTAGGGTTTTGTCCTGTTGCTCGCTGCGATTGTTCTTTTTCCAGTAGGTCATCTGCTTCTCCCAGTGATCCTGAATCCTTGCCATGCCTGCAAGAGGCATTCATCCCCAAATAGAGCCATTGTTAGCACTTGTAAAAACTTCTCTATGGTCTTTGTCTTTTTCATTGTTCTCTGCGACTTTCATGGTTTTTGCCCTAGGTTTGGTTTAAAATTTTATAGCCGTTCGAGAGAAAAACCCTAGTTATCTTGGCTAGGTTATGTTCCTTCATTACTTTTTCAAGCCACTTAAGTGATCTTAAAAGCATGTGCGCTTTACTCTCCTTATTAGTTGCTCAATCTCCTGATGAAAATAGCATATTCCTTTCAGTCTGGCGATCTCTCGAAGCCTTTAGTCATGCAATCTCTTAATGTTTTCAGAATATTCCTTATCCTTTAACGACTTACCAAGCAGTTAGCTTTTCTTTTAGTTGCCAAATCTCTAGATGCAACGGTTAGTCACCAGATCTCATAAAGTCTAGTAGTTAGCGTAAAAGATGCTGAGACCTAGCAACTAACCTAGTCGCATGATCACTAAATGCTAGTAGTTAAGGTCAAGATGTCCCAAGATTCCGTGACTAACCTTGGTCATGTGGTCGCTAGATCCCACATAGCTTAGCAAAAAAATTTAGATAATCCCCTAGTGGTTAGTCACCAAGTCATGATAGTCAAGGATAGCATCTGGCAACTTGCTTGGTGGTTAGTCGCCAAGTCTCCAAATCTTCGCAGTTCATTCAGAGACTAAAACTTTCACACAATCGCCAGATCTTTAGATCGACTGAGGTCAGAAATGAGTTGGAGTAGCCAGTTTGTGGGATCAATTAGAGTATGACACATGGTAGTGAGGTGTTAAAAAAGATACAACTTAGTGATGACATGGATTGATAGACAAATCATAAGGTACCACATGTCCAGGTGGGCCCAAGTTTTCTGAGCTTAGTCTCTTAGTTGTGGGATGCAGACTGAATATTCTTTTCTATTAAGAAACTATGATTTTGCTTTAGTCGGGTGATCTCCCAATGAAATTCAAATATTCCTTTTTGACTGGCGATTGTGAGATGTAGTTAGTCACGTAATCTTAGGGTTTAACCCTAGTTAATAAAAAGATTGTGAGACTTAACGAAGCTCTTAGTCGCCAAGTCTCCAGATAGTGCAAGGTTAAAGTAAATGTAACATTAAGGTATGGCCTGAAAGTTAAGTTCTCATTCGGTGACTCAACAACTGTATGGTCTCAAGGTATCAGGTTCTTGATGGTTAAGTGGAAAACCTCAAGTGATTCAATGACATGGTTATTTCTTGGTCACTGAATCAAATAGCTAGCTCTTGTGACTTAATATGGACCATAGGATGGAATGAAGAAGAAGATCAATGATGGTCATGAGATCTCAGAAAGAAAGTTGAAAAGTCAGAAAGCTTTAGCGATTAAGAGACTCTAGGCTTGTCGCTAGATCTCTAGATCAAGCGGTCACTGAATAAAGAATATGGTTCTCACGACTATGAGACTATAGTCACGTGATCTCAGGATATGAAAAATCATATGATAAAGTCCTCAATTGCATGATCGCACAAGGATAGATTTTTCTGCCGGGACTAAAAATAGACTATAGTCGCCTAGTCGCCAAATCAGGAGGAAAAGAAAATGTGTCCAGCGATTGAGGATTTGTCTTAGTCGCACAATCTCCAGATAGAAGGTAAAGGGTTTTAGAACAATCAATTTCATCGCAATTGGGTAATCTCATGATAATATTGTAGTTAGTGATTTTATTACGCGATTGAGAATTTCTTCAGTCATGTGATCTCAGGAAAATGTAGCAGTTAAGGGGATAACTGTGAGATTACGAGACTACAATTGCTAAGTCTCTAAAGGTAACTAAGGTTAAAAGGAGTGACTGGCGATCTCACGACTAGGACAAAATGTAAACCAAGATTCCTATTAAGAGGTTAAGTGAGAAACCCAGGAAAAGTGAGATGATCTGACGGTGCTAATATAAAGTGAGTCTAGATTTGAATGTTGGTCATCAATCATGTATCTCGCACCATTAATATAGTTGTTTTCGTTCAATTTCAAATATTTTTAGGGTTTTCTCTGTAGGCTTTGCGACAAGGAGCCATATAAGACAAAAGGGTAGCTCAAATTTGACTTTTGCAAGGTAGTTGTAGTTAGAAAATGATGAAGAAGATATGGATGGCCTTAATGATCTGATCTTGCTTTCCTAAAGTGTCATGCCAAGTAAATGCAAAGGACTAGTATTCAATGCTTAAGTGGCTGGATCTGGTAGATGTGATTTTTTCAACTGTTACAATGTGGTCTAGAAAGGTAATAATTGACTGTAGAGGGTTTGCATTGTACAAGAGTGGGTCGCTCAAGGCATGTTGCAGGTGATTGATCATATTGATTAGCATGGTAGATTCATGATCTTTGGTACATTGCTTTGAAATTTCTCATAAATGAAGATCATTCTAGGATTTGATCAGACCAGGTTGCTTGGTTTTCCTCCAATGTAATAATTTTTGATTAAATTTAGTTGGTTTGGTGGGTAAAACCCTAACCTTAGCTATCCGAAGCTTGTTTCATCCTAACTTATTTTGGGATCCCAAGATAGCTAGGTAATATATATTGCAAAAATTTTATTTTTTTTGAAAGGGGGTTGATGGTGTTATGTTGATAGTCAATGTAAAAGACTGAACAAGGCGAGCTTGGATTTAGGGTTTGTTTCCTAGCATTTTGTTGTCTTGATAATGTACTGATTCTACAGATTTTAATGATAATACACTTGAATTCCAATCTCAGATTTATGTTTGTCTTCTTATTTTGATCTTGGGTTCATATATGTTAATGTCAAAAAGTGAGTTAGCATATGGTATACAAAGTATATTGTGGGATTATCTTTGAGTTCCTGACAAAGTTAGGATTAAAGTCTTTAAGGTAGTTTCAATGAGCTCATGGTTGGATAGGAATTTGATGATTAAGTTTGGGAGTGAGAGGGATAATAGGAAAAACACTTATTCTAAGTTCAAGAGTATTTGAGTTAGGGTTTTCAGTTGATATATGTTATTGAGTGACTTTATGCCCTAGGTTAAAGCACTGATCCATTCTCTAGAAGTAGTTCATCATCATTAATCACAAATATAAATGATAAATCTTTAAAATCAATTTGTAAAGGGTATACTTGTATAATATTTTGTGACTCCTTTGAAGAAGTGAGTCAAAGGTACACCCGCCTGAGCATCTAGGCTCAAAGCGTAGGAGGATCTCTTTGATCCTTGTCAATTGGCCCTTTTCTTTGTAGACTTTGGAGTGGTGATAGAGTCAATGACATTAAATTGTCAATCATAGTGTAAACTTGCAAGTAGAAAGAGAAGGGGAACCAACAAGGTGTAGTTGGATAAATAAATGAATTAAAATCAATTGATTAAATCCTAATTTCTCTCAACACCACATGGGAGGGAAAATCCTCAACCAATAGGATTTAAGAAAAGAGCTCACATGGATCAAGCCAAATTCAATCTCAATCACTCAAATTGAAAGAGCATCTTGTCCACTCATCTTGTCTTCTTGTCCTAAGCTTTGAGGACACAATATTTAAATTATCTTCAAAGGGTGGAACCAAAGACTCAACTCAAGCCTAATCATGATCAACTCTACCACACTCCCTACCCTTGCCAAATCCTATATAAGCAAGGCATAAATCACTCATAACTAGATCCACAAATCTGAGAATTTCATCTAATCTCTTGAGAATTATAGCTAGAAAGGAAATTTAGAAGTTAATTTGAGCATTTCAATTTGGAATTGAACTAATTAGCTTAGCTTATCACTCATTTCTCATTCTAGGATTGTCATTAATGGAGGCTTGTTGAGAGCTTCACCATTAATACTCTTAGTTAGAGAGCCATAGAATGCTTAATTGCTCATTTACTTGATAAATAGATTTGCTATTTGTGGTAACTTAGTTTCTATTTGATTTATTTGACAATACTAATTCTATGAAGGTACAATTTCTAGTACACAATAGCATTATAGCTTACTTTCACCCTAGCTTAGTATTTCCTTATTTCATCTAGCTTAAATCACATAGCTTAACTAGGAGGTATTGTAAACTTGATAGATTATCTTTTCTTTCTTATTCATCTATTTGCATTCTAGTGTAGATCTTGCATCTCATTTAGATCTTTCATGCTTGCATCTTCATTTTGAATCTTCTATTCTATGGTGCATCTTGCAAGGGTTCCTTATTGAGGTTCATTTGAGAGCCATAATCTACAATGCTTACATTCTTGCATGTCATAGATAGGAAGCTATAAACCACCTCTTGGAATTTCCTCTTCTATGGATTCCCCCAAGATCAATGGTTTATAGAAGTGTGTCACCTTTTGATCACACAATATGTTCAATGCAAAGCTTTGTTTAGTATGGCTATTGTATTGAAGATCAAATATTGTGAACATTTAGATGGTTTCAGGGTTGTCTATAGTTGACTTATGTCAATTTACATAGGTTCACATGTTGATTGAGTGAGTTATGGATGATTGATCATAGACTCGTATTTTTTATGATCAGGAAGAGATAGTATTTTAGTGTTTGGATTAGTGTGGTTTAGTTATGTAATATTTTATGGTTTCTAATCTAGAGGTAAGTTTAGGACATGGATGTGTGTCCTCAACTTGAATGGTTCATTATTTGGATGCTGAAAAACTATTTTTATTAAGTGATAGAGGTTATTGATTGGTGTTCTTGATGAACAATGTAGAGATAATGGTGAATTATGAGATATATTTGTTTTGGTTTTTTCTATGGTATTTCACATTTCTTGGTGATGAATCTAGATCATCTCCTATTTGTGTTGTTCAATCACATTGAGTTAAGTGATTAAATTTGGTGATTTTCAGTTGGCATATTGGCGTTCTTATATTTATTGACTAACATGATGGCATAATATATGTTGTGATAGATCAAGGTGTGATTTATGGATCTAGACTATGTTCAAGGATGAAGATTTGGATCATTACTATGCCTTTTTTGACATGTTTTGGATCACATTAATGATTAAATTAAATTTCATTAGATATTTTTAATTGAGATGTTAAGGTTGATTCGACCTTGTTTATTTACACAAGGTTAATGAATTTCATAAATGTAAAGATGTAATATCCTTTTGTAGAGAGGATCATGCATGTGTTGGCATAATATTCAGCTCTCCCCTTGAGATTCATGACATGGATTAATTTCCTCCTATGTCTTATATAAGTCTAGTGGTTGTATCGGGCATTAATAGGTCAATCCTTTAGTGCAACGAAAACCACTACTTATAACAAATGGTATCAAAGATTGGTCACATGTTTGAATCTCCTTAGATAACACTAATGGGGAGATTGTTGGCATAATGATCAGCACTCCCCTCAAGATTTGTGACATGGATTAACCACCTCTTGTGTCTTCTATAATTCTAGTGGTTGTATCAAGCATTAACAAGTCAACCTTTGGTGCAATGAAAACCACTACTTGTAACAGTATGTGTATGAGAGATTTGGAGAAGAGGTATGAGGGTATGTGCAAGATCATGAGGGGCCAAACTATGCCCTTAAGTGGCAATGAAAAATCAGCAAATCAGGGTTAGTCAACTTGACGTGAAAATTTCAACTAGCTATCAACCTAATATCAAAAAGTTGTAAGAATAGAATCTATAGAAAATTGAATGTAGTTTCTAAACTACTAGGCCTTTTCTTTTTAAAAGTTAGTATTATTAGTGAAAAGTATAGATTTCAATGCAGCAATACAAAAAAATTTGGGAAAAAAAGAAGAAGTAGGTGTATGTCTGACCACCTTAATCATAATCAAATGATAATATTTTATTATAAGATTTTATATAAAAGTAGTAGACTCATGCCCGGATGTGACACATTATTTTTTGTAATTTTATTCCAAAAAAATAATTAATTATGAATTTTCTGCTACAATATTTTCAGAATAAAAAAACTCTTGTGTCTGACCACCTTAACTCATTCAAAAATTTACAAAATTCAAAAAAAAGAAAATTCCTTATAGTAGGCAAAGCATAGAATGTGATGCATTTTTTGGATTTCAAAAATGTTATACCATCTAAAAGTTATAGTCATTTTTGAATCAATATATAAATCAACACTTTAGAGGTAACTCAATTAGAAAATAACTAATAATTACTTACCAAATTTAAAATTTGACAGTAATTATATCAATAGAAAGCTCATAATCTCCTTAAGCTACCCTTTTCGTTTCACCAAATTCGGGTGAAAAAAAGTCATCAGCTACATGGTCGAAGTCTGGAACTCAGAGAAACAGGGGGAAAACACATTTTTGACATATTTCAATAGTTGACCATGTAGGTTTGGTGCACAAAGCAATACCGACCCTAATCGGGTACCCGATATTTTCGGGGTACCCAAAAATTTTGGAAAATTTTTGATTTTTCACTTTTCCCTGCCATTTCTCCATCCTTCATATGATATATTATATATCAAAAACTATATATTAGATATATATTAGATTATATATTATATATATTAAATATTATATAATATCAATTATATATTAAATATTATATAATATACATTTTACATTAAATATTATTTAATATATATTAATATTAAATATTACATTATATATCATATATTATATATTATTTTATATGTATAATATATTAATATGTATTTTACAACTATGTACGAAAGGTTGGAAGATTGCAGAAAAATCATGCATGGCCATTGAAAGAAGCAAAGGAAATCAATCAGCCATTTAAAAAATTCATGGGCAGCCATTGAGGAAGAGAGAGTGTGAGAAGGTGGTGGGGGCTAAGAGAGGAAGAGAGAGAGTGAGAAGGTGCGAAGGATAGAGAGAGAGAGAGAGAAGGGGGGAAGGGGAGAGAGTAGGATAGAGAGAGAAGGGGAAGGAGAGAGAGAGGGAGAGAGAGAGAGAGAGAGAGAGAGAGAGAGAGAGAGAGAGAGAGAGAGAGAGAGAGAGAGAGAGAGAGAGATGGGGAGAGAGTAGTAGAGAGAAAGAAGGGGAAGGGGAGAGAGTAGGAGAGATAGAGAGAAGGGGAAGGGGAGAGAGTAGGAGAGAGAGAGAAGGGGAAGGAGAGAGTAGGAGAGAGTGAGAGAGAGAGAGAGAAGGGGAAGGGGAGAGAGAGAGAGAGGGGGGAAGGGGAAGGGGATAGAGTAGGAGATAGAGAAGGGGAAGGGGAGAGAGTAGGAGAGAGAGAGAGAAGGGGAAGGATAACCAATTCATTATAATATTAATGAGTAAGGAGCAAGGAAAACTTAAATAATATCACAGCAGGCATTAGAAATCCAAATTCTAATTAGGAGTTTTAAGCAAAGTGAGTAAGGTCCTGGATAGGGATATTACAGATCAACACATTGTTCGGTAGATACCTCCAATAACCCACATACACGAGAGTAGGTTTGAAGTAAGACTAATATTGTTTATCAGTTCAAAAATATTACTATGTTGTACTTTTGATTAACATCCAATGATTGGATGTGAAATTCATAAATTTGATTATATTACCATTAGTTCTATTTCAAATTCTAGAAAAAAATGGATATTTGACATATGTTCATAAATTTCAGTCAACACCATTTTAAAATAACACATCAGTTTATTTTTACACATTGAGAATATCATCAAAAGGAATTGAACTGAAATTGACATAGGTCATAGGAAATAAATGCCCCAACTATTTGTTGTCTTCTGCATTTTGAGTTTCTTATTACAATCAGGAGAAGAATATTACTCTCCAAATGGTTTTGGATAGTAAAATTTGTACTTCCTCTTCACAAACATTTCTTCCCTCATCTTACTACCTATTGATACTGACAAAGTGAATCTAGGCATTTCTTCCATGTAATGGGAGAAAAATGGTTTCCCAATTGATATGTGTCTAAATAATACATGCAAGAACCTTTTCTTTGATATTGCTCACTAACCCTTTACAACAGAAAATGTTTACAAAAATTAGCATGTACTTGCATGAGGACATTATATATTATAGAAATCCCACACAAAAGAAGCTGGCAAGCCACTCAAAAAGTAGTATTTGATAGCAAGTGGGATAATGTAGATGCTTTAATAAACCACTATCTTCTTTACTCAAGTAACACCTGGTTCATCTGCTCGACTGGGGCATGTTTGGGAATAGACAGTCTCCATTTAAACTCAAGTCTCTAGAAGCAATTATATTTGTCAGTGGAGGAGATACACCTATTGGATCTGCAATAACTTTATGCTCACTGGAATTTCCATTTCTCTTCAATTGGGATACTCTTTCCAAAATTGCATCTACCCTTTTACCAATTTGGGAAATCAATGGGTCTATTTGTGGACCTCCAAGGAGTTGGTCACCTAAACTAGAACCTTGAGATGAATCAGGAACTTCTCTATGAAACAGATCAGTACCTTGAGAAGCTCTCCACTTTTCAGCTGAATTAAAACCTTGGACCATAGATGGCTTCCCTTTGTTGTAAAATGAGGAGTGAAACTGCTTTGCCAAAGGTGGCAATGAACTTGTTACTTCTCTATCTAAATTTTTTGTGTTAGTGTACATGTGCACTGAAGAGCTTATATCACTACTTGAGCTACTAGCAGATGGTGAGTACTCATCATCATCATCTAACATAGGCTCACATGCATATCTTACTTCTTTCCTTTGTTGCTTTCCCCTTCCTAGCTCTTCCTCCTTATCTGTAACTTCTACATGGGTCCAAGAAGCTCTTCCCACTCTTTCCCATTAATATGCAAATATTTTTGTTCGTAACAATATTTTTTGCATTTATTATGATATTGATCTGATTTGATGCACCTTCTCTATTTTATCCATACTTCCCTTTCATTTCACTTTTTTTGCTCATTTTTCACATCATAGACTAGGATTTGATAGCGAGTATGACCTTGGTACTGCCGATGTTAATGATAAATTTTACCTTTTAGCTATAAATCTTTTGTCATTTTTCCTGTATGATGCTTTTGTATATGAATTTTGGATATTCTCTAGGAAACTTTTCATTTTTTCCTAAGGATGCCTTCAAGTATACAAATTTTGGAGAATCTTTGTTAAAGAGTAGGTAAGGATGGCTAAGTTGAGTCCCCCTAGAAAGTCCCCATGACCCCTCTAGATGAATTGGAACCCTCAAGTGTGTCCTAAGGGTTCCTACGAGCCCTTTGGACACACTTGAGCATTCAAATGTGTCAAAAGGGATCATGGGGATTTTTTAGGGGTCCTAGTACACCTTATCATGCATTAGGACCACTAGGAAGTCATCATGACCCCTATAGACACATTGGAATGCTCAAGTGTGTCTTAAGGGGTCCTACGACCCCTTTAGACACACTTGAGCATTCAAATGTGTAAAAATAGGTCATGGGGACTTCCTAGGGGTCCTAGTACGCCTTATCACATGTTAGGACCCCTAGGAAGTCCCCATGACCCCTACGAACACATTGGACCTCTCAAGTGTGTCTGAAGGGGTCCTGCGACCCCTTCAAACACACTTGAGCATTCAAATTTGTCAAAAGAGGTCATGGGGACTTCCTAAGGGTCCTTGTCTACCTTATCATGCGTTAGGACCCCTAGAAATTCCCTATGACCCCTATGAACACATTGGAACCCTCAAGTGTGTCCTAAGGGGTCCTATGACCCCTTTGGACTCACTTGAGTGTTCAAATGTGTTAAAAGGGGTCATGGGGACTTTTTAGGGGTCCTAGTACACCTTATCATGTGTTAGGACCCCTAGGAAGTCCTCATGACCCCTATGGACACATTGGAATACTCAAGTGTGTCTTAAGGGGTCCTACAACCCCTTCAAACACACTTGAGTGTTCAAATGTGTCAAAAGGGGTCATGGGGACTTCCTAGGGGTCCTAGTATGCCTTAGCATGTGTTAGGACCCCTAGGAAGTCCCCATGACCCCTATAAACACATTGGAACCCTCAAGTGTGTCATAAGGGGACCTACGACCCCTTCGGACACACTTGAGTGTTCAAATATGTCAAAAGGGGTCATGGGGACTTCCTAGGGGTCCTAGTATGCCTTATCATGCATTATGACCCCTAGGAAGTTCCCATGACCCCTATGGACACATTGGAACCCTCAAGTGTGTCCTAAGGGGTCCTACGACCCCTTCAAACACACTTGAGCATTCAAATGTGTTGAAAGGGGTCATAGGGACTTCCTAGGGGTCCTAGTACACCTTATAATGCATTAGGACCCCCAAGAAGTCCCATGACCCCTTGCGACACATTGGAACCCTCAAGTGTGTCCTAAGGGGTTGTACAACCCCTTAGGACACACTTGAGGGTTCCAATGTGTTGAAAGGGGTCATGGGGACTTCCTAGGGGTCTTAGTACACCTTATCATGTGTTAGGACCCCTAGGAAGTCCCCATGACCCCTATGGACACATTGGAACCCTCAAGTGTGTCCTAAGGGGTCCAACGACCCCTTCAGACACACTTAAGCATTAAAATGTGTCAAAAGGGGTCATGGGGACTTCCTAGGGGTCCTAGTATGTCTTATCACACATTAGGACCCCTAGGAAGTCCTCATGACCCCTATGGACACATTGGAATGCCCAAGTATGTCTTAAGGGGTCCTACAACCCCTTCAAACACACTTGAGCTTTCAAATGTGTCAAAAAGGGTCATGGGGACTTCCTAGGGGTCCTAGTATGCCTTATCATGCGTAAGGACCCCTAGGAAGTCCCCATGACCCCTATGGACACATTGGAACCCTCGAGTGTGTCTTAAGGGGTCCTACGACCCCTTTGGACACACTTAAGGGTTCAAATGTGTCAAAAGGAGTCATGGGGACTTCCTAGGGGCCCTAGTATGCCTTATTATGCATTAGGACCCCTAGGAAGTCCCCATGACCCCTATGGACACATTTTAACCCTCAAATGTGTCCTAAGGGGTCCTACGACCCCTTCAAACACACTTGAGCATTCAAATGTGTCAAAAGGGGTCATGTGGACTTCCTAGGGGTCCTAGTACACCTTATCACATTTTAGGACCTCTAGGAAGTCCTCATGACCCCTATGGACACATTGGAATGCTCAAGTGTGTCTTAAGCGGTCCTATGACCCCTTCGAACACATTGGAGCGTTCAAATGTGTCAAAAGGGGTCATGGGGACTTCCTAGAGGTCCTAGTATGCCTTATCATGTGTTAGGACCCCTAGGAAGTCCCCATGACCCCTATGGACACATTGGAACCCTCAAGTGTGTCTTAAGGGGTCTTATGACCCCTTCAGACACACTTGAGCATTCAAATATGTCAAAAGGGGTCATGGGGACTTCCTAGGGGTCCTAGTACACCTTATCGTGCGTTAGGACCCCTAGGATGTCCCCATGACCCCTATGGACACATTCAAACCCTGAAATGTGTTCTAAGGGGTCCTACGACCCCTTTGGACACACTTGAGCATTCAAATGTGTCAAAAGGGGTCATGGGGACTTCCTAGGGGTCCTAGTATGACTTATCACGTGTTACGACCCCTAGGAAGTCCCCATGACCCCTTTCAACACATTGGAACCCTCAAGTGTATCCTAAGGGGTCCTACGACCCCTTAGGACACACTTGAGGGTTTCAATGTGTTGAAAGGGGTCATGGGGACTTCCTAGGGGTCCTAGTATGCCTTATCATGTGTTAAGACCCCTAGGAAGTCCCCATGACCCCTTTTGAAACATTAGAAACCTCAAGTGTGTCCTAAGGGGTCCTACAACCCCTTCAAACACACTTGAGGGTTAAAATGTGTCAAAATGGGTAATGGGGACTTCCTAGGGGTCCTAGTATGCCTTAACACACATTAGGACCCCTAGGAAGTCCCCATGACCCCTTTAGACACATTGGAATGCTATTGTTAGTTTCTAGAACAAATGATGATCATATAGTGGTTCTACATCTATGTGAAATTTCTTTTTGAGAGTTAAAAAATAAATTAATTTTATTCAATCAAGGGGAAGTCCATTAACATCTACTTATTCAGTATAGTCAGACTGCTGAAATTACGAGTCTGTAGAAAAATCCTATGCTGGATACTTTCAAGAGGACTTGGACTGAAACTGTTTGTCATCAAATCAACTGTGTAGGTATTTTTTTGAAATCAACTATGGAGGTATTTTTTCCAATACATTATATATATATATATATATATATATATATATATATATATATATATATATATATATATTTATATTATATACATTAGTATATAATACATTAGTATATATATTATATACATTAATTTATAATACAATATATATATTATATACATTAGTATATATAATATACATTATATATATTATATACCTCTTTTTATATATAAAAGTTCAATTTTTTCATTTACTCCCGCCATTTTTTCATGTACCTGGAAATATCGGGTACCCAATAAAATCAAGTACCTAATTATTGACTGGTGTAACTTTGACTAAAATATTCCCTATCACCATAGACCAGAGAAGCATGAGATTTCAGACGTTTTCACGGGTTGTAGGAAAAAAAAGTGATTTGGGGCCCATTTTTTGTTTTTTGCCAACTTGTGGTCTCACCATGTGAAGTAGTAGTCATTGAAAGGCTAAATGGAAGAGGAAGGTGATAGATGAAGAAATTCAAGCATATAGGGAAAAAGATAGGGAAAATCACCGAAGAAGAAGAGAAGGTATGTTAAACATTAATCAATGTGACACTGTAAATGTAGTTTCAAGTGAAGACGATGTTGAACTTGAAAATAATATGGAAATTAATTTTGTGAATAACTGTTATACACTAAGTTTGCACCCTTGGTTCAAGCTCTCTTGGTCTTGATAACCTAGTATAACATGGGAATCATCTCCAGGTTGTGGGACCTATGCTAATTGAGATGAGACCTCCAGATTCTAGGTTGGTTCCTCTTGGATAATCACCTTAATTTTCTCTTCTTGACATGAAAGTAAACTCTTGAGGGAAAAGGGATAGGAAGAATGCATGAGAGGGAAATGACTAAAAGAAAACTATCCTACTAGGTGATACACTGAAAAGATGATATGAATTATAGTATAGAGGATGAAATCAGTGCATGAACTTAGGTCTAGGAGATCACAACTCACTGAATAGGTTTGCATCAATATTTCATAAAAGGGTCTGCAATAGAAAGAGGCTATTCAAGGAAAGAGATAGTTTCACAAACAATAGCATTCCTAAGAATTTAGACACAATCTATAACCTGCAAACAAACATTCACCTCTGCAACTAGGTATAGGAATGAGACAAATTGTCAGGGGGTTGAAGTATACCCACAAGATCATTCAAATCAAATCATCCACAGGAATACACATGAATTGCAGAAAGAAAGAGGGATCAAGAACACTAAGATATTACTAAAAACATACATATACTTAATCCATTTAGAGAAAATTTAGACAAGAAAGTATAGGGATAGAAAGAATGTCACAAAATACCTTTGCAATATCTAAACCCCAATGAAAGGTTACAAACTACAAAAGCCAAAGGGAAGAAAGAATGCCTCAAATAACTCCTAAGAAAGAAAACCTCTCTTTTACAATTGTAAACTCTGAGCTCTAAAAGCTCCAAAAAACTATTATATACATCTCTATTGCACGCAGGTAGGAGAAAAAAATAAATTAGGGTTACATAGATTTTTCATAGAATAATAGAAAACCCTAATTCTATCATTTCTGATCATAAATGCCCATGAAAATATCCTGATCGATTAGATATGTATTTGTGTGTCCATTTCCTTACTATATCTTCCTACAGATGAGCCGCCTTGATCCATCTACCTCTCAGCAACTCAGGCTTGCCATAACTGTTCAAATCGGGTACTTCTCAGATATTTGAATTTAAAAATATAAATGATCATAGGTGGCACCAAGCTTTTATCCATCAGTGGCTGATATTTAAACTTAATCTATCTCTAAAATGTAGCCATCAAATCTTTCTAGTTTACTCAAGCATCATATCGGATCTTAACCATAACCCTGCATTCACCTCAGTTTCTCTTCTCCCTTTAGTCACTAGATCTCACGACCTTTTCATTAACCCTGGATTTGTCTAGCGATCATGCAACAAGCATTGATCCTTTTTTGATCTGACTGTGGCCTCTTTATCTCCTGATGTCTTCGGCATATTCCTTCTCATTAGGAGATCACCCAACGAAGGTAATCTCACAATCGCTGGATGAAAAAGAATATTCTCTTTTTACTAAGCGATCACCCAACTGAGCTTAAAAACCTAGGCCCATCCTACCATTTGTCACTCTTTCATTTTCTTTTGACTGCTTTGTCAGCTTTGACAACTGCCAACTATTCTAACATTAACTCAACCTATCTTTAACCGTGGGAGATTTGGAGATTGGGCGACTATGTATTCACTAATCCACTAAAAGATTTACCTAACCATGAGTTACTCAGGAGACCTCCCAACTAAGCGATTTCTAACTTAGCTTTAACCTCTACCTTTAATCAAGCGATCATGTGACTATGCCTTAGATCTCCAAGTTGCCTAATCATTTGGAATATTCTTTTTTTGCTAAGCGATTACCTGACTAAGGAAAATCTCATAATCACTAGATGGATTGGAATATTCAGTCTGCTTCACACGACTAAGAGATGAAGCCCTGAAGCCTGGTCCTGCCAAAGACATGTGGCACCTTATGATTTGTTATTGTCTATTGTCCTGCCTTGCTGGCTGAACTAACTGTGCATTAACCTTGAGTTACCTTTTCTCTTAAATCTCCAAGTTGTTGGATGAAAACTTTGACCCTGGGTTTGTTAGGAGACCATGCGACTGAACCACAAGTCTCCAAGTCACCAAATGAATTAACTTAACTCATTACCTTTATGAGACCTCGCAACTGAACAAAAATAAAAACCTGACATAAACCATGGTCAGATCCAGAGACTTGTCAACCAACCCTTTCTACATCTGGGCCCACTGGACATGTGGCACATTATCATTGCATTGCACTTTACCCTGAGTGGACCACCTCTTGACCATTATCAAATCTGGCAACCTCCCGACTGAGTGAATCTCAAAGTCTCATGAAATTTTGACTGACCACGGTTAACTCTCATGACTTCCTGACTGAAGGTAAATATTAACCCAGCATTGACACAAATCATAACTACAGTAAGGAAAATCACTTAGTCGCCAGATCTCTAAAAGAATTACTGACCTTGGGTTTCATTGAGAGATTGCTCGACTAAAGAGAAATCGCTGAGTCATTGAATGGAAATGGAATATGCTTTTCAATTGGGAGATAAAGAGACAAAAGGAAGTCGCGGAGTTGGGAGATAGAAGAGAATATTCTTTCAAGCTTTAGAGATCTTGCGACTAGCCTTAGATGAAAAATACACATGGGAAATGAAGACTTTAAGTGGCTGAAAAAGGTAATGGCAAAAAAGAACATGTCGTAGGGTTTTTAGGGTTTTCTACCTCCAACAGTCATATTTTCAAATTAAAAGGCTATCAGACCAAAGAGTTAAATAATTACAAAGACCAGAGGAAAAGGCACAAGACCATAAAAATTTCTCAAGGCTCTGGATAGGATTTAATGAAAATTGTCAAATAAAGCTCAACCTATGGCCAAAATTGTGTGGAATCAAGAAATTTTGGGTAACATTTTGGCCATTTCTATTGGATGTCAGCCTGCTAGACATTAGATTAGTGTCCTTGAAACAATTCATTAGGCATGGAGTCATCTCTTGAGCATAACACTTTCTTCATAGAGAGATAGACTGATGGAGGAAAAAACTGTGCTCGAGCACTTCTTGGAAAACAGGGAAACTAACCTAGAAAATAGGGACAAAAAGAAAGGAAACATATTTATAGAGATTTACAAGGAAGGATTGACCTCAAAACAAGGCTTCAAGTGGAATCCATTAACTGATATAGGCAAGGAATCTCCTCCAAGAGTTGATAGCTGAAAAGCATTAGGCCCCTTGCACTCAATGATGGTGAACGGACCTCCCCAAAAGGAATCAAACTTTGTATGTCTGCCAGGCATTGATCTAAATTCATCCCATTTGAGAACTACATCTCCAAATTTGAAGCTTCTGGCCTTGGTTCTTTTATCAAAACTTTTCTTTGTTTGTATCTGATGGAACTCCATATCTTTCATGGATTTATCTCTTAGTTCTTCTAACTCTACGAGCTAAGCATACCTAATTTGTAAGGGATCTCCTTCTTCAAATAGGACATATTGAGTGGCCAAGTCCAAAGCTAGCAATTCAGTTGAAATGGACAACTTAGCTTCTCTACCATATACTAACACATAAGGAGAATTCCCAATGATCTTCTTTGGGGTAATCCTATCCAACCATAAGGCAGATTTCAATTTAGTATGCCAATCCCTTTGGTTATCCTGCAGAGTCTTCTTGATTATCCTAATCAAGTTCTTATTAGTTGATTCTGCCAAACCATTGCCCTGAGGTAGTAATTTGAACCTGTATTTATATAAATGCCATTTCTGATTGCTCATTCTGAGACTTTAAGGCCTGTGAATGCCAATGCATTATCTAATATTATGGAGTCTAGAGTGCTGAATCTATGAATTATATCATCATAAAAACTTAAGACATCACTCTCATTTGATTCTTTCAAGGCAACTACCTCTATCCATCTAGTGAAATAATTTGTTGCAGTGATTATCCACTTGTGGCCTGCACTAGATGGAGGATTAATCATGCCAATAAAGTATATGCCCCATCTCATGAAAGGTTGTTTTGTTCTGATTGGCTGAAGGGGCAGAGCTGCAAGCCTTTCTTTTCTTGCAAACATGGCACATTTGATGCATTTTCTCACATAATCATGACTATCCTTGAAGATAGATGGCCAATAGTATCTAGCCCTCATGATTTTAAAAGCAGTAGTCCTAGTTGAAAAATGACCTCTAGAAGGTCCATCATGAAATTCAAATAGGACAATAGCTATCTCTTCTGAATCAATACATCTCAAAAGGACACCATTGTGATCCTTTATAAAAAGAACTTCATCTATCAACACAAAGGGAACAGATTGTAATCTATAATATCTTCTTCTTGTTGAATCTAGGTCTATAGGACATTGTCCTGTCTTCAAGTAATGAATCATGTTAGGCAACCGACCTGCTACCTTGGCATGTTCTTCTGTAGAATGCACAACTAGAGATACATATTTTTTCTCTAATTTCTTTGAACTTTCATCCTCTGCCAAATGCTCACAAAGATCTCTTCCTCTAACTAGCTTGGTGATTTGGACATCAATGTCATATTCCATCACTTTGGTAATCCAACCAGCTCTTTTCTCATTTAGGTCCTTGGAAAGCAAAAATTCTTTGACACTTGGATGAGTAACTTTCAAGTGTACCTTGCTATGGGTCAATAAATATCTAAACTTTTTAAGACTCTTCACCACAGCAAGTACATGTTTTTCCACAAAAGAGTATCTTTGTTCATACTCTTCTAAACATTTTCTGAAGAAAGCAATAGGCTACTCCAATCCATCTAAATTTTATTAAGTCAACATAGCAAATATAGCATCATGACCTCCATAAGTATAAAGGATAAAATCCTTACTGAAATTTGGGTTTAAAAGAGCAGGAGCTTATGTCAAGGCTTCTTTGATAGCTTGGAAATTGGCTTTCCTTTCTTTAGTCTAGTTGAAGGCTAAACTCTTCTTTAACATGGCTGTCAAAGGCTTTAGTAAATCTGCAATATTAGGCAAGAAACGCCTAACAAAATTAATCCTTCCTATGAAATATTGAAGGCTTTTCTTATGATGTGGCAAGGGTAGCTCTAGGATGGTTGCAATCCTTTCAGGGTCTACTGTGATTCCTTCCTTGGACACTATGTATCCTAACAATTTCCCCTCATGAACTGCAAACACACATTTCTTGAGATTAAAAGATATCCCAAACTCTCTACACCTTTCAAAGATCTCCCTCAAATGTTTGATATGATCTGATGCATGTTTAGAATAGACAGTTATGTCATCTAAGTAGACCAATACAAACTTGTACATGAGGCTTTTAAAGGCCATATCCATTGCCTTTTGAAAAGTAGCATCTGCATTTGACAAACCAAAGGGAATGTTTTGATATGCCATGGTTCCCCACTTGGTTGTGAATGTAGTCTTGTATTGATCCTCTTCATTAACTAGGATGTGATTGTATCTTGAATAGCCATCCAATAATGAAAATCTCTTAGATCCAGAGACACATTGTAAAATTTTCTCCATAGAGGGTAATGGATGGTGGTCTTTTAAAGAGGCTTTGTTGAGATCCCTAAAGTCAACACATAACCTCAACTCCCCATTCTTCTTCCTTACAGGAACAAGGTTGGAAACCCAACTAGTATGCTTGATGGGGTAGATGATACCACTTTCTATCAATTTGAGCACTTCTCTATGCATAAGTGGCTCAAGCTTGGGATTAACAGGCCTTTGTTTTTGCCTTACTGGCTTGGCATTAGGCTCTAGTTCAATGGTGTGTTGAGTGAGGGCTGGATTAAATCCTTTAAGGTATTCATATTTCCATGCAAATACATCACTAAACTCTTTGAATAATTGGGTATAAGCCTACTTTTCCAAATCAGTATTTACTTTTCCAAATTGTAAGCTTTTACTTGGTTCCAACTCTAATTCAACACAATGTTCTTGTTGAACTACTAGGCCAACTTTGTTCTTCTTAACTTGATCATCCTTTTTGAAGATAGTTTCTAAGGTGACAAGACCTCTAGGCATCTTATTAGACTTAAGTTGTATTACTTGGTCACCATAGTTCTGCAATAATCTATCTTGATTATGTTTTGAGAAAACATCTTCTTCAAACAAGAATTGTAGAATTTGCTCATCATTGTCAAACACTTGCCAATTAGTATCATTATCAGGGATAGAAGGTCTTACAATTACTTTGATATGCTGTTGGGTTTCATCCTTTGAAATACTATTAGGAATGTCATACTGAGATCCAACAGCAGCTAATCTATCTGCATTTTGATTTAGCTTCCTAGGGATGGCAACAATATTGAAAGCACAAAAGTCTTCAATTGCATCCCAAACTCTATGTTTGTATGCTTTCATGGTGTCATTTTTGGTTGCACTTATCCCTCTCACTTGGCTGACTACTAACTCACTGTCACCATAAACTTTTAGGGCTTTGAGCCCTCTTTTTCTAGCCCGCTCCAGTCCATTCACTAGACTTTCATACTCTGCAGTGTTCCTAGTGTAGGAGAAACTGAATTTGAAAGTTGTATAATATCTTTCTCCCTTTGGGGAAACTAGCATAGCACCACCACCAGAGCCAATGATTTAGATTTGATGGTGACCTTGGTACCATATCTTGTGTGGAAGAGCATGTGAGACTAGTCAAAAGAAAGGTAGCCTCCTATCTTGGTTGTAAACTCCCTTGACAGACATACGGCAAATAAGGCAAGGAGGTATATGATATATATATCAAGTAGGATGGAAAAATTAGGGCTTGCATGGAGGACTAGACTGGTATCCTTGGCCACACCTATAGTTTTAACTAAGGATCCATCAAGTTGTGTAACCCTCTTTTGGAGGGGTTGATATTTAAGTCTTAATTGTTCAGCTACCTTTTTTGGCATTATAGTACTAGTAGCTCCACTATCCACCATACAATTATGTACTAAGGATTTTCTAATAATTAAAGATACATAAAAGGGAGGTGGTTTTAAGTTCCTACCTTGAATGGTATTTTCTTTGGGGCTGCTACTTGGAGCCTCCTTTTCTTGATCAATGTTGACCAACACTGGCTTTGTTGTATCATTTGTATGCGGGGGAGTAGTCACTTCAGTCATGGCTTTCTTTAAAATCTTTGGTTGTCCTGGATTAGCCAAAGAGTCCCACATAGACATAGTAACATTCACCTTCTTCATGTTGTCTACAATGTTGAAATGTGTCACAGTGTGTACCCTTTGTTGTGCTTTTACTATGATAGGCTCCATCGGATCCTTCTTAAATATCTCAGGAGCAGACGGCTGCAGTGATTCTACAAATGTAGTAGCTTTAATCCTAGAACTTTCTCACTCCATGTCTTGGGCTCTTCTCTTTGACCTTGTGTTGGCAACAATGGGAAATTCACCATTGACTCCATTGAAGTCTTGCTGCTCCCAATTGAAAAGAGCAATCTCATTATCTTGTGCTTCTTGCTGAGGGGTGGATCCACTAGAAGAGGCCTCTAATTGAGTCTGTGAAGCATTCTGAACCATTAGAGCTTGGTTCATCCATCCATTTGAACATGTAGCCTAATTATGAGGCTGATTACAAGGAAAGCACCATTCATTGTCCAAAGCTAGATTATTTTGGCTAGGGACCATATCTCTGACTGGATTTGTAGAATTAAGAGGTGCAGGGTTGTATGGTTGGAATGGTCTTTGATTAAAAAATTTCTTATGGTAAGCTCCTTGATAACCTCCTTGGTATGGTGGCCTAATTTGCTGATAAGACTATCCTTGATTCTGATATTATTGATTAGGACCTTGGCCTTGTGGCTGAAAAGGGGTTCTAATTCCTTGCCCTTGTTTCTTTAGGTTTGTCACCTCTTTAGTTAAAGTCTACAATAGATTTGTCATTTCTTGCTGACTATTCTTCATCTCTTGTAGTTCTTCAGAGAAACTTTCCTTTAACTCCTCACCACTAGTACTAGCTTGAGGTGATAATATGGTGGGAATAGGAATAAAAGGAGGTATTTGTAGAGGTGAAATGGGCTGAATATTAGGGAAGATGGGCATGGGTGGCTGTCTTGCTATCATGCCTACTTGGATTAATGAATTTTCAGCCTTGACAGTTATGTCAAAAGCTTGGGGTAGAGAGGTACCTCCCATAGATTGGATCATTATAGAGATCTGACTATTCAAGATTTGAAAGAAGTATAAGAAATCATGATCAGCTAATGGTCTTACTAAGATCAAAATTCTATTCCATGTTTTGAGAAATCTACTATTATAGTCTGTCATTTGCTCTTGAGGATCTCTTTTTATGGTTGTTAACTGCTCAACCAATGACAAGTTGTCTAATTTATCTTCAAAGTGTCTACTTAATGCATCCCCTAATCCATCCCATGAATTAATAGTACCAATAGCTAGAGTTATAAACCATTCAAGAGCCTTACCCTTGAGGGAGGCTACTAATAACTTGGTGGCCACATCTTCCTAAGTTATATTATGTATACTACAGATAGTGGTCACATCTCTAATATGTTCAAAAGCTATTGTTTGTCCTTCACCTATGAAATCAGATAGACTCTTTAGTGCCACCAAGGGCACATCATGATGTTGAGTGAAGTTCAATGGACTTCCCTGGTTGAAGGGTGCAAAGGAAAACTGCCTAGCCATTGTAGGAGCTAGAACTTGCTGAGTAGCAACTGTGTGAGTTGTATTTGATGTTGGATTTGAATCCTCCTCTAAATCCATAGTTAGAGATCTTCCTCTTCTTCTAAGATGAAAGGATAAAGGTCTCCTTTCTGAAGTATCAGGTGGTGTAGATTGTATTCTTCTTACAGGGGATGCTCTTTGGGTTGATCTACCTTTGTAGCTTCTTGTTAAGGGCAACTCTAAAAATTTAGTGGGCTTTGAGCTCCTAGTCTCAATCTTTCTCATAAACTTTGAACAAGGTTAGCCCGAATCTGTGAAATTAGTGGAGTCACCAAATATACTTGAATATCAACCTTTGAAAGGTTTGTATTATGTAATCAATATATCAGAGATAGCATAATCTTTAAAGATGAACTTCTTTCCAGTCCCACCGAGCATGCCAAAATTGTTATACACAAAGTTTTCACCCTTGGTTCAAGCTCTCTTGGTCTTGATAACCTAGTATAACATGGGAATCATCTCTAGGTTCTGGGACCTATTCTAATTGAGATGAGACCTCCAGATTCTAGGTTGGTTCCTCTTGGATAATCACCTTAATTTTCTCTTCTTGACATGAAAGTAAACTCTTGAGGGAAAAGGGATAGGAGGAATGCATGAAAGGGAAATTAATGAAAGAAAACTATCCTATTAGGTGATACACTGAAAAGCTGATATGAATTATAGTATAGAGGATGAAATCAGTGCACAAACTTAGGTCTAGGAGATCACAACTCACTGAATAGGTTTGCATCAATATTTCATAGAAGGGTCTGCAATAGAAAGAGGCTATTCAGGGAAAGAGAGAATTTCACAAACAATAGCATTCTTAAGAATTTAGACACAATCTATAACCTGCAAACAAACATTCACCTCTGCAACTACATATAGAAATGAGACAGATTGTCAGGGGGTTGAAGTATACTCACAAGATCATTCAAATCAAATCATCCACAAGAATACACATGAATTGCAGAAAGAAAGAGGGATCAAGAACCCTAAGATATTACCGAAAACATATATATAATTAATCCATTAAGAGAAAATTTAGACAAGAAAGCATAGGGATAGAAAGAATGTCACAAAATACCTTTGCAATATCTAAACCCCAATGAGAGGTTACAAACTGCAAAAGCTAGAGGGCAGAAAGAATGCCTCAGATAACTCCTAAGAAAGAAAACCTCTCTTTTACAATTGTAAACTCTGTGCTCTAAAAGCTCCAAAAAACTATTATATACATCTCTATTGCATGTAGGCAAGAGCAAAAAATCAATTAGGGTTACATAGATTTTTCATAGAATAATAGAAAACCCTAATTCTATCATTTCTAATCATAAATGCCCATGAAAATATCCTGATTGATCAGATATGTATTTGCGTGTCCATTTCATTACTATATCTACCTGTAGACAAGCTACCTTGATCCATCTACCTCTCTGCAACTCGAGCTCACCATAACTATTCAAATCTGGTACTTCTCAAATATTTGAATTTAAAAATATAAACAGTCACAGGTGCTACCAAGCTTTTATCCATCAGCGACTGATATTTAAACTTAATCTATCTTTGAAACATAGCTGTCAGATCTTTCCAGTTTACCCAAGCACCGTATTGGATCTTAACCCTAACCCTACATTCACCTCAATTTCTCTTCTCCCTTTAGTCGCTGGATCTCATGACCTTTTCATTAACCCTAGCTTTGTCTAGCGATCATGCGACAAGCATTGATCCTTTTTTGATCTGACGATGGCCATTTTATCTCCTGGTGTCTTCAGCATATTCCTTCTCATTAGGAGATCACCTGACTGAAGGTAATCTTGCAATCACTGGATGGAAAATAATATTCTCTTTTTACTGAGCAATCACTTGACTGAGCTTACAAACTTGGGCCCATCCTACCATTTGTCACTCTTTCATTTTCTATCAACTGCTTTGTCAACTCTTACAACCACCAACTATTCTGACATTAACTCAACCTATCTTTAACCATGGGAGATCTAGAGATTGGGTGACTATGTATTCACTAGTCTGCTGAAAGATTTACCTAACCATGAGTTACTTAAGAGACCTCCCGACTAAGGGCTTTCTAACTCAGCTTTAACCTCTACCTTTAATCAAGTGATCACACAACTATGCCTTCGATCTCCAAGTCGCCTAATCATTTGGAATAATTTTTTTGTGCTAAGTGATTAGCTGACTAAGGAAAATCTCATAATCGCTAGATGGATTGGAATATTTGGTCTACTTCCCGTGACTAAGAGACTGAGCCATGAAGCTTGGGCCCGCCAAAGACACATGGTACCTTATGATTTTTTATTGTCTGTTGTCCTACCTTACTATCTGAACTAACTGTGCATTGACCTTGAGTTACCTTTTCTCTTAAATCTCCAAGTCACTGGATGAAAACTTTGACCCTAGGTTTGTTAGGAGACCACACGACTGAACCACAAGTCTTCAAGTCACCAAATGAATTAACTTAACTCATTACCTTTATGAGACCTCACGACTAAAGAAAAATAAAGACTTGACATAAACTATGGTCAGATCCAAAGACTTGGCGACCAACCCTTTCTGCATCCAAGCCCACTGGACACATGGCACATTATCATTGCATTGCACTTTACCCTGAGTGGACCACCTCTTGACCATGATCAAATTTGGTGACCTCCCAACTGAGTGAATCTCAAATTCTCGTGAACTTTTGACTGACCATGGTTATCTCTCACAACTTTCTGACTGAAGGTAAATATTAACCTGGCATTGACACAAGTCATAACTGTAGTAAAGAAAATCTCTTAGTCGCCAGATCTCCAGCAGAATTGCTGACCTTGGGTTTCATTGAGAGATTTCCTGACTAAAGAGAAATCACTGAGTCACTAAATGGAAATGGAATATGCTTTTCAATTAGGAGATAAAGAGACAAAAGGAAGTCACGGGGTCAAGAGATAGAAAAGAATATTCTTTCAAGCTTTAGAGATCTCATGACTAGCCTTAGATAAAAAATGCACATGGGAAATGAAGACTTTAAGTGGCCGAAATAGGTAATGGTGAAAAAGAACAGGCTATAGGGGTTTTAGGGTTTTCTACCTCCAATGGTCATATTTTCAAATTAAAAGGCTATCAGACTAGAGAGTTAAATAATTGCAGAGACCAAAGGAAAAGGCACAAGACCATAAAAATTTCTCAAGGCTCTCGATAGGATTTAATGAAAATTGTCAGATAAAGCTCAACCTATGGCCAAAATTGTGTGGAATTAGGAAATTTTGGGTAACAATAACAATGTATGGAGTGAAGATGAAATTGTAGAGATGAAGAATGAAAATGTAGAAATGGTGAATGAAAATGTAGATTTGGGGAATGACAATGAATGGAATGAAGATGAAAACGTATAGATGGAGATTGAAAATGTAGACTTGGGGAATGAAAATGTTGTACAAGAACCACATGAATGTTACACATCTCCAAATTATATGCAAAATGAAGTCCCTTGCAATAAAGATAATCAATCTTCAAATTCAGGGCTTGAAAGAACACCTAAATGGTTAATTGAAATTGAGGAGAACATTATGAACAATTGGGAAGGAAAGAGGTCACATAGAACTGTTAGGTTGTGGGCTTCAATACTTTATGATCAATTTTTTGGAAACAAGACATTGGTTGAGCAATGTCAAATTTTTGTGTCGTTGTTAAAGATGCAAAAGATGAGACCAGTGCTTGTGAAATTGAAGATTCGTGTGAACAAGAAAATGGAGAGAAATGCCATTGTTGTGAAGAATATTTTCAATGCTCTCAATAGCATTGGGAAGACTAGCAGAGAAAAAGACAAGAGAGTTTCTCAGAGGGTTATTACAACCTCCTTAGTAAGTGATTAGTTGAGAAAGGCTCGTTTGATGAGACAAACTTGCGTTGACTTCAATATAGATTGTAAAAATTTAGGTAGAGCACTTGCAAGAAGAGAAAGACTTGATGATCCACTTCAAATTGATACATGGGCTTATAGTGGGAGACTTCCATGTTTTGATAAGAAGCTAACAGATGTTGTCAAGGATGAAATTCAACAATTTTGGGATGCTAACTCAAGAGTGTCACCAAATGTGAAGGATGTCTTGAAGTTGAGAGTTGGCAATCGAGACCGCACTCCACATCCTAAACATTATGTGGAGGTAAGTCAAACAATGTTGTATAAAAAAATTTGTGAGACACATCCAACATTGAAAATATCAAAAAGGTCTTTTGAATCTATGAAGCCATTTTATTGTGTACCCCTTAAGATTTGAAATACATGTTGTTGCAAATATCATGTTGAGTTTTCAATGCATCATGAATTATTATGGTCCATTCATTCTACTTTTCATACTAATGAAATGCTAGAGGATTGTGGTGCAAGTGGTCTTCCCAAATCATCAAGAGACTTGCTAGATCAATTTTTATGTCATAGAGATGATGGTTGTTTATTTTATAAAAAAGATTGCTTAAATGCCAAGAGCTCAGAATGTGGTGGCTTGTCCAAGTTTAGGACATGTTTTCATGATGGTTTGGAACACAATTTTTGAAAGACACTCATCCAAAAAGGGTATATGAAATAGTGAAATATACATTGAAGAGTGGAGGTGAAGGCTCTAGATGTGAGTTAGTTGCAAACGAATACAATGTTTCTGATTTTATCTCAGATTTCAAGACAAATATTTTGTACAAGTATGCAAGGCATAGTCATAGGTCTCAATGGTTAGATCAACAATTCAAGACATGTAAGGACACTTTCCCCATTGGAACTATTATATCCATTGTAGACTTTGTAGAGAACTATACATTGCAGCCCCAAAATGAGACTCAAGCTCAATATTACAATTCCATTCAGGTTGCTAATTTTGTACACATCACATATAGACATTCCCCTCATAGCACAAAAGATGAGCAAAAGATAATCAAAGAGTACCATTTTTATATGAGCGATGATAGGTCTCACTCTCATGAGTTTGTTCAACATTGTTTCCAGAACTATTTTGACTTCTTGCAGGAAAATGGTATTGCTATGGATAGGCATCTCATTTGGTCGAATAATTGCACTGGTCAATTTAAGAATGCCAAAATGTTTTCTTAGTTGTGTAGAATGCATGTGGAGAGAGGTGTACCTCATATTTGGATTTTTTTTGAGTTAGGGCATGGGAAAGGGGAGCAGGTGCATGTGTGAAGAGAGCTCTAGTTAAGGAGCAATTGAGGATTTAAGGTGTTGTACTTCTTGATGCTCATTTTATTGTTGATTGGTATACTTTAGCATTTTCACAGGTGGGGACTCTTGATTCTACAGTCCGTAGATTCTTTTTTTTGGTTGAGGAGGGAACTATAGGAGATAGATTGGATTGTCAAACAATGAAAGACTCTTCAAAAATGCATTCATTCTGAAGCTCTAATAGTAGTACATGGACCATTTGTATACGAGAGTTGGCTTTTTTTGCCCCTTGTGTTTTCAGTATGATTGGGATCATTTTGAGTCAAGTGAGTGGGTGGATACATGGGTTCCATAGTATCTAACTCCTTTATCTTTGACACTATCTATAAGAAATGATGACATGGACACTTCAGTTGAGTATGACCATCTTTCAGATCTTCTGTAGCCAGGAGATATTTTTGCATTGGTTGCACCATAGGGAAATGATGAGAGGTCAGATTATTGGTTAGCATGTTGTGTATGAGTTAAATAGAAGCTTGTACAACCGATGACAAATGGTGATGGGTTCGCATATCCTACTGGTTCATTTGTTGTTGTGGGAACATGGCTGTGAACATACATGATTAGAAAGAATGGAATTCCTGCATTTGAACACTATGAGAAGCACAAAACTATTCTCATGTATTCACACCTTGTTATAGCAACAAATGCCAAGTTTTCAAAGCATCAAGAAAGACCAAAGAAAAAATAACTTTGTACTATTAGTACTGTTGATCATGAAGCACTATTGGAGACCCTGAAGCAAAGAGATGACCCTTCAGGAACACTTGACTAGGTAATAAGTTAACTTAGTGCATTGTTTTCTAAGTTCATTAAGCTTAATTTAAATACATTAATTTCACCTTTCTTAGATTGTATTTTGAGTCAATAAGCTTGGTTTTGTATGTGGATTGTAACTTGTGTAGGAGCACCTATGAAGACACCTACAATCACCATGGATCCAATCAGAGATAGAAGGACAAAAGGATCTTTAATGGTTAATTGAGATCTTTTGAAGCCTATAATGGAAATTTGTAACAATCAATTTGATTTAAAAGTTAAATGTCCTAGAATTCTTGATAAGGACTTATGACCAAAATCATGTATGGGTGGCCATTAGTGCCAACAAGGGATCTAAGTATACATTTTCTTAGAAAAAGGCAAAGAAAACACATAATTTTTTATTATTTACTTATGTCATTTGCATGGTTTGAATTCTTACATATTTGATTGTTTTTTCTAATGCTTTAAGGATATTATTTTTTATCATTTCAAACAATCTTTGATTCTTTGAAAGTTTATTTGAATCAAATGGATAGATACATGATAAACGTAAATGATTCATTGTGCAGGGAGGGTCAGTTGAAAGTAGCACCATAGTGTATATTTCAAACCATCTATCTTGGCATCAAACCATCTACTCCATCCAGTCTGATTGGCCAGCTAAACACTAGTGACAACCCCATTCCACCCACGGAGTCACTGGAATGCTCGCAACCACGCTTGACCCAAGTGACCCCAAGGTGCACTAAGCATGATTAGGCAGTGATCTTCTGATGCTCATATCTCAAACCTCATGATAGGTATCAATAAACTATCAAGGGCTATGAGATCATGATTTTGAGGTCTACAATAACCTCTCTCAGTTTTGGGTGATTCAACTTTGTTTGCATTTGGGAAGGTGATCTCAGTCGATGCCAAAACTTGCAATGAGGGTCAGTTGAAAGTAGCTCTGATGTGTACCTTTCAAACAATCCATCTTGGCATCAAACCATCTACTCCATCAGCTCTAGTTGTCTGAGTAAGTGCTAGTGACAACCCCGTTCTTCCCATGGAGTCACTGAAACACTCGCGACCATGCTTGACCCAAGTGACCCCAAGGTGCACTAAGCACGATTGGGTAGTGATATTTTAAGGCTCGTATCTTGGACCTCATGAGAGGTATCAACAAACTATCAAGAGATACAAGATTGTTTTTTTGAGGTCTAAAATAACCTCTCTCAGTTTTGGGTGATTCGACTTCGTTTGCATTTGGCAAGGCGATCTTAGTTGATGCCAAAACTTACAGTGAGGGTCAGTTGAAAGTTTCTCAATAGTGTATCTTTTAAATTGTTTGTCTTGGCATTGAACCATCTACTCCATTGGCTCTAGTTCACCAGGAAAACACCAGTGACAACCCCATTTCACCCACGGAGTCACTGGAATTCTCACGACCATGCTCGACCCAAGTGACCCCAAGGTTTACTAAGCATGATTGGGCAACAATCTTCTGAGGCTCGTATCTTAGACCTCGTGAGAGGTATTGACAAATTCTCAGGGGCTACAGGATTATGTTTTTGAGGTCTATAATAACCTCTCTCTCTTTTGGGTGATTCAAATTTGCATTTGGCAAGGCGATCTCAGTCAATGCCAAAACTTGTAGTGAGAGTTAGTTGAAAGTAGCTCAATAGTGTATATTTCAAACCATCTATCCTGGCATCAAACTGTCTTCTCCATTAGCTTTGAGTGGTCGGGTAAATGCTAGTGACAACCTCATTCCACCCACAGAGTCACTGGAATGCTCATGACCACGCTTGACCCAAGTGACCCCAAGGTGCACTAAGCATGATTAGATATTGATCTTTCAAGGATTGTATCTTGGACCTCGTGAAAGGTATCAATAAATTGTTAGGGGCTAAGGGATCATGTTTTTGAGGTCTAAAATAACCTCTCTCAATTTTGGGTGATTCAACTTCATTTTCATTTGGCAAGGTGATCTTAGTTGATGCCAAAACTTGTAGTGAGGGTCAGTTAAAAGTAGCTCAACAGTGTATCTTTCAAACCGTTCACCCTAGCATCGAACCGTCTGCTCCATTGGCTCCAGTTGGCCAGGTAAACACTAGTGACAACCTTGTTCTACCCATGAAGTCACTGGAACACTCACCACCACACTCGACCCAAGTGACCCGAAGGTGCACTAAGCATGATTAGGCAACAATCTTCTAAGGCTCATATCTCAAACCTTGTGAGAGTTATCAACAAATCATCAGGGACAAGATCATTTTTTTGGGGTCTACAATAACCTCTCCTAGTTTTGGGTGATTTGAATTCATTTGCATTTGGCAAGGTGATCTCAGTCGATGCCAAAACTTACAGTGAGGGTCAGTTGAAAGTAGCTCTGAAGTGTATCTTTCAAACCGTCTGTCCTGGCATCAAACCGTCTATGCCATCGGCTCTAGTTGGCTAGTTAAATGCCAGTGACAACCCCATTCCACCCACAGAGTCACTGGAATGCTTGCGACCACGCTCGACCCAAGTGACCCCAAGGTGCACTAAGCATGATTGGGAAATGATCTTCAGAGGCTCATATCTTAGACCTCATGAGAGGTATCAACAAACCATCAAGGGCTACGGGATCATGTTTCCAAGGTCTACAATAACCTCTCTCTATTTTGGTTGATTCGACTTCATTTGCATTTGGCAAGGTGATCTCATTCAATGCCAAAACTTGTAGTGAGGGTCAGTTGAAAGTAGCTGATGCAGGAGCATCTTGGGTCCTTGGCAATCCTGTGTCACAAAAAACAATTTGGATTTTGTCTGTGTTGCTTAGTTCCTAGTTTGACCGAGTTGGTTAGTAGTTGGTCAGTTTCCTTTAGTTACCAAGTGTGGTCGGTTCTCTCCTGGGTGGTCGGTTATTTCACTAGCGCTTGGCATTGCCTGTCTGCTGCTCTATTATCTTGCTCACCGACGGGTCTAGTTTTATTTCCTATTGTGGCTGACTTGTGCATTTATATTGGATCACATATTTAATGTTGGAATCCATCATTAGGAATCATGTGGTCCTAGATTTGACCATTCCTTTGGTTGATTGTGGATCTAAAGGTTGACTCAGCTCAGTAGCTTCTTGTATAAATGTAGATGTTTGGTTGTAGTTTAGAGGTAGTTTTGGGGGATAGAAGATAGTAGACATTATATTGGAGATTTGTGATAGATCCTCACATGTTTGAGGACTTCTATGATTCATTTTAATATCTAGCCTTAACTAGGAAGGCCTTACAACCTGGCATGTATGGTTCTATTTAATGATAATATATGAAAGATCTGGCATTCTCTCTCTCACTGTTGTTGTTTATTGCTTCCACATGCATTGTGCAAGCCTGGATCATTAAGGTGTGCCATTTTTTGGCCCCTCTTGCATCCTACCTTGCATCAGGCAGTATCAGAGAAAGTGAGATCTTGATCTAGGTCTGCGGATCTAGGTTTGCAGGTTCCTCTTGAATCCCTAGTTGAATTATTGTGGGGTTGCAGATTGTGATCTGACCTACAATTATAAAGGGTTTTCAAGATGGTTCACAGGAGGCAAGATGTAGATTCAAGATTGGCAGATATGCTAAGGCAGATTGCTGCTATGTTAGAAGCTGTTGAAACAGCCCAAAGAAGAGGCAAACATCTTGAAGATGTTAGTGATGATGAAATTGAAGAAGAATAGGTGAATGTAGAACCTATTCCTTTTATGGATCAAGATGAAGAAATGTTTTTGAAGGCTTTGACAAGTCTGAAGTCAACACCACATTTCAATCTTCCTGAGTATGGTGGAAAGTTAGATTCTGATGAATTGGTGGATTGGATCACCGAGATGGAAAAGTATTTTGAATATGAAAACATTCATAAGGATAAGAAGGTGAAGATTGCAAGCACAAAGTTGAAAATTTATTCATCCTTATGGTGGGAACATCTGTAGTTGGATAGAAAAAGGAAGGGCAAAGACAAAATCAAGGTATGGAGTAAAATTGTCAATAAATTAAAAGGAAAGTTCTTACCTTGTGATTATCAGATTAACCTAGTTCAGAGAATGAAAAGTTTGAGACAAAAAGATATCTTGGTAAAAGAGTATACTAAGGAATTCTATAGATTAGATATCAGATCTGGACATGATGAAGATGATGTGTAAAGAATTGGTAGATACCTGAATGGTTTGAGAGTTTCCATCCAAGAGGAAATTAGTATGGTCAAATTGGAGAACATTGAAGAGGCTTATCAATTTTCTTTGAAGGATGAGGAGAAATTGAACAAGAGACATGAGAAAAGACAAAGAGGAAGAGGTAGATCTAATGGTGAAAATGGTAGATCTGAACTAGAAAAGACAAATCTGGACAAAGACAAAACTGAGTGGAAAGGTGAAAGTTCTAGAGGTAGAGGTAGTAACTACTGAGGTGGTTATGGAAAAGGAAGTTTCTGAGGAACTTGTTACAATTGTGGAGAAGGACATAGATCTTTTGAATGTACATAGGCTAGTAAGAAGGTTGGTAGCAGTATAAATTCTTTGGTGCAAGAAGAGTCACCGAATGAACCTGAGAAAGAAAATAACTTGATGGTAAGCAGAGCACTTTGGAATGAAAGCAAGAAGGAAGATCTAGTAAGGAAAAAAAATTTCAAGACCAGATGTAGAGTTTCTGACAAAGTTTGGAAGGTAATCATTGACAATGGTAGCTTGGAGAATCTAGCATCTGAAGAGATGGTCACAAAATTGCAATTGGAAAGGTTGGTACATCTGAAGCCCTATCAAATTTCATGCATCAAAGATGAACATACACTCCTAGTAAGTGAACAATGTTATGTGAATTTGAAGATTGGAAAGTACTGTGATAAGGTGTTATGTGATATCATGCCTATGGATTGTTGTCATATTTTATTGGGTAGACCTTGGCAATATGATAGACATGCTATATATGATGGGAGATTACATAAGTATACTATTGTGGCTGATGGAAGGAAAAAAATATTGTTACCATTGTTGGAAGAACCTATTAGTAATGTTTGCACATCTGTGAAATTTTTTTTGATGGAAGGAAGAAAGTTTGTTAACTCTTTGAAGAGGAATGATGTATGTTTTGTTGAAATCCCTAATAAGCCGATTAAGAAAATAGAGAATAATGTCCCTGAGGAGATTGATAAGTTACTCACCAAGTATAGTGATATCATTTCTGATAATGTACCTGATGGTTTTCCACTGAAAAGAAGCATTGATTATTGTATGGATCTAATCCTTGGAGCTAGTTTACCAAATAAGGCACCTCATCGGTTGACACCTACAAAGAATCAGGAATTGAACCGACAGATTCAAGAGATGCTAGAGAAAGGTTTGATCAGAAAAAGTTTCAGTCCCTATGCAGTACCTATTGTATTAGCACCAAAGAAGAATGGAGAATGGAGAATGTGTGCTGATTCCATACCAATCAATAAGATAACAGTGAAGTATAGGTTTCCTATACCGAGAATGGATGACATAATGGACAGTTTGACTGGAGCAAAGTATTTCACAAAGATTGATTTGAAAAGTGGGTATCATCATATCAGTATCAAAGAAGGTGATGAATGGAAGACTACTTTCAAGACAAAAGAAGGTTTGTATGAGTGGTTGGTTATGCCTTTTGGTTTAACTAATGCACCGAGTACTTTTATGAGGTTGATGAATGAAGTTTTGAAGAAATTCTTGGGTAAGTTTTTGATTGTATATCTTGATGATATTTTGATATTCAGTAAGACCAGAGAAGAACATTTTTTGCATGTTAGACAAGTTTTGCAGAGGTTAAAAGAGGAAAAGTTGCTGATAAATCTAAAAAAGTGTTCACTCATGAAAGAAGAGATTGTGTATTCGGGATTGGTTATTTCAGCTGATGGTTTGAAGATGGATCCTAAAAAGGTTGAAGCTATTTTGAATTGGCCTACACCTGTGAATGCTAGTGAGGTAAGATCATTTCATGGTTTGGCAAGTTTTTACCAAAAGTTCATATGGAATTTCAGTTCAATTTGTAATGCTATGACTAAGACTATCAGAGGAGACAAGAGAGAATTCAAGTGGACACATGGAGATGATAGAAGTTTTGAGACTCTAAAGCAGAAGGTTGTTGAATTACCTATTTTGGCATTACCTATTTTCAGTAAAGTATTTCAAGTAGAATGTGATGCAAGTGGAAGTGCAATTGGAGCCATGTTGAGTCAAGAAGGTAAACCTATTTCTTTCTTTAGTGAAAAGTTGAATGATGCTAGAAGGAAATATTCTATGTATGATCAAGATTTCTATGCTATTGTCCAAGCACTGAAGAAATGGAGACATTATTTGATATCGAGTGAATTTGTGTTGTATAATGATCATAAGGCTTTACAATATTTGGGTAGTTAGAATAAGTTGAATCAGAGACATATGAAATGGGTTGAGTATTTGCAGAGTTATACATTTGTGATAAAGCATAAGAGTGGAGTCACTAACTGAGTTTTTGATGCATTGCGTAGAAGATCTTTGATGACCGAGATGAAAATTGAAGTTCTTGGTTTTGATGAGATGAGAGATTCTTATGAGTTTGACCCTGATTTTTCTAAGCCATGCAGAAAGTGAAGAGCACCTATTCAAGATCAACAAGACACTAAATGGGATGAATATTTTATTCAGGAAGGTAGTTGTTTAAAGGTATTCAGTTGTGTATACCGAGAGGAGTAATGAGAACTAATCTGATAAAGGAGAAACATAGTAGTGGTTTGGCTGGACATTTTGGTATTGATAAAACATGGAATTTGCTTAAGGAGAAATACTATTGGCTGCAGTTGTATAAAGATGTTCAAAAATTTGTGAAAAGTTGTGGAATTTCTCAAGTTGCAAAAGGAGTAAGTTAGAATACTGGATTGTATACACCGATTGTTGTTCCTGAGAAACCTTGGATTGACATCAGTATGGATTTTGTTCTTGGCTTATTGAAGACAGTAAGAGGTAATGATTCTATATTTGTGGTTGTGGATAGATTTTCAAAGATGGCACATTTTATACCTTGTAGAAAGACATTAGATGCAATACATATAGCAGATATTTTCTTTAAGAATATTGTCAGATTGCATGGATTACCGAGGAGTATTATCTCTGACCAAGACAGTAAATTTGTTGGTTATTTTTTGAAAACACTTTGGAAGAAATTTGGCACTGAGTTGAAATATAGTTCTACATTTCACCCACAAACTGACGGACGGACTAAAGTTGTGAACAGAAGTTTGGGAAATCTTTTGAGATGTTTAGTTGGAGACACACCAAGTAATTGGGATTTTGTGTTAGCACAAGCAAAGTTTGTATATAATAATTCAATGAATAGGAGTACTAGAAAGACACCATTTGAGATTGTGAATGGCATACAACCAAGAGGAATATCTGATTTGAGAGACATTTCTAATGAGAATAAGAAAAGTGTTGAAGGAGTAAAGTTTGTTGAGTACATAAAGACATTGCATGAAGATGTGAAGCTAAAGCTGGAAGATAGTAATCAGAAGTACAAAAATAGAGATGATAGATCAAGAAGACATAAAACTTTTGATGTTGGTGATGAAGTGATGGTTCATTTGAAGAAAGTTCAATTTCCTATTGGAACATATGGAAAGCTAAAGATGAAAAAGTTTGGACCTTGCAAGATTCTAAAGAAATTTGACAGTGGAAATTCATATGAAATGGAGTTACCTAATGACATGGACATATCACCAATTTTCAACATTGTTGATTTGTATGAGTATCATGAACCTGATAAAGAAGTAACCGTACCAACAGAATACCCTAATAAGTAGAATGATGAAGTTGAACAGATCTTGAAGGAAAGAGTTGGCAAAAGTACAAGAGGAAAATAGTATATGGAATATCTGGTTAAGTGGAAGAATAGACCGATGGAAGACAGTTCATGGATTTCACAGTCTGAGTTGGATGCAGCTCAAACCAAACCTACCAAATGATTCAGAGAATCATTTCAAAATAACCCCAGGTGTCTGATGTAGGAGTATCTCGGGTCCTTGGCAATCTTGTGTCACCAAAAATAATTTGGAGTTTGTCTGTTTTGCTCGGTTCCTACTTTGATTGAGTTGGTCAGTAGTTGGTCAGTTTCCTTTGGTTATCAAGTGTGTTCGGTTCTCTCCTGGGCAGTTGGTTATTTCACTAGCCATCGGCATTGCTTGTCTATTGCTCAATTATCTTGCTCATCGATGGGTCTAGTTTTATTTCCTATTGTGGCCGACTTGTGCATTTATATTGGATCACAGATTTAATGTTGGAATCCATCATTGGGAAGTGTGTGGTCCCAGATTTGATCATTCCTTTCATTGATTATGGATCTAAAGGCTGACTCATCTTGGTAGCTTCTTGTATAAATGTAGATGTTTGGTTGTAGTTTAGAGGTAGTTTTGGGTGATAGAAGATAGTAGACATTAGATTGGAGATTTTTGATAGATCCTTGCATGTTTGAGGACTTCTGTGATTCATTGTAATAGCTGGCCCTAATCAGGAAGGACTTATAGCCCAGCATGTATGGTTCTATTTGATGATAATATATGAAAGATATAGCATTCTCTCTCTCTCATTATTGTTGTTTGTTGCTTCTACATGTGTTGTGCATGCTTAGATCATTAGGGTGCACCATTTTTTGGCCCCTCTTGCATCCTACCTTGCGTCAGTAGCTCAGCAGTGTATCTATCAAACCATCCATCCTGGCATTGAACCGTCTACTCCATCAGCTCCGATTGGCCTGGTAAATACCAGTGACAACCTTGTTCTGCCCACGGAGTCACTGGAACGCTCGCAACCACGCTCGACCCAAGTGACCCCAAGGTGCACTAAGCATGACTAGGAAGCATTCTTTCGAGGCTCATATCTTAGACCTCGTGAGAGGTATCGACAAATTGTCAAGGGCTACAAGATCATGTTTTCAAGGTCTAAAGTAACCTCTCTCAATTTTTTGTGATTTGACTTCATTTTCATTTGGCAAGGTGGTCTCAATCAATGCCAAAACTTGCAGTGAGGGTCAGTTGAAAGTATCTTAGTAGTGTATCTTTCAAACTATCTATCCTAGCATCAAACCATCTACTCCATCGGCTCTGGTTGGTTGGGTAAACGCTAGTGACAACCACATTCCACCCATGGAGTCACTGGAATGCACGTGGCCACACTTGACCCAAGTGACCTAACAGCACAAGTGCTACATTTCTTTGTGGATTTAGTAAACCCCAATATGTTGAGTTATATACACAGTGAGTATATACATAGTATTGAAACAATGTAGTACTAAGTGGCTCAAGTGGGATTACAAGTTGGGTTAAGGGTCATGGGATCTATGACGTAGTAGAGTGGGTATATAGAGTATAATATCAGCACTTGTCTTTGTAATGTAGTAGATGGAGATATAAAATGTTATGTTAGGTGAATTTTAATGGTAATCAAGAAATATGGTTCATGGTTTTGCATGCTGGAGTTAGGATGTATATGGAAAAGATATATAGTTGGTCGAGAAGTTTGGGATGTTATAAGATGTGCATGCATGGCTTTGAGGACATAGAACATGTGTTGTGTATGGTAATGGAGTTGGGTTGTCCAAAGACTTAAAAAGATTGATTTTTTTGGTAGTTGGAAGATGTGGGCTATCATTGGAGCACACCTTAAATGAAAAATTATGGTTTTTATACGCAAGTCCAGTTGTGTTCTAATTGAGGAAGTTAACATTTACAAAGGTGGTTTGTAAATCTGAAGAGACTGATTGTCCCTTTGGGTGGGAGGTATAATGGTATGAAACATAAGAACATAGGAAATTTATAGAAGTCAAACCTCAAACATACTAAGCTCCATGAACAGGGTATTCCAGAGTAAAGAAAAACAAATGTAACTTCAACAAGATATAATTTAAATCATAATGATAATCATAGTCAAGATATAACTTCACCATTCAATTCTATAAACATGAATAATAAATATTTATATAAAAGATGACGCAAATATAACATAAAAAAGAACATGTTCTATATATAGAAAGTATCAAAAGTATCTCCATATACAAATATGGCACATGCCATTTCAAAATGTCTACAAAATCAATGTTTCAAGGTGTACAATGTGGCATATATGCCATCTCAAAATGTGCCAAGTGGCATCTCTAAATGACCACAAAACTAAAACTACATCCTATGTCATAGGGGGATCATCCAAATGTAGCCTCTTTGAAGAAGTGTTTGGCTCTGATTGATCCTGCATCAAAAATGAGTTCAAACCCAAGTTAGATTGCTTAGTTTATATGATTTGTACATACATACATACATACATACATACATACATACATACATACATACATACATACATACATATATATATATATATATATATATATATATATATATATATATATATATATATATATATATATATATATATATATATATATAATTCAAACACTAATTTAATTAAAATTATAACTTAATACAAATATCTATACCTGGCCTCTCGGTCGCCTACCACAACCAGGTGTCCTAGCATAAGTCTTTGGTAGCAAAGGGACCATGCCAACAATACCTACTCCGACCTATAAATATATATTTGCAATAATGAGATTAGTAGAGTGGTGCAATATAGAGTAATAAATCTACAAAATAGGATGATAGCATAATAAAATTACAAATTGATTGAACTAAAATTAAAACTTACATCCATTGATCCCTCATCTGGAATAGTGGGCTAGGTCAACAAAGATATCAAAGATTCTCATGGGCCCTCCCTCACACTGGGAGTAACCTATGAGAGTAAAAAGATTGTCAATTATATATAAATGTACTTCATCATAACAACCCTGGTTACAAAATACAAATAACAATATGTAAAATTCTACGTACAATCAGGCTATCACTCTGAATCTAGATGTCTGTCATCCTAGGCTCCTGAACCCATGTCAAGACATCATCAAGAGCCACACCCTATACAATAAAGTGCAAGTAAAATATTTATTACTACACAAAAGTGGCATACATATGCATGCATAATTAACCTTAAACAATTAATTACCTTTCCTTTGTCTACACATGAAGAAGGAATGCCCTCATGCCCCCCATTGACATCAGCTGTAGCCTGCAAGAGTACAATAAGATGACAATATATTAGTAAATGCATGAATTTTATTGCTCTAATTGAGAGAGATTTAAGCATGTACACCAAATGATATAAAAAAACTAATGGGCACATAGTTTATAATATATCGTATAGGTGTCAAGGCCAAATGAAATGGCTGAAAGTGTGGAGTCATCCACCTGTCTCAACTCCTCCTCTATCATCAACTGAACATAAATGGAAAAAATATATATACATAAGTGCATGCAATCATTAAAACTAATCTAAATAAATAATTTTTTTAAAATTAAATAAGTCATGTGACAAATTTATTTATAATGTTTACTCTTACCATATCAACAGGAGTCCATGACTCTGTGTACCCCTCCTGAGCACTCTCATGAGATGTATATGCTCCATGAGGTGTTGCAACTTCTGTAGCCACATCTCCTATATCCTCCTCATCAATAACATACTGATATGTATCAGCATTAGAAAGCGGTCTGAGGCACATATTCTTGCATATAATGCAAATATGGGGCTCGCATACATGTGAACTCCGGCCAGATGTCAATGCGCAAGCATCATCCACACCAAGAGGCAACAATGACCTGGTCTGTGTGATCAACTGATCACTCAGAAAATGAATGGCCCTAATACTTTGTGAGGCAGCCTCTACAATGATATCAAGATGTTGCATTGGAGGAGGGGTTGCGACATCAGTGGGGGGGACAAAGGTAGTGGCCTTTTTGTGCTAGGCAAATGGCCTAGTCTGAGGAGCTCCTCCACCCATGCCCATGTTGGGCCTCATACTCCAATAATTAACATTGTGACCAAGCACAAACTCAACATACAATTTTTTTATGAAATAGAAAGGCAGCTCCAAATTGCTATGGGGTGGTTTATCAAAATCCATCCACTAGCAATCCCAAAAGTGTGCGCATTGCTTCATTTATGCACCATTTTATTGATAATTTGGGCTTTTTGGGGTCAACTTTTAATCCGGTTTTAGGATTATAAAAAAGGGAGGCTATATCTTCCTTAGTTATATTAAGGGCCGCAACCCCATCATGGTCAAGCCCATCATCAAATTGGGCGTGCATATCATCATGCCAATGAAGAGCAGCATTATGTTGCTGCGTAAGGGTGTCAATGTTTTCAACAATGGTATTTAGGGTGGAAAGCATAGGAGCTAACATAGGTATATTCTCATATGTGTTTCTGAAGCCCTGTATAGTGTTCAAGTTCTCCTATATCAAATCCTCTAAAGATTGAGGGTTTTGAAATTGTTCTGGATTGTTTTGGCGATCGTTATTTGGTGGGGGAGGGTTATTGTCTTCATTGTTGTCAACCATGCCTGCTTAAATAATAAACAAATATAAATTTCAAATTGATTTCATATATTATTAAAAAAATCAATACAAAACCCTATTTTAACCAAAAAAACTACTAAAACATGAAAATGAAAGAAATTAATCAAGATATAGCAAGAATTTACTTACTGAATCAACTACAAAGTCAAATTTGTTGTTGGCGCAATCAAGTACCCAAAAATATCATGTATATGATACTTGGAGCCATTTTCCAAACCCAAAACATGAGGAGAAATGAGGAAAATGGCTCACGGGTTTTGATTTATGCCACAGGTTTCAGGTATCTAATTTTTTTGGGTACCCAAAAATATTAGGTACCCAATAAGGCTTGTGCTTTGGTGTCAGGTTTGCCTAGGTGTACTGACACCTAGGCCTACTAAAAAGTCAACATACATTTTCATGCGCTTTTGGATGACTGAAAAGTGGATTTTTTTACATCGCCACTTTTTGGCCCCTCATGATCTTGCACATACCCATGAGTGGGATCTACAATTGAGGCATAGATTTGACATATTATGTACTTCATTAGAATTGTATTGGCATAAAAAATATGTTAACAGTCAAATTATGATTAATGGATTATTGTCCACAATGGATTGTTGTCCATCTACTTGTTGTAAGGAAGTGAGTCTTCCTTTGTGTTGTATCCCTTGTATTTTAGCACTGAGCTCTATTCAATGTGCCTAAATGCATGTGCATTCCCCTTTTAATACTCCTAAGAGGGTAAAGTGATTTTAATAGAGTATATCATCTTGTGGGTTTAATCCCCACCATGGTTTTTCCCCTAAAAGAGTTTCCACATCAAAAATATTGGTGTTATGTGATAGTTATTATGTTATGATCTTTATTTTAGTGTCCATCATCCAGATCTAAGATTTAAGTATAAGAGTTGATTGAGGTTTTAAGTTTTGGGACACAACTAATTCACCCCCCCCACCCTCAGTTGTGTGTGGTGCCTTGTTTCTAACATTGTCAAGATTAGACTAAGGGAAATAATAAAAGGGAACCATCATAAAAAAAATATAAAACATCCACTCAGACTAGACAATAACGGCTATCTAGTCTTAAAATTCTACATTCCACCTTCTGTGAATTGCCATCTGCATGTGACAAGGAGGAACAAATCACCAAAGGGGATCGATCTTTTCCATATCGAGGCCTCCCATACTTTTTTGACTTTGAAAAAAATGTGTTAATGGGAGTCTCATCCCTAATTTTCTTAACAAATGCTATCTCTGATCTCAAATAAGGAGAAATGGAAAACCCTTCTTCAAAAAAATAATTTGTCCACTAGTCAAAACCCGCAGTCTCTTAAAATATCTCTCCAAAAGAGAATGAGCAGTAGGAACAAGAATTTCAATTCTATGGGTTCTAGGGGTTGCAGGGGAGCTTCTACAAAGGCCTTGAGACTAGTGAAGATGAAGACGATAGTGAAGATGATGTGACTAGAGGTGAGAAGTTCAGTGGGAATGTTGTTTTTTTATGTTGGTTGGGAGTCTTCTGGTGTTTGCGGGGCTGGTTTTCCTTTGCCCTTTCCAATTAGAGATTTTGGAGAATCTACAAAAGAAAACAATGAGATTGAAGGTGTGGATAAACACATTAGTAATCCTAATAGGCTTACAATATTGTTGTAGACACCCAAAACTAGGCAGGTGTCTTATAATCATTCAAATTTGTAAAATCTTAGCCAATTGCTCTAATTTTCATCAAAATGGATCAAATCAATTTTAAATGGACATTTATTAATCAAAATTGGACAAATTCATTTAAATCAAAGGAAAAATCAAATCATGACATCAAATAATTAAATACAAGCTTAAAGGGATCAATCACATTATATAATTGATTTTAATCAATTAATTGTATAGTTTTAAATCAAAAATCAAATTGAACCTATTCCCTTATATGGCTAATTTAATTAATTGATGGAATTTAATTAATCCTAATAGCTTTCAACATAATTTGAGCAACCAATAAGAATTGAGAACACAATGCACATGGATCACTCCAAATTGTTGAAATCTCAATCACACATTTTCAACTTTGAATCTCAACCACTCAAATTTGTCTATTTGTCCAAACCTTTGAGACAATCATTTAAATTGTCCCCCCATTTAAAAACATTTCAAAGATTTTGACTCAAGTAACTCTACCCCCTACCCTTGGGATTTTACTATAAATAGAAGTCATTTTGAGAGCATAATATACCAGAAAATTTGAATGCATAGCATCATCACTATAGGCAATTTGAGAGCAATTGAGCAATATCTTGAGCATTTTGAGAGCAAATAGTGAGATTTGAGAGCATTATCATGAGCATTTGAGTTAATCTTTGTATCATTTTGAGAATTGAGAGCTAGATTTAGGCATTTTATCATAATTTTCTCATTCTAGGATTGTCACTAGTAGAGAATAAGGTTGAGAGCTCTACTTGCCAAGCTTAGATAGAGAACCATGAGATGTTATGGATGTTAAATGAAATTTTTTAGATTAAATTTCCATTGTCTTTTCATAGAATTGTTGCTAATTTTCCTAATTTCATGAAGGTGTAAACACTCACACACAAATGGCACCCACCGTGGGGCTTTGAGCCTCATTTCTATCATTTTTATCAAGTTTTGTGTGTTTTTGGCTTCACTTTTACGTGAATTTTGCAGAAAATAGGAGAAATGCCACCTATGAAGGATCTAATAATGCTCATGAGCATTCTGACGACACCTAGAAGGAGTTACATGACGCCTATGGGATTCTTTCTATTCTATCTTTTCTTCTTCTAACACCTATGAAATAAAGTATTACGCCTGAGAGGGTAAAGCATCACCTAAAATTTGAGAAACAGCACCTATTAGTTGTTCTTTGCCGCATTTGATACTTTATCTTATGCAATTTATAGTTATTTTTAATGCTTAGCAACTAAAGGTTTATGCTTAGTAATTTTGAAAAGTTGCTTGAGTCATTGGAAAGTGACACCCATGAGCTTTAAAATCATGCCTACTAGCTTTTAACTAGCACTTGTTAGTTGTTCTTTACCTCTTTTGATATTCTATCTTACGTAATTTACAGTTATTTGTAACACCTGGCAGTTAAAGTGTTACGCTTAGTAATTTTTAAAATTCACTTGAGTCGCTGGAAAGTGATGCCTGTGATCTTTAAAATCATGCCTACTAGATTTTAATTGACGCTTATTAGCTGATAAATGTTGCCTAGAGTTTTTTGTTTAATTTTGTTGTCAGATTATTAATTTCTTCTTTCTAACTCTCTGTCTGTATTTTTCCTATAGATGAGCAGACACAAGAAAGTAGAGAAACTAGAGAGCAGAGTTACTCAAGAGAGCAAAGAGGTAAGAATTCAAACCAAACGTCAAAAATAAATCCATACTACTACAATTCTAGATAGTTTGGAATTAGAAGAAAAGCTTTACAAGAATTACATAAAGGTGTTGGATGCATATAAAAAGAAATTTCCTACTTTGAACTAAATTGCTTGCATTAAGTTAAAATTTTCTTTGCAAAATATGGTTAAGAACACTTAATTGCATTTCAATTTGTTCCTTTTGGTTTCCTTCACTTTGTATTGTTGTGTTGACTAATTTTTTGGAGGAGCCGAAATGGTAATGATAGCCACTAGGTAAGTAAGCAAATAAATGTCAAAAACTTCAAAAAAGTGCCTAGCCTTCGCTAGCTACAAAAGAGGTATTTTTCATATCAAGCTTGCTTTGCTTAAATTGTGGCTTTTCTTTGGATCTAGCTTAATAGGAAAAACCTTACTATTGTCCAAATTGAACAAACATTAGGCATATTCTCTCCACTTTGTAAAGTGGATCAAAAAACCAAACGTGTGAGTTCAACTTGGTAGAAAGAAAGGGATGAGGAATTAACCAAACATTTCATTTATAAGAATCTCTTTGTCAAGAGGTTGAAAAAGAACAAATTTTTCTTGAAGTGTTTGGAACAAGGAACAACAATAGGGATATGCTCTTCACTTTCTAAGTGAACCAAACTCCCAAACTTGTTGAACCAAGTTCAATTTCTTATTTTTCCATATATGCTAGATAAATTAGATCTTTAGAGGGCCTACCTCCCAAGAATTGCCTTGCAAGGATGGTGAGAGGGAATGACCCAAAGTGGGAGACAATTGTTTTAGCCATGATACTATCCGACCCACTATAAACAAATACACTCTTCCTTAATAGGATAGTGACTAGGTTGTGTGCAAGTATTCTTCACTTCCTCTAGTAGTCCTTTGGATTGCACCAAATCATGCTTTCGTGCATGTGGGAAGCCCACAAGTGGGTAAAAGATCTTGACATGATCTAGAATGGAGGTGTTCATTAAAAATCCTGTTAAGTAGTAATCTACCTTTTAGAGCCAAAAGTGTTTAAAAGCCAAATCTAACTTTAGGTAGATTGCTTGGAAGACATTCTTGTTTATACTTGTGAAAATGATCGAGAACATACACTTTTAGTGTGGTTTTAGGGATATGCTAAAAATTTGATGTGTGTGTTGTGTTTGTACCTTATTTTCAAGAAGGAATATTTCATAGATCTAATCAAATCACTTTTAAAAATCAAAATTTACAACCTGAACTACAAAGTGCCACCTACACACAAAGAAAAACCACTTATACACAATAAAGTTATGCCTGTGACTAGTAAAACAACACTTGTAAATGATGAATTCACACCTGTGACATTTTAAGAAACACCTAGAAAAAGTTAAGAAATGCCTATCAATAGGAAAAATCCGCCTGCTCTCTACAGAGTGCCGCCTAGGCAAAGTCCAGTAACCGCGTGCTAAGTTTTAAATCAAACCTACACACAAGAAAGTGACGCCCAAAAACAAATAAGGGAAAAAAGTGGATATTTCTTAGGGTTTTCAAAAAAATTGGATTTCATATCTGAATACCCTTTTGGACGTTCTATCTGTTCCAATATCCAACCTGGTCAGAAATCCTGGTTTTAAACATTTTTGAAAATTTTGTACGAATTTGGCCACAAGCAAGTATGTAAAGAAAACCTTTCAATCAGACGAAATGTATCTAAGGCAAGAACTTCCTTTTCTAAGTGACACATTTACCTCCTCAAGAATACCACAAGAACCCATCCAAGGGGTAGAAACCAACATGAATTTTCCTTTTGGAAACTCGGGTTCGGATCAAACCAACAAAAATGGAGGAGGCATTGACCCAAATAATCTAGGGTCAAATAACAACAATGGAGGAGGAGGAATAGACCCTAACAATCAAGGAATTAACAACACTAACAATGGGGGAAATGGTGAACCAACTGCTGAAGATGCAACTGATGAAAAGGTTAATGAAGCCATACAAAGCCCATACTTCATGAAGCTCATGGAAAAAGTGTTAGGAAGAGATAAGGAGAAGTATTTTCTAGACCTAGCCCGAGAAAATCTTAAACTCCCTCATGACTACGATGTCAATCAACTTAAGGGAAAGGAAGTTGAAGATAGTCTGATTGATATCATGAACAAGTAGTTTAAATTATTCCAAACACAATTGGACACAATGAAGCAAAGTGGGGCTCCAAAACCCTTTTCAATAGAGGCATTGTGTCCTTTCCCATTTGACAAGATTTTAATCATGATACCATTCCCTAATAATGTGGTCTTTCCTAAGTATGACAAATACGAAGGAGCATCTGATCCCCAAGATCATTTAAGGGAATTTTTTGCATTGAGCTTGGAGTTCATGCATGACACTACTTAATGAGGTTGTTTCCTAGAAGTTTGGGAGGCATGGCCATGGAATGTTTTTCAAAATTACCTTTGGGCATTTGAACTTTTGAAGAGTTAGCTACTAAATTTGTAATGCATTATTCATATAATATCAAACATGAGGTTACAATGATTACCTTGTGTAACACCAAGCAAAGAGAGGGAGAAGGATTCCTACTTTTCTTACAAAGATGGAGAACAATATTTGCTAGATACCCTCAAAGTGTATCAGAAAAGGAAAATATGGACATCTTTATAAATAGCTTGAGTAATGAAATGAACTATCAGTTGAAGCTGCAATTTCCTAGGTCTTTTCAAGATCTTATTCAAAATGGAGTGACTATGGAGGAGGTATTGGTTAAAAGTGGAGGACTAAAGCTTTACAAGGATAATAAGAATCACAACAACAACAATACCTCCAACAACAATAACAATCAGAATAAGAATCCTCCTAACAAATATAACCAATTTGGGTTGAGGAACAACAAAAAAGGTGTGGTCAATTATGGGGTTGTTGATGCTAATAATTTGAAACCCACTCCTTTTACTCTCATGAGAACACCTACTCAAGTGAATAATGTAGATCAAGCCCCCAAAGTGTCTTTTAATAACAATACCAATAATAACAATTTTAGGAATAATCGAGGGGCTAACAAGCCTAATTCATTCCTTGCACCATCTCCCAAGAGGACATTCACACCTTTGGGTGAACCCCTTGAGAATGCATTGAGAACTCTCATTGCTAATAAGATTATTGATTTACCTAGAGCTCAACCATATGAACCACAAAACAAGCCCAATTGGTGGATGGAGTCTAGTCATTGTGAATACCATAGAAATAGAGGACATACAACAAATGATTGCTTGCAGTTGAAAAATGTGGTACAAGATTTGATTGACAATGGTATGATCAAGATAGAAGGGCCTCAAAATAATGAGGATCACATGGCCTTTAAGAAACCTTTCTATAACCATGAGAAGGGTGAATCTTCCAATTCAAATAAACAAGGCAACAATAATGTCAATTTTGTTGATCATTATGATAACATTATCTAGGCAGGAGCATGTTGTCAATGTTGTTGTAATCAAGGAACAACCTAAAAAGGAAACATCTTATGCTATCACTAGGGGGAAAACTTCAAGGATTATCCTACAAGGGGTTGATCCTAAACCTATTGGTCCCACACAATCAAGTATTTTGGCTAAACAACCATCTACAACAAAAAATCCATATAATTTGGTGGACCAATTACAAAAGACTCCGGCTCAAATTTCTTTTTTGGAGTTGTTTAAATTATCTCCAAATCACAAGGAGATCTTGCAAAAGGCCTTATTGGAGACTAATTTTCCTATTAACTTGGAGGAAAAAAAATTTCAAAACATGGTGGGACACCTTATTGCACCACATTGTCTCTCATTTTCAGAGAAAGATGATATGTCCATCACTCATCCTCAAAATTTTCCTTTGCATATAGAAGTTCTCATTCAAAGACATAGGGTTAAGAGAGTTCTCATAGATGGGGGAGCTGGTTTTAATATTTTCACTTTAAACCTTTTCAAGTCCTTAGGTTTATCTGAATCTTCTATTGATCCTAAGAATCAAATTACCATTAAAGCTTATGATGAGGAGGAGAGATCTTCAAAAGGCATGATTGTCTTACCTATTCAAGTTGGGCCCATCAAAAAGGACACCATATGTCAAGTCATAGACATGAAGTTAACTTATAACATCTTATTGGGCAGGCCATAGATACATGAGATGCAAGTGGTTCCTTCTACATACCATCAATGTATCAAATTTCCACACATGGGAGAAGAAATCACAATTGGAGGGGATTCAAATCCTTTTCAATATTGCAGCACATTGAAGCCTCTTCATGAATTATTTATTCCTCATAATAGCGAAGGGATTGTTCCAAATACTACCATTGAAGAAACTAAAGGTGATGATCCTAAGTTAACATCAAATATTACCTCTACCTCAAACCCTATTCAAACTAACTCAACTACATCGGCTAAGGGAAAAGAAAAAGTGAGTTATGAGGGTCCAAGTTCAAATGAGAATTTAGGAAAAACATACACACCAAAGGTGGAACTTGCTAAACCTGCCAAAGAGAAGAGAGACAAATCCAAAGAAGACCACTATAACCAAATGAGTGAGATGATGCACAAGTTCAAAAAAAAATGTAGAATCAATTCTAAAGGAGTAGGGGAATATTTTGTTTCCCTATTTGATTTACCTACTTCCCCAAAAACACATGGAAAACCTTCCAAGGCACATCCTCCTCACAAATACAACTCTCATTTTGTAAGAGAGAGTGACAAGTCATCACTTGAGAAAGAAGACGATGAGGTTCTACAATGGCTTTACAAAGATGAAAGTGATACTTCAAACAACCCCGTGGAAAGAATTCAACACATCAATATCCAAACTGACCAATATGGAAAGGGGTTTGAAATTATGCAAAAAATGGGGTATAAGGGAAGAGGACCCTTAGGTATGATAAATAAAGGTTTCCTTGAACCTATTGAACCTTCTTGGAGATCAAAGGAAGAAAAATCAAGAATAGGTTATCAACACAAAGGAGAAAGTTCTAGTCCTATGCATGATTTTTATGAACAAGTGAATGTGATAGAGTCTGATATTGATAGTGATGATTCCAAAGAATATGAGTGGGATTCTTTATCTGAAGACTCTCGCCATGACAAAGAGACTTTCATAATGCATTCTTATACTAATGTTCCTAAAGAACAAACTCAAGATAGTGAAGATCCGGAGATAATTCCTACATACATACAGCCTGATCCATAGGAATCTAACATAGGGAAAGAACACATTAATTATCCATGGGTAGGTGAACCTTGGGTTCCTTCATGGTTGGATGATTCAAATGGTAGGTTTAACATGCATGTCTTCTTTCATGTAGAAATCTTAGAGGACTCAAGTGAAGAAAAATTTAATCCTTCTTCCATGCATCATCTTGAGCAAGCTCATGTTATTGACCTTAATGATACAATGTATGAACCATCTAATGAGTTCATGTCCTTAACCCCAACCAATGAAAACTTTCTAATTGAATCTTTATCCTTAATGCATCCCAAACTTATTGATTGGGACTTAACTGAACCAAATTATTTACTATACTTTCCCAATGACCAAGAAATGACACAATACCTAAATGCGGTTGAGCCCTCTTCCACCAATGAATTTAATCCAAACATGATGAGAAAGGAAGGGGTCCAACCTCTTAATCAAAAATTAAAAATTAAAAAAATTAAAAAATTGAAGAGTTCTAGTGGTGAAAACCACCATGTGGCAGTACTAGAACCAAGAAAAGTAAAAATAAAGGATATTTTTGATGGTGAAAACCCAACTGTGGCACCTAAGGAAGAGAGGTTGGATACCTTACCAGCACATGAGGAAGAAAGATCACCAATTCTTATAGAGCCAACAGAGAAAATCAATACTGGAACCGAATTAGAGCCCAAATTCATACATTTAGCAGCTTCACTTACACTTTTAGAGAGAAAGGATTTCATTGAATTTTTCCAATAAAAGAAAGTGAATTTTGCATGTTCCTATGCTGACATGCTAGGATTAGATCCAAACTTCATCATGCATCACTTAAATGTCAAACCAGGGGTTAAACTTGTCAAGCAGAAATTGAGGAAAATGCATCCACACATAGCTCTTCTAGTCAAAGCAGAATTGGATAAATTGTTGAAGGTGGGGTTCATAAGAGCAATTGCTTATGTGGAATGGATATCAAATATTGTACCAGTTACCAAGTATGACAAATCCATTTGCATATGTATGTACTTTTTAGATCTTAATCTTGCATGTCCCAAAGACGACTTTCCACTTCCAAGTATAGATGCAATAGTGGACTTAATAGCTGGTCACTCCATGTTTTCATTGATGGATGGTTTTAGTGGATACAACCAAATTAAGATTACACCTAAAGATCAGGAAAAGACAACCTTCACATGCCCTTGGGGAACTTTTTGTTGGAATTTAATGCCTTTCAGCCTCAAAAATGTTGGAGCTACTTACCAAAGGGCAATGACTACCATTTTTCATGATATGATGCACACCTTCTTAGAAGATTATGTAGATGACATATTGGCTAAGTCATATCAAAGAGAGGATCATTTAAAAATTCTTGAGAAGATATTTACACGCTTGGAACAATTCAAAGTAAGGCTCAATCCAAAAAAGTGTGCCTTTGGTGTTCAATCCGAGAAATTATTAGCATACATAGTTTCGGCGAAAGGCATTGAAGTGGATCCTGAAAAGGTTCAAGAAATCATGGACATGGAAATTCCTAGAAACATTAGCCAAATGAGGTCTCTTCAAGGAAAACTTCAATCAATAAGGAGATTCATTTCTCAACTAGCTGAAAAGTGTCACTCATTCACTAGATTTCTCCACAAAGACACCATTTTTACATGGGATGAAGAATGTGACAAGGCCTTTACTTTGTTGAAGACTTACTTAATCAATCCACCAATTATAATGACTCCTATCAAATGAAAACCATTTCTTTTGTACATATCATCAACTGAGAGGTCTTTAGGAGTTCTTTTGGCACAAGAAGATAATCAAGGAAAAGAGAGAGCTATTTATTATTTGAGTTGAACATTGATTAAGTATGAATTAAACTACACATTCATGGAAAGAGCATGCCTAGCTATTGTCTTTGCTTCCCAAAAATTGAGACACTACATGTTGATGCACAAAGTGAAGCTCATTGCAAAGATTGACCCTTTGAAATACTTGCTTAGAAAAATTGCCTTAACGGGAAGAATAGAAAAATGGGTCATGGTGTTAAGTGAGTTCGATATTGAATATGTGGATAGAAAGGAAATTAAAGTACAAGTGATAGAAAATCACTTAGCTTAAAATCCATTAGTTTCTACACACCCTATTCAAGTGGAGTTTCCTGATGCAGCAATTCTCAATATAGAAGCTAAGACATGGAAATTATACTTTGATGGTTCATACACACAAGGAGGTTCTGGAGCTAGCATATTGTTGATTACCCCTCAAGGGTATACTATTCCTAAATCATACAAGCTCTTATTCCCATGTACCAACAACATAGCTAAGTATGAAGCTTTAGTCATTGGTATCAAGATGGCTTTAGAATGGAATACTACTAAGCTACAAGCGTATGGTGATTCTCAATTAGTGATCAATCAAGTCAATAATGAGTACAACACAAAAGATGAAAAGTTAATGCCTTACAAGACAATGATTGATTCTTGGAAAAAATACTTTGTGTTGATAACTTTTGAGAAAATTCTAAGAGAAAAGAATAGAGTCATCGATGCAATGGCTACCTTGGCTTCATTACTCCAAAAGCCTGATCAAAATGAAAGGTACGAATTCTTGGTGGAGGAGTTGGAAAAACTAGCATTTGACCTTCCTGATACCTAAATTATTTCTCTACTTAATGGACATGACTCAATTTGGTACGGTCCTATTTACACATACCTTAAATACCAAGTATTACCCTTGAACCAATCCTGAGCCCAAAAATAACACTTCATTAGACAATCAGCTCGTTATATTATCATTTCCGACACATTGTATCGTAAGGGTCTTGACGGAACTTTACTTAGATTTATAGAGGAAGAAGATTCTAAGGTAGCTTTACGTGAGGTCCATGAGGGCATTTGCGAGTCACATTCAAGCAGGTTAAACTTAGCTAAGAATATTCTTTGCATGGGGTATTTTTGGAAAACCTTAGAAAAGGATGCTTGTCACTTTGTTAAGATATGCACAAAATGTCAATATCATGGTGATATGATACATGTACTGGCTCAAGAACTACATCCTTTTGTTACACCTTGGCCATTTTATCAATGGGGGTTTGACTTGATTGGCGTGATTTATCCACCTTCATCTAATGGGCACAAATATTTTATCATGGCTATGGAATACTTCACTAAATGGGTAGAGGTCATTCCTTTGATCACTGCTATAGGGAAACAAATCTCTATGTTCATCCTTAATCACATCATTTGTAGATATGGTATTCCTCATGCCATAATTACCGATAATGGAAAACAATTTAAGAAAAAAGATATGGATGAGTTTTGTGATACTTTTCATACTACCCATCACTCTTCTTCCATTTACTATTCACAAGGAAATGGACAACCTGAGGCTACTAATAAGAATATCCTTAAAATCTTGAAGAGATCGGTGAACAAATTAGGAAGAGATTGGCATGTACAAATCAACCCATCTTTTTGGGCTTATAGAACTAGTATCCAGACACCTACAAGAGCTACACCATATTCATTGGTTTATGGAGCTGAAGTTGTTCTATCTTTGGAGGTTGAAATCCCATCCCTAAGAGTATCATTACAAGGATTAGTAACATATGAGGATTATAGGGTTGTCCGACTTCAACAATTGGAATTGTTAGAAGAACAACAAGCTTAAGCCTACGAACATCTGAAAGTGTACCAAAATAGGATTTCAAGAAACTATAACAAGCATATTAAACCAAGAGTCTTTCAAGTGGGTGATTTAGTGCTAAGGGAGAACCCTAAAAATCAAGTAGAAAGGGAAAAGAAGGGTAAATGGGAAGCAAATTGGCTTGGTCCTTTTATTATTGTTTCTTCTTTTGGAACAGAGGCTTACAAATTAGCCAACTATGATGGGGAAGAATTACAAGAGCCCATTAATAGCATCCATTTAAAGAGGTTTCATACCTAATCAGATAAGAGAGTATCAGATGAAAGAGTATCAGACGAGTGTGTATCTGATGACTCAAACATCACTTTTGTACATGAGAAAATCAAAAACATCAAAAATATTGAGAAAAGAAAAAAATGAAGAAAAATGAAAAAAGATAAAAAAGTGCCTTGGTGAAAACCTAGCAATAGGTGCCTTGGTAGCAAAAAAATGAAAAAAGAGAAAAAAGAGCAATAAACCCAAAAGGTGAAAACTTGGCAATCAAGCACTTTTTGTTCCCCTAAGTCTTTCCTAGTTGCATGTGTACATATCGCATTTCCATCATCTCACTTGTAAATCTTCATTGCATCTGTCATTTGTGCATAGTCATAATAAAACCTTTCAGATGCATTGTTGCATTTTTAGAATTCATATTTCCCTAAGTTTGTCACATGATCACATCTATCACTTGGGGGTAGGAAAGGATTGGATTTTTGGTACAAGCAGATTCAATAGTGCTACTTTCGGTCACACATCAGAGAGGGAATTATCAGAGCTTCAAAAGAGAGAGGATTTTTGTTGAACCTTTGATGGATATCATTGTTCATAACCAAGTATTTTGATCCTACAACTTGATCCTTGAACTTCATTGACTTTATTATTCAGGATTAAAATTGACATCACTTAAATGATCAGAATGTTCGGAAATTATTTTTGGAAAATCTTGATACATTGCAAAACACTTGAAGCTTTTTGATGATCTTTATTGAATTTCTTCTTATTGTGTCTTTTTAGCTAATCTATGATGTTTTGACTAGATTGGCGATGATGGAGACGTGATATTTTTCCTTTCCTTTGAGTGACTATCTTGAGGGAGATCCAACAACTTATGTGAATTCATCTAATGACATGGTCATCAAAGAACCATAGAGGAATTTCATATAGGGTGGAGGGTTGACCTTTGTTTTTTTATGCAAACGGAGACCTTGGCTACTTAGATCTTCCATATTTTAATACCAAAATCCAATTGCAACATTGAATCCGTTGAAACTGGTATTCATACTCCCATAGTTAGTTTCAACTAGTGAGGGTTGTACTAGTTTCCTAAAAGGTTACCAAATGTGATAAAGTAGTATTCATATCATCATGATGTGGTTAGTGATGGTTGTACTTACTTTTTGGTCCCACAATGCTCAATGATGAAAATATTTCTCTTTGGCATTTCTTTGCTAAAAGCTAGTGACAATTAGTTGCATTGCGTTGCATTTTCATGTTAGATTAAGTGCATGGTTTATAGTATTTCTCCAAGGGAAAGGGGTTTCATTCATTTATGATCTTGATCAATCATTAAAAAAGGGGGGTTCAATTAAAAACCTTATCCTTGGTTAAAATCAATAATGTGAGATTATCTTTTGCATTCATTCATAGCATTATTCATTATTCATTATCCTTATATTTGAAAAGAGAAAAAGAAAAAGATTCATTAATCATTCATAATTTGCATAAATTTAGTTAAGGATGGCATTTAAAGAGTTTCATACATCAAAAAATCAAAAACATAGTTGCATTCATTATATATCTATATTTCCATAATAAAACATTTGCATCCATACAGTGAAAATCAGAAAAACATATCAAAGTTAAATTATCATTTGCATTCATTTATCTATATCATATGTAAGATAAATTGCATCCATAGCACAATAAAAAGTAAATGCATCATAAACATCATATAGAACTACATATAAAGATAATCTCACATAAACACATCATGAGAATCAAGGAAAGTCCATCATCATATAAATGTCCATAACATCAAAGATCCATCAAATCTGTATACCAAAGATACAATATCATCGACAAAAGGATACATCAAAGTCCTGATCAATAAATACATATCACATGATACAAATCATCAACAAGGAAGATCCATAATCAATCATCTCAAGATCCTATAGGGGCACCCGCTCCATCACCTGTACCTGATCCATCTAGTCCCCTGTCACCTGATCTATTCTGAGTAGGAAGAGGAGTCTGACTAGTACTAGCAACACTCGACATCTGAGCCATCATAGTCATAAACTATTGCATCATAGTAGCTACCTACTCCAGTCAGCCAACCACTGATGTCAGACCTGTCTATAATGTCTGCACATCCTATGTCAGAGCATCTCTACCAAGAGAAGCCTGTGAATTCTGACCCATATCCTGAGGCCTAGGTATTTGAGGAGGCACTTGTTGTCCCAGAATCTATCCATGTTGTACCAATGGAACCTCTTGTGGTTGTACCAAGGGAGCCTATCCTTTGGGAACCTATCATCTGACTCTCTACTTTCCCCATATCTCTACAGCTCTAGGCTATACAAATCCAAGTCACTGTCCCTACTGAGCATGTCTGACATCTATATCCCTAGCCCTAAAGTGACCACCTCATCCTCTACCTATAACCCTTGGAGTTCTCTATGCTCTATGAGTGTGGTGTCATCTAGGTCTATCCACACCATCCCCATCATCATCTCTACCCTTGTCATTTGATCGCTCATCCCTGTTTGGGATCAGCTCTGCAGGATATGTGAATCTCAAAAATCTATTACAGGAAAACCACTCTCTATACTCCACAAACATCCCAGCATCTGCCACATGGTCTAACATGTCCCATCTAATATATATCAATCTATCAATTTAATCACATGTGAATTGGAAGTCAATCTACGCACCCCACATCGATCTCTCTACCTAGACTTGAGCATATAATGCCATACCCTAGGGCATATCATGATATCGGCCATACTGCCTAGATACTCAACCAAAGTAGAATCTCTCAATCATGAGTGGTGATTGATCTATCATCCATCTTAGTGCAAAAATTTATGGGAGCTCATCATCATCCTCCCGCCAACCCTCACAAAATAGATATGATCTCCATACTACCTGATCTAGATCATCAATCATGCAATGCCAATACTCTAGTTTTCCCAGATGATGTTGGACAACCATGCCAGTATACAAAAATGCATATGGATAAATATGACCTCAGGTATGTGCTGATACTAGTCTAGTAATGGGAAGATGCTCCCATATCCATAACTGCAACACAACTGCACCTGCTGACAATGATGCACTCAATCTATATACAACCTCATGAAAATCATGATATAACTGTGCTAGTACATAGGAACCCCAATCAAGATGCTGAGGGTGTGAAATCAAATCCTCTTAAATACGGCCCCATCCAATGGAGAATCCTCAACCTCGTCGGTCTGGAAGCAATAAACCTCCTATCAGAGCACCTAAGACCGCTGACAATGTAGGGAAAGAAGCAAACTGTGTCCATGTAATCATATCATCTTTGATGGTTTATCATCTTAAAATGGAAGCACTTCCATGTTAAGAGCATTTAGCCCTCCGAGTAAGTGGTTTTGGGTCATGTTAAGTGCCTTGATTGGGTCTTTGCATGTATTTGGCTTTCCCCCGCTTTCCACTTCTTCTCCGCACTTGATTTCTTCATTCTAGGTGAAATTAGGGTTAAGGTCTTAAGGACTTTCTTGATTTTCCCTCTTCTATGGCTCTATTTTCTAGGTAGGATTCAAAAATGAGATCTCCTAGTCTATCATCACATCATTCAGAGGATTTTCTATCTGTTCTTGACACTGGGTCCTGCTCAGACATCAAATCTTGCATTTCTAGCATCCCCTGGAACTCCTGCTGAAAATTCTGACAAAGTTAGAGTTTGAGGTCAAATTTGACCTCAACCCTGACTAGGTTAGGGTCGACCTCAACCTTGACCTCTTCTTGCTAGAATTTAAAAGTTTCATTTCCTGCTAATTTGGCTTTCGGGAAAGTTATTTCTCGTTTCGGGTTGGCTGTTTCGGGCTCCAAAATGGTAAATCCTTTAATGGTATTTAATCAAGGTATATTTTCTAAAGGTGAGGACCTAATTGGGATTTAATTCTTCAAGGTGGCCCATCTAGAGGAGTGTGCCCTAGATCACTATAAAAGGAGGCCTTCCTCTCTCATTTTCATAGCACATTCACATCGAGTTTTCTCAATCAAGTATCTAGAGCTCTCAAGTGCAAACAAGTCTTCAAGCATTCAAGTGTTCAAGCATTCATCCATCAAGGAGTTCCATTGTTAGCTATTGAGGGATTCAATCTCCTTGGAGCCCCCTTGAAGATCCATCCTTCTCCATTCATTCAAGCCTTCTCATATGCAAAGATCAAATCAAGATTGGTGTTGAAGATCAAAATACCATTGATTGGAGACATCCTACTTTCATTGAAGCATTCTTACTTGTGGATTTGAGGATTCAAATCCTCTACAAGGACTTCAACATAAGCGAGGTGATTTTTTTCAATTACTTTGTTTATGCACCATATATTTCAATTCAATTTCAAGGTTAATTCCTAAATTAGGGTTTGACTAAGGCAAACCCCACCATACAACCAAAAACCCCCATTTTCTTGCAGGTATAGGTGTGAAATCTCAGATCTGAGAGTGAATTCAGATACCCTTTTCGGAAATCTTTCAGGATCTGTGAATAGAATCAGAATCAGACTTCAAATAAATAATGTGGTCTTTGACCTTTTAAAAGGTCAAAGTCGACCTATGTGAATTTGGAGAAAAGATTTATGGGTTTTGTCTGCCTCGGCATTTCCAGTCCAGAACAGGTGACAGAATCTTTAGAAAGTTCATACAGAAGCCAGAATTCAGCATTTTCCAGATCTACCCTAATTCAAGGTTAGTATTTGCACTTCAATTATTTCAGATTTCAAGATTAATCCAACTATAGGGAAGTATAGGGTTTCTCTCCCTCTTTCATATTCTTCATAGATTGATTCAATTGTGTATTAACCTCTTGGTTGATCAAATTGGATCTCTCTTTTGGGAATTTGGATTTAGGAGTGAATCTTACATTTACCCCACACACACACAAATAGAGGTGATTCCAAATCACATCTATTCATTTTGGTGAACCCGACTAGCTTACTCTCTTTCTTTTTGGTGTTAGATTCCCTTTTATCTTGTTAGTATTAGATTTGTCCTTTGTGATTGATCTTGTATGCTAATTAGATTTCATATTCATGCATTATGTATTCTTAGTTTAGTTGATTTTCATTATATTGATTTATGAGCTTTACTACCACTAGTCCTACTTATAACATTTCGGTTAGAAGAAGTCGTAGACTCATGGGTGCCTTTGAGCCTGAATCTTCTCCTTTCCTTAGGATTCCTGATGATAACTTGATTCTTCATGATTCTAATCCTCCTATGGAGAAAAACTCTTCTCACTCATCACATGATGAGGATGATGCTTTAAGGGTTCCTCCTGAACAAGTCCAAAAACTTTCCACTGAACTTGATAAAATGGGTAATTGGCTTCTTCAAGAAAACCATGGTCAAGATTCTATTCAAGCTATAGAGGCTCTTAAGAAATTTCTCCATGATAGTGATCAAGGTGTTAACCTCTTGTGTGGTATTACTCATCATGTGCATTCCAATGTTAAACCTTTAACTCAAGAGGCTCAAGATTTAGGTTTCACTACTCCTATCACTAGTGTTGAACCTCCTTCTAATCCTTTACCTAGTATTCCTATATATACTCCTCCTTTTGTGACTATGACGGCTCCCTCTATTCCTATGAGTGTTCCTCCCATGTTCCTTCCTACATCACAACCTTCATATCATAGTGTTCCTTTCACTTATTCCACTCCACTTCCAACTATAGTTCCTAGTGTTCCTCCAGTTGTGTCTTCTATTCCTGCAGCCTCTTACACTTTCCCTGGTGTGTCTAATGTTGCTACTACTCCTATTTCCTCTAATGATTCCACCATCATCAGTTTGGCTCAAACTGTATCATCCTTACAACAACAACTTGCTTCCTTAACTCAAAACAAGTTTAGTATTCCTACATGTGACATGGGAAGTCCTTTGTCTAGGGATATTATCCAAACTCCTGTTCCTCAGCAAGTCGATATGCCTTGTCTTGAGAATTATAATGGAAAAGGGGATCCTATTCATCATGTTAAAACATTCCAAATCCTTTATAGTGATTATGCTCATGACCATAGGATTTTAGCCAAACTGTTTGCTCGAACATTTCGTGACAAGGCCTTACAATGGTATTGTTCCTTGCCTCCTTATTCCATTGATTCCTTTCCACAACTTGCTAATGCCTTTATAAAACAATTTCAAAACAATATTGGCCCGTAAGTGTCTTTGACTGATTTAATGCATTGTAAACAAAGTGCTAAAGAAAAATTGACTAAATTTATTGGTAGATTTAAGCATTTGCATGCTCAGATTTCTTATCCTATTCCTGATATTGATATTCAACATATGTTTATTTCTAATTTGCAAAAGGATATTAGAGATAAGATTATACTTACTAAATTTACCTCTTTTCAACAACTTTGTGCAGTGCTTCATCATTATCAATTACAAGTGAGTCAGTTTGAGAGCACCACTCCAATGGCTCCTGTTCCAGTTGATAAGAGTGATGCTGCTCCTAATCCAAATAAGTTTCAAAAATTCAATAATTATGTAAAGATAAACAAACAAGCGAATGCAGTTGTTGATCAGGTTGCTATTGCATCTCATAATGCCACTTCTGCATCCACTACTTTTCAATTAAATTGTACGTTTACTCCTCTTTCTGAAACTTTACATGCTATTATGAATAGGTTGTTAGCTACTAATATGATTACTTTACCTCCTATTCGACCTCTTTTACCTACTATGATTGCATCTAAATCTTTTGATCAAAATGCTTTTTGTCAATATCATCGTCAGAATGGTCATCATACTAAGAGATGTTATTCTTTAAAACATAAGGTCCAAGATCTCATTGATGCTAAAGCTTTATCTGTTGATAATCTGGATAGTAGTGGGAATAAATCTATCTCTCCTAATCAGAACCTTCAAATCTGTATGAATCCTTTACCTACGTATGATACTAATACTATTGCTCAACCATCTGCTATGGAAATTGTATATGATTCAAAGATGGATGATCTTAATCATGTCATTAATCAAGTGGAGCATGTTGCTAAATCTATATCTCCACCTCAACCTTCACTTCAAGTTCTATCTCAACCTTAAGATAAACCCAAACCTAAAGTGAAACCTCAACCTAAACCTTGACAAAAATTTAAGGATAAAAGACCTCAGGAACTTTTGATTACCTTTGATGACTCTAAGATTGTTAAGGCTCCTGATGGTCCCCTTTATATTGCTGCTAGGGTTGCTCAGATACCTACTCATGGTTGTCTTGTTAATCCTACCTCCTTAGTCAATGTTATCACTGAAGAAAATATTTTTATGAAAATCTTACAACGTGACTTCTATGATACATCAGATGTGTGGATTCAAACTTGTAATGGTTTTCTTTATCCTTCATTTAGTTCTATTACTTTACCGGTTGAACTTTTTGGAAAACTTGTGAACACTACCTTCATTGTAGTTCCTACTTCTGATCAATTTCAAGTTAAGCTAGGTTTTCCTTGGTTAACTACCATGCATGTTGTTGCTTCCCCTATACATAAGTGTCTTAAGTTCATTCATGATGGTGAAGTGAAGACAATCAATCATAGTCTATATCAACCTTCGAGGCCTAGAGATTGTGTTGCTCTATATTTCTTTTGGCCTTCATTACCTAATTCATGTCCTCCTTGCCCTGATAATCTTTTTCAATTGTATCAAGCTTATAAACATCATAAGATTCTTCAATTAAGCATACCTCCTATGGATCTTAATCGTGGTCTTTTACCTACACCTTCAATACCTCCTTCAACTATGGCTTCTTGTTTTATTAATCAAGTTCCTCCTACTAAATCTATTAAAGATCCTGTGATTGCTCCTCCTATGGTTGATAATCCTATTGATCTTCCTACAGAACTTGTGAAGGATCCTGTGATTGTTCCTCCTAGTTCTCAACCTATTTCAAATAAATCAAAACGTAACTGATCTGCTAATGAACGTTGTAAAAAGCGTCATGCTCATGCTAAAGCTAAAAGATCTCTACTTTCTATGGATACACTTATGCATAATATTGTTACTAATAATGATGTTCACATGCATGATTATGATGATTCTATTCATATCTTAGATCCTATTTTGATTATTTGGATGAAGAAGATACTCTTGATGATACTGCTAATGTTACTGATGAATATGAGACTATTGACATTGACATTGATTTTCCAAATATGCTTTCATCTCAATTAACTCTTACACCTAGTATCAAACATAGTGATTCTCAAGAGGATCCTTGTTTGGAACTGGCTATCACTCCTACTATATTGGATATAGTCCCTATTGCGAGTTACCCACCTACCCTAAATGATATACAATGAGATGGGGAAAGTAGGTGGCACACTTGATCAGCTTGTCCTTCATGGTAGCTTTGTTGTGTGTTTGCCTATTGTATTGTGCTTCTCCTGTAATGTGTTTGCTAAATGTTGTTAGGTTCTTTTATACGATCCTTGTTACCCAGTTGGTACAAGGTGATGAAGGAATCAAAACTGTTGTTCAAATTCCTCTATATGTATCTCTATTCTTCTATGCGTTGTTCAATGTTATGTTGTAACTGTGCTATTGTTCATAAATGTTTCCTTGTGTAATTTGCTTGGATTTGAGATATGGTAGCACTAATTCTTTTTGGTCTCCATGTCATGGTCCGAAAAGATTCTCCTTTGTATATCTTATGTGATCTTTCCTCCTTTGTGATTGTAGTTCTACTTTTTTTGGGGAATGATGTCAATTCATTTGCAATAATATCATATATATATTATCTTATGATCATACTGACCCCATGGTAGGTAGATCCCTTCCATGTTCTTTGTATGTTTCTGTGTTATTTCCCTTGATTTGTCTTTGTCTGGGGGCATCTCGACGTGGAAACGTAATCAGTGGAGTTGTTTATGTTTTCATTAAAGCCATTGCTCTTGTTAAAGTGTCAGCAATGACTTTAATGTGGGGGCATACGCTCTACTCACTTATTACACACACGCACTTATGGAAAAATTCAAAACATGCTAAATCTTATAAAGGTAACGCACATAAGTTGCTAAATCCTGAGGAAGACAAGCACTTTAAATTTACTTTTTAATCTTTCTTTTTGGATTAAGAACTAATCCTTAAAGTATGAATTTATAGGATCTCTTGATCCCTCCAGTTTCAAATACACATATATTGTGATCCCTTAAGGTCAGAAGTGTCCTTAAAACTAGATCTCTTTTGTTTTTTATTCTTATGGAATAGAATATTCCTAAGGATAAATCCTTGATGGGTTGACTAGTGAGTAGCCACATTCACTAGGCGGTTCAATTCCATCTTTCTAGTTGCACCTTTTTCCTGTGTGGTTCATAATGGGACATAAGTTCTCATTGGGTGAGGTAATCACACTTTTTCTCTTTAGAGATGTCTCTCTTATTTGTGATCTAAGAGTCGATGAAGACTTGAGTCCCTAGGGGCTTGGGATTTCTCTATGTCCCTTAGATTACGATAAGATTATCTTGTTATTTTTATCTCCTTTACCAAGAGTTTGCATCGAGTCCATACTCTTGCTAAAGTGGGGGCTTAATGTATCATCTTAAAATGGAAGCACTTCCATGTTAAGAGCATTTAGCCCTCCGAGTAAGTGGTTTGGGGTCATGTGAAGCACCTTGATTGGGTCTTTGCATGTATTTGGCTTTCCCCCGCTTTCCACTTCTTCTCCGCACTTGATTTCTTCATTCTAGGTGAAATTAGGGTTAAGGTCTTAAGGACTTTCTTGATTTTCCCTCTTCTATGGCTCTATTTTCTAGGTAGGATTCAAAAATGAGACCTCCTAGTCTATCATCACATCATTCAAAGGATTTTTTGTCTATTCCTGACACTGGGTCTTGCTCAGACATCAAATCCTGCATTTCTGGCATCCCTTGGAACTCCTGCTGCAAATCCTGACAAAGTTAGGGTTTGAGGTCAAAGTTGACCTCGACCCTGACCAGGTCAGGGTTGACCTCGACCTTGACCTCTTCTTGTCAGAATTTCAAAATTTCATTTCCCACTAATTTGGCTTTCGGGAAATTTATTTCTCACTTTCGAGTCGGTTGTTTCGGGCTCCAAAATGGTAAATCCTTCAATGGTATTTAATCAAGGTATATTTTCTAAAGGTGAGGACCTAATTGGGATTTAATTCTTCAAGGTGGCCCATCTAGAGGAGTGTGCCCTAGATCACTATAAAAGGAGGCCTTCCTCTCTCATTTTCATAGCACATTCACATCGAGTTTTCTCAATCAAGTATCTAGAGCTCTCAAGTGCAAACAAGTCTTCAAGCATTCAAGTGTTCAAGCATTCATCCATCAAGGAGTTTCATTGTTAGCTATTGAGGGATTCAATCTCCTTGGAGCCCCCTTGAAGATCCATCCTTCTCCATTCATTCAAGCCTTCTCATATGCAAAGATCAAATCAAGATTGGTGTTGAAGATCAAAATACCATTGATTGGAGACATCCTACTTTCATTGAAGCATTCTTACTTGTGGATTTGAGGATTTGAATCCTCTGCAAGGACTTCAACATAAGCGAGGTGATTTGTTTCAATTACTTTGTTTATGCACCATATATTTCAATTCAATTTCAAGGTTAATTCCTAAATTGGGGTTTGACTAAGGCAAACCCCCCCCTCCCCCCCATACAACCAAAAAACCCCATTTTCTTGTAGGTACAGGTGTGAAATCTCATATCTGAGAATGAATTTAGATACCCTATTCGGCAATCTTTCAAGATCTATGAACAGAATCGGAATCGGACTTCAAATAAATAATGTGGTCTTTGAACTTTTAAAAGGTCAAAGTTGACCTGTGTGAATTTGGAGAAAAGATTTATGGGTTTTGTCTGCCTCGGCATTTCCAGTCCAAAACAAGTGATGAAATCTTCAGAAAGTTCATACAAAAGCCAGAATTCAGCATTTTCCAGATCTACCCTAATTCAAGGTTAGTATTTGCACTTTAATTATTTCAGATTTCAAGCTTAATCCAACTACAGGGAAGTATAGGGTTTCTCTCCCTCTTTCATATTCTTCATAGATTGATTCGATTATGTATTAACCTCTTGGTTGATCAAATTGGATCTCTCTTTTGAAAATTTGGATTTAGGAGTGAATCTTACATTTTCCCCACACACATACACAAATAGAGGTGATTCCAAATCACATCTATTCAGATGGTCTCATCACCAAATACACATCTGCAAACAGTGTCGTCATACACAAAATCATAATATATTTTCTCTCCCTAAGTAGGGATATAGAATAATCTATATACATCCTCGGGAGTGATGGTCATCTCCCCTAATGGCAAGTGGAAAGTATTGTGGTTAAAGTGCCATCGCTCTACCACAACTGTCAAAAGACCCTGGTTCAATTGAAACTGAGGGATGTCTAAGAGGAAGCTCAAATCACACATCTCTATAACATGGTACTCTGGCTGGGTCAGCTCCTGACCTAAATCTAATATCCAAGAGGCTACGGTCCGTATATATAACTTACAAAAATGTGCCTATTTTGCAAATCAAGGGAATCATATCACTATTCTACATCAGTGGATTATTTTAAGTCAATCAATCTTTTCTCATCTTGAGCATATCAAATCTCCTAACTCTATATTGTAAGGAAGGAACATCATTGTTTTGTCTCTTTAGATCGTGAGAGAAAAATATCTATCCTATCAGATTGACAAATCAAACATTCATCATTACAATTATCCTAATATCCTAATCACTTGTTCACTTAACTACAATAGACCTATCTATCTTGGACATTCAATCATTCATCCAGAGACATAAAATCAATCAAAAAAATCAATTTTGAGCAATCAAAATTCATTTTTTATCAAAATTCCTATAGGTGTCACTTGCCTACGCGAACGTGGCACTTCTTTTCTTAAGCGGCATTTAAACATGTCTAGGCGTCATTTAATTTCTAAGGGTTTTTCAGGCGATGTTTTACACATAGTTTGACAAAAAAACCCTAGGTCTTAGGCAGTTTGAAATTACTTATAGGCGGCATTTTATTGCGCGGATGCAGTATTTTATCTTCCTAGGCATCATTTTAACTACCCTAGGTGGCATTTCACAAATTTTCATCAAAAAATCATGTTTTTATGCTATAAATGCTGAAAAATGGTAATAAATGCACTAGGATGGTCAGAGTCACTTACCGGAGGTCCGTAATCTAATGGTCTCTAATATCGTCATCCTCTTTCGAAACAATGCTCTCAAATAGGGACAACCATCGTAATCAACTTTCTCAGGATCAAAGCAAAATATCAATAGTAAAAAGTGAAAATGAATAGTAAATTTGGGCTTTTCAACCTATTTATGCTATTTGACCTAATTTTGAAGAAATTTTTGACCTTTCGATCTATATCTACACATCTATCAAACTGGGGCATTTGTTGAGGCCTTAATTATCATCAATTTTTTTCAGAAATGAAAACATATTGGATCTATTTTCAACTAATTTCATCATTTTTCTATCTGGTGATCAATCTGTTTGATTTCTAAGGGGGCATTATTAGAGTATCAAATCTGCATCAATATTGAATCTAGGGCATTAAAATTTTGAACTATTATCAGTGGGGCATGTTGCATCAAATCAGTTTCAAATCAAGTTTCAAATTAGGTTTCTAGGATTGTCACTAGTAGAGAATAAGGCTGAGAGCTCTACTTACCAAGCTTAGATAGAGAACCATGAGATGTTATGGATGTTAAATGCAATTCTTTAGATTAAATTTCCATTGCCTTTTCATAGAATTGTTGCTAATTGTCCTAATTTCATGAAGGTGTAAACACTCACATACAATTGCTTCTATTGGAGTTGGATTGTTTCAAGGGATCTTTCCTTTGTTTTTTTGGTTAAGCAAATGTGGCGAAGGAGGGAGTTGTGGGTAGGGTGGATGAAGATGAAGCAAGAGTTGTGGGTAATGATGACTCAATTGGCTTGGGGGATGAAGATGAAATAGTTGGCTTGGTGATGACATTTGCAGGGTGTCCTGAATCCTTTAGTGCTCCACTTTTTTCTCTTGTGGGAGATTTAGCATGGGGAGTGGTCAATGTGGGAGATAAGGCTAATGCAACCACTTTTGGGTTTCCCTCAATTGTTGTTGGTGGCTTTCCCTCAATTGATGCATGTGGCACTTGTCGAGTGGGATTTTGGATATATGTAGGGAAGGGACCCCTTTTTATATTTCTTATGCTTGTGGGGGATAGAAAAGGTGGAATGTGTGAGTTCTCCTTTGTATGATCTTTGTGTCTTTTGGTGATGCCTTCCCTACTATTTTGGTATTTTTTCTTAGTCTGGAGGAAGATGGGTTTGATTCATCTCTTCCCTTTATTTATAAAATCTTATTGGTGGTTTCTAGCCTTAGATGGTTGTGGTTTTGAGATGTTGTTTCCCATGTAGTATGATGATCTTTTATTTGGGATATTGCTTGTTTTGTGGAAAGGGTCATTATTTTATGAGTCTCTTTTAAGTTGTATTCTTGGTAGCTCTCTTTTTTTTGTTCTGGGTGACTATTTTTTATGGGTAAAGGAGTGAGATTTTTTTAATTTTGTAGCTCCCAAATTTTGTAGTGGGTTTTGAAGTCCTTATATTGGAAGTGTCTGGAATTTTTCATTGCTTCCTCTTTTTGGAATATGGTTTGATGAGAAAATGGGTTCTAAAGGTAGGGATGGTGCTTGGGGTACAATTGATGGTCATGGCTGGGATGTTGGAGATTATGGAGCTTCTTTGTGTTGTTGGGATGTTAGAGGTTATGCAAGTTTAGATGGCGATATGGAAAAGGAAATGGTGTTGGAGAGGGTAGATGCATGGATGGTAGTTTGGTTGGAAGCAAAGAAGATGGAGGTAAGACTAGTGGTTGGAGGGGAGATAGAGATGGTGATGGGTGTGCAATAAGTGAGAATAGATAGTGGGGATAGCTCGGATACTAGCAATGTTAGAGGAGGAGGAGATAGGGATGGTGGTTTCACTGTAGACAAAGGCAGTAAAAGTAGAGTTGGTAGTTGGAAGGGAGGAAGAGGAGGTGGTGGAAATTTGGTGTCCAAGAGCTTCAATGCTTATTTATTTAGCAAATTGTTGTTACTCTTGGATTTATTCTCCCTCATAAGGGTCCTATTGAGTTGGGATGTCTTGTTGCAATTACTTTAAGGTGTGGTTCAATAAACCTTTCTTTTCCTCTATCCTTTGTCTAATTGAGGTGACAGTTGTTCCTATGGAGGTGGACTTGGGATTTAGAGTGGTGGATAAATTTGGTCTGTATTGAATTTCTCTTTGTTGTGATTGTTGGGATATGGGGTTGAATGTCTTCTTGAGTAGGAGTGATAAGGATAAAAAAATAAGAGGTGATGGTAGTTTTTGGATTAGCTTCTGGAGTGATAAGAGAAAGGAGATGAAATGATTAGGTGTTTGGAGAGATATCTGTGATTTGGAGGAGTTGAAGTGGTGGATGGGATTCATTGCCTCTATGTTTAGCTAGGCCGATGTTGGACTTGGTACGACTCTATTTCTTTTCGGAAGGACATTATCTGTGCAACTATTCTTTTGGCACACCCTTCTATAGGAGTGATCCCCTTTTGGTGCCAATGATTGTTGTGAACGATGCCCTTGATCAAGTTTTGGGGTTTCCTTTCATGGATGCCTTCTATACCTAACGAGAGAAGGTGCAAGCTTATGCTGGAGGAAAAGAAGATAAGGGGTGACAAAGGAGGAGAGTTGAGAAGAACTAGTTGAAGAGAGGATTAGTGTTGGAACTTGTAAGCAATAAGGGTGGAGTGTCTAGAGGAGTTGAATGGAGAAATAAGGATACAAATAAGGGAAGTTTAATTGGAAAGATAATTAGGGAGAAGAGGTAAGGGGAGCTACTTGGAGAAGATAAGGTGTGAGGAATGGTGCAGGAAGATGTCTAAAGAAATAAGGAGATTAGTTGGGAGGAGAGGTAAGGGGAGATGTTTGGAGAAATAAGGAGTTGTTGGAGGGACAAGGGTTTTATGGAGAAAAAAGGAGAGCTGGAAAGATAAGGGGTTATGACAGATAGTGGGAGACATAAGGAGATTTGGAGGTTTCTTTGGCCTTGTGGACATTATTAAAATATTTTATTCATTCATTCATATGGTGTTGGAGTGATTAGGGGAGTGTGGAGCGAGTGTGGAGCGATAAGAAGCTACAAGGAGACATAAGGGGTTTTGATGATAAAAGATGGATGATGGATGAGAGAGATGGAGTGATAAACATAGACAATGAGATGGAGAGATAAGGTGTGTGTAGAAATAAGAAGACATGAGTAATAAGAAGTCCATGGAGCTATAAATATCTTAGCAAACTATGAGACAACTGCATGAGTCATGTATCTACATGAGGTTTTAATGCTTCAAGCTGAGACACCACCATGGGGATGGGGACCCCATTGTGTCCCCATACTGAGCCTTATATATATATATATATATATATATACACGCGCGCGACCTTTTACTGATTTTTTTTTTTAAACATAAAACATCAAGTTTTAAAAATGGTAAAAAAACAAAAAACAAAAAGTCTTAGTACAAATATTAATAATATTTATTTTACTCTCCATAATTTGATTTAAATTTTTTTACAACACCCAAATAATAAGATTGATATCAAAGTTTTCATTTAAGTATTAATAAAATAAACTACATCTATAATCTCTAATTCACCTACCAATACTACTTATTTGAAATAAACTTAATTCAATTGATTTAATAACTAAATAAAATTAATATAAATCAAAGTTCATAGGCCATTGATAACTAAAAATAATAAAACTTCATAAATAACATGCCTTTTTCTTCAAGTCTACATCTACAACCATAAAAAATTTATTGAATTTTACATGACAACAATAAGATACAAATAATTGCTCACAAGAGTACACTTAAATGGAGGGACTGAAAATATGTTATGAAACTCCTTATTTTCTGATCATTCAGCACTCTGCACTCCAATCGTCTATCTTCCATACACCAAATTCATGCAGAAAACAAAACATTCAAAGCTGCCAGCAACTGTTACTGTATTTTCCCAACATCTTCTGATTCCATGGTGAACTGGCTTACAGATCCATAGCTATTGTAGGTCATATAAAAGAGAGATTGTGGGTCATGATTTACTTGAACTTGCTCAGTTGTTATTGCTGGATCAAAGCATGGATGTATGTTATACCAGTTAATGGCATTTTGCAGTATAATATCAATGTCATTTTGCACACCAGAGTTCAAATGCAGTTGAGAAATAGATGGCTGGAAAAGGCTTCTATCCATTACATTCTCTGTACTATCAAAGAAACACTGAATATTTGGCCACTCTGGAAGCCTTTCAATTGACTCTTGACAGACCACCTTCATCTCCTCATTTTCATAATGCATTGAAAAAGTTGCAGCAGATTGAAATATGTTAGTTTCATTCTCATTTCCATTATTTTTCCCTCCAGAGCTATTCTCATCAGCAGTCGGAATGTTTTCTTTAGGGGAGGGTCTGGATGACAGTGGTTTTGATAGATTGTTATCTTTCATTCCTCTGGTTTTGGCAACTCTCTTGCTCAGACGTGAATACCACACGTTTTTTATCTGGTTATCTGTTCTGCCAGGCATTCTTGCTGCTATCATTGACCACCTGCAACTCATTCAACCAGGTTCAGTTATAATTATATCAACTGCAATGCTATGCAATGATTTTATTATGTAGGAAAAAAATTAAAGATAGACATGAAAAAATGAAGATTGATTTTAATGATGCAGTTTCCTCAGGGAACAAATTCATTTTGTGGGTCTGATAAACCAGTTAGACCAAAAACAACAAAAAATCTGGATCTGATGCTTATCCATTTTGTGGGTCTGATAAACCAGTTTCCACTCTGCTTATCCAGAGTATGATTTGCTTTTTTCATTCAATAATATTTAATATATTTTTTATAGAAGATTTGATATCATGTAGAGTTTATTTACTATTTTCAATGTGCCTATGCCGATATCTCTTTCGCTGAGAGTCAAAAACTGAAGCGTGTCTATTATGTTAAAATTACTAGGAGTATGATTCTGGCTTTGTCTATATGAGTACAAGCCTATGCTGATATCTCTTTGGCTTAGAGCTAAGGGCTGAGGAATATTCATTCGGCTAAAGTTGCCTATGGCATGATCTCCGTCTCATCTCTTATATTATACTTTCAGAAATTTGAAGCTTGATGGATGGTGCAATCAAGGAACATACCATCACCCTCACCAATTGTATTCAACCAATTGAACTACAACTCTTTAATATATTTAACATTTTAAATGATGTAAAAGATAAGAATGTAAGAAAAAACTTTTATGTATTTCTTATCACTGCTTAAGAAAATAGCATCTATGAGAATGATTAGATGCAGTCCTGAGAAACAAAGATATACCATTGGATCCATATATGATCAATAAACTTGATTTATGTTGGATCAACTATACCTGTGATTTACTTTTTCACACATGTGAACACTCATAGTTTTAGCCTTGTCCAAACTATATGTAAACCAAGCATTTGTAAACTTCAATGCAATGTAATAATCACGAGATACATTTATAATCCTCTACTTCAACCAATAAATAAGCTGGTTACGCACCTTTCGAGGAATGTTAAGATAAGTCGAAAAACATTCATCCATTCTCTAATCTCCATACCTGTTACCAAGCACCTTATGAAGTTCGATGATGAGCTCTTCTTCCTCTGGTGAAATGTTGCCATGTTTGACATCAGGGCGAAGATAATTCATCCAACGTAACCTGCAACTCCTTCCACATCTCACCAGACCTGCACAATCGGCAACATAAACATAGATGACAACTTTTCCCACAGATAGACAACTTTTTCCACAAATAACAACTTTTTCCATTGATGACAACTTTTCACACAGATGACACTTTTTCCATAGATGATAACTTTTTCAGCAGATCACAACTTTTTCCATTGATGAGAACTTTTGGCTCAGATGACAACTTTTTTCATAGATGATGACTTTTCACACATATGACAGTTTGTTCATAGATGACAACTTTTCCCACAGATGACAAATTTTTTCATACATTTTGCAATAGAGTAGTGGGTAACAGTGTAAGAATTTGCTCTACATATTTCTTGCTCTACATAAATGTTTAGCTATGTAATGATCAACCAATTGATACCAACTTTAAGCAAAACATAAATAGTTATCCTACTTGAACATACATACCTGCTCTGTGAGGAAGAAGGCTCCACTGTCCCTCTCCATGGGTTTGAACATAGTTTTTCAGGAGAAGATCCTCCTCAGGAGTCCAAGGACCTCTATTCAGACCCAAATCAGAGCAACAAGCCTTCCTTACCATTCTAAGCTCAAACTTATCAACACAACAGAATGATGAATGAATGAATGTGATACAAAGCAAAAGCCGACAGCAATTATATGGTTTTGCTCGTGAAGAAGACCAAAGAATAATATTCCATTTCTTACAGCAAAGCTAGCATGGATTCTTATCACTTGTTAGCAAAGAATGTGTTAGAAAACTTTAATTATATGAGGAATATTCAGAAGCCCTGAATTTTTTATGTTAAAGGTTTGACATTTTGTATACGTCCCTTTGCATGGAAACCTTTATTCTTCCCACTGTCCAACGTCCTACGCCATCATTGAATAACGTGGAAAAATAATTTAAAATGAAGGAGACGGGGTATTGAATCCTGGGTGTGAAACAACTATTTGTGTGAAGCCCAGTGTCCATGTGAATGGTAAGCTCTCTTTGTCCTTTCCTTTGTCAAATCACGATGATTTTACTGCAACTATCTCGTGTTTCATACACACTCAATATTTAATCTCCGTTTGAATCAGCGGGAAATTTATTCTTGCAAAAGAACATAGACAGTCCATATCTTTAAATTGTTGAAAAATACATAGCCCCTTCCTCTAACCCACAATCTTTGAAAAAATTAATTGTGAGGGAATAAAATATATATTTAGGTGTACAAAACAAATGTAAAAGTTAAGTATGAATTAAGTTAGATAATCAAGTTGAGGTGCAGATATTTGGTTTTGATTTTGATGTTAATATATTCATTAAGATGTGACGGATTTATTTGGCAAAGTTCTGAATTTTTGTTCTTTTCTATAATCTTAAAAATTCAATTGTCTATTTGTTAGAGATCAGATTTATGATTGTGAAATTGATCTTTACAAGTGTGAACCTCATCTACTACACAAAAGTAATTTTAAGAGTTTCTCAAACTATGATTGTTAAGCTCTACTCACTCCAACATTTAGATGGATTGGGTTTACATTTTTGAGGGAAGATTTAATGTCAAGAAAATGTGCAATAGACCTAGCTTGATGTGCTCTTATACTTTTACCGTAATCTCTAAATGTTATATCATGCAAAACTCTAGCATGCTTCTAGATGATGTTTTAAATTAAAAAAGAAATGTCTTTACATATAACAAGTAGTTCTATGTAAATCAACCACAACATGTGTTTAATCAACTTGCAATGACTAGAATAATGATCAACTAACTATTAAATATAAATTTTGAATTTTATATGTCATGGTTGGAATCCATAACTATAAAATTTACTTAGGTCAGGTTCTCATCCACATATCTGATCCTAAATGGTATCTGATTTGTTTGGGGATTAGGAATGAATCTCTAGGTATAAGTCATAAAAATAGATTGAAATATAAGCTGAATTTACACAAGAAAATGTCATTTTATGCTAATTATTGCATTAGCACGTATCTAAACAAAGTGAACCAATAACATCATGAAAAATGCACGACTATGTAATTTTCACTACTACATTTAACCTACACTTTGATGTGCACATGAAGTAAAATATAAGATATATGCAAAGAAGTCAATATGTAAAAGCAAATATTTTTCGAACATTCACAAGGGTGTTGATCTACGTAAAGTAATATATCGTTCTTCAATTTTTATAGTTCAATAATAGAACACTCCAACAACAAATGATAGATTTTATATTTAAATCCTACCTGGTCTATATGTAACAGCTCAACATGGTATCAAACTTAAGGCCAAGCTAGTTACCCAAGCACCTGCATTATGACCAAACCAATGATGAACTGGCCACAGAGAAGTCAGTAACTGTGTTATTAAAACACTTCAACAGAAAATAAGAGATCTTAGATTAAAGTCCTAAATAATCTATGAACAACAGCTAATTACTTCTACAAAATAATTACCATAAATGATATATATGCCTATAATCACAATCCATATTCAAATGATGAGATAATTCTCATATATCGAACAAAAATGTTGGTTAGTTTCAAGTGTGCACTCAACCTTTTTGACTCTTTTAAGCTGTTTGTGAAAACCTTGAGGTGTTAAACAGTATTCTGGTTCAGACAATCTAGTTCAATGACATATATCAGTTTGAAGCACTCCAAATTTAGAACCCTTACTTGGTGTTCTTTGTCAATTGTAAGTCTTTATTAATATCTGATGCAACCTCCCCCGAATGTTATAATTCTTCCAACAACTTTCCACTTCAAACAGGACTAAAACCAAAGCCAGATGACAAAGTTATGGTCTATGAAATCGTTCTCCTAAAATTTGGCGACCTTTGTTAAATCTGTAACACATTTAAGTTTGTTACAGGTTTGTCTGTTGTCAATTCTGTAATGACTAAGTATTCTGTATCTAACCCCATTGCTGTCCCTAGCTGAAATGTATCCGCCATTCATTTCTGACAAGTTTTGTCTGAAATAAAGTACGTCATTGTCACCAACAAAACAAAGCACAATTCTCACAGAAGAGACCAACACACCTTAAATTCTGGGATATTGCTTTTTTCTATTTATGCATAGCTTCACATTAAAGTTGATGGGCATCTTAACAAGTTAAATGTATAGTCTAGGAAGATATATTAGTATCTAGGGGAAGTGTATGAGTAATCGTTATAGTTAACTTCATGTATCTATATATCTTTAACAGTACATTGGATAAGGACAATATTTCCTGATTGTTTGTATATGTCACTTAACTGCTTATAACTATTGTTCTGTCTTCTGAATAGTAAAGACGAATGCAGTGGGGATCCATTCTGCGTGCAAGGGTTAAAAGTAGTCATATCAAAGTGTTGTCCAAAACATATTCCCTATTGTACCATTACTCATTTGCTTTCACAGCCCAAAAAAAAATTGCATAATTGATCTAATACTTTTGCACATACTCCAATAATCATGTACTATTGGTACCAATAAATTTACACTATTGATCTCCTAGCCCATATGGGTTTCGAGTGGGATTTTTTCAGGAATTTTGAGATATTATTAATTTGGATTTGTTAGAAAAGGTACATGAATCTTATGTCAGCAAACAAATGCTCAGAGCCTTGAACTCTACTTTCCTATTCTTATACCTAAGACAGAAGGTGTTGATCAGCTGGTCTTTTTTCGGCCTATTGCTGTGTAATGTGGTCTACAAAATCATTACTAAGCTGATTGCTAAGAGGCTTAAACCCTAGCTTCCCACCTTGATCTCGGATAAGCAAGGCGGTTTTGTGGCAGGAAGACAAATTCCAAATGGGGTGGTTGTTGCCTCTGAAGTCATTCACTCTATTGCAGTTTCTAAGGAGAAATATATGTTCATCAAATTGGATATGGCCAAAGCTTATGATAGAGTTAAGTGGCACTTTCTCCGGAAAATTCTTATTGTCATTCTAGAGTGTGTTAGTAGGACTGTGAGTTGTGTTACTTCATCATCCTTCTCTCTCATTCTTAATGGAGAGCCTTCTAAGTTATTTGGCACCTCTAGGGGTTTTCACCAAGGGGATTCTCTTTCTCCTTCTTTGTAAATAATATTATGGTTGAGAGCCTTGGTAGATCGATTAAGTCTCTAGTTTTCAAGGACCTAATTCATGGCTAGAGCTAGAGTAATGGGTTGCCTAAGGTTTCTCATCTTCAGCTTATGTATGATACTACTCTTATGGGGATGACTCATCCTCAAGTGTTCGATATTTATTTAGCTACTTCAGGTCAGAAAGTTAATGAGCACAATGTTGGCATTGTGATGGATTTTGGTGAGCAGCCATAGGTGATTGTGATTTTGGTTGTCATTGATGCAAACATAGTCATATTAAATGATTGGGACAATCGGTAAGGTCATTATTCAATCGATAAGAATGAATCAGCTAAGTATACAAAGCGGTGTACAAGTAGAACAACTACTGATGGAGATTCTGGTATCGGTAATATTTTAGAAGGAATTAAGTGGAGCAATCTTAGACATAGCATGGATATACTCATAACACTTTATGGTTACAATTGCAAATTATTTGGACGAACAGTGTGCAAGCATCATAGTGGATGAAGAGGCTACAAGTTGAAGAGACTAAGTTATTGAGCTGTCGATGGTAGATCTTCTCTATCGCTTACTAGTATGGATATTGTGGTGTGTATAGTTGTTATGGTGACATGTCTTAAAAGATAAGGATTTGATGACCTTTTATTTATACGCTCGAGGCAAGTATGAAGGGAAGATTCCAGAAGATGTTTGGAATAGTCAAAAGGCTTTGATTATTCTTAGGAATATCACATGTAAACCTTATAATGGATCAAGGTGGTGCTAGAAAATGTTTTACAAACATCAAGATATGTTTAGGTGAGATGTATTTGAGCAGGAAGATTGAAAGTTGAATTTTGGTGAAGGTTAAGGTGGTACTAGTTAAGTATTTAATGGGTAGTGCTCTTATTGAAAAGTATGATGAAGTAAGTTGTTGTTGGTTGATAATTTGTGATTGCTAGGGTTGTGATCAGGGTTGTAAGAAGAGGCATATTAGAGAACAGTAACAAAGAGAAGAGAATAGATTGGATCTGACAAGAAAGGAACTTGCTACATCCATATTATTACTTGTTGTTCCCTAATAGTTGCAACAAGAAAAATCCCTTAACACAATACTAACAATTGGTGTCAAAGCTTTGGTCCTCTTGGTGATAAGCCTAATAGCTTGAGGAAAAGATCCACAATCATGGAGAGTTACAGGTATGAGATGTAACTTGAGAATGCAAACAAGATGATCAATAAGTTGTAGGAAAAGTTGAAGAAGTCACTTGCCATAAGGAGAGAACTTACTGAGAAGTTGTGTGAAAGCCATGATTACATTGATCAAATATCAGAAGGTAGTCTATCTAAAGAATCTAAGGAAGCAATTGCATATCTGGTGGATAAGAACAAGAAACTAAAAGAAGAAGTGAAAAATCTAAAAAGAGAGCTTGAAAGTCGGTCTGTCAGGATGTATGAAGACCTTGAAGTAAAAATATCAGCTGAAGATGGCAAGAAAGTTGTTGAGGATGCATTGAAAGAAAGGGAGGAACATTTCCTCAAGATATCTCAAGAGAATTATATCATGCATGAGCGCGTTCATGACACAAGTGAGGAGAACCAACAAATTTTGAGTGAAAATGAAAGGCTTAGAGAGGATAATGAGAAATTAAAGAAGGAATTGCAAACTGAGAAAGAAGCAAATGAAAAGATAAATAAATACAATGAAATCTTGCAAAAGCTTGATGAACAATCGAAGAGCCAAAGAAGACACAGAGACATAATCGTTCTTGGTTACGCAGGTCAAGTAACATTTGAAATTGGTGAGTCATCTAAATCTGAACCTAAAAAGATATGAGATCTGAAGGTGGATCCAAGCAATTCTAGTAAGAAACCTAACAAACCTGTATGTTTCAATTGTGGGAAGCCTGGTCATATTGCAAGTGTGTGTAGGATCAAACTGGTGAGTAAACCTTATTCTTTTGATGGTTATTTCTACAATTGTCACATGTGTGGCCATACTTCTTATGAGTGTATATCTAGATCAAGCAGTAGATCCAGTGGTGGTAATTTTTTTGGATATTATTATGCATTAACAAATATGAACATAAACTTGATGATTGCGGGTGTAAAGTGAATGTTCCTAGGTCTCCAGTCAAACCAATAAGTTGCCCTTATGGAAGGGAGAGACAATTCAATGTCACATGTTCAGTATGGTGTAACTATGGTCATCTAGCTGTGAATTGTAGAATGGGGACTCAAATAGGAAATGTTGGACCTTGGAGGTCAAATGGTATGGCTTGTTTCCAATGCCATAGGGTTGGTCACCTTGCAAGAGATTGTCGGTTCAGGAATCGATCTCCTAACTGGTCAGAAGACAAAAAGGGTAAGAAGATTATAAATGTTGATGAAGTCAGACATGAGATGAAGAAGATTTGGATGAAGGTAGGAGAGAAATAGGAAGAGGTCAAGTCCTCTTAAGGGAATTCACCATCCTCTAGTACAAATGATTCATCTTCAAACTAAGCATATTATTTTCTTAGGGGAGGTACTTATAGACAAATAATTTACCAATCTCATTGATACAAGAGTGGTAAGATCTATATGCACATTATGGTGTAAATTACTACAATTTTGGTTTTGCTAAAGACTTTGAGGTTGTTAGTGATTCTATGTCAACCGTGTACTAAGATTTCATAGTGTATACCTATTTATTATCGGCTATAATTGTTGGATGAGTACCAACTTGTGGATATGCTTTAACTAGGTGACATGACACTATTCCTATTATTGGAATGTACTATTTTACTGTTAAAGTGCAATGACTATTTTCTCAAGAATAAATAAGGCTAAAGTGAATTTATTTGTCACTTTACTTTATTATGCGCACTTGTGAGTTTCTAAAGATGATTTAAGGCAACTGTTGTGAGTTGCAAAGTGAGAAGAGAGATAGTGTTCAGAAACCACAACCAATGAAGAAAGAGGTATTTGTCTACTTTGTGATAAGATTTTGGTATGAGTTATGAATTGAATCATGGAAAGAGTTGTGGATACCCCTATTTTGGTAGATATTTATGAGGGACCAAGGCCCGTGTTCAAGCTACATTCGATGAAAGTGAGCGAGAACGATAAGATGGATTCCCTATCTTCCATTGCCCCTAGATTTGTATTGATTGAAGATATTTGATCATATATTCATTGAAATTTTGATGAAATTGGAGTGGATTCTATTAATAGATAATATGAAGGATTGTGTGAGAATCATGTGTTGAAGGATGAGAACAAGCATTTGAGAATGAAGGTTTTAACCTAAGCAGTTGATATTCCTAATGTTTTTCATCCTGATTGGATTTGATATATGTTGAGCCATGTACATGATCAATTTATGTGGTTGGATAGACCACACAAGATCACAGAGTAACTAGATTTTGTGCTACCATGAGTCAACTACACTGAGGACAACTACTACTAATTTGGTTACTCACTTAACCAAATCTAAACCCAACTATCGAGCCATGAACATAAATGATATATTAGATAAAGAAGTTAAATTTACAACGATGGTTATTGGATATAGAGTCTAGCAATCAAGTCATCTGAATGGTGTGCCCGATGGAGCAATTCATGCTACCTACCAAATGGAGAAGGAGGATAGAATATATGATCTATGCGAGATCTTGAGGATTCAATTTATGGTAAAAATGGACAAGATAAAGAACAATAAGAAACAATTATTAAAGTATGGAACTATCTTGGTATGTATTTTTTTACTTGAAAAATAATATCCCTGGTAGACATGAACTTCAATAGGCTACAAATAGACTGGTGGTAGTGCAGATAAGTGAATTCATTGGAGAGTTAGGAGAAAACTTTAATAATGTTATGTGGGGTTACTTTAAGGATTTTTAGACTGTTAGAACTAAAACTGATTGACTACTTGGAGAACAGAATGGGAGAATGTGAAGATGATCACCAAGCTACTAGGTATATGTGAGATATTAGATTAGTTGTTATATTTCCATTAATGTCAACTAGTTTTGATTTTATTTATCATGATAGTTGCAAACATTTGAAGAAGGTAATATTGGTGAAGGAAAGGAGATATTAGCATGAAGATGAAATGTATGAGTAAGTTATGAGAAAGATATTCATTGGGTAACTTATTGATGAGTCTATGATAGTATGATAGTGATTTGATTGTATTACATGATTATGTTAAGTGTTCAAGATCAAGAATGTACAAGTTAATTTTGTCAGTATATGAAGAACTTAGTATACACCTAGCAGATGCAGTATATACTGAGTAGGAAGTCACCGATACATCATAGTATTGACCAAGCGGGAGAAATAATATATAACATGTGATTGCCGACATGAGATGATGAGTTGGATGAATGTGGAAGATTCTAAGGATAAAGACAAAGTTAGTTATGAAGATCTATAGCTGGAAAAATTCAAGAATGATCGGATGATGAAGATTGAAAATGTTTTAAGGTACAAGTTATGAGGAAGGTTAAAGAGGTAAAATCAGTGATGGAGATTAAGAGGAAAAATCTATGACTAAAAATAAAATGTTTTATCATGTCTATATAAGGAGATAAGAAATTCAAAGAGTGTATCACACATGGAAGAAAAGATTGCATACATGTGAAGCTGGTCAAACAAGTTGATGTAAGAACCGAGTGATTCTACGGACAACACTAAGAGATTCTGCAGACAAAACCAAGCGTCAAAAGGAAATAATCAAGCATAACATAGTTAAGAAAGAAGGAGATTGAAGATATTATGATTACGAGAGTTATACAGAGCTTAGCATAGATCTTAAAATGATAAAAGGAAGTTGCATTTGAATCAAGTCATATATTGTTTCTTTCTAATCATTGTTACAGACAAAATATCTTAACTGATTGAGACTTAACCATCTTTTATTGCTATATTGGCATTCAATGAATGTTATTTTTTTTCTTATTGACCCAAGTGAATGTATGGTCACAGAGAAATGTTAGTGATAAATCCTCTAACAAGGTCACACCTTACAATGTGTTTTGTAATCTTTAATAGGGTTGGATCTTAACCAAGCTCACTTCAGAAGAGTGAAAATATTTTGGGTACTGGTCCTAGGTAGTTTTTCCCTTAATAGGGTTTCCACATTAAAAATCAAGTGTTAAATGTACTATATGCATGTGATGTTTTGATATCTTACTTTACACATTACATTAACTGGTTAGATTGGTATATATTAGATAATTTATCTAACAGTTAGTTATTGAATCAGAAAGTCACATACAAGTTTTTACCGAGCTATTTAGTTTATTATTTGAAATTGGTATTATACATCTAGGGTTAATTTAGGACTATAGGATAACCAGACATAACTGATTCACCCCCCTCTCAGTTATCTAACAATTGGTATTAGAGCTCAAAGTACTTGAAGAAAGAAGTTTGAAGGACTTAAGTTAAAGATCTAAAGATGTATAAGGGAAAGGTACCAAAGCTGAACAAAGATAATTTATCAACATGGAAAAGCAAGATGAAGTTGTATCTATCAGGCATTGGGGATTCTACACTATACTATTTGGAAAATGACTTCATAACTCCTACTGGTCATTTGACTGTCACACAGATGAAAGAGAGACAAGAACATAATGTTGTGATGATTGAGATTGCTTCTTCTTTATTAGATATTGAATTTGAAGACATTAAGAACTGTACAACTACAAAATAAATATGGGATAAATTGACGCTAGACCATAGAGGAGATCAAAATGTGCTCAGGGAAAAGGTAGAAAGCTTAAGAGGAAAGTTTGATGATTTGAAGATGAAAGAAAGTGAAAACATTACTCAGTACAACAGCTAAATCAAGGAAGTGGTGAATGCTTATCCAAGGAGCATGTGGAATTATTGAAGAAGAAACTATGGTAAGTAAAATTCTTAGAATATTTTTTCTTGCCTATGCTGTTAGAGTCTCTAGAATACATGAAATGAGAGCAGTTCTTGGTAATGATGTTTCCCTTGATAGTCTAATTGGTAGATTAACTACATTTGAGCTTAACAACTTTGATAACAGTATTGTACTTAAGGTAGAATCTGCATTTGTTTCATCCTTGAATACCAAAAGATCAAGCAGTAGACATTAGATAAGAAATGGAAGTGATAGTGAAGCTGAAGAAGATGAGCTTGAAACACTTGAAGCATTAATGGCTAGAAGGATACTAAAAGGCAGAGGAAAATACCGAGGTAAACTACCCTTGATAAGTTTTAGATATAAAGAGGTTGGTCATATTGCTGCAAGATGTCCTTGTATGCAATGAAAATAGGGACCTATTTTCTACAAATACAAAACACCAAACAATCACATTAGATGTTAGTAATTTCAAATGCAACAAAATAAGTAATCTTCACTACAACCTTCAATGAGCTAAAACAAGGGCACCCAAAGCCTTGTTTGATTTTCTCTTTGATATTATTGTGGGTATGCTCTCCCAACACAAATGAAATGCAATATAATGAAAAACTATGGGATGCAAGCTAGGTGATGGTGAAGGAGATTGAGAACAAGTATGAGGAACTTGTCCCAAGCTTCACAAATGATAAAGATTAAGATTGATTCAAAATAATGATAATGCAAACAAGATTAAGATCTAAGATGAATGAAACAAGATTAAGAAACTAAGAACAATATTAGATTGCAATAAAGAAAAGAAATAGAATGATAAAGAATGCTAGAAGATACAAGAGCTAAGAGATTAAGAAGAAAAAGAACCTTAGACCTAAAATGAGGAGTGAGGCCTCCTTTAATAGAAAATGAAAAGAATTGGACAGTGGAGATTAAGAGGCAAAATAATAGATGGCCAAGATTAAGATGCAAAAGAGGAGTGGCTAAGATGAAGAGGAAAAAATAAATGAGTGGCTAAGATTAAAGGTTAGGTAAGGTTTGGAAAAGATTAAGTGGAAAAGGTCAAACTTCATTTGAGAGGGAAAAAGAAATTTAAAAATGATTGGTGGAGAAAAAAGATGGGGAGGTGGCTACCTTGGAAAAGGTGATTGTGCACATGATTAGAGGTAATCCAGATTTTAATTAAGATTAGAAGAATATTAAAAAAAAAAGGTAAGCATAGGAAAAAGGGAAAGGGAATTAAATTAAAATAAATTTAATTTAATCATGGTTTAGAAGAGATTTAGGCTAGTGGAGGAATAAAATAAGTAAAATTTGTTTTTAGAGGGAAATGGAGGGATAATATATTAAATTTAATTTAATATATTGTAGTATTCAAATAAAATTTAAATACAAAGGAAAAATGAATTTATTTAATTAAAGTAAATTTAATTACATAAATAGAAGAATATAATGATTATAGTCAATTAATAAAATTAACCATAATGTTAAGGGCAAATATTAATAAAAATTAACATTAGTGTAAATGGACAATTTAGGTGTCTACATTTTGCCCCTCTTTGATGAGGTGTCAAAATCGGCATCACGTCAAAGAAGAAGAAAACAAGATGTCTCAGGAGTCGTGCCTAAGCAACAACGGGAAAAGGATGAGGATGGTGCCCCTTGAGAAAATTGAGCAAAAAATTAATTTTGACAATTTTCTTGAAAAGGAAGGGTGAGGACAAAGGAAGTGAATAAAAGACGGCCTCGAATGCAAAATGAACCTAAATGCAGGCTATCATTGTGTCAACATGGGAGAGCATATCCTATTTTTATATTGTTCTTGACATTATGCACCAAGGTATAAGGAACCAAGATGACCATATGCCAAGTATGTGATCAAAAGGGTCAAATACAACCATATGTCTTATGACACCATGATATGGAAGACCATGAAGCCGTTGTGACAATAGGATGCAAAGATGATGATAGATGCAAATAATATTAATACATACAAGCAACAAGAAAACATGCACACCAAACTAAAAGAAAACCAACATATTGCCCCTAGTTAAGCTAGAAACCAATTGATTGACTGATTGAGTGATTGGGTGATTGTGAGGGCAGGGCCTCAAGGCTTGGGAAGGATACATCCTATGATGATGATTGGATTTGAAATTGATCAATTGATTATCAAAAAATTTGGTTTAAGATGATGGTTTGATTAAAGATTAATGTACTAGACTAGAAGATTGGATTGCATGGATTAGTATTGATTGCAATTGATTGTATTGACTTGAGATCTTTTTTGGATTATAAGGATTTTTTATTTATTTATTTTTTTGGATTTTTTCAGGATCATATATCAACTTTTTTTTGAATTTTTTCAAGATCATTTTATATTGTTTTTGGATTTTTGAATTTTTTAAATTTATTTGGATGAGTGGATTGGATAGAATGAGATTGGAAGATAAGATGATTGGATAAGATGAGATTGTCAAGAATGGGAAGAAATGGATTGGATCAAAAGATAAATAGAGTGATAGACAAGATGGTTTGAATAAGATGAAAGGATGATTAATGGATTAGATAGGATGGGATAGAAAAAATGATAACTGGATTGGAACCAATGACAAGGGATAACCAAGGAATGATAGAGGATGGAAGGATGGAGGAAATTTTGATTAGAAAAGGAATGGATGGAAGGGTGGCATTGGATACGAGATAGATGGATTGAATGTAGGGGTAATTTTAGGATATGGAAGACTATAAGATGGAGTATAGAAATGTATAGGATGGAAGAATGGTGATAGGAGATGGGGATGACGGGGAGGAGGTGGATGAGGATGAAAGATAGAGAGATGGTAGATAAAGGATGTATAAAGTGGATGGATGGTGTGTAAGGGATGCATGAAGGAGATGATGACTTGTGCATTGTTTGAAGCATGTAAGGATATTTTCTTTGTATTATAGTTCCTCTAGTTTTTATGAATGGAAAAGGTATGAAAGTGGATGGATAAGGGATATGAGATGAAGGGTATGAAGAGGATAGGGGATAATGATATGAGAGATATAGATGGAATTGGATAATATATAATGGATGAAGGAAATGCATAGGATAATCAAGATCAAGGACATGGGAAGGTGTATGGACTCAAAGAGTATTATGAATGATGAATTAAGGGAATGAATATGATGAGGACTATGAGATGGAGGATAGGGATGTCAAGATCAAATATGTGAAAATGGATGGAATTTTGAAGGAAAATGGATGGATAAGGAGTAAGGGTTATGAAAGGTACATATGGATAGATGGGATGCACAAGATAGTCAAGATCAAAGATGGGAAAGGAAATGATAATTAACTTAGGTAGGAAAATGGATGGTGGATAGGGAATGTGGAAGATATTTATGGTAGCATATTATGGATGGATCTTGCCCCCAAGTATGAATAAAAACTAGAGGGAGAAATTACACATAACACATGTTTTCCATGTTTTCATCATGGTACTTTCCCAAGGTGCTTGATTACCAAGTTTTAACCTTTGGACAATTTTTTTCTTTTTCTTTTTTTGACTTTTTTGTTTTTTGAAAAAAAAAATTATTTTTTTTGGAGGAATTCAAACTTGATGCTCTTTCGATAATGTTCCTCGGGAAAGATATGCTATGATTGGCCAAGGCCACTGAAAGGTAAGCTCAAAGATGTTGATAATGGTGATGGTAGGGGAAAGATATGGAGGTTAAGGTAGATGATGACTAAGGATTTATGCATAAGATGGGGTAAGAGGAATGGGAGGAATTGATATGGAAGGATAGGGAGTAGATATAAGAGTTGGATATTGGATAGGGTATTAAAAGGTTTGTGTGGGAGTAGGTGGAAATGATGGAAATATCAACATCGACACACACCTTGAAGGGTGGTGGATACATGAAGGGAGAATGGATTGGCTAGCATGATGTTTTGATGTAGGAAGTGATGTGGATTTTGGGACACAAGGACCCAAAATAGATGGAGGAGAGAATGGAATATATTTGGAAGAAGATGGAGTGGAAGTCTTTGGAAGCTTGAATGTCAACTTTGATTTTTATTTTATATTATAGTCCTTTAAGAGAGACTTGGGAATCCACATAGCTTTTGATTTTTCTTTGCATTTATGTGCTTTTGACCGCAATTCTTCCATGATGGATTTAGGAACCCATATTTTCTTTGATTTTATTTTTTGCTTGGAGGAACCTTGTGGTCTCTTGGGTATTTCCATTTTCCTTGTAGTCACATGTCGATTAGATAGGACATGGTTATCTTCATATGTAAGTGGATTCTTGTATTTTTTATTTTTATGTTGTGCATCTAAATTGCTTCCAAAAGACTTGGGAACTGTGGATGAATGAGGTGTTAGAAAGTAAAGTCCACCAAGATAACTGAGAGGGGGGGTGAATCAATTATCAAATAATTACAACTTTTATCAACTTCAATATATTTTAACCATCTAAGCAATGTAACCAAAAACCATAGACATATATTCATACACAATAACATAATGACACAAGATATGTTAACTAGGGAACCTCTTGATCAAAGAGTAAACCCCGGCGGGAATGATGCCCACAAAAGATGCACTCATATGAAAGCTCCTTATGAGATGATGGACTCTATTAGGAGTCTTATGAAATACATTCAGTACATATGAGTCCCTTTTAGGAGACTTTAAATCCCTATTAAAATATTCTAACCTTGTTAGGAGTTATGGAAGACAGAAGAACCCACTGCCCAAATAGCTTCAATAGCAAGATCACTGAACACACTGTCCAACTGATCTATATATTATTCAATAGAATAATATCAAAATATTACTAATCTCAACAACATGTTACCTCTTCTCTGACTGTGCCAAACCACACCAACTGCTACACCAGATCTTTGTACTTTGCATATCCTCTTCCAACAAGTATTGCATAGATCCACAATCCTCTTTCACAATCTTATCAATTCAATTAAACATTCTTACATTAAAATAAGGAATACATTCCTTCCTTTATACCACACTCAAGTAATTACAAATGAGTTGACATACAAATTACAAAATAAAAGTTTCCACACGTTATACAAAAATTACACAATACTGTCGACTTCCAATTAGGATAACTCTTCACTCGTGTGATCTCAAAGCTTGTGCTATCATCCATGTCACTATCAACATGTCTTCTACTACTCTCTAACTATGCATAACCAAATTTAATCCTGATTAGGAAATATCATTCAATTTCCACAAACCGCTACTCAGGAACACTGCTTGAATACTACTTCCACTGATTTCTTTATAACTATCATGAATAAATGAATTACTATCTACACTCTTAACCATGATCATATAACACATCATAGATTAATTCATCAACATATCATAGCTTGATCTTCAATATCCCATGTGCGCTAACTCAAACACTATTTTCTTCTCTGCTAATCTTCAGTAGATTACAGTGTTGACATCAATGACAATCATAGTCATGAATGAAGCAACAACTGCTAAAAAATGGCTATGAATACTCCCCCATAGGTTATATTCAGCATTCATTCCTAACAATCTCCCCCATTGGCATTGATGGCAACATAAATGAAAAAACATCCAAGTTCCATGAATACCAACCACTGCAACACTGCTGCTCTGAAAATTCTTTTAAGTCCTCTTCATCAATCAAATTGTGCTTCATTTTCCTATCAATTCCATCCAACAGATAGTTCAAATACTTTTTTTTCATGCATACTTCTCCCCCATTGACATCAATGACATAAGTTTCATCATTATGTCAACAACAACTCCAATGTCAAAAGACACTGTTCAGAAAATACATTCACTAGAGTCCTCATGACTCAGCTTAGATACACATACTCCCCCATAGAGGAAGTACCAACATCCAAACCAAAAGAAAAATAAGGCTCATATACCACTGGACAGATGCAATAATCTACATCAATTCTCAACAGTAGGCTAGGGCATAACCCCAAGCATACCTCTCAAATACTCAAATGTATCCTTAGGAAAAGGTTTTGTAAATATGTCTACAATCTGCTCCTTTGTGCTTACATACTCAATTCTAGCTTCTTTCTCTATAACTTTCTCTCTTACTACATGATACTTTATCTCTATATGCTTAGTCTTAGAATGTAACACAGGATTCTTAGACATACTAACTATTTTGGTGTTGTCACAATGTATAACAGCAGGTTCAACAAATTTAATTCCAATATCCTTCAACATCTACTTCATCCAAATTATCTGATTACAATTGTTTGTTGTTGCCACATACTCTACTTCTGTTGTGCTTTGTGAAATACAATTTTGCTTCTTGCTTAGCCAAGAAACTAATCTTCCTCCAAGGAAAAATGCTCCACCACTGGTGCTCTTAATGTCATCAACACTACCTCCCCAATCTACATATGTATATGCACATAAGGTAAAGTCATTATATTTTTCATACCACAATCCATATTCCATTGTGCCTCTTAAATATCTCAGTATCCTTTTCACTACTGCATAATGTGATTCTCTAGGTTCAGCTTGAAATCTTGCTACAATTCCAACTAAATGTGATATATCTGGTCTTGTATGGTTCAAATACTATAATCCTCCAATCATAGATCTATACTTCTTCTGTTCAATTGCAGGAGTCTCATCTGTGCTAGATCATTTATTTCTGGTTACCATAGGTGTTCCAACTAGTTTACAGTTCTCCATTTCAAATCTCTTGAGTAAGTCATTTAAGTACTTTGTTTGACTAAAAAAGGTACCATCACTACTCTATGTTATCTACAATCCTAAAAAGTATTTCATTTCTCCAATCATACTCATTTCAGATTCAGTCTTCATTTCATCTACAAATTTTTCACTAGCTTCATCTTCTCCTCCAAAGACAATATCATCAACAAAAATAACTACAACCAGCAAACCAGTTTCAATCTCTTTTATATACAGGTTGCTATCATCTATGCCTTTTGTAAATCCTAATTTTATCAAATACTTATCCAATCTTGCATACCATGTTCTAGGTGTTTGTTTTAGTCCATATAAAGCTTTCTTCAATTTGAATACCATATCTCCTTCTTTAGTCAAAGGAAAACCTTCAGGCTGCTCAATGTAGGCTTCTTCTTCCAATTCTCCATTTAGAAATGCTAACTTCACATCTATCTGATACACTTTGAATTTCTTGTAAGTTGCATAAGCCAAAAACATTCTTACTACTTCAATTCTTGCTATTGGTGCAAAAGTTTCTTCATAGTCAATTCCTTCTTGTTGTGAGTATCCTTTACATACCAATCTTGCTTTGTTCCTTAATACTTCTCCTTTTTCATTCATCTTGTTTCTAAATACCCATTTTGTTCCTATAACATTCTTATCTTTAGGTCTAGGGACTAATTCCCATGTCTTTTTCTTTTCAATCTGATCTAGTTCTTCTTTCATAGCTTTAATCCAATGTTCATCTTCACAGGCTTCACTAGAAGTTTTACATTGAGAAATCAAACACAACTGTTCTTGTACCTTATTTTGAGTCTGAACTCCTTTGTCTATGCTTCCAATAATCTACTCAATAGGATGATTCCTTGATAGATTCCTATTAGGGGTCACTATCTCATTACTTATCTCTGTTGTAGGTTCTTCAATAGTTCCTTCACTGTGGCTTTCATTCAACAAATCACTGTCAGATTCATAAAATAATTTAGTAGGCTCTAGATTAGGTTTAGGATGAGCTTCTTCATCTAATTCATAATCAAGCATTCTTTCCTAAATTTTGAACTTTTCATCAACTTTAACATTTGCACTCTCAACAATAGTCTTAGTTCTTTTATTGTAACATTTATAAGCTTTGCTCTTCAATGAATATCCAAGAAATATACCTTCATCACTTCTAGGATCAAACTTTCCAATGTCATCATCTCTCTTATTATAACATTTGCTTCCAAAAATTCTAAAATACTTAACTGATGGTGCATGTCCAAACCATAGTTCATAGGGTGTCTTGTCTGTGTCTGCTCTGATTTGTACTATGTTCATTGTATACATTGTTGTGTTCACTGCTTCTCTCTAGTATATCTTCACTAAGTCTTTCTCAAATAACATATCTCTTGTTGCCTCAGTCATTGATCTATTTCTTCTTTTTGCAATACCATTTTGTTCAAGTGTCCTAGGGGCTAAATATTGTCTCTTAATACCATTCACTTCACAAAAATTGTTAAATTCTTTTGAAGTAAATTCTCCACCTCTATCTCATCTTAAACATTTTATCTTCATTCTAGATTCATTTTCAATTTTGTTCTTAATGATCTTAAACTTATCAAATGCTTCAAATTTTTCTTTAAGAAATGCAATCCACATCATTTTTTTAAAATCATCAACAAGAATCATAAAATACCTTTCTCCATAGAATCATCTAGTCCTTTTGGGACCACTCAAATCAGTATGAACAATCTCCAACTTCTCTGTTGTTGTAAACTTCTTGCTGGGAAATGAGCTTCTCTTATGTTTAGCCATCACACATTCCTTGCAAATCATGTTAGTAGGTTTCATAATTTTAGGCAAATCTCTTACTGCAAGTGTAGTACTCACTTTCACAATGTTATCAAAGTTTATGTGAAAAAATATTCTATGCCATAACCAATTGTCATCAATCTTATTAATCAAGCATGTCATCTCAGTAGGATTCAACTAAAATACATTACCTCTAGTTCTTGATCCAGTACCAATCAAATTACCATCCTTGTCTTTGATCATAGAAGTTTTCTCAGTAAACCAAACTTGGTATCCCTTACCCACTAATTGTCCAACACTCAAAAGATTATGTTTCAAACCATCCACAAAGTAAACATCATTAGTATTAGTCTTTCCATCAAGAGTAATAGATCCTATACCCTTAATCAAACAAGGTGCATTATTTCCAACTCTAATAATTTCTCCATCATAATTGTTAAACTTTATGAACTTTTTCATGTCTCTAGTCATATGATGTGAACAACCACTATCTATAATCCAATCAGATTTCTTTTCTACTTGAGAAACTAAGGATTTTTCTTCCTTAACTTCTGTTTCATGATTTTCTTCTTTTATTGCTACAAATCCTATATCATCATGCTCATTATCACTTTCACTTAATTTTTTCTCTATACTAGCTTCAAGTTCTTCATCATTAGCATAATATCATTCTTTAGATCTTCTAGGCTTAAAGTTGTTTCTATACTTGTTAGAAATAGGGAATACTGAGAGGGGGGGGGGGGGGGGTGAATCAGTATTCTACAAACTTTAACTTTTGCCCAATTATGGATATAACAGATTATCTTAACACATGCATAACATAAGAAGCTAAACAACATGCATAGCAATAAAACTAAAGATCTCATAGCACATTATTTGTTCTCAAGGAAACCTTGGCCAAGGGAAAACCCTGGTGGGGATGGTACCCACAAAGATCCACTAATCAAAAGTATCTTGTTAAGGATGTTGACCCTGTTAGGATTCTATTACATGCATCTAGTGTCTCAGTCCTAATTAAGGGACTATAGGCCTTGTTAGAAGCCTCAACCCTGTTAGGAGTTGGCAGTACAAAAAGTGATTACCAGATGAGCCCACTGCCCAAACAAGTAATATATAATATTTATTGATTACAAAAGTAGGTCAAGGTACATAACCTTATACTATTTGCATCAATATCTCTTCGCTTCTCTTTCACTATCGCTATTACATATACATCATATATCTCGCATCATATCACTTCTTGATATATCTTCTTCTTACAATTTACAATTACATTTATACAAGTTATTAAGGCTAATAACTTTTCGGTCAGCTATCATATTACAAAATAACTTTACCCAAGGTTTAACATCTAGGATGTCATCCCTTTATATTGTTAAGTCATTATTTTAATAAACAAAATAATCCCTTAACTCTTTATCAATTGTGTCTTCATATTATGTCCTGTCGGCTTAAGTCTTTAGAAAAACTGTCATAACTTCTTTTGTACATGTCATACTGACTTGCACTCTGAGATGAGTCTTCAATAGTCACCATATAGTCTATTTTCAAGTGCACAAGCATTGAACTTACTCCAGTTGACATCACAAACAAAAAATGTCTTTAGGTTCACTGGTAAAAACACATTGTCTCATACTTAGACAATTTCACATTGCGCTCTGACATACTAGCTCTTTGACTTGTGCGATCTTCATGTAGATCATAGGTTGCCATAATGAAAAAATCTATGTAACCAAACCAATCAAATTTCCAACACTTCTTAACTCTCTTAGGACATTTAGATGCAAAATGACCATATTCTAGACAAGTCCAACATTTTAAAAAAATTTACCGTCTGGTTCTCTTTTCACAAGCAAGGCAATAAATTCTTCAATCTTCATGTCTTCTTCATTTGTAGACCTGCTACTACTAGCATAATCTCCACTTACACTAATGCTTCTAGACAAAGTAGGGAGAAAACTAAGTGCGTTGAATGTTGTCTCCATTCTAGGTGAGTCTCCTGATAACCTCAGGTTCATCTTTGCTACTTCCAATCTTCCAAGAAGAGTTTCTTTGGTAAATTTTGTAGTACAAGGTATAACTTATTCAATCATCTGTGTTGTCTGCTTAAATGCAAGAGTCAATGCCCTCATAATTTTCCATATCACTTCATTCTCTTTCTTTGTTCCTCCATAAGATTTTATACATGCAACAATCTCTGACATTCTACCAATATAGCTTCTAACAAATTCATCTTCCATCATTCTTATATCTTCAAATGCACATATCCAATTATGTAATCTGACTTTCTTTACATGTTCATCTCCTTAAAAAGTAGATTGTAAAGCTAACCAAATTTCATGAGATGTCTTTAGATATTTTACCTAACTGTACTCATTCTCCGGAAGGGCTGACAAAAGTGCTTCTCTAGCAAGTATGTTACACATGACTAGATCTCTTTCTCCATCAGTACATTCTTCAATTTTATCCTCATCAATGATAGTCTTCTCATTCTTTGTGATTAACCAATAACCTTGTCCTAAAAAAAGTGTGTCTTCATCTTTTCTTTCCAGCTATCAAAATTTACTCCATCAAACTTAGGGCTTTCTTTCCTAAAATTACTCCCCATGGATCTCCTTAAGTTGTTAAACTTTTCCTTCAAGGACTTGCTACTCTGATACCAATTGTTAGAAAGTAAAGTCCACCAAGATAACTGAGAGGAGGGGTGAATCAGTTATCAAATAATTACAACTTTTATCAACTTCAATAGATTTTAACCACTTAAGAAATGTAACCAACAACCATAGAAATATATTCATACACAATAACACAATGACACAAGATATGTTAACTAGGGAACCTCTTGATCAAAGAGTAAACCCTAGTGGGAATGATGCCCACAAAAGATGCACTAATATGAAAGTTCCTTGTGAGAGGATGGACTCTGTTAGGAGTCTTATGAAATACATTCAATACATATGAGTCCTTGTTAGGAGACTTTGAATCTATGTTAAAATACTCTAACCTTGATAGGATTTATGGAAGATAGAAGGACCCACTGCCCAAATAGCTTCAATGGCTAGATCACTAAACACATTGTCCAACTGATCTCTATATTATTTAATAGAATAATATCAAAATATTATTGATCTCAACAACATGTTACCTCTTCTCTGACTATGCCAAACCACACCAACTGCTACACCAGATCTATGTACTTCTTATATCCTCTTCCAACAAGTATTGCATAGATCCACAATCCTCTTTCACAATCTTCTCAATTAAATTACACATTCTTACATTACAATAAGGAATATATTCCTTCCTTTATACTACACTAAATTAGTTACAAATGAGTCAGCATACAAATTACAAAATAAAATTTTCCACACGTTACACAAAACTGTCAGCTTCCAATTAGGATAACTCTTCACTCGTGTGATCTCGAAGCTTGCATTGTCATCCACGTTACTATCAACATGTCTTCTATTTCTCTCTAACTGCACATAACCAGATTCAATCCCGATTAGGATATATCATCCAATTTCCACAAACTGCTACTCATGAACACTACTTGAATACTACTTCCACTGATTTCTTCATAACTATCATGAATAAATGAATTACTATCTACGCTCTTAACCATGATCATATAACACATCATAGAGTGAATCCTCAACATCACATAGCTTGATCTTCAATATCCCACGTGCGCTAACTCAAACACTGTCTACTTCTCTGCTAATCTTCAGTAGATTAGTGTGTTGACATCAATGACAATCATAGTCATGAATGCAACAACTACTACTACAGAATGGCTATGAATACTCCCCCATAGGTTATATTCAGAATTCATTCCTAACATGAGGCTCATATAATGGGTTTTGATGGATGGATGGATAAAAATATCTCAAGGATGCATGTCTTTGTTGATCTTGAGGTATGGTGGAAGAAATAAATGATGAGCTAGGAGCGAGAGGTATAGGGGATGGAGGAACATAAGGACCTAAAATGGATGGAAGGGATGAAGGGTTTAGCATTGGGATATAAGGGCCCAAAATATATGGACGAGATGAAGGGTTTCCTTTAGGGATATAGGGGTCCACAATGGATTTGAAAGCTAACGAATGAATATGTTTACACTTGAATGGAGGTATATAAGGTGTAGGAGGGATATGAGCATCTATAGAGTGCATGATATCACCAAGGCCATCAAGTGTAGGGTTTCCTTGGTCCTTGAGAGGATCCTTAATAGGAATAATAAGAGCTTGAGGAGGAACATGATCTTGTGAAGGATTAGGATCTTACGATCGAGGATCAAGAAGGGGAGTAGGATCTTGTAGAGGATTAGGATCTTGCAATGGATGATCAAGGAGAGTGGGATCTTGTGGATGGTTATGATAATGAGGGGAATTAGGGGAAATAATACAATCTTGAGAGGGATTAAAATCATGACATGGAGATGAAGGGATACTTTGATCTTGACTTTGGTGAGGATTATGTAGTGGAGTGGAAGAGATGGTAGGATCTTGAGATGGAAGGCTATCATGGAATGGGGTGGAGGGAATGCCTTGATCTTGATTAGGAATGGAATTATGAGGTGGATCAAGAGGGATAGGTGGATTTTGAAATAGAGGAACACTTTGATCTAAAGGGGAATAAGAATCCATGCTAGCATGCTTTGGGACAAGGTCTTGAAATATGTAGACTTTTGAGGGTGATGTGATGGAGGCGTTGGGATCTTCAACTTTAATCTCTACTTTGTCAATGAGGTCTTGGACAAAGTTTTTAAACTTTAAGCACTTCTTGATATCATGACCCTTAATACGATGATAATCACAATATTGATTTTCCTTATACCAAATAGGCTTCGGTTGACTCTCATCAAAGTGAATAGTGTTTGGAGAAACCATCATATTTTAGTCAACAAGTAGGTGGAATATGACATCAAGAGGGTCTGCAAGGAGAGTGTATTTTCTAGCTTTGGGTGATTGTGAAGCTTTTGAGGATAGGAATGATGTTGGTTTAGGAGGATTAGGATTGTGTGGAGGTTTACGCTTATGTGGAAGATTGGGGTATGATGGTGGATGAGGATTATGGATTTGGAGAAAGGGGGGATGACACATGTCTTCAAATGCAAACTTTATCTTTTGACCCCCATTTTGTAAGTTAAGGACAATGTTTTTAAGCTCTTCAATTTCTTGGGAAAGGTTAAGCATGTAAGAGGCATCATGTGGGTGACGGAGGGAATCATGTGTGGATAGAGGATAATGAGGTTGATTTCCCTTGTCAAAGGTAGAAGAAGGATAAAGAATGTGATATGGATTGGGATTGGATATGAATTGAGGATTTATTTGGTAGGTGGGTTGGATTGGAGGTATAGTTTGGGGATTAAGGTTTGGTACTTTGAAGTCCTCAACCATTTTGTGAAACCAATCCATGTTCATGATGGTTGAATTAGATATTTTGGAGTAGATTAGAGGAAGATGATGTAGAGTAATATTTGAATTAAGAGTGACCGATTTGATGACAGATGAAATATGAACTTGAGACTAGGAGCAGATTTGGATTTTGATTTAAAAGGGTAGGGCCTCAAGGATTTTGATATGATTGGATGATGGATTTGATTGATTTAGAGGGTAGGGCCTCAATAATTTTTATCAATTTAATTTGATTTTGATTTTGGATTTGTGAGGGAAGGGCCTTAAAGTGTGATTTATTTTATTTTATTTTATTTGGATGATTATTAAAGGCCAAAGATTATGATGGTTCTTCTAGCCAAAAGTGGAAGATTACAACATGGTGTAGATAAGACTTGGATAATAATAGATGAAGTGGAAGGATAGATTAGGGATGTTTTAAGACAAGTTGAATGGATGATGTGATTGATTTGGATGAGAGGGGATAGATGGATTGAATTAGAACATAGAAAGCAATAGTGCAATGTGCATGTCCAAAAGATTTCCATAGGTCTCAACACAATTGAAGACACATCAAGCACACATTCTACCTAAGGTCAAAAGGGAGGTGTTCCAACCTTTTCCCACAACTTGATGCTCTTAGCCCCACAATTAAGTGGTTGAATGGCCTTTCCTAGGACTATGCAAGTTATGGATCAATTGGAAAATAACAATGCTCTTGGCGTATATCTTTCTATATTTCCATATTCAAGCTTTAGCGTCCAAGGGAACACATATGGTGAGTATCTTGGGGTGATCTGAGTAAGTCCACTTGGATCAATCCTTGCACAAAGGAAGTCACATGGCTAAAATGGTTAGGTTTTAAGTCCTTAGGTGTCTAGTAAGGTCTTTCATTCATGACTATCCCTTGTAGTTCCACAAGTGGAATTAAAGCCTATAGTCCTACAAGCACTCTGTAATACCCCAAAATTGGCACCTTACAATTTTAATCAATTTTGGAGCATTCCTTCAATTTCTACATCATTGAAGTCCTATTGTACTAGGCAATTCTATCTCCTATTTGAATTTATTTGACTTGATGTCAAATGCAAAAAACCCTAAATTTGCATTAATCATACACTATATTTAATTCCTAAATATTTGACATTTATTGGCTAAAAATCCCTATGATTAATTAATTTAATCCTAAATTCCTAGTGCTTTAAATTAAATTAATTCCACCCCCTTTAGCTAATACACACCAAAGGAATTAAATAAAATTTGGTTATTTGAATGGACATATTTATTTGGATTTAATTGTTCAAAAGTACTCGAAAAGCCACCCATGTGGCAATATTCATTCATTTAATTAAATAATTCTTCAATTTGTCTCACCTTCCTCCATAGAGATGAAGATTGAGCCATTTCTTTCTAAGAAACTTTTCATCCTTCTCTCGGGCTCTTCTATATTATGAACCTTCTTCTCTTCATTTTGGAGAGGCAATTTTAGAGTACCAAAACTATAGTGATTTTTTTCTCTCAATTCTCTCATGCTTTCAAGCTTTCATTTCATATTAGTATAATTTCATGTTAGTAGCATTTAATTGCATTCTCATCTTGATATAGTTTTCTTATTTTGTTAGTAGCTTAATTCTCATATTCATTCTCAAGCTTCTTAGATTAAATCTGCATTTTCATTCTTAGATTACAATTGCATCTTCATTTTAGATTAATTGCAATTCAATCATCTTCATAGCATTTTCTTTAAATCCTCAATTTTAGAATCGGTGTATGGTTGTTGGCTCTCATTCTGAGAGTAATTCAAACACCCCATCTAAATAGGAGGCAATAGGTCGATTCGTTTGAGTGTGCGAATTGGACAATTCATGTTCATTTTTGTATACAATGATTGAGTAATGACTATGTTGTGTCTATGGCTAAATTAGAGGTCAATATTCAGACCTCTAATTCAACAATAGACACAACATAGTCATTGCTCAATCATTGTATATGAAAATGAACATGAATTGTCCAATTCACACACTCAATTGAATCGACCTGTTGCCTCCTATTTAGATGGGATGTTTGAATTACTCTCAAAATGAGAGCCAACAACCATACATCGATTCTAAAATGGAGGATTTGAAGAAAATCCTATGAAGATGATTTAATTGAAATTAATCTAAAATGAAGATGCAATTGTAATCTAAGAATATTAATGCATATTTAATCTAAGAAGCTTGAAAATGAATATAAGAATTAAGCTACTAACAAAATAAGCAAACTATACCAAGATGAGAATGCAATTAAATGCTACTAACATGAAATTATACTAATATGCAATGAAAGCTTAAAAGCATGAGAGAATTGAGACAAAAAATCACTATAGTTTTGGTACTCTAAAATTGCCTCTCCAAAATGAAGACAAGAAGGTTCATAATATAGAAGAGCCCGAGAGAAGGATGAAGAGTTTCTTGGAAAGAAATGGCTGACTCTTCATCTCCATGGAGGAAGGTGAGACAAATTGAAGAATTATTTAATTAAATGAATGAATATTGCCACATGGGTGGCTTTTCGAGTAATTTTGAATAATTAAATCCAAATAAAGATGTCCATTCAAATAACCAAATTTTATTTAATTCCTTTGATGTGTATTAGCTAAAGGGGGTGCAATTAATTTAATTTAAAGCACTAGGACTTTAGGATTAAATTAATTAATCATAGGGATTTTTAGCCAATAAATGTCAAATATTTAGGAATTAAATATAGTGTATGATTAATGCAAATTTAGGGTTTTTTGCATTTGACATCAAGTCAAATAAAGTCAAATAGGAGACAGAATTGCCTAGTACAATAGGACTTCGATGATGTAGAAATTTAAGGAATGCACCAAAATTGATTAAAATTGTAAGGTGCCAATTTTAGGGTATTACACACCCAAAATGTATAGTCTCACAAGAAATATTTAGACCTCTCAGCCCTACACAAGTTGAATGTACTTCCCTTGTAAATAAGCACCTAATCAAATGTAGTCTTGCTTAGCAAGATTAAGGTAACTAGGCCCTACACATGAAGAAGCATTAGAAGTAGAAATAGCCACGTCTTCCCTCTCTTTAGATTAAAGGAATATTTTGATTATAGTGGGTTTTAGTAGCCAAGTTCACTTGTTCCTCACTTGGGTCATTCCCAAAAGATTGCTCTCTTAGCAGGTCCTCTAAAGGTAAATGCAAGAAAGTAAAAGGATAGCTAATGGAGGTCTAGATTTATGATTTTCCAAAAAGGAAAAGAGCATAGTTTCATACTCCATAGTCTCTCCCAAACACATCAAGCACATGTTTATTTACCCAAGATTCATTTCTAATGACCAAATTAAGTAGGTCTAGATTTTTTATTTTCCCTTAAAGAGGACAGAGCATACTATCCTACTACCCAATTAAATAACAAGAAATGAACCTTCCTAAATAAACTAGGTGCCTAAAATCAACTTAAGGTAGACATAATGTTTGCTTGAACCTCCAAGGCAACCTACAAAACCAATGAATTAGTAGTCTCAAATATTTTCAAGATTTTCAAACAACGTCCTACAAAACAATTGATTAGTAGTCTCAAAATGTCTTAATCTTGGTCAACCATTATGAAAACCACTATTAGAAGATTGAAAATATTAGAAACTTGCAAGAAAAGTCAACCATGCATTGAACAATGTACAAATAAAGTGCAAACTCATCACAAAAAAAAAAAATTGCATTTGACCTAGTCAACAAGATCTGATTTGTTTTATATGCTTTCGGCCACAAAAATAGAAATGCAAAACAAAGACCCCTACTAAAAAATAGAGATCTTTCCAAAATTGTAAAAATTTTAGAAAAATTCTTTAATTTGTGCCTTAGGGACAAGATTTATCAAAACAGACTAGTTTTCCAAGATTAAATTTTTTAGCCATATTCGTGCATCAAAATAAAAAACACAAAGAACATGTCATATGTAAAATTATCAGAAATTTCTAAAAATGTAAAAATTTCCAAAAAATACAGAGATTTGCGACTAGAAATTAATTCTCATTGAAAATCATAAAAAAATTATAACTCATGAAAAAATGATCAAAAAAATATGAGCTTCAAATTGAGACATAATATGATGATCCCCCACCTTCAAAAAATAATTCAGACCAAAACTCCCAACCATTTGAGATATATGATCAAATCTTTTAAAAAACCCCAGGTTTTTATCTTCAACTCAACCTACACAAGCATTAGCATAAAAAATTTTCAAAAATGCAAATCTAATAGGGAATTGGGTCCCACCAGGCATGCTAAAATGTATCCAATGAAAATAGGGACCTATTTGCTACAAATACAAAATACCAAAACACCAAACAATCACATTAGATGTTAGTAATTTCAAATGCAAAAAAATAAGTAATCTTCACTACAACCTCTGATGAGCTAAAACGAGGGCACCCAAAGCCTTGTTTGATTTTCTCTATGAGATTATTGTGGGTATGCTCTCCCAACACAAATGAAATGCAATATAATGAAAAACTATGGGATGAAAGCTAGATGATGGTGAAGGAGATTGAGAACAAGTATGAGGAACAAGATTAAGATTAAGATTGATGCAAGATTGATTCAAGATAATGATAATACAAACAAGATTAAGATCTAAGATGAATGAAAAAAGATTAAGAAACTAAGAAAAGATTAGATTGAACTGAAAAAAATAAATAGAATGATTAAGAATGCTAGTGTGTGTGTGAAAATTGTACCTGATCTGTAGACACAACACTTCAGTAAAACATTAGAGGTTAGCAAAAATCAAAATCGTGCAAAATTGAAATCTAATCTAACCAAGCGATTTACTGCCTTCTAGTAGGTGTGAGATTAATGTTCTCAGATTGTTATCGAGATCAGTGACCTAGACGACACCTAAATGAAGGATTTGGATGCAAAAATGATATAAAATATGAATGCAATTAATCTATATTTTTGATATTTTCTATGCAATAATAATGATAAAAACTTATATGAATCTATGCTAATATGAAAATTGATATGCAATGCTCAAAACTAGAAATGATATGATATGAGAATCAAAATTCTAACAATAATATGAAAGCTATGAATTTGAAATTGATCTCACAAAGCTTCGAATCCTCAAATTTATCTTTCAAGCTCCAATTGTGCAAATTCTCCAAATTTGATATGCTATGATTCCTGTAGAGTAAGTTTGCAATTTGTGAGATATTAGAGATGAATTATGAAGAGCTGAGCCTTGTTTTTATAGAAATCCAGGGCTTTGGAGGTGCATGAAAAAAAGCCATAAATCACTCAAATAACTCAGCTTGATTTTTGAGTTTTTTTTAAATAACAGATAATTTAATTCACAAAAATCATGCAAAAGCACAGTTCAACTCGAATTAGAAGTTTAGATCAACTTTAAAACTCAAAAAGATGTTGAGTTTCAAAAAGCTAACAACTTGCATTGATTTTCCAATTTGAGTTTAACTGGTCTTTGAATGTGCACATGGATCATTATGATTTAATAAATAAATAAAGTGATTTATTCTCAACTTAACTGATTTTTGAAATAAAATAATTAATTTATGGGTTAATTAACTATTTTATCAAACTTTTATTAAAAACTATATTATTAAATAATGACAACTTGCTTTAATCAATTAAATAAGAATTTAATCAATTATTCATAGGATATTGGATTTATTGTCAAAATTAAATAATACAATTAATAATAGATAGAATTAAATTTAATTACACAATTAAGTGGCAAGATATTAAATCTAATTAATTAAATATGAAAATATTTAATTAATCAAACTTAGGATAAATGTGATTTATCGCCAAATAATCATTAAATTAAAGATAATTAAGATAATTAGGAATATTGTTAGGAATATTCTCCGATGCAAAATTTAAGATAATCAATTATGATTCGACGATGTTTAGATGTGCCTTAGATTAGGACTTCGATGTTGATTTCATTCGATTTGTAGATGTAGGAGGTTAATGAACTTATAGCCCATTTTGGGGGTATTACATTTTGCCCCTCTTTGAATTACTGTGCGAAGCACAGTGGTTCAAAGACAGTCTATGTTTGATAGAGATATGAAACTGATGCGAAATTGATAATTGATATGAGACAGAAGCTGATTGATATTGATTTGATATGAAGATAATAGGTCCTGAATGACCAAAGATAATGTTCACTATCGCAGCAATGAACCGATGATTGTGAAAAAGAGTCAAAATGCCTAATTCCAAACCTTAGGATTGCAAAGAAGTGAGTAACCGGTTCTAGACTCGATTGTCTTAGCAGAACTAGCAGGTATCACATCTGAATCCTTCAGTTGCCGAAGAACCAAGGAAAGAACACTACGATCCGATGGTTGCAAAAACTAATATAGTTTACAAGATTAGGAGAGTACCAGATTGATATGGATCTTGATGAATCTGATATGCCCCAAGTGATGATAGATTTGCCCCAAGCGATGAGGTTTTTTTTTTGTTTTGATGAATCAGTAACTAGACGTGGTTGTTGTCTTGATTACTAAGGAAAGATATGATTTCAGAAAAGATATGATTTCAAATTAGATTACAAACTTTGAATGATGTGCAATACCATGCCCCCTTTGGGATTAAAATTGAAATCTGACAAGAAAAAGTCAGCGTTGATAGTTTAGAAGCATGTTAATTGATTGGAAAAGTGGTTATACACGTTCAAGAATGCATTCTACATCATTGGACGGTCCCAAAAGACCAAGTTTGACTAGGTTAAACCATGAGTTGACCATAGTTGACCAAGTTGAAATTTTGATAGTTTGATGTAAGATAATCAATTAAGTTGAATACTGGATTTCTGTGATGATCGAAGGTCAAATATGCAAGTAGTTAATAATATAAATGATCTCAGATTTGAATTTTGATCCCGAAAAAGGATTCTACTTGCTGTTTCGTTGGAGGAACCTTCGTGTGGGATTCAGCTCTTGTTAGATTAGAAGAGGTGATTGAAGAATTGTTTAAGCATTGAAGTTCGTTTAGCCATTGTGAGATCATGCAACATGCAAAATGCAAAGAGACATGCAAAATGAAATGCAACCTAAGACCTAAGACCTAGTCACTAATCATGTGTCGATTTGTTATCATCATTGAACTTTTAGGTAACCGAATAAATCAATACAATGCCCACTAGCTATGAAACCATAGACATATGAATATCGATTTGTAACACTCAAGAACCAATACAACACCAACTGGTCCAAAACAAGCATGGATATATGAATATTGATTTTGTTTTCGGAATGTTGGATTAGATATAAGCACCAAGGCACAAACGCCAGGATGACCTGAATATCTTGTCCATTTTGATATAGCAATTTGTACAAGCATCAAAACATAAATGTCATGATGACCTGAATATGCCTTGCATTGCAAACACATCAAACAGTCAAGAGATCATTCTAAATCCAATGTGAATTACCCGTAGTGACCCTTTATCATTCACCTCCTTAGGTAAGATCATGTTTCACAGTAGGAGAAAGAACTCACTCAAAAAGACAATAGTTAGATCAAACTTCCTTGAATTTTCTAGGTATCTATGGTCAAGGTACGCATGGCCATCCAATTTGAGATAGAGGCTCTTATAGTCAGACACCATTTTAATCTAGAATTTCCAAAGTTGTTAGATTTTCACATACAAGCAGAAGACAAAGAAAAGATTATGCCCCCAGTCATCACTCTCTAAATCCCATAAAGGACATCATCGAAGAGCTCAAAGGGACACAATATGCAAAAATCTCAATGCAAATCAATAAGCATACAAGGAGATAAAAGCACGAAAAGCACAGATCATTTTCAGTTTGTTTTGATGTTTGATTGCGTTGTTGTAGATGCAAAATCCTTTCGGGAGACAAGACTGACTGACTGACTCACATGAAGCTTCAAAGGACTCTGACTGGATATGATACGTCTCAGATACATGGGAGACCATAGGATATGACATTGATTTCCCCCAAGTTTGAACATTGATAGGATACAGACGCTTGAGTTGATTGGTGTATAGACCGACTTATTGAAAACTAGAATTGCAAAACAAACCGGGAGATATGCACAAACTAAAGCAAGACTGAAAGCTGGGAAAGACCAAGATTGCACTGATAGATGGAGCATTTTGAAACAAGTGGTGCCCATTTGCAAGGTTTTCACCATCTTGGCAGAGATTCTTTTTTTTGCTACCAAGGTGCCTGTTTCCAGGTTTTCACCAAGGCACTTTGTTTTTTTTATTTTTGTTTTTTTATATTTTTCATTTTTCAATTTTTTTTGTACTTTTGATATTTTTTTATTTTTTTGTGAATCATCAAGGTGCCTATTGCTAGGTTTTCACCAAGATGTTCATTTTTTCAGGACTTTTTCCAATTTTTAAGATTTTTTCAAGACATTTTACCATAGACTGAATGCTTTAGGCATAGAATTTTTTCAGATAGAGAACATTGATTAGTTATCGGAACTGTTCTCCTTTAGTCATTGAGAGTTGATAGACACCAGAGCCAAAAGTAGCAGTGATAACAAAGGGACCCATCCAGTTGGGTTCGAACTTCCCCTTGTGTTCTCGATGTGATTGATTTTTAGGATTCTCTCTCAAAACTAGATCGCCAACCTGAAATTCTCTGTGTCTGACTTTCTTGTTGTAGCCTCTAGACATTCTCTTCTAATATACTCTGAGATGATCATATGCTGCTTGTCTACACTCATCTAGTAGTTCAAGTTCTTGCAACCTAGACACTCTGTAGTCATCATCAGTTACTAGACCATGCATTTTGATTCTTAGTGATGGGATTTCAACCTCAATAGGCAGTACCACTTTAGACCCATAAACTAAAGTGAAAGGTGTAGCCCTAGTGGGCGTTCTGATACTTGTTCTGATACTAGTTCTGATACTGATTCTGATACTAATTCTGATAATTGTTCTGATACTGGTTCTGATACTAATTTTGATACTTGGTATATTTGATAGCATCTTTTTTCATTTGCAAACTCCCAAGCAAGATCATATCGTGTAGTCCCAATGTCTAGCAAGGTGGAGAACAAGAGGGATTGGCAAGCTGGTGGAAGAGATGGAAGACAAGAGAATGAAGGAGAATGAAGGGAAGAAATCCTCAAGGAAAAACTCTTCAAGAAAACCCAAGCTAGGGAAAAATTGTCATGTAAAGCGCATTTGGACAAGCAATGAAAGGCCAGCATAGGATAAGTCACAAAAGTGTAATGCCAAAGAAGGAAAGGATGTAGTCCAAAGGAGTAGACATGTCAAGAGACTTCACAACACTGTGTTTCACTCTTTTTTCTATTAGATCAAGACCAAAGGGGAAAAGGATAGCGACAGGAGAAAATGAATGGATGAAGATGGATATGAAGGCTTAAAAAAGGAAGGGAATGAAAGCAAGATCATTGTAAAATAGCCCACAAGATAGCCAAATGTTTGTGTATAGATCAACATTGTCAAGATCAAAGAGGGAAGATGAAATGAATGAAATATGCAGAAGAACTACGCATGATGCCTGGTTGCTAGTTTTTCATCATGGTACTTATCCAAGGCACCACAAGAGAGTGGTTTTCACCATAGGATGAATTGATTTCTCTTTACTTTTGCTACTAAGGTGCTTGTTTCCAGATTTTCACCAAGGCACATTTTCAATTTTATTTTTTTTTTAATTTTTTTAGAAGAAGGCAAGCTTTTTAGATAATGCTCTTTGAAAGGATAAACCATGATATTCCAAGGATTCAAATGATATACTCAAAGATGCTGATAGGGAAAGGGAGATGGAAGAGTAAAATGGAGGATAAGGTTTTATGTAAAGTGAGTGAGGTTGGAAGATAGGAATAATAGGCAAATGAGGAAAAATGATAGAAGGTAGAAGGATAATGCATGGAAGGATTGTGAAAGGGTAGATGGAAAGGAAGGCAAGCTCAACATCAACACACACCTTGAAGGGTGGCGAGAGGATGGAGGAAATGTGAATGAAGGAATACGTGAAGGAATATGGTGAATGGATAGTAGAGGTTGTGGTTTAGGCACATGAAATGGAAGAATATTTTTGGAAGAAGATGAAGTGGAAGTCTTTGGAAGCTTGAATGTCAACTTTACTTGTTGTTCAACACCAGACTCTTTCAAGAGAGACTTTGGAATCCATATACCTACAGGATTCTTATTTTCTTTTGATGATTTAGAGATAATATCTTCAATGATAGATTTTGGAACCCATACTTGTCTTGTAGTTTTTTTCTTAGATATCTCTTTTGACTTTATGCCTCCATGTCATTTAGAGGAGACATGGTGATTTTCTTTTTTTGATGGATTCTTGTATTGCTTCTTTTTCTTGTATTGAGCATTCAAGTTACTTCCAAAAGACTTGGGACTTGTGGAAGAAGAAGGAGGATATGACTGGTTTAAATGGGTGGGTGGATGAAAAGGATTCAAGGGTATGCATCTATGTTGATCTTGAGGAAAGATGGGAGATGGAGGGACATAAGGACCCAAGATGGATGGGGAATTAGGAGAGTTAAGAGGGGAAAGTGAAGGGACATAAGGACCCAAGATGGAAGGTAGACGTGAAGCCCTTAGTAATGGTGGAAGAGGTCCAAGGATGGAAGTGGAAGACACAAAAGGATAATCAACAAGTTCATCAGCATCTATATGACAACCAAGGATATCAGCATCTTTAGAGTGAGCATTAGAATTTTCAATAGAATCAAGTACATCTTGAATATGAGCACCTTCTTTGATAGGATTGATCAAAGCTTGCAAAGACTTAGAAAGAGTAGAAAGTGGAAATGAACATGGAGTGATAGAACAAGAAGATGGAAGACTTTGATCTTGACAAGGATCTTTGGATAGCACAAGCACATAATTTTTCTTTTGATTTTCAATAGGCTTAACATTGGAAGTAACAACACCATTTTTACCAACCTTAAGGGAAGTATCATCTTTTAAAAGCGCAAGTGTAGTAAGGTTATTTTGATTGTCAATAAGCTCAACGGTGTAAGTAGTAGCTTGATCTTGCTTAGGAGAAGACTTAAGACATGGTTGAATACATGAAAAAGGGGTTGTAGGATCAAAAGAACCCTGAGGCAGATAAGAGACATCACAAAAGGGATTGGATGACATGGAGGGTTCTTGATCTTGATCTTTCTTCATGTTCTTTTCTTTATCATTTTTAGAGTCCTCTTGACATGGAGCCACTTCTAAGGACAAGGAAGCATGTTGGGATTATATGGAAGATTGTTGCAGAGATGGTGGAGGACTAGCTGAAGTAGGGATTACAGCATATGAAGGCTTAGGCTCTTTAGGTTTAGCATTATTGAAAGTATTGGTAGCCAAGTGAAGGTTAGCTTGAGTTTATTTAAGAGGTAGCCCTAGAGGATAACTATAGGGAATCACATGAAAAGTATCAGGGCTTGTGTCGGATGAAAGTTCTGTGAAAGATTTGAAAGACTCAGAAGCTTTAGAAAATGTACGGGTATTGGAAGAAGTAGGGGATGGAAGGGAACCATCACAAGACAAAGGTCCAACATTAACATGATCTTGCTTGAGAGTGTAATCTTTATTTTCAGCCTGAGAGTTCTTAGAGGAGAGATCCTTATAGTATTGACATTTCAAGCTAGCAGGATGCATTTTATAGTCCTCAGCAATAGTAGATGGATCATACTTAAGGTATTGTCCACAAAAGCCATCAAAGTCTCTTTCAAAATCAAAATCATATGGATCACCATCATGATCTATCTAATGTGACATCCCATTTCCAGTAAGCAGGAACACACGATGAGGAGGGTTCTTAGGAACAGAGGTGTCATAGGTATCATTATATTGTCTGTCATCATAGTCATCATAGTCTCCAAAGCAGGATGTGTCACTCTTCGTGGAAGAGGTATCATAAGGGTTATCATGTTGCTCAAATTCTATCTAGGGGCATGGTGACATGTAGAAGTCTTTATCAAATGGAAAAGAGTATAGAGTTTCCATGGAGAACTCTTTAGGTTCCTTTTCTTTCTCAAGTTTGTCAAGCTAGACTTGCATAGCTTGCAGCTGCTTCATCATAGCGGTGATTAGAGCTTCTTCCTCTTGTGTACTGATTCTCAATAGCTACTGCTCTGTTCCTGACACATTGACTTGTTTGAAAGATTCTGAAATTAGGCTGAAAAAGCTAAATATCTGGCCATTCTAACAATTTTTTTTACCACTTTCAAAAAATTTCCAAATGACACTCTACAGACTCGTACGACAGTAGGTATGCTATGAAATGATAGATGTAAAACTCGTACGAAAATTGCAAGAAATATTTTGATTCTTAGAATTTTCTGGCATCAAAACTCATACGACACTAGGTTGGCTATCATACGATAGTTGGGTAGCAATGAAATGACAGTTGAAAATCTCATACGACAGTTGCAAGATTTTGACTTTGAGAATTTGCTGGCATGGAAACTCGTACGACACTGGATACCTAATCATACGACAGATGGGTTGTAATGAAATGACACTTGATGGAAACTCATATGACTTTTTGACCTCCTAAGATGACTTTTCACTCCAGAAAAGGATTTTACTTCAGATTTTGCAAATTTTGAGTTTTCAGATTTGAATTGTTTGCAAATTTCAATGTCTAGATTTGAGGATTGTAACAGATTTGTTCATTTTTAGTAACCAGATAGATAAACAAGCATGCAAAACAACAAGCAAGTGACTTCAAGCATGTCTGAAAATAATGAACAAGGGCAAAAGCAACCTTGCGCATGAACAATCAAGTGACTTATTCATTCTAATCCTCAGAAGCGCTAATTATGTATGTTCCAAAAATATTTTGCAATAACGCACATATACCCTATAAAATAAAAATTTGGCCTCGCTATGGTTTTTAGTAATGGTTTGACTCTGCAACTTTTATGATCCAAAGGGGTGAACTCCAATCCTGGCACACTAGGATTTTGACATAGTCTGAGAACTTAATCTTCAGGAGATGCTAGGGAGATCTGACAACCCAACAATGAACCATACCCATGGAGATTTCTTCCACAAGGATATTTATATAGTGGCTATCACTACCACAATGAAAATGGCTATTACCGCTTGAGGTTCCATCAACACAGTTTTCCCTGTGAAGGGATTGTCCGCTATGGTTAACCCTCTCTAAAGGTGACTCACAATAGTATACCACAAGGGGACTTGGCTCTAGATCCAAGGTTTTGATGCCTCTTCACTTTTAACCCAAACAAAGCAAGCAGATTAATCTGACACGCTAAGACAAAGTTTTGTTTTACCAAGGTCTATGATGTCAACTCCACGTGATCTATCAACCTCTCCAGGGAGAGAATGTATTGATCAATAAGAGAAGACGCACTAACCAATTTTGATTCACCAAAGCTTGTGATGTCAACCCCACGTGATCTATCAACCTCTCCTGGGAGAGAATGTATCGATCAATAAGAGAAGACGCACTAACCAAGTTGAATGTGAAACGCACTAAGTATCCTCCCTACCTACAAGGATTCTATCGTCAAGAAGGATTTTTCTGGAAATCCAATCTCTCAAGAATCACGAATAGTGTTCATAGGGCCTAATTACTATGTGAGCACATATGTATGTTTCCAAAAGCAAATCTACCAAAAGTACCCAAAAAGTAGAAAGAGGAACACTTAACACTTAAAGTGAATATGAGATGAGTCCACAAGGTGGAACACTTAACACCTCACACAAGCTAAAAATGAGTCCCCAACTTAGAAAACAAGTGAGTTCCTAAAAGCACAAAAGGGTTGCCAAGTGGAACACTTAACGCTTCTCTCCTGTTGACCCCTCCCCTTTATGGCGTTGAGATTGTAACCACGGGGTGGAATGAGGGGCCAGCAGATTAGCGAGTCCAATAACCCAAGATAGCAATCAAGATTAATCAAAATTATCTAAGACTACTTAATGAATCCTTAAGGGGTCACAACCTAGTATCAATTATGCAAGTGTGTAGAAATAGACAAAAGCATGAAAAGATGCACACAAGCCAGACACATAAGAGATTTATTTTAAGTCCAAATCAAAATTTTATTAGATGAAGGAGAATACCTGGGATCTTTGCAATGTGCTTAGTAGATTTTACCTGATTTTTAGCAATTCTTGTTGATCTTTTCCATGCAAGCAAGTGACGAACTCTCCAACAAGCAAACAAGATATGCAAAATATATTCAACTTATGAAAACCATAGGGTTAGCTCTAAAAATCAATTATTATCAGCAATAATAACCAACAATTAACCCAAATAACAACTCATACCATTCATTGAACCATGTAAAAAAAATAAGTGCATACCCATCACAAAACTTTATTTTTTTTGATGCATTTGACCTAGTCAACAAGATCTAATTTACTTTTTATTATTTTGGCCACAAAAATAAAAATTCAAAACAAAGACCCCTACTAAAAAATAGAGAGCTTTCCAAAAAAGTAAAAATTTTAGAAAAATCTCTTCATTTGTGCCCTAGAGACCCATTTTATCAAAACAGACCAGTTTTTGTAAATTGACTATTTGAGCTATTATATTGAATCCAAATTTAAAATATAAAAAATGGACCCCTTGTAGAATTTAAAGATATTTTTGAAAATATAAAAATTTCCAAAAAATATGCTGATTTGCGTCAGATATTAATTTATTTTGGAATTTCAAGAAAAAATTATTAAAAATTTAAAACATCTTAGAAAATTCTAAATTTTTTACTGTAGCTTCTCTGATATATGTCCAACTTGCAAAAAAAATTTCAAAGCAAAAATCTAAGTCATTTGAGAGATAAAATTAAATCTTTGAAACTTTAAGATTTTAGCTCCCTAAAAAATTAAAACTAGCATGTAAAGGTGGGTTGCCCCACGGTGGGCACCAAAAATGTGTGTGTAAAAATTGTACTTGATCTGTAGACACAACACTTCAGTAAAACATTAGAGGTTAGCAAAAATCAAAATCGTGCAAAATTGAAATCTAATCTAACCAAGCAATTTACTGTCTTCTAGTAGGTTCGAGATTAATGTTCTCAGATTGTTATCGAGATCAGTGACCTAGACGACACCTAAATGAAGGATTTGGATGCAAAAATGATATAAAATATGAATGCAATTAATCTATATTTTTGATATTTTCTATGCAATAATAATGATAAAAACTTATATGAATCTATGCTAATATGAAAATTGATATGCAATGCTCAAAACTAGAAATGATATGATATGAGAATCAAAATTCTAACAATAATATGAAAGCTATGAATTTGAAATTGATCTCACAAAGCTTCGAATCCTCAAATTTATCTTTCAAGCTCCAATTGTGCAAATTCTCCAAATCTAATATGCTATGATTCCTGTAGAGTAAGTTTGCAATTTGTGAGATATTAGAGATGAATTATGAAGAGCTGAGCCTTGTTTTTATAAAAATCCAGGGCTTTGGAGGTGCATGAGAAAAAGCCATAAATCACTCAAATAACTCAGCTTGATTTTTGAATTTTTTTTAAATAACAGATAATTTAATTCACAAAAATCATGCAAAAGCATAGTTCAACTCGAATTAGAAGTTTAGATCAACTTTAAAACTCAAAAAGATGTTGAGTTTCAAAAAGCTAACAACTTGCATTGATTTTCCAATTTGAGTTTAACTGGTCCTTGAATGTGCACATGGATCATTATGATTTAATAAATAAATAAAGTGATTTATTCTCAACTTAACTAATTTTTGAAATAAAATAATTAATTTATGGGTTAATTAACTATTTTATCAAACTTTTATTAAAAACTATATTATTAAATAATGACAACTTTCTTTAATCAATTAAATAAGAATTTAATCAATTATTCATAGGATATTGGATTTATTGTCAAAATTAAATAATACAATTAATAATAGATAGAATTAAATTTAATTACACAATTAAGTGGCAAGATATTAAATCTAATTAATTAAATATGAAAATATTCAATTAATCAAACTTAGGATAAATGTGATTTATCGCCAAATAATCATTAAATTAAAGATAATTAAGATAATTAGGAATATTGCCAGGAATATTTCCCGATGCAGAATTTAAGATAATCAATTATGATTCGACGATGTTTAGATGTGCCTTAGATTAGGACTTCGATGTTGATTTCATTCGATTTGTAGATGTAGGAGGTTAATGAACTTATAGCCCATTTTTGAAGTATTACAGCTAGAAGATGCAAGAGCTAAGAGATTAAGAAGAAAAAGAACCTTAGACCTAAATTGATGAGTGAGGCCTCCTTTTATAGAAAATGAAAAGAATTGGACGGTGGAGATTAAGAGGCAAAATAATGGATGGCCAAGATTAAGAGGCAAAAAAGGAGTGGCTAAGATGAAGAGGCAAAAAGAAATGAGTTGCTAGGATTAAAGCTTAGGTAGGGTTTGGAAAAGATGAAGTGGCAAAAGTCAAACTTCATTTGAGAGGGAAAAAGAAATTTAAAAATGATTGGTGGAGAAAAAAGATGGGGAGGTGGCTACCTTGGAAAAGGTGATTGTGCACATGATTAGAGGTAATCCGCCTTTTAATTAAGATTAGAGGAATGTTAAAAAAAAAAGTAAGCATAGGAAAAAGGGAAAGTGAATTGAATTAGAATAAATTTAATTTAATCATGGTTTAGAAGAGCTTTAGGCTAGTGGAGGAATAAAATAAATAAATTTGTTTTATAAAGGGAAATGGAGGGATAATATATTAAATTGAATTTAATATATTATAATATTTAAATAAAATTTAAATACCAAAGAAAAATGAATTTATTTAATTAAAGTAAATTTAATTAAATAAATAGAAGAATATAACGATTATAGTCAATTAATAAAATTAACCATCATGTTAAGGGCAAATATTAATAAAAATTAACATTAGTGTGAATGAACAATTTAGTTGTCTACAGTCCAGACAAGAAAGATGATGAGAGGACAAGTGAAAGATCAAATGAAAAGAAGTATGATAGAAGAAATTATCGAGATCATAGAGGTAACCGATAGCATGGAAACAGAGACAACCGAGACTATAGAGATAAAGGAAATTATAAGGCATGCTACCTCATTGATGATGATGATGATGATGATGATGATGATGATGATGATGATACCGAGTCTAAAACTGATGAAGATATAAAAGTGGTGTTTGTTTCTTTGAAGGAAGATCCTAAAGAAGAAGAAAGGTATGTATAAATGGAACTTATTTCTAAAGTAAGAAAAAATGGTACATAGATTATTGATAATGGTTGCACACATCATATGACTGGTGATCAGGAAAATTTTGAATATCTTTAACATTATAATGGTTGATCTATGAAAATGGGAAATGATACACCTTGTCAAGTGAAAGGTAAAGGATCTATATTGTTGAACAAGAAGATTAGATGTGAAAATTTTTATTGGTTGAAAGGTGCATGTGTGAATTTTATACCTAGTTGTGGACACAACACTTTAGTAAAACATTAGAGGTTAGCAAATCAAGAAATATGCAAATAAAGTAAACAATGCTAACCAGACGATTTAGTGCCTTCTATTAGGTATGAGTTTGATATTCTCAGAATTGGACTGAGACCAATGACAATGCAATACCTAAACAAAAGATTTAATGATGAAGAATGGATGAAAAATGAATGCAGCTTAATCTATCTTTTTTTATTTTTCTATGCAATATGTATGAAAAACTGTATGAAAACTTGATCTAGAATTGAAATGGATGCAATTGAATTACCAATAATATGCTATGTTGTCAAATGAAATCAAATGACAATAAGAATCTCAAGAATTGAAACAATCTCACAATATCGCCAGATCGCACAAGCCAAATTCTCCAAATTCGCAAGAGGGTAATCGTTTGAGAAGGGTTGAGCCCCGTTTATATAGAAATTTAGGTTCTGTGAGAACTCATGGAAAGCAAAAAGTCTCTCCCTGATTAACTCAGATTGATTGTTGAGTTATCAGGAAATTAGAATTAGTTAACTCACAAAACCATACAAAATCAACTTTTTAACTCAAATCAGAGTTTAGATTAGTTTTTCACCTCACAATCACATGTTGAGTTGGAAAATTTAACCAATTGAATTGATTTCTTGATTCATAGTTTAACTGCTCTTTTAATTGTGCATGGATAATTATGAATTTAATTAATTATTCAAATGAATTATTCTCAACTTAACTGATTTTTGAATAAGAACAATTGATTTGGGTTAATCAAATATTTAATCAAACTTTAAACCAAAACTATATCATTAAATTTGACAACTTGATTTAATCAATTAAATAAACATTTAATCAATTATTTCTAGGAATTTGATTTATTGTCAAATTAAAAATAATATTAATTAAGAATAAATGTAATTTAAATCTAATTAAATTAATTAAGTGGCAAAATTTAAGTTTAATTAATCAAATATTCAACATATTAACCTAATTGCACCTAGTATAAATAGAACATATTTATTGCCAAATAATGTTTAATTAGAAGTAATTAGGATAAATTAGGAATATTTAGGAATATTCTCCAATGCAGAATTAAGATTAGATCAATTAGGGTTTTGATGATTTGATGTGTCAATGTGCCTTAGGTTAGGACTTTTGTGTTGATTTTGATCAATTTGTCGATGTAGGGGGTCAATGATTCTGAAGCCCATTTTTGGGGTATTACATTTTGCCCCTCTTTGAATTATTGTGCGAAGTGCAGTGGTTCAAAAATTAATCTATTTTTTATGATGATGTGGACTCGGTTATGTGGTGGAGAAACTGATCCTGAAAGATTGACCGATTTCAAGATAGAAATCGATTGATAGATTTGAAGATGTTGAATCAAGTTCTGATTGACCAAAGAATTGAGATGATGTTAATAGTAGCAAATATGAACCGATGATTATGAAAAAGTGTCAAAATGCTTGATTTTGAACCTTATGATTACAAAGAAGTGATTGTCCTAACTCCAGACCTGATTGTCCAAAGGAATCGAAAGGATGCCAAATCTAAACCCTTCAATTACGAAGAACCAAGGAAATAACACTAATGAACCAATGGTTACGAAAAGCTAATACAATTTACAAGTTGTGAGAGAACACCACGTTGATATGGATTTTGATGAATCTGATATGCCCCAAGTGATGTGCCCCAAGCGACGAGTACTTTTGATGACTCAGAAACTAGATGTGGTTGTTGTTTTGATTACTAAAATAAATTTGGTTGACATATTTGATTAAAGATGTGTAATACCATGCCCCCTTCAGGATGAAAATCAAAATCTGGCAAGAAAGCCAGCATTATATGATTTAGGAGCAATGTAAGTGATTTGAGAAGTGGTTATGCATGTCTAGGGATGCATTCTGCATCATTTGGAGGTCCTGTTGACCAAGTTTGACTAGGTTTAACCATGAGGTGACCATAGTTAACCAAGTTGAAATTTGAAGAGTTTGATTTATGATAATCAGTTAAGTTGAATACTTGATTTCATTGATGTTTTGAAGGTCGATTATGTAAGCAATCGGTCGTCCTGGGTCTAAAATTTTTAAATCCTGATTTTGACAAAGTAAATGATCTCAAATTTCAAATTTGATCCCAAAAATGGGTTCAAAACATCAAAATTAGCCAAGGGTGCAATTTTCACACAAAACAAAGCACTTTGAAAAATTAGGTCAAAACCTATATAAGGCCCAAATGGGTCATTTTTAATTCATTTCAACCTTTGACTTCTAGAAACCTTGTGGAGCCCTCTGAGTGAAAATGAAGGTTCCAGTCTCCTCACATTATTTCAAGTGTAACTAATGATACCAATGACCACCCCAGTACAGGAATCCGGTAAGTGGATCTTTGTGCCTCGCTGTGAATTCAAATTTGCTTCTTTTCTTGCTTTCTAGGATTTTTTAGATGTTTTTCAACTTTTTCATTTTTTGCTTCACAAGAAATCATATGAAAGACTGTTTGGACTCCTATAAGTTTTCAAGTAAATTTTTAAAGTTTCATCCTAGACATATGTGTAACTCGTCTAAGAGGGACCCATTTGTCGTACGACATTTCATCAGGTCCCTCATATGTCATGTGAGAGTATGCACAATGTCGTATGACCATGAAGTGTTGTATGGAACCTAGTATATTATCATACGACAGTTGATTCTAGTCTGATTTGTCATATGGAAAATAGTGACGGTTTTTTAGGTCCTTAGGTCAATTTTTCAAATTTTCTAATTTCATGATTGTTTTCCTTGGTCTTTTATGCACCTTCTAACGTATTGAATTTTTCATTTTGTATACTTATAGCTTGATTTTTGACCAAGTTACTGATAGGTTGCCCCATTTTTGTGTTGTGTATGTTCATTACCCAGATGTACATGTTTGTATCTCACATTTAGCTACCCAGAGGCTCTGTGTGTCAATGCCCAACCCTTTGAGAGTACATCTTGTTGCTTCTAGGTTTGACTTCTTGATTTAATTGCTTGATATTTGGGTGAAACATGGATTATTGACTACTTTGATTGAGAGGTTTCATTCTGAGACCCAGACCTTTCATTTTCCAACTGGCTAGATTATCGTCACTCCTGAGGATGTGTATAGGATACTCAAGATTCCCTTCCATGGCCCGCGCCCAAATTATATCAGTGCGGGAAACATGGGGTTGCAGGCATTTCAAACATTGTTTGGTGTTGATGAGTAAATAGCTTAGAAGATCTCATGGGAGATCTTAGTATAGAGATATAGTGCCTCACACAGGCTTGAGTGTATTATTGTTGGGATGATCGGAGGGATCATCATGTCTAACCGTCAGTAGAACTGTCTTCTGATGGGTTGGGCTCCTATGGTAGTATGACTGATGGCTACATCTGTTGAGCTGGGATGGGGTCAATGCCTCTTGGAACACATTTTTTCAGAGATGCATGATATTTTCTACCACGAGGCAAAGACATTTGCATCCAGTGCTTTGGTTCTATAGATCTGGGCATGGGAGCACATCCCTATATGCTGGCTAGTATGTCAGGATGAGCGACAGTCATAGGAGCCCCTCATTTTCAAATATTCAAGATATGTTACGCAGGTTTGGATGGGCTAGACAAAGTACTGGAGGTGTGTGCTTGATGACATGGCTTTTATCATCTAGAGGCCTTACTTACAGATTGAGGCGTGGCTAACTACTCGTGTTCAGTTTGGTTACTTATGCCAGAGTAGGATTCTGATAGGATGGTCTACCACCATCTTAGAGAGATTTATCATTACATGTGTCTAGCGGTAGGTTGGCATCATTGAGGATGCCCCTTAGGATTTTACCTCATATGCACAATTGGTGCACGAGCTCAAACTAGGATGGTCTACCAGGCTATCTTATGTTGATTGTAGTATGGAGTACCGAAGCCAAGTGAGCCAAGAATGGGACTATAGGCTGTAGGTGGCTGATGCAGGAGTGATTGAAGTCTTTATTGTATACTTAGTAGAGCATCTGATGAGGTGTTTATCAAATCCTATTGAGATTATTCCCACTATGGAGGACTCTGAGGATGTGATAGATGCCCCTATGGGTAGAGGTCAGAGGCATAGAGAGGTGCAGATACCAATGATGCACCTAACACCACCCCATCCCAAAGTAGTGATAACCCCACCAAGGCCATCAAGATAGATGAGAACCCGATCGACCTCAGAGTTTTGTAGTAGGCAGGCTGGTAGTGTTACAAAGGAGATACACTAAAGGTGAGGGTGGTACACTTGGTAGTGTAGGCAATGTTGAGGAGGTTATGGGAGCACAACAAGATGCTCCTGATTTTGACCTAGGTGTAGAGGTTCATCACCGCAAGGCCCAGAAAAAGGTGGGAGATTATTAGCCCATGGAGGAGGTAGAGACTGTAGTCACTGAGGTAGATCATTATTTGAGATAGACATCTCAAGATATTATCAAACAACTCAGGAAGTAGTTGCAGGATCAGAGGTTACATAGCACTACCTTGGAGGTTTAGATGAGAGATCATGAGAGGCAATTGTGAGAGAGGGAGGCCAATTGTGAGACGCTTGTAGGTGGAGGTCATCCACTAGATAGGACATGCTACACATTATGTAGCCACTTACTATTCTATTCTTCCACCTAGGCAGAGGATGAATTTCTACTCCCAGTATATAATTGATTCTAAGGGAGCCAGGGCTCCTCTTGCTGACCTACCTCCAGATGCACCTGCAAGAGGAGGAGTTGCACCTGATGCAGAGGACCAGGTAGATAGTTGATCTATTCTTCTTCTCTATTTGTGTCTTTTTTCTCATATCTGATAGCTCATTGTAGTTGATTCTTTTGTATATAGTGCCATTAGTACACCCCCTTGTACTATTCTAACATTTCGATATATATCTTGTTAGAAAGTAAAGTCCACCAAGATAACTAAGAGGGGGGGTGAATCTGTTATCAGATAATTATAACTTTTATCAACTTCAATATATTTTAACCATATAATCAATGTAACCAGCAACCATAGAAAGATATTCATACATAATAACATAATGACATAAGATATGTTAACTAGGGAACCTCTTGATCAAAGAGTAAACCCCAGTGGGAATGATGCCCACAAAAGATGCACTAATATAAAAGTTCCTTGTGAGAGGATGGACTCTATTAGGAGTCTTATGAAATACATTCAGTACATATGAGTCCCTGTTAGGAGACTTTGAATCCCTGCTAAAAGATTCTAACCCTGTTAGGAGTTATGGAAGACAGAAGGACCCAATGCCCAAACAACTTCAATGGAAAGATCACTGAAAACACTGTCCAATTGATCTATATATTATTTAATAGAATAATATCAAAAGATTATTGATCTCAACAACATGTTACCTCTTCTCTAACTATGTCAAACCACACCAACTGCTACACTAGATCTCAATACCAAATATATGTACTTCGCATATCCTCTTTCAACAAGTATTGCATAAATCCGCAATCCACTTTCACAATCTTCTCAATTAAATTAAACATTATCACATTACAAAAATTAATGCATTCCTTCGTTTATACCACACTCAAGTAATTACAAATGAGTTGACATACAAATTACAAAATAAAAGTTTCCACACGTCGCATAAAAATTACACAAAACTGTCGGCTTCCAATTAGGATAACTCTTCACTCATGCAACCTCAAAGCTTGTGCTCATGTCCACATCACTATCAACATGTCTTCTACTTCTCTCTGACTACACATAACCAGATTCAATCTTGATTAGGAGATATCATCCGATTTCCACAAACTATTACTTAGGAACACTGCCTAAATATTGCTTCCACTGATTTCTTCATAACTGTCATGAATAAATGAATTACTATATGTGCTCTTAACCATGATCATATAACACATCATAGATTAATTCATCAACATCACATAGCTTGATCTTCAATATCCCATGTGCGCTAACTCAAACATTGTATGCTTCTCTGCTAATCCTCAGTAGATCACTGTGTTGACATCAATGACAATAATATTCATGAATGAAACAACAACAGCTATAGAATGACTATGAATACTCTGCAATAGGTTATATTCACATTCATTCCTAATAATCTCCCCCATTGGCAATGATGGCAACATAGATGAAAAAACATCCAAGTTCCATGAATACCAACCACTGCAACACTGCCACTCTGAAAATTCTTTTAAGTCCTCTTCATCAATCAAATCACAAGTCCATCAAATCATAAGTCCTCTTCATCAATCAAATCTTGCTTTGTTTTCCTATCAATTCTATCCAACAGATAGTTTAGATAGTTTTTTCATGTATACTTCTACCCCATTGACATCAATGACAGAAGTTTCATCATAATGTCAACAACTCCAATGTCAAAAGACACTGTTCATAAAATACATTCACTAGAGTCCTCATGACCCAGCTCAAATACACATACTCCCCCATAGAAGAAGTACCATCATCTAGTCCAAAAGAAAAATAAGGTTCATATACCACTAGATGGATGCAACAATCTACATCAATTCTCAACAATAGGCTAGGGCATAACCCCAAGCATACCTCTATGATACTCAAATGTATCCTTAGGAAAAGGTTTTGTAAATATGTTTGCAACCTACTCCCTTGTGCTTACATACTCAAGTCTGACTTCTTTCTCTGTAACTTTCTCTCTTACTATATGATACTTTCTCTCTATATGTTTTGTCTTAGAATGTAACACAGAATTCTTAGACATACTAACTGTGTTGGTGTTGTCACAATGCATAACAACAAGTTCAACAAATTTTATTCCAATATCCTTCAATATCTTCTTCATCCAAATTATTTGATTACAATTGTTTGTTGCTGCCACATACTCTTCTTCTGATGTGCTTTGTGAAATACATTTTTTCTTCTTGCTTAGCCAAGAAACTAATCTTCCTCCAAGGAAAATTGCTCCACCACTGGTGCTCTTTTTTTCATCAATCGTACCTCCCCAATCTACATCTATATATGCACATAAGGTAAAGTCATCAGATTTTTCATACCATAATCTATATTCCATTGTGCCTCTTAAATACCTTAGTATCCTTTTCACTATTGCATAATGTAATTCTCTAGGTTCAACTTGAAATCTTGCTACAATTCCAACTAAATGTGATATATCTGGTCTTGTATGGGTCAAATACTACAATCCTCCAATCATAGATCTATACTTCTTCTATTTAACTATAGGAGTCTCATCTGTGCTAAATAATTTGTGTCTGGACACCATAGGTGTTCCAAGTGGTTTACAGTTCTCCATTCCAAATCTCTTTAGTAAGTCATTCAAGTACTTTTTCTTACTAACAAAGATACCATCACTGCTCTGTATTATCTACAATCCTAAAAAGTATTTCATATCACCGATCATACTCATTTCAAATTCAGTCCTCATTTCATCTGCAAATTTATCACTAGCTTCATCTTCTCCTCTAAAGATAATATCATCAACAAAAATAACTACAACCAACAAACCATTTTCAATTTGTTTTTTATAGAGGTTTCTATCAGCTGTGCCTTTTGTAAATCCTAATTTTATCAAATACTTATCCAATCTTGCATACCATGTTCTAGGTGCTTGTTTTAGTCCATATAAATCTTTCTTCAGTTTGCATACCATATCTCCTTCTTTAGTTAAAGGAAAACCTTCAGGTTGCTCAATTTTGACTTCTTCTTCCAATTCTTCATTCAGAAATGCTAACTTCACATCCATCTGATACACTTTGAATTTCTTATAAGCTGCATAAGCCAAAAACATTCTTAGTGCTTCAATTCTTGCTACTGGTGCAAAAGTTTCTTAATAGTCAATTCCTTCTTGATGTGAGTATCCTTTAAATACCAATCTTTCTTTGTTTCTTACTACTACTCCTTATTCTTTCATCTTGTTTCTGAATACCCATTTTTTTCCTATAACATTCTTATTTTTAGGCCTAGGAACTAATTCCCATGTCTTGTTCTTTTCAATCTAATCTAGTTCTTCTTTTATAGCTTTAATCCAATGTTCATCTTCACTGGCTTCACTAGTAGTTTTACATTCAATTTGAGATATCGAACACAATTGTTCTTGTACCTTATTTCAAGTCTGAACTCTTCTATCTATGATTCCAATAATCTACTCAACATGATGATTCCTTGATAGATTCATGTTAGGTGTCACTATCTTAGTACTTGTTTCTATTGTAGGTTCTTCAATAGTTCCTTCACTGTGGCTTTCATTCAACAAATCACTATCATTTTCATAAAATAATTTAGTAGGCTCTGGATTAGGTTTAGGATGAGCTTCTTCATCTGATTCATAATCAAGCATTCTTTCCTGAATTTTGAACTTTTCATCATCTTTAACATTTGCGCTCTCAACAATAGTCTTAGTTCTTTTATTGTAACATCTATAATCTTTTCTCTTCAATGAATATCCAAGAAATATACCTTCATCACTTCTAGGATCAAACTTTCCAATGTCATCATCTCTCTTAATATAACATTTGCTTCCAAAAATTTTGAAATACTTAACTAATGGTGCATGTCCAAACCATAGTTCATAGGGTGTCTTGTCTGTGTCTGCTTTGATTTGTACTTTGTTCATTGTATACACTATTGTGTTCATTTCTCCCTAGAATATCTTTGCTAAGTCTTTTTTAAATAACATAGCTCTTGATGCCTCAGTTACTGATCTGTTTCTTCTTTCTGCAATACCATTTTCTTCAAGTGTCCTAGGGGCTGAATATTGTCTCTTAATACCATTCACTTCACAAAATTTGTTAAATTCTCTTGAAGTAAATTCTCCACCTCTATCTGATATTAAACATTTTATCTTCATTCCAGATTCATTTTCAATTTTGTTCTTAATGATCTTAAACTTATCAAATGCTTCAGATTGTTCTTTAAGAAATGCAATCCACATCATTCTTGTAAAATCATCAACAAGAATCATAAAATACCTTTCTCCATAGAATCATCTAGTCCTTATGGGACCACTCAAATTAGTATGAACAATCTCCAACTTCTCTTTTGTTGTGAACTTCTTGCTGGGAAATGATTTTCTCTTCTGTTTAGCCATCACACATTCCTTGCAAATCATGTTAGTAGGTTTCATAATTTTAGGCAAATCTCTTACTACAAGTGTAGTACTCACTTTCACAATGTTATCAAAGTTTATGTGAAAAAATCTTCTATGCTATAACCAATTGTCATTAATCTTAGTATTCAAGCATGTCATCTCAGTAGGATTCAACTAAAATACATTACCTCTAGTTCTAGATCTAGTACCAATCAAATTATCATCCTTATCTTTGATCACACAATTGTTCTCAGTAAACTAAACTTGATATCCCTTATCAACTAACTATCTAACACTCAAAAGATTATGTTTCAAACCATCCACAAAGTAAACATCAACAATATTAGTCTTTCCATCAAGAGTAATAGATCCTATACCCTTAATCAAACAAGGTGCATTGTTCCCAACTCTAATAATTCCTCCATCATAATTGTTAAACTCTATAAAATTTTTCATGTCTCCAGTAATATGATGTGAACAACCACTATCTATAATCCAATCAAATTTCTTCTCTACTCTAGAAACAAAAGCTTTTTCTTCCTTAACTTCTATTTCAGGATTTTCTTCTTTTACTGCTACAAATCCTATATCATCATGCTCATTATCACTTTCACTTAAAGTTTTTCTCTATACTAGGTTCAAGTTCTTCATCATTAGCATAATAGCATTCTTTAGATATTCTAGGCTTAAAGTTATTTCTATACTTCTTAACTCTCTTAGGACATTTAGATGCAAAATAACCATATTCTTGACAAGTCCAACATTTTTAAAAAAATTTACTGTCTGGTTCTCTTTTCACAAGCAAGGCAATACCTTCTTCAATCTTCTTGTCTTCTTCATTTCTAGATCTGCTACTGCTAGCATAATCTCCTCTTACACTGATGCTTCTTGACAAAGTAGGGCAAACACTAAGTGCATTGAATGCTATCTCCATTCTAGGTAAGTCTCCTGATAACCTTGGGTTCATCTCTGCTACTTCCAATCTTCCAAGAAGATTTTCTCTGGTAAAGTTTGTAGTATAAGGTATAACTTGTTCAATCATCTGTGTTTTCTACTTAAATGCTGGATTCAATGTCCTCAGAATTTTCCATATCACTTCATTCTCTATCTTTGTTCCTCCACAAGATTTTATACCTGCAACAATCTCTGACATTCTACCAATATAGCTTCTAATAGATTCATCTTCCATCATTCTTATATCTTCAAATGGACATATCCAATTATGTAATATAACTTTCTTTGCATGTTCATCTCCTTCAAAAGTAGATTGTAAAGCTAACCAAATTTTATGAGATGTCTTTAGATATTTTACCTAACTGTACTCTTTCTCTAAAGGGCTGACAAAATTGCTTCTCTAGAAAGTATGTTACACATGAATAGATCTCTTTCTCCATCAGTACATTCTTCAATTTTATTCTTATCAATGATAGTATTCTCATTCTTTGTGATTAGCCAATAACTTGGTCCTAAACAAAGTAGGTGTTTCTTCATTTTTTCTTTCCATCTGTCAAAATTTACTCCATCAAACTTAGGGCTTTCTTTCCTAAAATGACTCGCCATAGATCTCCTTAAGTTGTTAAACTTTTCCTTCAAGGACCTATTACTCTGATACCAATTATTAGAAAGTAAAGTCCACCAAGATAACTAAGAGGGGGGGTGAATCAGTTATCAGATAATTATAACTTTTATCAACTTCAATAGATTTTAACCATATAAGAAATGTAACCAACAACCATAGAAAGATAGTCATATACAATAACACAATGACACAAGATATGTTAACTAGGAAACCTCTTGATCAAAGAGTAAACCCCGATGGGAATGATTCCCAAAAAAGATGCATTAATATGAAAGTTCCTTGTGAGAGGATGGACTCTTTTAGGAGTCTTATGAAATACATTTAGTACATATGAGTCCCTGTTAGGAGACTTTGAATACCTGTTAAAAGATGCTAACCCTGTTAGGAGTTATGGAAGACAGAAGGACCCACTGCCCAAACAGCTTCAATGGAAAGATCACTGAACACACTGTCCAAATGATCTCTATATTATTCAATAGAATAATATCAAAAGATTACTGATCTCACCAACATGCTACCTCCTCTCTGACTGTGCCAAACCACACCAACTGCTACACCAGATCTCAATACCAAATCTTTATACTTCACATATCCTCTTTTAATAAGTATTGCATAAATCCACAATCCACTTTCACAATCTTCTCAATTCAATTACACATTATCACATTGAAAAAAGGAATAAATTCCTTCCTTTATACCATACTCAAGTACTTACAAATGAGTAAGCATACAAATTACAAAATAAAAGTTTCCTCATGTTACACAAAAATTACACCAAACTGTCAGCTTCCAATTAGGATAACTCTTCACTCATGTGACCTCGAAGCTTGTGCTCATGTCCACATCACTATCAAAATGTCTTCTACTTCTCTCTAATGGCATATAACTAGATTCAATCCTGATTAGGAGATATCATCAAATTTCCACAAACCACTACTTAGGAACACTGCCTAAATACTGCTTTCACTGATTTCTTCATAATTGTCATGAATAAATGAATTACTATATGCGCTCTTAACCATGATCGTATAACACATCATAGAGTAAGTCCTCAAAATTGCATAGCTTGATCTTCAATATCCCATGTGCGCTAACTCAAATACTATTTACTTCTCTCCTAATCTTCAGTAGATCATTGTGTTGACATCAATGACAATCATAGTCATGAATGCAATGACAACTGCTACAGAATGATTGTGAATATTCCCACATAGGTTATATTTAGCATTCATTCCTAACATATATGAGATATATTTTGGTTGTGACTTCATATGCACTTTTCATTTTTTTTTTATGATGTAATATCATGTGATGCAAATGTATGAAATGCTTCTTTTATTGTGGAATGTATGGATTATGCAATGAATGTTTCCTTTCAAATGTATGAATATGCAATGTAATGATAGATAGTAGATGATAAATGCAAATGTATTTTTGTTTTGGATGCTAATGTATGTATGCAATGGATGAATGAGTATGAGAATGCAATGTAAATGCAGCGATACACATGATATTTTTTTGCAATTACATGAAGAAGACAAGTTCTCAGTCATTGTCAAAATGGATGTGTAACCCAAGATGGTGACTACTTGTTGATTTAGTTTGAGGGGACCTTCATACGAAGCTCAGTCCTTGTTTGGAGGTTAGTGCAAATTTGGAGAATTCAAGAATTGATTGGTACGTAAATCATGATAAATGTAACCATGCAAAGTGCCAAATGTAGAATGAAATGCAAGACCTGGGACTTAGTCACTGATCACATGTCGGTCTTTTATCATCACTAAATTTTATTTTCTTTTTAGGTAATACCGGATAAATTGATACAATGTCCACTAGTTAGGCAACCATGGACATATGAATATTGATTTTTATTTTTTTATGTCGGATTTAGATATAAGCATCAAGGCACAAAAGCTAGGATGACCCGAATATCATGTCCATTTTGATATAGCAATTTATATAAGCATCATAACATAAATGTTGTGATGACCTAAATACACCTTGTGGACAAACACACCAAGCAGCTATAGAATTCATTTAGTTTCCAATGTGAATTACCTGCAGTGACCCTTTATCATTCACATCCTTGGGTAGTAGCTTGTTTCACAATAGGATTAAGAAATCATTCAAAAAGACAAAAGTGAGATCAAACTTCCTTGAAGCATCTAGGTATCAATGGTCAAGGTACACATGGCCATCCAATCATGATGGAAAAGTTATTAGATTTTACTTACAAGAAGAAGACAAATAAAAGATTATGCCCCCATTCATCACTCTCTAAATCTCGTAAACGACATCATAGAGGAGCTCAAGGAGATAGAATATGCAAAAATCTTAATGTGAATCAGTTAGCATACAAGAAGATTTAATCATTTTCACATAGATTATTTTCAGTTTGTTGTTGTTGTTTGCTTGTGTTGTTGTAAGGTGCAAAATCCTTTCCTGGTGAGGAGACATACTGACTAACTTGAACTTAGCTTTGGAAGGACCTTGACTGGATATGACTTGTCTGAAGATACTGAGGACCATAGGATATGACATTGATTTCCCCCAAGTTGAAGCTTTGATAGGATATAGATACTTTTGTTGGACTATGCTGAGACTGACTTTATTGAAAATAGGATGCGAAAGAAAACCAGGAGATATGTACAAACTAAAGTGGGACTGAAAGCTGGGAAATACCAAGATTGCATTGATAGATGGACGTATTGATACAAGTGGCACCCATTTTTTGGGTTTTCACCATCTTGGTAGAGATTCTATTTTTTCTACCAAGACGCATGTTTACCAAGTTTTCACCAAGGCACTTTCTTTCTCTTCTTTTTTTGTATTTTTGATATTTTCCATTTTTTTGTACTTTTACAATTTTTCTAATTTTTATACTTTTTTTAGGACAGTTTACCACAAACTGAATGCCTTAGGCATAGAATTTCTTCAGATGGAGAATTTTGATTGGTTCTCAGAGCTTTTCTCCTTTAGTTGTTGAGAGTTGATAGGAACTAAAGCCAAAAGTAGTAGTGATAAGAAAGGGACCCAGCCAATTGGGTTCAAACTTCCCCTTGCATTCTCAATGGGATTTATTTTTAGTATTCTCTCTCAAGACTAGATCGCCAACCTAAAATTCTCTTTGTTTGACTTTCTTGTTGTATCCTCTCGACATTATTTTCTTATATACTCTAAGATGATCATATGCAGCTTGTTTGTGCTCATCTAGTAGTTCACATTCTTGTAACCTAGACACTCTATAATCATCATCTATTATGAGACCATGCATTCTAATTTGTAGTGATGGGATTTCAACCTCAATAGGCAATACCGCTTCAGCCCCATATACTAAAGTGAAAGGAGTAGCACCATTGGGTGTTTTTGATACTTGTTCTATAGGCCCAAAGAGCTAGATTTATCATTAGGTGCTAGTCTTTGCCTGTCTTGTTAGCTGTGTGATGCAAGATTTTCAATAAGTTCTTATTGGATGCTTTAGCTTGTCCATTCCCTTGAGGATAGTAAATGGATGACCAATGTTGAGTGATCTTGAATTTGGAGCATAAGGAGTCTAGGTCCTTGTTCTTGAATTGGCCTCCATTGTATGTGATGATGGAGTGTGGGATACCATACCGACAAATGATGTAGTTCAGGATGAACATCAAGATTTGTTTGTTAGTTTCTTGTGTCAAAGGCATTGCTTCTACCCATTTTGTGAAGTAATCTATTGTTGTGATGATACGGATATGACCATTTGATGAATGATGATAGATAGCTCCTATGAGATCAAATGCCCATTGTTGAAAAGGCCATTGTGTTGTAAAGGGAATCAAATATATCCCTAGTGCATGTATCAAGTTACCATGGACCTAGCACTTCTAACAATTCTTAGCATATTTGACGACCTCTTTTTCCATGTTTGGGCAATAGTACCCAACCCTAATGATTTTTTGAGCTAGTGTTAAATCGTTGGAATGTGATCCACAAATACCTTTGTGGACTTCCTCTAATGCACATTGAGACTCTTCACATTCTAAACACGTAAGAAGTGTACCATCTAGACTCTATTTTTATAGATCATTACCAATGATGACATATCATGATGCATTTCAAATAAGGTAATGTTTCTCATGTCAATTAAAGGAATCAGGAATGATTTAGTCTTGAAGGTAGGAATATAGGCGTTGGTAGCGAGAGAAATCATGTGTTAAAAGTGTGGTTGTCATTGCATCAAAAGATTGACTTGTTAATGCCTGATACAACCACTAGGCTTATAGAAGACACAGGAGGTGGTTAAACCATGTCATGAATCTTGAGGGGAGCGCTGACCATTTTTCCAACAATCTCCCCCTCAGTGTTACCCAAGGGGATTCAAACCTGTGACCAAGCTCTGATACCACTTGTTACAATTGTGGTTGTCGTTGCACCAAAAGATCGACCTGTTAATTCCTGATACAACCACTAGACTTATAAAAGACACAGGAGGTGGTTAAACCATGTCACAAATTCTAAGGAGAGCATTGACCATTTTACCAACATCATGACCTACAATGGTATAGGTCATTTGGGTTTTTGGACAATCATAGGTAGGGAATGACAGTGCTTCCACCAGGCACTCTTAGCGTAGCTCATATTCAGGCTGCTATAGTAAAGTTGATAGCCTTGCCATAGCATCAGCAGCCTTGTTCTCCATTCTAGGAATCTGTTCAAACATGATAGACATGAATTATTTCTTTAATTCATCTACCATGCATTTGTATGGAACAAGTTTCTCATCTTTTATTTGATACACATCATTGACTTGGTGTATGACCAGTTGTGAGTCTCCATGAATGTGTAGCTCTGTTACTCTCCATTCTAGTACTATCTTCACACCATTTAGTAAAGATTCATACTCAGCTATGTTGTTGGTACAAGGAAATTTGATTCTAAATGCTTTTGGAATGGAGTAACCTTAAGGTGTGATGAATAGTATACTAGCTCTAGATCCATTCTATGTGTAGGATCCATCAAAGAATAATTGCCATGTGCTAGAAGACAGGTTCATAATAGAGGAATCAAGAAATTCCATTTGCATTGGTTGATCATCAAACAATGGTGCTTCAACTAACTGATCTACAATGACTTGTCCTTTGATAGCTTTTCTCTCAACATACTATATGTCAAATTCATTCAATAGCATTACCCATTTTGCTAGTCTACCTGTGAGGGTAGATTTTCTCAATATGTATTTCAGTGGATCAATCTTTACTATTAATTATGTAGTATGAGCTAACATGTAGTATCTCAGTTTCTATGATGCAAAGATGAGAGCTAGACATGCTTTTTCTATCATGGAATAGTTCTTTTCATAAGATACCAGTGTAATGTTGATGTAGTAGATAGCTTTCTCCTTGTTTTCATCATGTTGTGCTAGCAATGCCCCCAGTGATGTATCTGTGGTGGAGACATATAATATCAATGGCTTCCCTTGAATAGGAGGTATTAGAATAGGAGGATTTTCCAAATATTTCTTGATATGATTGAATTTCTTTTTACATTCCTCGCTCTATGAGGTCACACCTTTATGCAATGTCTTTGTGAAAGGTTGTGATATGTCTTCTAGCTAAGATATAAAATGTCTAATTGATTGTACCCTTCCTTGTAAGGTCCTCATCTGACTAGTCTTCTTAGGAGGTTCCATCTCCATGATTTCTTTGACTTTTGTTGGATCTACTTCAATTCCTTTCTTTGAAACAATGTAACCTAGAAGTTTTCCTGAAGTGACACCAAAGGCACATTTCATAGGGTTCAGTTAGAGACTAAACTTTTCCATTTGATCCAGTATTTTACTCAAGTCTCTTAAATGTTTTGATCTCATCATTGATTTGGCTAAGGTGTCATCAACATAGTCTTCCATGGTTTGATGCATCATGTTGTGGAAGATAGATGTCATAGCTCATTGATATGTAGCACCAGCATTCTTAAGACCAAATGGCATGACGTTCCAATAAAAGATACCCCATGGACAAGTAAAAATTGTTTTCTCTTGATCTTCTAGAGCTATCCTGATTTGGTTGTATCCAAAAAAACCATCCATTAAAGAGTACATTTCAAAGCCCGTAGTCATATCCACTATCATATTGATGTTTGGTAGTGGAAAGTAATCCTTAGGGCATGCTTTGTTTACATCTCTGAAGTCTTTTCATACTCTAATAGATTTGTCTAGTTTTGAAATAGGAACTATGTTTGAGATCCACTCTGCATAATCTATAACTTAGATAAATCCGGCTTTTAGTAACTTTTCCAATTCAGCTTTGACTAAGAGTGCAACATGTGGATGCATTTTCTGTAACTTCTATTTAATATAAGGTTTGACTCCTGGAGATATAGAAAGATGATGCATGATGAGATTAGGATCTAACCTTGGCATATCTAAATATTTCCATACAAAGTTGATCTTCTTCTCTGTTAAGAATTTGGTAAATGCTTACTTTTCTTCTTTTGATAGAGATTGAGCTACATGAATTAACTGGGGCTCTTTTGTTGTACCCAAATTCATAGACTGAGTTGGTTCTATCAACACTAGAGATCTATACCATAAACTCAAAAGGACATCAAGTATCTCATCCTTAGGCACCTCAAAGAGGTTTTCACCTTCAGATACATCTTTTGTTTTTACTATTTTAGGTTTTGAGAGTGCCACATAGTGGTTTTCACCCTTAGAACTCCTTTTGTTTTTACTTTTGTTATTTTGACTGAGATACTTGATATCTGACTCTATCATGCTAATGCTAGGTTCACTGATGGAAGTCATCATGGGTTCTACTACATTGAGGTAATATGTGAGAGCATAGTCTGATCGAAAAGTATGGATGTCTTGGTTTAGATCATTGGACATTTGGTCAATAAGCTCAGGATGTTGGATCATGAGTTTTAGAAAGGACTAGTTGATTGTGTTTACACATACGGTATTGTCATCATTAGTTATGATCTGACTCACAAATTCAAAGGTGATATTACTACTCAAGATGTTCAATTCATTAGTAGTCACAACATCGTTATTGGACCCATAATTGGTGTTAAGTGAATCAAACTCACGAGGTTCATCATTTTGTTCTAGACTCACGTTAAGCATAGGTGTGTATCAGTGAATGAGATATATGTGTTTCTTTGTGATAAGATCATCTTCTTCTGGAACAAATCCCCATTCACAGTCAATAGATTCATCTTCTGCATCTCTAGGAAAATCAAGAATATGTATGAAATCAGGACAGATTCCCCAAGTAGGGTTTCCTTTAGAGTCTTAATGGAACTCATATACATGGGAGTCTATCTCAGAGTCACTGTTGTGTCCCAAATGTTTAGTTATCATGACAGGTTCAATTTTTCCTCTTGTTTGTTTTCAGGACCATCTGGTTCTTGTGTGGTGACTATCACTTTTTCAACAGTAGGTTCTTATGTTTCTACTAAATTGATTCTTTTAGGTTCATTTTCCTCTTTTAGAATGTCTAAGATGTTTTGAGGAATGCATTCATAGGAGAAAACATATGTAGTATCTGATTCATCATTGTCACCTTGGTTTGTTTCCTCTTCCTCACTGTTGTCTATTTATGGTTCTATATGTTCTATCACATGAGGAGAGTTTCCACTAAGATGGAAAGGTTTCTTCTGATAGCCTAGACATGTATTATCTTTGTTTGTTCGGCCACCATGTGCAATGGGTGATATGATACCTTTACATCCTGTTCCTAGACATCCTTTTCTAGGATATCCTATTTTAGTCATCAGTTTGTGTCCTGGTCCATATGATTTAGAAGGAACTTTAGGTGTTTTAGAGTCACATTTTTGAGTTGTTTTTTATTGGGACTCATCCTTGTATAACCAAGAAAGCACACCTTCCTCTTCCTCAGTTTCTTGTTTTGACACTTTTTTTGTGATAAAGCTTCCATTAAAGATAACATGAGGTTCTTTTGTTGATGGCCTTGCTTTCTCAGAAGGTTGTCCATATGACTTTGGTGAGAATGGGAGAGATGTTAGAGATAGGACTGGTTCCATTTTGCATTATCCCATTCCAATATCTTTGATTTTCACTCCTTTTGAGAGGTATTTCATTTTGGATGTAGATGTTATGTCTGTTTGAGTAGTGGAAGGCTCTCTGTTATGTGGAACAAGTTTATCTACAATTTCTTTCAAGCAATGCAAGATTCTAATGTGTTTGTAGGTATAGTAACCTCTAATCCCTCATAAGGAAATTTTAGATATTGATGATATGTTGAGGGGATAGATTTCATTTCATGTATCCAATGCCTTCCTAGAGGAATTTTATAGGCCAGTGGAAGATCTAGTACTTGACAAGTGATATCTCTGATGATAGGTCCAGTTCTGATAGGTAACACAATGACTCTTTTAGAATTTCTCTCCTGTTCATCATATGCTTTTATGGTTATCTTCTTTTTAGGATTGATAGCATCTTCTGACAATCCCAGTTGTGTAACCAATTTGTAGGAACAGATATTTAGACCAGCACCTCCATCTATCAACACACGTTTGACATGATGGTTTTGGATTAAGACTTTAATATGCAAGGGCCAGTTATGTGGGTGACCTAATGAATTGTCATCTTCTTCATAAAAGGATATGTAATGAGGGGACGTCAAGTGAACCACCATTGTTTTGAATCTATCAAGATCAAGGTCTTCAGGAACATTGGAACCAATTAGAGCTTTATCTAGGATTGTTTGATGAGGAGAGATGTGCAAAAACTCAAATATAGAGATTTTAGCATTAGTATGTTGCAATTTCTATATGATGCTATATGATATCTATTTGGACTCTTTAGAATTAGAAGATTTGGAATTAGTCCTTTGTTTAGAGGCAGATGTAAGATTCAATGGAACCTTTTGGGCATTTGATGAACCTGAGTTTTGTCCTTAAATAGTTTCTTGAGTTTGAGATCGAGTAACTACATTAGTAGTTTTGTTATCTCTGTCCTTTCTAACAATAGTGATGACATTACATTGTTTAGATAGGCATGGTTCAACCATGTTGATAACCTCATTATTACTAGAGTAAGTGTAATTGAATTTAGCACTCATGTTAGGTTTAGAAGATGAATCTCCTTGATTATGTTGTTGAAAAGGTTCCGTGAATGTTGTATGATCATTGTTGGACTTATGGATATCAATCACAATTTCTCCAATGTCAATTTTGTCTTGAATGATATGTTTCAAACACATGTAGTTGCTTGTTTTATAACCCTTTTTCCAATGGAAGTCACAAAAATTGGTCTCTTTTCACCACTTAGGTTTAACTTCGAGATCATATGGTTTGATCTCAAGTAATGTGATTATATTATTTGTGAGCAGAGTTTTCATGGTAGATTCTAAGGACTCTCCCAGAGGATTAAACTTGTGCTTTGGTTTTGTAGCCCAAGGTTTATAGTCATTTGACTTCTTAGTTGATTCAGTTGCTTTTACCTATGAAGCTTTGATGGCTTGGGTTCCAATGGTGAGATTAAAAGAAGGTGCTTTAGGTGGAGCACTAATATGATCAACACCGTCTATGACAATGTTTTTGTTTTTTATTCATATTTTTCCTTTGTCTTTGTTGGAACTAGATCCTGATTCGTACTTGTTTTCTTTATGAAGTGATATGTCTCCTTTTTGAACAAGCACATTTTCAATTTTGATGGCATTCTCTACCATTTTATCAAAGTACGTATGATTTTGCATTTGCAAATGATAATTGATTTATGGAATTAAGTTATTGGTGAAGATTTATAGCTTTTCATTTTCCAGAATAGGTCGAGCATAGAGTGAAAACTTCTTCCTCTAGCATTTGAGGAAGGTCAGGAAGGGTTCTCCTGAGTTTTGTTTTAGATTGCAAATATTGATCATGGTGACCAGATGTTAGATATTGTAGGAGTATTGTTGATAAAATAGTTTGATCAACTCCTCAAAAGTTTTGATTGTGGGGGGTATCTTAGAAAACCAACTAATGGCAGTTCCTCCCAAAGATTGGGGAAGAGACACATTAAGAATGTAGGTTCATGCATGAATTCTAGTGACAAGGTACAAAACTCTCTAACGTGATCTTGAGGATCAGAATTTCCATTGTATTTTTCATACTTTGGGAGTTCTTCACCTTTAGGGAATGGTGGCATATCCAAGCTATGATCGAATGGGAAAGGACATAGAGCATCCATGGAGAATTCCTTAGGTTCTTTCTCCTTTTCCAGCTAGATTAGCTTAACTTACATTGCATGCATTTGTTTCATCATAGTGGTGATGGGTGTTACTTCCTCAGGGCTGACGATATTGTCAATGTTAAATCTTGGAGGAAGTTTAGCCCCTTGTTGGGCTAATTCAAGGAAATATGCCTCTTTTTCTTCACGTAAGAAGTGTTTTATCATTTTATTAAAGACATCATCATTCTGATAATGGGCAATTTTAGTGGGTGTGGATTCTTGGTCCCCACCATGTTCAGATTGATGACCCTAGGAGCCTTAGTTTGCTCCACCTTGAGACATATTGTTGCTTAGATGTGGCCCTATGATTGATGCTGGAAGGGTTATATAACCACTTTTCAAGCCTAAATTTCTAAGAGCATCTTCTTTGTATAGATTGGTGTTGTAAGGTTGATGAAATGTTTGAGCCAATATAGAAGATGAAGGAGAGATTATTGGGTCTTCTCTCTATTTTCTCTGTGAGGAAGCTCTAGTTTCCACCATTAACTTCAAGTGAATCAAAAGAGAAAGATAGGACAACTAACTGATGATCTGATTTAGGTCAAGTCGAATGACACAACCTTGTCAAGATTGAGTTGATAAAATATTGATAGGTCATAAGTGTAGGATATTGTGCCCTAGGTGTATGGGTAGATGCCCAAAAGATGATGAACACAAGCTCACAATACTTAGCCATTTTGTGATAGATTTTGAGGTTATGTTGACAAGGCTTTGACACAAGATCAGATGGGATTCAAATCGACAAATTGGAAGACAAAATCAAGCTGAAATGAGCACTTTTGGAAAATGAATGAATTCTCTGTTGGCTCTATTATGTTCCTTACATGGGGGATTTCTTGACAGTGGCTACAAATGATGAAATTTCTAGCAAAATAGGGATTTTCTAGAAATTTTGGGTTAACTCTCATATGACATTATCCAGGCCTATATGATACAAAATCAAGTTTGGCATGACAATTGTAAAAACTAGTACGACAAATGACTCCAGGGTTCAATTTTGCCTAGGATTTTATGACAACACTCGTACGACGCTGTAGAGTTCCCTGTACAACTTTTTGGGGCTTCTGATACGACAATTGGAAAAACTCATATGACCTTTTATTTGCAAAATGACAGTCTACACCAGAAAAGGATTTTTTTCTTCAGATTTTGCAAGTTTTTCAGATTGTTGGCTGTTTTTGGTATCAATTTCTTCACAAGTTTTTCTGCCCAAGTTTTTGAAGATCTATGTATTGGTTTGTCTTGAGTTGTTTAACATAGCAATAGGTTCACAATCATAAAAAATAGAGTGAACCAACTTGATGAATCAATCACACCTATCTTACCCTAGCTAAGAGAAGAGATTTATTACTTACTCATTGACTTAGGAACACACTCATGGACTCCTTAGAATATGCAGGTGCAACAACATGTACTAGATGTTGAAGCCCATATTAGCCAAGTTCAAATGTCAAAGAGGGCTCAATATGACAATTTTCTTGTGGTGATTACTATTCACCTCGCACAAGCACTACAAATCCTTCAGGGTTGGATCAGTGGAAAACTAGCTTAGTCTTTTAATCAAGGCATTCATTCACAACTATGTCCCATATTCCTGCAAGTAGGATTAAGGCTATTAACCCTATGAGCACTCTGACAGGTGTATTCTCACAAGAAAGATTTAAGCAGCTCCACTCTACACAATATCAAAGCGTGTTCATAGAAAAAGGCCAAGGAAAATGTAAAGCTATGTCTTCCGAGGCTTTAACCTCAGGAAGCGTCAAATTTTATAGTGGGGTGGAAGAGTTGGTGTAAGACTTGTCCCCACTTGGGTCATTCCTAGGAGCTTTTTACCTCTTTGGTAGGCTCTCTAAAGGATTAAAGAAAATGTGAGGTTGGGGACCACAGGATTTAGATTTCTGGTTCTCTAAAAGAGAAGAGCATAATCCCCTAACCTTATCTTTTTCCCTATCTAAGACACATCAAGAAAATAAATCCAGAGATAGTACACAAACTGGCACCAAGGAAGAAACCTTTTAGGTTTCTAGTTCTCCTAAGAAGGAGAAAAGCATAATCCCCTAAGTATTTTCCTAAATGGCAATAGACGCACGTACCTATTTAGCTAAGTGCCTATGAAAATGGAATTGAAATTTAATCAAACACAATATTTTCTTGAATAGTGGGCAACCTACAAAACCACCTATTAGAATTTTTTTTGTAGAGCGTCGTTGACCAACGATTTCTCTAAAAGGTTATCTGCAAAAGATAGGCTTAGAATTCAAGACAAGAAAGGCCAAATAATGGGTTTTTCATGCTCAATTTTCATCTTTCATCCTGCATGGATTTGTTAGGCTGCCAAAAATGATCAAAACCTATAAACACCAATTGTTAGGGTTAGCCGTTAGTAGAAATCTAAATCTCAAATCTCTAAAAATTGCCAAAAATTAAGATATAATTATGCAATACTGGCATCAAAACTTGTACAACACTATGCTAGTTCTCATACAAAAAATTCAAAAATGATACGACAATGGGTTAGTCCTTATATGACAATGTAGCTCTCATACAACAATACACATACAACCGATATGACACTTTAGATTGTCGTATGTCGTATGATAGACAGGATCTTCTGATACGACAATCTACAAAATGTCATACGAGAATGTATGGACCAAAAAAATAAACATTATAGTTTTAAAATGAAATATCAAAAAATGATCAAATCAAGTTGAAAACCTGTTGCAGGGCCCCACGGTGGGCACCAGAAATGTGTGTGTAAATTTTGTACCTAGCTGTGGACACAACACTTTATAAAAACATTAGAGGTTAGCAAATCAAGAAATCTGTAAATAAAGTAAACAATACTAACTAGGTGATTTACTACCTTCTAGTAGGTATGAGTTTGATATTCTCAGAATTGGACCGAGACCAGTGACAATGCAATACCTAAACAAAGGATTTAATGATGAAGAATGGATGAAAAATGAATGTAGCTTAATCTATCTTTTTTTTATTTTTCTATACAATATGTATGAAAACTTGATCTAGAATTGAAATAGATGCAATTGAATTACCAATAATATGCTATGCTATGAAATCAAATCAAATGACAATAAGAATCTCAATAATTGAAACAATATCACAATATCACCAAATCGCACAAGCCAAATTCTCCAAATTCGCAAGAGGGTAATCGTTTGAGAAGGACTGGGCCCCGTCTATATAGAAATCCAGGTTCTGTGAGAAGTCGTGGAAACCCAAAAGTCTCTCCCTGATTAACTCAGATTGATTGTTGAGTTATCAAGAAATCAGAATTAGTTAACTCACAAAATCATGCAAAATCAACTTTTTAACTCGAATCAGAGTTCAGATTAGCTTTTCAACTCACAATCACATGTTGAGCTAGAAAAGTTAACAAATTGAATTGATTTGTTGATTCAGAGTTTAATTGCTCTTTTAATTGTGCATGGATGATTATGAATTTAATTAATAATTCAATTGAATTATTCTCAACTTAACTGATTTTTGACTAAGAATAATTGATTTATGGGTTAATCAATTATTTAATCAACCTTTATCCCAAAACTATATCGTTAAATTTGGCAACTTGATTTAATCAATTATTTCTAGGAATTTGATTTATTGTCAAATTAAAAACAATATTAATTAGGAATAAATGTAACTTAAATCTAATTAAATTAATTAAGTGGTAGAATTTAAGTTTAATTAATCAAATATTCAACATATTCAATTAATTGCACCTAGGATAAATAGATCATATTTATCACCAAATAATGTTTAATTAGAATTAATTAGGATAAATTAGGAATATTTAGGAATATTCCCCAATGCGTAATAAAGATTAGATCGATTAGGGTTTTGATGATTTGATGCATCGATGTGCCTTTGGTTAGGACTGTTGTGTCTATTTCAATCGATTTGTCGATGTAGGGGGTCAATGATTCTGAAGCCCATTTTTGAGGTATTACAAAAGGACTTAACTATAATCTATTGAGTGTAGCATAGTTGAATAACACAGGTCACCGAGTTGCATTTGAGAACAAAAGAGTAAAGATCTATGATGATGCTGGAAAATAGATTGGTACTGGTGAACAATCAAGAGGTAACCTATTTTATCTAGAGAATGCTAAAAATTCTTGTTTAATGGCTAAGAATGATGATGTTTTGTTATGACACAAGAGGTTATGTCATGTGAATTTTGACAACATGGTAAATATCAGTAAGAAAATTAAATTTAGAGGTTTACCGATTATATCTAAGTCTGACCATGTGATGTGCAAACAATGTCAAATAAGTAAAATGACGAATTCTAATTTTAAGAGAAAACAATATTCATCTAATACAATTTTTTATTTAGTTCATATTGATTTATGTAGTCCATGAGAACTCAAAATTATTATGGAGATAGATATTTTAACTTATTTTTTTATGATTTCTCTAGAATGATATTAGTGATGTTTCTATAAGAAAAATCAGAAGACTTTTAAATGTTTAAGTGGTACAAAGAAAAAGTAGAGAAATAAATTGGTAAGAAACTGAATATTCATCTAATACAATTTTTTATTTAGTTCATATTGATTTATGTAGTCCATGAGAACTCAGAATTATTATGGAGATAGATATTTTAACTTATTTTTTTATGATTTCTCTAGAATGATATTAGTGATGTTTCTATAAGAAAAATCAAAAGACTTTTAAATGTTTAAGTGGTACAAAGAAAAAGTAGAGAAATAAATTGGTAAGAAACTGAAATGCTTGAGGTCAGATAGAGGTGGTGAATTCATTTCTAATAAATTTAGTATTTTTTTTAATGAGCATGGATTAAAGAGACAGGTATCTACACCGAGGACTCCATAGTAAAATGGGATTGTTGAAAGAAGAAATAGATCAATTGTCAGTTGTGCTAGAACATTGCTAATTGAAAAGGAGGTTGCACAAATTTATTGGAGAGAAGTTATCAACATTGTTGTCTATACACTGAACTGGGTACAACTAAAGAAAGAGACAAATAAGACACCTTGTGAGCTATAGTATGGTTGAACACCTAATGTGACCTATTTCAAAATATTTGGAAGTAGATGTTATATTCTGAAAGATGATAGAAATGGAAAATTTGATTCTAAAGGTGATGAAGGCATATTTCTAGGTTACTCTACTAGAAGTAAGGCTTATAAATGTTTGAACAAGACTACTAACAAAATGATTGAAAATGCAAATGTGAGAGTTGATGAGTTTGCAGAAAAGAACAATGAAGAAAGCAAGAAGGAACCAAAAGACTATGGAAGATTTGTTTACATATAAGTTCCTAACACTTTATCTAAGAAACAACCTAGTGTCACCGATCAATAGAATACTGATACTAAGAAAAAATCCTAAGATACCAAGCAACAAAAAATAGTTACCAAGGAAAATGATGATCATGCACCGAGTGGAGAAAACATTGAAGAACAAAGATCTGAGCTTGTACTAGCAAAATATGTGAGAAGGCACCATCCACAAGATCATATAATTAGAGACAAAGGAGCAAGAATGATGACTAGAAGTAAGTTAAGGAATAATACATGTTTGGTTTGTAAATTTAAACCTAGAACTATTAAAGATGAATTGGTAAATGATGATTGGACTAAAGCAATGAATAAAGAGATTGAGCAAATATAGAAAAAAAAGACATGGACATTAGTACCGAGGCCTAAAGAAAAAAATGTGATTGACACCAAATTTATTTTCAGAAATAAATTGAATGGGAATGGAGATGTTACAAGGAACAAAGAAAGATTATTCTACAAAGGTTATGCAAAAGAAGAAGGAATTGACTATGGAGAAACTTTTGCACTTGTTGCTAGACTAGAAGGAGTGATAATTCTATTTGCATATGTTACAAAGGATTTAAGGTATATCAAATAGATGTGAAATTTGCATTTCTGATTGGGATACTTGAAGAAGAGGTACACATTGAACAATGTGAAGGTTTTGTAGATCAAACTCAAAAGAACATGGTTTGCAAGCTGCACAAGGAACTTTATGGACTAAAACAAGCACCGAGAGAATGGTATGAAAGATTGCATTGTTATCTCATAAGAATTGGATTTGTTAGAAAAAGTGATAACAACAATATATATTTGAAAGGTGAATCTGATGATAAAATTCTTACTACTAAAATTTTTGTTGATGATATCATATTTTGACGTCATGATACTTTATGTAAATCTTTTGTTGATGAAATGAAAAAGGAGTTTGAAATGTCAATGTTTAGGGAGATCAAACTATTTATTGGTTTGCAAATATAATAACTAAAGGAAGGCATATACATCACACAATCTAAATACATAAAAGAAATCTTGAAGACATTCAGTATGGAAGACTCAAAACCAGTTGGTACACCTATGGTAACCAGATGCAAGCTAACCAAGGAGGACAAGTCAACAGAGGTAAATCAAACCTTATACAGATCTATGATTGGAAATTGATGTATGTTGTACATAGTAGACTAGAAATTGCACATGTTGTTAGCATTGTAGATAGATTTTCTACTAATTCTAAAGAGACACACATGACTGTTGTGAAAAGAATCTTGAGATATCTGAAGAACACTGAGAACTATGGATTGTGGTATAAGAAAGAAGCAAATTTTGAACTTGAATTTTATACAAATTCTGATTGGGAAGGAAATATTAATGATAAAAAAAAAAACTATCAGTGGAGCATTAGTTTTAGGTGGAAGACTAGTAACATGGATAAGCAAGAAACAAGGATGTATTTCTCAGTCCACTATTGGAGCTGAATATGTAGTTGTTGCTGCTAATTTTTCTAATATAGCATGGATAAAATAATTTTTGGAAGGTATGAATGAAGAAATAATTAATCATGTGATAATCTATTGTGACAACATAAGTGCTATTAGAATTTCAAAGAATCAAGTGATGCATGAAAAGACTAAGCATATATCTATTAAATATCACTACCTAATAGATAAAGTTCAGGAGAAACAAGTCACATTGGAATATGTGAAGTCACAAGAACAACTTGCTGATATATTCACAAAACCCTTACTGAAGGATACATATGAATACTTGAGAAGTAGACTAGGGGTCCCTAGTCACAAAGGTGATATGGGGTTGCATCGACCTATTCTTATTATAAGATCTAATTATGTTGATGTGAGATGTTCACACTTTGGAACTCCTAAGGTTTTGAAGTAAGTGAAAGACAAGCTGAAATTGATCATATATGTACATGCATGGTACAAGAATCTATTAAAGAATAATAGAGATACTGATTTGGCTATTGAAGAGCTTATTTTTGGCATTTTTGTCAAAGCAAGAGAATATGGCATGAAATATCAGTTAGGAAAAAAGCTAACTGAAAGGGAGAGAATATGCATTAATAGAAAAGAGATAGATGTTGTGTAGTGATTAAACATATTAAAATAATAAGCTAAGGGAGAGCTACCAAGTCACAACATAAAGATCAAGTTGTAGACACTTAAGATCTTTGGTATTCTATGGTATATTTAATATTGTGTTGCCATCAACGCCAAAGGGGGAGATTGTTAAAACTACAACTGATTGACTACTTGGAGAATAGAATGAGAGAATGTGAAGATGATCATTGAGCTACTAAGGTATATGTGAGACATTAGATCAGTTCTTATATTGTCATTGATGTCAACTAGTTTTGACTTTACTTATCATGATAGTTGCAAACATCTGAACAAGGTAGTATTGGTGAAGGAAAGGAGATATTAACATGAAGATGAGATGTATGAGTAAGTTATGAGAAAGGTATTCATTGGGTAACTTATTGATGAATCCATGATAGTATGATAGTGATTTGATTATATTACATGATTCTATTAATTGTAGAAGAACAATAATGTACAAGTTAATTTGGTCGGTATATGAAGAACTTAGTATACATTGAGAAGATGGAGTGTATACCGAGTGTAGTATTAATCAAGAAAGAAGTCACCAATACATCACTGTATTGACCAAATGGGAGAAATAATGTGGAACATGTGATTCATGACATGAGATGATGAGCTAGACAAATGTGGAAGATTCAAAGGATAAAAACAAAGTTAGTTATGAAGATCTATAGCTGAAAAAATTCAAGGTGGATCAGATGATGAAGATTGAAAATGTTTTAAGGTACAAGTTATGAGCAAAGTTAAAGAGGCAAAATCAACAATGGAGATTAAGAGGCAAAATCTATGACTGAAAACAAAATGGTTTATCATGTCTATATAAGGAGACAAGAAATTCAAAGAGTGTATCATGTTTGGAAGAAAAGATTGTATACATGTGAAGTTGGTCAGACAAGTTGATGTAAGAACTGAGTGATTCTGCAAACAACACCAAGCTTCAGAAGGAGATAACCAAGAAAAACAAAGTTAGAGGAAGAAGGAGATTGTAGAGATTATGATGACTAGAGGTATATTGAGCTTAGCATAGATCTTAAATGAGAAAAGGAAGTTGCATTTGAATTAGTTCATATATTATTTCTTTCTAACCATTGCTACAGAAAAAAAAAATCTCTTATCCGAGTGAGACTTAACCGTCTTTTTATTTCTATATTGGTATTTAATGAATGTTACTTATTTTCTTGTTGACCCAAGTGAATGTATGGTCACAAAGAACTATTAGTGATAAATCCTCTAATAAGGTCACACCTTACAATATGTTTTGTAACCTTTAACAAGGTTGGCTCTTAACCGAGCTCACTTCAGAAGAGTGGAAATATTTTGGGCACCGGTCCCAGGTGGTTTTTCCCTTAATAGGGTTCCCATGTTAAAAATCAAGTGTTAAATGTGTATGCATGTGATGTTTTGATATCTTACTTTACACATTACATTAACTGGTTAGATCGGTATATACTAGATAATTTATCTAATAGTCGGTTAATGAATCAAAAAGTCACATACAATTTTTTACCGAGTTTAGTTTATTTATTGAAATTGGTATTATACATCTAGGAGTAATTTGGGATTGTAGGATAACTAGACATAACTAATTCACCCCCCCCCCCCCTCTCAATTATCTAACATAGATAAGAATGCATAAAAGAGAAAGAATCCCAACCGGTATTGTAGAGGAATATAAAGAACATATTTGTTTTCTTGTTGATACTAACTCTAGTATTTTGCAAGTTGTGCAACCAAGAACATCTTGGGTTCCTGTCATGGGTTATGAGGTAGACAGTGATCTAGTAAGACTACATGTTGATGCACTATTATTTAAACCTATAGATTCTACTCCACCTAGGTTTGGTACTTATGAAGAGGTTGTTCCTAAGATTCATATGAAACTGAAGAAAATAGTAATATAGAGAAAGACAATGAGAATGATTGAGAAGCTAACACAAATAGTTTGAAGTACATAGGTTGGCACTTCTACTACTGAAGCAATTGATGTTGATAAACCAACATAGGATACTCCCACTACATCTACAAAGGAAGAGGAGATATTAGCAGTAAAGAAGACTTATAAGAGGAAGAAAGTGAAATCTAATGAGAAGAGTAAGAACAATAAGTAGAAAGATACATTAGAATATGAAGAAGCCAAGACTGGATCAAATAAGGATGCAAAAGAATTCAAAGTGAGTGGTAAGAAGAAAGCCCCTACTATTGATTTCATTGTCAAGGACATTATGGAGAGTGGTAGACTGGGTAGTGTTGCAAGAATATATGAATTCTATAGTGATGAAGAAAAAAGAAAGTAGAGGATGAAATTATATGGAGCCCACAAAAATTATGCAGAACACCAAGTGAACTATACCATGTCCTACCTATAGAACTGTCTAAATAAATTAGTGGAATATGGAGAGAAGCACTAAAGATGATAGAGAGATTATGAAGAGAGAACTTATGCAAGTGAGTCCTGAGTTGAATCTTGAAGAAGCAAAGATATTGGTTGAATCTTACAGACAAAATTTTAAGATCAGAAACAAAGATGCAAGAATACTTGTCAATAACACACAAAGTGTGCATGATGTTAAAATGTGGAGACATGGAGGGAAAAGGTGCAAATGCAGAAGGGAGAAGAACAATAACTAAAGGAACAAGAATTTTCTAATAAAAAATAAATAAAGAACCAGTTGTTGAGAAAATTGATGACACATCTACTCCTAAAGAGATAATAGGTGAAGCCATGACCAATATCCCTAAGCAAGTACATGACATTGAAACACAAGATGTTGTTCAAATCAATAGAGATGAAGTACTAATTGAAGATACTCCTATGGAAGAATATATAAAAAAGGTACATGTAAAAACTAAATAACCGGTGATAGGGAAAAATAAGAAATTCTCAAAGAGGTCAAAGATATACTCAGTGAAAAGGAAGTTGAGTTTAGGAGAAATAATTGAAAAGAAGAAAATCTTACTGGTTACTGAAGAATAAGAAGAAGAAGAAGATAAAGAAGATGAAGATATTGAAACCCCTATTGATATTACCAAATTACGCCCTAAGGAATTACTTAAGTTTTTTGAAAAGATGATGTTGAAGGAATAAAGAGACAAGGCTAAAGAGAAGAAGAAGAATGCTAGACTACTTAACACATCTAGAGATATCCTAGTAGGTCTAATTCTATATGTAGAGTATGACACTAATGCAATGGTGATTGATCATATGGAAACATTGATTAAGGCCATTACTAGTCAAACTACTCATAGTGAGAATGCTACAATGAAGTTGGAAGAGTCTAATTATGAGAAGAAAAGGATAGTCAAACTAGTGGAGAAGATTTCTCTATTGGGAATAATAGTCCACAATAAAACTCAGAGGGGGGTGAATCAGTTGTATGATAGAATATTAATCTTTAAACTTTGAATAGTAGCAACATCAGATCCAATAAACATAATGAATGCCAACACAATAACACAATATTTTGGTGTCGGGGAAACCATGTTAAAGGTAAAAAACTCGGTGGGAATTAGCACCCACAAATGATGTACTAAGAGTATAGTATCCTTGTTATAAGAAGATCTAGCCCTATTAGGAGCTTATTAAAACATTACATTACACAGTCCTTGTTAGAGGATAGACCCTGTTAGGAGTCAAGAAAGAAGGGTGGGCTCACTACCTAGGCTCGCTACCCAAATAAGGTTAAATCCACCTTTAGAACTCATTGTTCGCAACACAAGTGTATATGAGGAAATACACAATCCTTTTGAACTATCTAACAACAAATATCTTTTCTTGATCAGTTCCAATGAAGTACATATAATTATCTTCTCTACATCCAGTAGACACAAGCTCCCAGCTTTCATAATCTTCTTTACATCACATACATCTCATCCATATCTTTTCCAAAGTAAATATCTTACATATATACCCTATTACATTTTATATGATCAGGTTGGCCAATTAGGCTTTTCTAATATACAAACAATTACATAAACCCTTGCTAAGATACACATGGTATCTAGAACAAGTATATAATGATTACATTACAACAATTAAGTTCACCAACCAAAATTCATGCTACATCTCTGAAGTCGACTACCAAATAAGTCTTCTCCAGATCACATGCCACAGCTAACATCATCTATAATTCTATACCATGTGCTAACCAATAAACATTCTCCAATACCTTGTCTTTCATCTCTTAAGCTCACATACACCAAATCCATACCTTTTATAAGATATACCATAAACACAGAGGCTCACTTTGTCAACTTCCACTATCACTATCTAGTAACCAGTCTTCACCAAAATATATGTAACTCATCCAATATACAAAATTACATGATGTGATCTTGGATATAAGATCAAAACATCTTCATGTACTCTCATCTGTCTTTGTACATCCTGAAACATCCATACAATATATGTACACTGTAGTAACTAGCATGTACTCTTCATAGAAATATATGTTGACATCAGTGACAAAACTCTAATGATAACAGTAGCATCTCCACCATCACTTAGCATAGTGATTAAACATATTAAATGTATCAATAATTTCCCCAATGCATTAGCAATATCCACCAATATCCCCCTTGGCATTGATGTCAATATATGGGAAAAATCCATTATCCCCAAGTTTTATCAATCCAAAGTTATGTAACCAAATAATACTCTCATAGTACACCTCCAAACAATCTCCCCATACAGTAGGGATTTTCTCATAGAAATACTCCCCTTTGATAGCAATGGAAAATGGTGTCATAATTCAAAAATTATCTTAAATACCTGTCTTCAACAACTTTCTTCACTGATCACTCCTCTTGAGGAGTAGATCCCTCCATCCAATCCATAATATGATAAGGCTCTAAAAACCTTTGGACTAATGCACCCCTGCATCATTTAATTCTGACTAGGAGGGGCCTGAACCCCAAGAATACCTATGAGATAGTCAAAGGTGTCTTTTGGAAATAGTTTTGTATATATGTCTGCAATTTGTTTCTTTGTACTAATATACTCCAACTTTATTTTCTTATCTACCTCCTTGTCTCTCAAGAAGTGATACTAGATATAAATATGTTTAGTTTTAGAGTGCATCACCAAATTCTTTGACATATTCACTATACTCATGTTATCACAATGAATAAGCACGGGCTCATCAAAATTTATTCCAATATCCTTTAGCATTTGTTTCATCCAAACAATTTGAGTACAATTAATAGCAACATCAACATGCTTTGATTCTACAGTAAATTGAGCTATACAATCTTGCTTCTTACTTAGCCATGAAACTAACTTTTTCCCAAGGAAAAATGTACCACCACTAGTACTCTTTGTAATACCCCAAAAATGGGCTATATGTTCATTAACTTTCTACATCAACAATTCGATCAAAATCGACATCAAAGTCCTAACCTAAGGCACATCGACACATCAGTTTATCAAACCTAATTGATTATCTAAAATTTGCATTGGGGAATATTCCTTGAATATTCCTAGCTTATCCTAATTATCTTTAACTCGTGATTATTTGGTGATAAATCATATTTATCCTAAAGTTTGATTAATTGAATATTCTCAATATTTAATTAATTAAGATTTAATTTTGCCACTTAATCAATTAATTAAATTTAATTGCTTTTATTCCTAAATTGTATTATTTAATTTTGACAATAAATCAAAATCCTTTGAATACATTGATTAAATTCTTATTTAATTAATTAAAGCTAATTGTCAATATTTAATGATATAATTTAGAATAAAGTTTGATTAAATAATTGATTAACCCACAAATCAGTTATTTTAATTCAAAAATTAGTTAAGTTGAGGATAAATCATTTTATTTATTAAATTAATTCATAATTATCTATGCACATTTGAAAGAGCGGTTAGACTTCAAATCAGAAAAATAAGTCAAGTTGTTATCTTTTCGAAACTCAACATTTATTTTGAGTTCAAAGCTGATCTAAACTTCTGATTTAAGTTAAAAAGTTGTTCTTGCATACTTTTGCATGATTTTGTGAGTTAATCTATTTTTAATTCTTGTTAACTCAGAAATCGACCTGAGTTTATCAAGAGTGATTTATGGCTTCTCTCAATGCATCCTCAAGCCCTGGATTTCTATAAAATCAAGGCTTGGCTCTTCACAAACCCCCCCCAGATCTCTCAAGCTCTCAAATTTACATGATTACTCTAGTGAATTTGCATTTGAAGAATCAATCTTTTGTGAATCAAGGCTATTTGTGAGATTTTCATTATTGTTTTGATCTTTCATATTCATTTAGCATATCATTGTTAGATCAATTTGCATATCAATTTTCATCTTATTGCATAGAAATACCAAAAATCTAGATTAAGTTGCATCCATCTTCTTAGCATCAAATCCTTCATTTAGGTGTTGCATTGTCACTAATCTCAGTATGATCTGAGAATCCATACTCACACCTACTAGAAGGTAGTAAATCGACTGGTTAGCTTAGCTTTTCAATTATCTACAGATTTTGATTTCGCTAACCTCTAATGTTTTACTGAAGTGTTCTATCCGCAGCTAGGTACAATTTTCACACACACATTTATGGCACCCACCATGGGGCCCTGAAATGAGTTTCCATTTCTTTCTAACATTTTCTATCAATTTTATGTCATTTTTTGGTTGATTCTACAATTTTATTCTCTGTTTGTACAATTTTTGTATGAGTTTTGTTAGAAAGTCGTGCCAGGACCCTCTGAGTTTCATACGATATTAAGTGTTTTTGAGGCTCGTATCAGCTATTAAAAATTATCATTTAGAGATTACTTTGTCATGCGGGCAGATACCCACTATCGTACGAGTTTCCAGATTGTCGTGCCAGAGGTGACCCACTGTCGTATGAGGTTTGGATTGTCATATGAGAGGTAGCCCATTGCCGTACAAGTTTTTATACTAGAATCCAATTGTCATTTTAGATTTTTAGGCAGTTTTCCAAATTTGATTTTCAGATTTGGACTAACAGCTAACCCTAACAATTGAGATCTACTATTTCTGATTGGTATTTGTTGATTCTGATTGGAAAAGCACCACAAAAATTGATAAAATAGGTAAAATCTACTAAGCACATTGCGAGGAATTTAGGTATTATTTTACATATGATAACACTTCATTTTGGGGACATAAAATGAACTCTCTTGTGTAAAGCCTGAGTGTCTTTTCAGCTTTCATAAATCAAACTTCACTTTTGGGCTATAAAATGAACATAGATTTTCTTTTTGCATATCTGTTACATATAGTAAATAGGCCCTATGAACACTATTTTTAGATGATCTTGAGAGAGTGGGATTCATTCACTTGTTCATGCATGTGAAGCTCTTTTGATGACAAATCCCCTTGTAGGTAGGGAGGATACTATGATTATCTCACATTCCACTTGGTTTGGTCCTCAGCTTTTGATCGATGTGTTCTCTCTCCAGGGAGATCAATAGACATAGTTGTTGACATCACAAGCCTTGGTGAGGTGATTTTAGTCTTAGAGTGTTGGATTAATCTATCTGTTGTGATTGTGGTAAAAGTGAAAAGGCTAGAGGATTATGCTCTACTCCCTTTTTGGGTAGTATTAGAAACTCAAATCCTTAGATCTAGACCAAGTCCCCATGTGGTATCTTTTGTGAGTCACCTTTAGAGAGGGTTAACCATAGTGGACACTCCCTTAATTGGTTCAACCATGTGGATGGAACCTCAAGTGGTAATAGCCATTTTCGCTATGGTAGCAACACCTGCTATATAAATGTCTCTGTGGAAGAAATCTCCACAAGTGTGGTCTCTCGTTGGGCTATCAGATCTCCCTAGCAACTCTTGATTGATTAAATTCTCAAACTGTGTCAAAACCTCAGTGCACTGAGATTGGATTTCACCCTCTTGAGGTCACAAAAGTTGCAGAGTTAGACCATTACTACAAACCCTAGCGAGGCCAATTTTTCATTTTCTAGGAATATGTGCATTATTGAAAAACTTTTTGAGAACATCCACAAATAGCACTCCTAGGGTTAGAATAATAAATCACTTGATTTTTCATGTGCAAGGTTTCCTTTTCCCTTGATCATTGTTTTTAGACATGCTTGAAATCACTTGCTTGTTATTCTATGTGCTTGTTATCTACTTGGTTATTGCAAACAAATGAATCTGAACTATCACCCAAATCTGCAAACCTAGACAGAGAAAATCTTGCAAATAAATTGATCCTAAAAAATTGAACAATTGAAAATCTAAAGAAAAAATCCTTTATGGAGTCAAAAGTCATCCACAAGCTTAGAAAGTTGTACGAGTTTTGCCCAAGTGTCATTTCAGAACCCCTGTATTATCATACGGGAAGCAGTACATTATTGTATGAGTTTTGTCAGCAAAATCAAATGAAAATCAAATCTTGGAAGCAACTATCATATGAGTCTTGTCAATTGTCATGCCAAAGCTTATCTAGACTCGTACGAGCCTGGATAAACTCATATGAGAATTTTGAAAAATTGCCAAAAATTTGCTAAAAATTGTCAAAAATCTAGTTTTTACAGCCAACTTTTAGATTCTATCAAAAAAAACCATTGTGTCAGGAATAGAGCAGAACTAAATCATAAAATCCAATCTATTTTCCTAAAGTGGTCTCTTGAGTTTGATTTAGCCTTCTGATCTTTTGATCTAAATCACATTCTTCTACTCTCAAAACCTTGTCAAAATCATCTTCAATTCAATCTTCAACACAATGGCTAAGTGTTGTGAGCTCATGTCCTCCATCTTTTGGGCATCTACCCATACAACTAGGGCACAGTATCCTTCATTTATGTCTGATCAATCTTCAACCAACTTCAATCTTGACAAGGTTCCATCACCCAATCTTCTTGAATCACATCAATCTTCAATTGTCTTCATCTCGCTCATTTGATTCACCTAAGGTTAATGGTGGAAACCAGAGCCTCATCACAATGAAATAAAGGAGAACAACCCAAATTCCCCTTGGCCGCATCTTCTATGATTGTTGAAACCTTTCATCAACCCTATGACACTACTAAATTTGGCGAAGACGCTCTTGGAAATCTTTTCTTAAGAGGTGGTTATGTCACCTCTCCTACCTCAATTTACATAGGTAATCACACAACCCCTCATCAATCAACCCCTCATCAATAAATTCCCAACAGTCCTCATAATAGCACTATGTCTCAAGGCCAAACATCCCAAGGTCATCACTCCAATCATGGTGGAGATCAAGAACCTACTCCTACTGAAGTTTCCCAATATCAGAATGATGACAACTTCAAATGAATGATGAAACATTTCTTAAAGAAAGACAGAGAGGCATACTTCCTAGAGCTAGCTCAACAAGGAGCTAAACTTCCTCCGAACTTTAATTTCGATGATATAATTACTCAAGAGGAAGAAACTCCTATAACTATTATGATGAAATAGATGCATGCCATGCAGGTCAAGCTCAACAAACTAGAGAAAGAGAAGGAACCCAAAGAGTTCTCCATGGAGGCTCTATGCCCTTTTCTATTTGATAAAGACTTGTACATGCCACCATTCTCGAAATGAGTGGAAATGCCTAAATACAAAAAATATGATGGCAACTCTGATCCTCAAGATCATGTAAGGGAATTTTTTACTCAATCTATGGAGTTCATGCATGAACCAACTTACCTAATGCATCTTTTCCCATGATCTTTGGGAGGAGCGGTCACTCATTGGTTCTCAAGAATGACTCCTACTATAAAAACTTTTGAGAAGTTGATTAAATTATTCTATCAATAGTACTCCTATAACATCCAGCATCTGATCACTATGACCGACATATGCAATCCCAAACAATATCTAGGAGAACCATTCTTGACATTCCTCAAACAATGGAGGAAGAAGTTTTCTCTATATGCTAGAACTATTCCAGAAATACAAAAATTGGAAATTTTCATCAACAATCTTGTTCTAGAGATTAACTACCCTTTACAAATGCAAAATCATACATCTTTTGATAAGATGGTCGATAATGCGATCAAAATTGAGAAAGTACTTGTGAAAAAAGGAGACATCTCACTTCAAAAGGACAAGTATGAATATGGATCTAATTCTAAAGACAAAAATAAAAATTGGAGCAAGAATAAAGGCATCATCACAGATGGCATTGTCGATATTATTTGTGCCCCATCTAAGGCACCAGCTTTCATTCTAACTATTGGTACCCAAGCCATTAAAGCTTTGAAACAAAAGGTACCTGAATCATCTTAAAAGATGAAAGAGTACAAACCTTGGATCATCACTAAGATCTGAACATTTGATCCTGAACCTAAACCAAAATGGTGGAAAGAGAATTATTTTTGTGACTTCCATCGACATAAGGGTCATAAAACTAGTAACTGGCAATGCTTAAAGCATCTCATACAAGATAAGATTGATGTCGGATAGATTGTCATTGAAAATCACAAAAGTAATAATGATCATATAGTATTCACGGGACTATTTCTGAAACATAATCAAGGAGATTCATCTTCTCATCCTAATATGGGTGCTAAGGTTAATTATGCCTACTCTAGTAACAATACTATCATAAACATGGTTGAACCTTGTGTGTCTAAACATTGCAATGTTATTACCATTGTGTGAAGAGATAGAGATAATCACTCAGAAAATGTAGTTACTCGATCGCAAGCTTGGGTGCATCTGCAAGGACAACTCTTTGATTCATCAAATGTCTCCAAGATGCCTTTTAATCTATCATCTACTTCTAAATAGAGAGCTACCTCTAAAACTCCTAAAGACACAAGACCCACATCTTACAGCATTGTCCAACAACTCCAGCATACTAATGCAAAAATCTCAATGTTCGAGTTACTTTGGATATGTCCTACTCACAGAGCTATTCTAAATAATGCTTTGGTCAGTTCCAAGGTTCCTGATGATCTAGATCTAGATAGATTCCAAAGTATGGTTGGTCATCTGACATCCTCGCAGTACATTTCCTTTTCAAAGGAAGATGATAATTCTTTGAGTCATCCACATAACCATCCTTTGCACATAGAGGTCTTGATCCAGAACCGTAGAGTCAAATGCGTGTTGATAGATGTGAGAAATGGCCTAAACATTTGTTCTTACAGCTTGATCACATAATTGGGATTATCTGAAACTGCCATTGATCCTAAAAAGAAAATAACTATCAAGGCATATGATGAGAAAGAAAGGTCTTCTAAAGGAACCATTGTTCTCCCAATAAGAACAGGACCAGTCATCAGAGATATTACATGTCAATTTCTTAATCTACCTTTGGCTTACAACATCCTTCCAGGGAGACCCTGGATACATGAGATGTGAGCCATTCCTTCTACATATCACCAATGTGTGAAATTTCCTTATGAAGGAGTATAAGTGACCATTCTAGCTGACATCTCTTCTACTTGCAATACATTAAAGGAAGGTGCGGATAATCTTGTCTCAAATAATAGAGAATCTTCCATTACACAAACAGACATGGCGTCTACATCAAAACTAGAAGAAATTGCAAAAGGAGTCAAAATCAAAGAAAATGGCATGGGAGAATATACTATGGAACCAATCCTATCCTTGACATCTCTCCCTATCTTGCCAAAGTCTTATGGATAATCTTTGAAATAGCCAAAGTCAAAATCTAAAGAACCTCTTGCTACCTACAAAGGGAATTTTGTTGCAAAACAAGTGCCCAAAAAAGAATATGAGGAGGATGAAGCTATACTTACATGGCTCTAAAAAGATGAATCTCAAACCCAAACTGTTCAAGTATGTGACTCTAAGACACCAAAAGTCCCTTCCAAATCATATGGACCAGGGGATAAATTGATTGCTAAGATGGGATATCCAAGAAAAGGACCTCTACGAGTAAGAGGAAAAGGTCTCATGGCACCTATTTCACATACTGGTAGGCCAAACAAAGACACCATAGGCCTATGCTATAGAAAGAAACCCTTCTATCTCAAGGGTAACTCCTCTCATGTCATAGAACAAATCAAACCAAAGCCTAAGAACAAAGAGAAAGTAGAAAACCAAAAATCAAACAGTGATGAGTCAGACGGCTCTAAAATTATTCCTTATGCACACCTATCTCAAGAAATCTTAGATCTTCTCAAAGCTAAAGATGACCAAATAAAAAGAATCAACGTGGTAGAAACACAAGAACCTACTACTGCACAAAGAACAGTCATCACATAAGAATTGACTGATCTTGAAACTAACCAAGAAGATCAAACTAGTGATTCTAAAATAGACTCTCATGAGTATGAATTCAAATCATAATTTGAAGGAAACCCAGCTTGGGGAATTCGTCCAGATTTCACCCATTTGCTCAAATTTCCTAGATCTCTAGAATTAGAAAATAAATCTAATGACTATGAATGGGGACTCATTTCTGAAGAAGATGAACTCATCATAGAAAAACATGTGGATGTCATTCACCAATATGCTCCTACACCCAATGTAAGTCTTGAACAAAGTAATGAACTTAACGAGTCTGATCCACCTATTCTTGAAGTGTAATCTGACAATGTCATTGAAACTTTTAATGAATTGACCATCTCAAGTAGTAATATCACCTTTGATTTCATGAGTCAGATCATTTCCAATGACACCAATACCATAAGTGTTAATATGGCTAGCCAATCCCTTCCTGAGCTTACTATCCGATATCCAAAGCTCATACACCAAATGTCTGAAAATCTGAGCCAAGACATCTATACCTTCAAATCAAACTATGCCCTTGCATGGTATCTTAATTTCATTGAGCCCATGATGACTTCCATCAATGAACCAAGTGTTAGCATGATAGATTCAGACATCAAATATCTCGGTCAAAAGAACAAAAGTAAAAAAAAAAAGAGTCCTGCGGATGAAAACCACTTTGTGGCAGTCTCAGAACCAAAAATAGTAAAAACAAAACATGTATCTAAAGGTGAAAACCTCTCCAAGGTGCCCAAGGATGAGATATTTGATGTCCTTCCAAGTCATTTATAGGATAGATCTCCAGTGCTATTTGAACCCACTCAATCTATCAACTTGGGTACAACAGAAGAGCCATAACTAATTCATGTAGCATAATCTCTATCAGAGGAAGAGAAACAAAAATTCACAACATTCTTGATATAAAAGAAGATCAACTTCACATGGAAGTACTCAGATATGCTAGGTTTAGATCTTGATCTTATAATTCACCATCTCTCTATAGCTCCAGGAGTGAAACCTTTCAAACAAAAGTTGCGCAAGATGCATCCACATGTGGCACTTCTTGTCAAAACTGAGCTAGAGAAATTACTAAAAGCTGGATTCATTTGAGTTATTGACTATGCTAAGTGGATCTCAAATATTGTACATGTTTCCAAACTAGATAAATTAATTAGAGTATGTACAGATTTTAGAGATGTGAATAAAGCATTCCCAAAGGATTATTTTCCACTACCTAACATTGATATGATAGTGCACATGACTGCGGGTTTTGAAATGTATTCCTTAATGGATGGTTTCTATGAATATAATCAAATCAAAATTGCTCCAGAGGATCAAGAGAAAACTACTTTCACATGTGCATGGGGTACCTTTTGTTGGAATGTCATGCCATTTGGCCTCAAAAATGTTGGTGCTAAATATCAAAGGGCCATGACATCAATTTTTCATGACATCATGTATCAAACTATGGAGGATTATGTTTATGACACCTTGGCTAAATCTATGATAGGATCTAAACATCTGAATGACTTGAGAAAAATACTAGACAGAATAGAGAAATTTAGTCTCAAACTAAATCCTAAAAAGTGTGCTTTTGGTGTCACTTATAGAAAGCTCTTAGGATACATTATTTTAAAGAAAGGCATTGAGGTTGATCCTACTAAAGTAAAGGCTATAATGGAGATGCAACCTCCCACAACTATCAGTGAAATGAGAACTCTACAAAGGAGAGTGCAATCCATCAGGTGTTTCATATCTCAACTAGCTGATAAATCATAGCCTTTTACCAAAACATTACATAAAGGTGTGAATTTTACATGGAATGAAGAGTGTGAGAAGAATTTCAACCACATCAAACAATATCTATCAAACTCTCCTATCTTGATGCCTCCTATTCAAGGGAAGCCGATGATCCTGTATGTCTCTACCAATGATACATCATTGGGGGCATTGCTAGCACAACATGATGACAACATGAAAGAGAGAGCTATATACTACATTAGTAGAACATTGGTAGCATATGAGAAGAACTATTCAATGATTGAGAAAGATTGTCTAGCTGTGATCTTTGCATCACAGAAACTGAGACATTACATGTTATCTCATACCATACAATTGGTAGCTAAGATAGATCCCTTGAAATACTTATTGAGCAAAGCTTCCCTCACAGGTAGATTTGCTAAATGGTTGATGTTGTTAAGTGAATTTGACATTGAATATGCTGAAAGAAAAGCTATCAAAGGCCAAGTAATTGCTAAACAATTGGCTGACGTACCTATGATTGATGATACACCAATGCAAATGGAATTCCAAGATTCCTCTATCATGAATCTCTCTTCTAGAACATGGCAATTGTTCTTTGATGGATCCTATACACAAAATGGATCTGGAGAAGGCATATTGTTCCTAACACCACAAGGTTACTCAATACCTAAAGTATTCAGACTAAAGTTCCCTTGCACAAACAATATTTCTGAATATGAATCTCTTCTTAATGGCATGAAGATAGCAACTAAGTGGTGGGTGATAGAGTTACATGTTCATGGAGACTCTTAGCTAGTTATCCATCAATTCAATGATGTATATCAAACAAAGGATGAAAATCTAGTTCCTTACAAGTGCATGGTAGATGATCTCAAGAAATATTTCACATCTATCACCTTTGAGAAAATTCCTAGACTAGATAATAAGGTTGTTGATGCTATGGAAACGCTATCATCTCTACTACAGTAGCCTAAACATGAGCTACATTATGAGTTCCTAGTGGAAGCATTGTCATTCCCAGCCTATGATTGCCTAGAAACCCGAATGATTTGCACTATTATAGGTCATGATTCTTCTAGATACAAACACCTATTTTCCTATCTTCAAGACCAAATCATTCCTGAATCCTTTAACCGGTATGAGAAATGAAACCTTATCTGAAACACATCTTGATATGTTATCATTGGCAATGATCTATACAAATGAAGTCTAGACAGTACTCTTCTTAGGTGTTTAGAACATGACAAGTCTCAATGCGCATTAGAAGAAGTCCATGACAAAATATGTGGATCACACTCAAACGGTTTAACACTAGCTTGAAAACTTAATAGGGCTAGGTACTATTGGCTTGAAATGGAAAAAGAGGCTATCAAGTATGCAAAGAGTCTTCAAAAGTATCAAGTCCATGGGAACTTGATTCATGCACCAGGGAGAGATCTTATTCCCTTTACTACACAATGGCCTTTTCAACAATGGGAATTTGATCTTATAGGATCCATACATCCTCATTCTTCTAATGGGCATACCCATATTATTACAGCTACAGACTATTTCACAAAATGGGTAGAAGAAGTCCCTTTGACTCAAGCAACTAGCAAGCAAATATCAATGTTCATCCTGAACTACATCATATGTTGGTATGGAATCCCACATTCAATAGTAATAGATAATGGTGGCCAATTCAAGAACAAAGACTTAGATGATTTGTGTGCTAAATTCAAGATTACACAACATTGGTCATCTATCTACTATCCTCAAGGGAATGGACAAGCACAGGCTTCAAACAAGAATTTATTGAAAATCTTGCATCGTACAGTTAATAAAATAGGAAGAGATTGGTATCTCATGATCAATCCATCTCTCTATATCAGAACACTCACTGGGGCTACACCATTCTCTTTAGTTTATGGGTCTAAAGTAGTACTACCTATTGAGGTTGAAATCCCATTGCTAAGAATCAGAATGCATGATCTAGTAACTGATGATGACTACAAAGTGTCTAGGTTGCAAGAACTTGAACTACTAGATGAGCACAGACAAGAAGTGTATGATCATCTTAGATTATATCAGAAAAGAATGTCTAGAGGCTATAACAAGAAAGTCAGACATAGAGAATTTCAGGTTGGTGATCTAGTCTTGAGAGAAAATCCTAAAAATCAATCACATAGAGAACACAAGGGTAAGTTTGAACCCAACTAGTTGGGTCCCTTTTTTGTCACTGCTACTTTTGGCTCTAGTGCCTATCAACTCTCAACGACTGATGGAGAACAGCTCTGAGAACCAATCAACATTCTTCATCTGAAGAAATTCTACACCTAAGGCATTCAATATTCAAAAATGTCCTTAAAAAATTATAAAAATTAGAAAAAAGTCCTAAAAAAATGAACATCCTAGTGAAAACCTAGCAATAGGTGCCTTGATGTATCACAAAAAAAAAGTAAAAAATATCAAAAGTACAAAAAAATTGAAAAATATCAAAAGTACAAAAAAATTGAAAAAGATGAAAACTACAAAAAAATGAGAAAAAGAAAAAAGTTCCTTTGTGAAAACCTGGAAACAGGCGCCTTGGTAGAAAAAACAAAATCTCTACCAAGATGGTGAAAACCTAGCAAATGGGCACCACTTGTTCAAAATGCTCCATCTATCAGTGCAATCTTGGTCTTTCCCAGCTTTCAGTCTACTTTAGTCTATATATATCCTTGTTTCAATAAAGTCGGTATGTACACCAATTGGAAAAAGCATTTGTCTCCTATTAATGTTCAAACTTGGGGGCAATCAAAGTCATATCCTACAGTCCTCAGTATCTCTGATGTGTCATATCCAGTCAAGGTCCTTTGAAGCTACATCTGAGTCAGTCAGTCAGTCTCCTTTCCAAAAAGGATTTTGCATCTACAACAACACAAGCAAACATCAAACACGAACAAAAATAATCTTTGTTGCGTGCTTTAATCTTCTTTGTATGCTTATTGATTCACATTGAGAATTTTGCATATTGTGTCCTTTCGAGCTCTTCGATGATGTCCTCTACAAGATTTACAGAGTGATGACTGGGGGCATAATCTTTTCTTTGTTTTCTTCTTTGAGAGAAAATCTAATAACTTTGGAAATTTTGGATTGAAATGGTGTCTATCTATAAGAGCCTCCATCACGTGTTGGATGGCCATGAGTACCTCGACCATTAATACCCAAAAAATTCAAGGAAGTTTGATCTAGCTTACATCTTTTTGAACAATTTTGCAATCCTATTGTGAACAGCTATTATTTAAGGATGTGAATGATAAAGGGTCACTGCGGGTAATTCACATTGGAGACAAGAATGAATTATGCACATTGTTTGGCATGTTTTTTTTGCAAGGTGTATTCAGGTCATCCCGATATCTATGTTTTGATGCTTATACAAATTTCTATATCAAAATGGACATAATATTCAGGTCATCCTGGCATTTATGCCTTGGTGCTTATATCTAATCTGACATTCTGAAAACAAAATCAATATTCATATGTCTATGGTTGTCTTTCCAATGGGCATTTTATTGACTTTTGTGCAAAAATCAATATTCATATATTCATAGTTTCCTAACTAGTGGTTGTTGTATTGATTTATCCGGTTACCTAATAAAAATTCAATGATGAAAACGACCGACACATGATCAGTGACTAGGTCCTAGGTCTTAGGTTTGCATTTCATTTGGCATTTTTCACTTTGCATGGATCTCACAATTGCCTAAATCAGCTTAACACTTAATGATTCTTCAAATCGATGCTTAAACTTATCACAAAGACTGAGCCTCCCATGAAGGTCTCTTCACTAATCCTTAAGCAGTCACTATCCTAGGTTAGAAATCCTCTTTGACATATGACTGAGTACTTGTCTTCATCAAAATCTATAAAACATATCATGTGAATCATTGCATTTACATTACATATCATATATCATTTCATCATTCATCACATTACATACATGTGCATCCATAAAGCATAAACAAATCATACATATTTTTCATAATCCATAATCAATTGCATTGCATTGTCCATACATTTGAGTACATATGAACTCATAACAAAAATCTCAATCTCATATATCAAAACACCTCAGATAAAGTTAGGGGTGCACTACTAGCACAGTATACAAAAGAATGAGCTACTCAGAGCTACCAAATTAGAACAATGTATATATAGACAAAAAGAGCAAAATATATATCAAGAACACATGAAGATAGATCAACTGTCTACTTGATCCTCTGCATCAGGTGGAGGTGGTGGTGGTGCATCAGCTACTACCTTAGCTCATGGTGCTCTTGCTCCCTCTAAAGCTATCATATACTGAGAGTATGTCAGAACTCTCTGGGCAACAGGAACAACAGCGTAATAGGAAAAACCATAATAGGTGGCTCGGGGAGTCTGATGGGTCACCTCTTCCTACAATCTCTTATTCTCCTCTTAGAGCTCTGATCACTATCTATCAGCCTCTATAAATCGCTCCTCAAGATGAGCACTCTATAATCTGAGATCCCTAACCTATAATCTCAATCACCTAATCATCTCCTATGGTGTCTATGCTAAACTGGGATCTACATGAGCAGCAGCCCTATCTATGTCCCCAGTAGGCTGATCAGCAGCCTTTTCCCTACGTGCCTTGTGACGTCTAACCTTGACTCTAAGATCAAAATTAGTATCACCCTGCGTAGGATCAATACCTACACTGACATCCTACTGAGCTCCAAGAACCTCATCAACACTACCTACACTGCCCAATGTGCCATGCCCCCCTCTGGTAGATCTCCTTTGTAAGACCGCAAGCCTGCCTGCTATGGAACTAGAAGGTTTAGGAAGTCTCATATGTGATTTTGGTCTCTAGGGTGGCATCGGAATCACTCTCTACCTAGGAGGTGTTGGCTGTGGTATAGGGATCTGTACATAATGCCACCTCTGGCCCCATCCCATCGGTGCACCTGTCACATCTATAGCATCCTCCATGCTTGGAATTATCTCCATAGGATCACAAAATGTGTATATGGGATGCTCTACCTGCCAACCAATATAAGCATCTATAACTCTAGCATTTATAACCTATGGGCAATAATCCCAATCTCTAGCAACATAACTGCTATACTCCTGTGTGCACAAGGCATATGATAAATGAGGGCCCCATTCTCTAACCAACTATGCATAAGTAGCATGCTCCTATGGTACATCTTGAATGAGACCATACTATCTCCAAACTTGTGTGATCATAAAATGCTCAATGCATGAAGTAGAGCACCCAATCAATACCCTACTATGATAGAAATATGCAAAATGAGCTCGTGTAGTAGGCCATGGCTCAACCTGTAAGTAAGGTCTCCATACACAATAGGTCATGTCATCAAGGACACACCTCTAGTACTCTATGATCCCCATCCGCACCTATGTGACATAGCTAGAATAGACATAAATCATCAACTCTTGTGGTTGTCGTTGTGTCTGACATACTAGATGGCATACTGGGATGTGCTCCCATGCCCAAATCTGTAATACTAAAGCTCTGGAATAAAATGACTTGCTCTCCTGATACAAGATCTTGTGCAGCTCAAAGAACATATGGGCTAGCATACACTGACCCCAACCCAACTCAGAAGGAGTGGCCATCAAGCGAGCCACCATAGGGGCCCAGCCCATCAAAAGACAATTCTGCTAATGGTCATAAATGATAATACCACCAATCATACCAGCTATGATACACTCAAGTCTATGTGTCTACCCATAACACTGGACTAAGGACTCCCATGATATGGATTGGATCAGTTGTGTATCATCTCCAAATACTCTCCTAAAGGCATGTAAACTAGAGTTCCCCGAACTCACATAGTTAGGTTGAGGACCATGGAACGGAATACATAGAATATGATACATATCCTCAGGTGTGACAGTGATCTCTCCCATTGGTAGATGAAAGGTCTAGATCTTAGAATGAAACCTCTCAATCAGCGCAGTCAAAAAACTATTGTTCACCCTAATCTCGGGCAAATGTATCAGGTACTCAAACCCACATGCAGCAAGATGTGCCCTCATTAGATCGAGAAGTGAAACACACAACCTCTGAGTGGCTGGATGTAAAATATGGACATGGACATCAAGTTACATGACCTACATAGCACAAAAATGGGGTATCCTATCAATAACTTGGTTCAAAATTAGGCAATCAATATAGAACTTGACAAATTGACTACTTCAGAAAGTACATTAAATGCTCAAGAATCAGCCTATGAAATCAGAAAAATCAAAAATTTGAGCTAAAAGGGTGAAAAAGGCTCTTTGTTTTCCATACAACTTTTTAGACTGGCATGGAAAATCGTATGAGTTTTTGTAGGTTGTCATACAACAAACCATGGTCATACGACACTGTATACTATCTCGTACGACAATTGAGGGACCTGATGAAATGTCATATGACACTTGGGTCCCTCTCATACAAGTTTTTATTGGTTCTAATATGACACTTGAAAATGAAATGAAAACTCGTACGAGCCCCAAAGGACTGTTGTATGACTTTTTGTGCAGAAAAAAAATCAAAAAGCAAAAAAATGTGTAAAAATGATCTAAAATTGCTAAAAACATGCAAAAATGGAATTTAAAAAGACACACAAAGGTCCACCTATTGGATGTCCATACAGTGGAGGCCATTGGTGTTGGAAATATAGATTGAGTAACTAAGAGGGGGGGGTGAATCAGTTAACCATAAAAATATTACCACAGATCCCTTAGATGTCTTATTAAATCATTTGCTGATGTTACTCAATAAACATACAGAGAAATGTTGTAACTCGGTTATTGCAGAGAGTATTAATTATAACTATTCTTAAGCATTCATCAGTGATTAACATGCATGCATAAAGAAAATAACATGAACACAAGAGACACCAGATTTAACATGGAAACTCAATATGGGAAAAACCACCAATGTAACTAGTTACTATTTTTCACTCTTCTGAAGTGATGCCCTGTTAGGAGCCAACCCGGTTAAAGGTTACAAAACACACTATTAGGTGTGACCTTGTTAGAGGATTTAATCACCCTATTAGGAGTGGTCTTGTAAGAGTTCTTTGAATAATTCAATAGAATTTTCACCGTGTTAGAGGATTTACAAAATGGTTGTTAAACCAACTCGGTTAAGAGATTTAGGAATCACTGCTACAATGGTAAGAAAGTAACAATGAAATGACCTAAATAATGATGCAACTGAATTGCTGATTACAGATCTCTATTCTACTTTCTTTGCTACTCCTCAAGGATATCTAACCATCCTTCAAAATTTGCACACACCTTCCTTCAAAATGATTTGCATGTTCGCTCACAAACTTCCACACTTGCTCATTATTCTTCACACCTTTTAATTCACCACTTGACCTTCTATATATATACCATTCAGATTGTCAAGTTGGCACTAATAATCATTAACACTCATTACAACAGTCGATTGGGATAAACAAACTTTATTTCTCAAATTAACAAAATCCTTTATTGGGCCGACCTTGCTCGGTAAATACTAATCCTGAAAAGATTTCCTTCGGTGACCGAGTGAACTCGGTTACCACTGCAAATTCTGCAACATCCTTTGGAGACTGAGTGAACTCAGTAAACACTAACCTTCCTTCGATAACCATGGAAGCTCGGTTAACACTATTTTCTGCCATACTTTCCTTTGACGCCTGAAAGATCTCGGTAGACACTAAAAACTGCCTGCTGACCAAATGAGCTCAGTAGACACACAGAACTACTTATTGATATGACATTTGTGTGACATCAAAGACAACACATAATTAGACAATTGTATCCAACAATCTCCCTCAGACAATTGTATCCAACAACTGGTATCGTTAGTTGCACTCAAATCGATGCGAGGAGACTAGAACTACCAGATTCGTCATTTTGCACTCAAAGGGCTCCACAAAGGTCACAAAAGACAAATGAGGATAATGATTTGAAAATGACCCTTTTGGCCCTTATATAGCTTTTGACTTCATTTTCAAAAGTGCTCTATTTTTTAGGAAAATTGCACCCCTAGCTAATTTTGACGTTCTGAACCCATTTTCGGGATCAAAATCAAAATCTAAGATTGTTTACTATGTCAAAATCATGATTTAAAATTTTTGGACCCAAGACAATCGACTGCTTGCATAATTGACCTTCAATCATCATAGAAATCTAGAATTCAACTTAACTGATTATCTAACATCAAACTATCAAAATTTCAACTTGGTCAACCATGGTCAACTCATGGTCAAACCTAGTCAAAGTTGGTCTCCAGGACCTCCAAACGATGTAGAATGCATTCTCGAATGTGTATAACCACTTCTCAAATCAATTAACATGCTTCTACACCAATCAAACGTTGACTTTTCTTGTCAAATTTTGCTTTTCATCCTGAAGGGGGCATTATATTGTATATCAATCAAATCTGTAAACCAAATATTTCCTCAGTAATCAAGACAACAACCACATCTGGTTGTTGATTCATCAAAAGACCTCATCACTTGGGGCACATTGCTTAGGGCATATTAGATTCATTGAGATCCATATCAATCTGGTATCCTAATCAATCTTGTAAACTGTATCATCTTTTCATAACCATCAGTTCATTAGTGTCATTTCCTTGGTTCTTCCTAAATGAAGGGTTCAGATGTGATACCATTATGATTCTTTTGGACATTTAGGTCTAGAATTAGGTCACTCACTTCTTCGTAATCATAAGGTTTAGAATCAAGCTTTTTGATACTTTTTCATAATCACTGGTTCATCATTTCTATAGTTAACATCATCATGATTCTTGGTCAACTAGGACCTGAATCACCTTTTTCAAATCTTTCAATCAGTTTCTGTCTCAGAATTGATTTATCTTTCAAATTAGTTTCATCATCAAGAATAGACTATTCTTTGAACCACTACGCTTCACACAGTGATTCAAAGGGGGGTAAAATGTAATACACCAAAAATGGGCTATATGTTCATTAACTTTCTACATCAAAAATTAGATTGAATCGACATCAAAGTCCTAACCTAAAGCACATCGGCACATCAATTTATCAAACCTAATTGATTATCTAAAATCTGCATCGGGGAATATTCCTTGAATATTCCTAGCTTATCCTAATTATCTTTAATTCATGATTATTTGGCAATAAATCATATTTATCCTAAAGTTTGATTAATTGAATATTCTCAATATTTAATTAATTAAGATTTAATTTTGTCACTTAATCATTTAATTAAATTTAATTGCATTTATTCCTAAATTGTATTATTTAATTTTGACAATAAATCAAAATCCTTCAAATAAATTTATTAAATTCTTATTTAATTAATTAAAGCTAAATGTCAATATTTAATGATATAGTTTAGAATAAAGTTTGATTAAATAATTGACTGACCCAAAAATCAGTTATTTTAATTCAAAAATCAGTTAAGTTGAGGATAAATCATTTTATTTATTAAATTAATTCATAATTATCAATGCACATTTGAAAGAGCAGTTAGACTTCAAATCAAAAAATCAAGTAAGTTGTTATCTTTTTGAAACTCAACATCTATTTTGAGTTCAAAGCTGATCTAAACTTTTGATTTAAGTTAAAAAGTTGTTCTTGCATACTTTTGCATGATTTTGTGATTTAATCTATTCTTAATTCTTGTCAAGTCATAAATTGACCTAAGTTTATCAAGAGTGATTTATGGCTTCTCTCAATGCATCCTCAAGCCCTGGATTTCTATAAAATCAAGGCTCAGCTCTTCACAAACCCCCCCCCCCCCCCCAGATCTCTCAAGCTCTCAAATTTACATGATTACTCTAGTGAATTTGCATTTGAAGAATCAATCTTTTGTGAATCAAGGCTATTTGTGAGATTTTCATTATTGTTTTGATCTTTCATATTCATTTAGCATATCATTGTTAGATCAATTTTCATATCAATTTTCATCTTATTGCATAGAAATACCAAAAATCTAGATTAATTTGCATCTATCTTCTTAGCATTAAATCCTTCGTTTAGGTGTTGCATTGTCACTAATCTCAATTTGATCCAAGAATCCATACTCGCACCTACTAGAAGGCATTAAATCACCTGGTTAGATTAGCTTTTCAATTATCTAAAGATTTCAATTTTGCTAACCTCTAATGTTTTACTAAAGTGTTGTGTCCATAGCTAGGTACAATTTTCACACACACACTCTTCATGTCATAAATATTTCCTACCAAATTAGCATCAGTATAAGCATGAAGTTTGAAGCTATGATTCCTATCATACCATAATCCATAGTCTATCTTTCCTTTCAGATATCTAAATATCCTTTTCACAGCAACTAGGTGTGTCTCCTTTTTTTTTGCCTGATATCTAGCCACAATCCCAACAACATTAGCAATATCTGGTCTGGTGTGAGTCAGATATTATAATCCTCCAACCATTGATCTGTACTTGGTCTGAAAAATACACTTTGATTCATCATCATTTGTATCTTACTACCAATCACCATGGGTGTACCAACTGGTTTACAGTCTTCCATTCCAAACTTTTTCAACATTTCTTTAAGATATATAGTCTGAGAAATAAAAATGTCATTCTTACTTTAATTTATTTGCAGTCCAAGAAATAATTTCATTTCACCTATCATGGACATCTCAAATTCATTTTCCATTTCTTTATAAAATTTCTCACATAGATCATCATTGCCTCCAATGATAATATCATCAACAAAGACTCTATTATCAAAACTCCATCTTCACTAGTTCTTAAATACAAATTACTGTCAGTATTACCTTTTCTAAATCCAAGCCAAAGTAAGTATTTGTCTAACCTTGCATACCAAGCCCTTGGAGCTTTCTTCATCCCATACATTTCCTTCTTCACTTGCATACCATGTCTCCATCTTTTCATAAAGGAAATCCATCAAGTTGTTCTATATACACTTTTTCTTCAAGATCCCTATTCAAGAATGCAGATTTCACATCCATCTGATATACATTGAAGTTCTTATGTGCAGCATAAGCCAATAATAATCTCATAGCTTCTATTCTAGAAAGAGGAGAAAAATTCTCTTCAAAATATATGCCTTCTTATTGTGAATACCCTTTACATACCAATCTTGCTTTGTTTCTTACTACAACTCCTTCATTCATTTTTGTTTCTGAAAATGCATTTAGTTCCTAGTACATTTTTGTCTTTGGGTCTAGGAACCAATTCCCAAGTGTTATTTTTCTTTATCTGATCTAACTCTTCATTCATAGCATTTATCTAAGATTCATCTCTACAAGCTTCATCTATAGTCTTTGGTTCAACTTGAGAAATCAAACAAATTTATTCTCTAGCCTTTGATCTAGTCATTACTCCTTGATTAGAGTTACCAATAATTTTATTTTTAGGATGATTGTTCTTTACATACCTCGGATTATTAGGAATATCAGTAGCATCATTTGTATCATCATCATAAGCTTCATTTTTGCATTCAGCCTAAACAAGTTCTTCTTCTTCTGCAATAGTAGCCTCTTTGATCTCTATAACCTGATTAAAGTCATACATTATCTCTTGTATCTGAAACCTTTCATATATCTTCACATTTTTAATTTCAATCATCTTCCTTAATCTCATCTTGAAACATTTTTAAGCCTTTCTCTTAGTAGAATAGCCAAGGAAAATTCCTTCATCACTTCTAGCATCAAACATCTATATCTCATCATCTCTCTTGATATAGCATTTACTACCAAATATTCTAAAATATTTTACAGTAAGAGTATGATCAAACCACAATTCATAAGGATTCTTACATGTACCTTCTTTGATTTGAACTTTTTTCATTGTGTACACCATTTTTCCAATAGCCTCTCTCCAATACACATGAGATATATTTCCTTCAAGCAACATTGTCCTAGTAGCATCAAGTATAGTCTTGTTTCTTTTCTCTACTATCCCATTCTATTGTGGAGTCCTAGGAGTAGATGTTTATCTTTTTATTCCATGCTCTTTTTAGTATGAATTGAATAAGTTTGAAGTAAACTTTCCACCTCTGTCTAATCTCAAACATTTCATCTTTAAACCTGATTCATTCTCTACTTTTTCCTTGAATATATTGAATTTGTCAAATGGTTCTGATTTTTATTTCAAGTAAGTGACCCACATCATTCTAGAAAATTCATCAACAAAAAGAATGAAATACCTTTCAACATAGTATTGTCTTGTCCTTGTAGGTCCACATAGGTCTGTATGTACCTGATCCAACTTTCCTTTTGATGTGTATTCTTTGTTTTTGTAACTTCTAGTTTTTTTTCCCATAACACATTCTTTGCATACAGTGTTAGATGGTTTCACGATCTTTGGTAGATCTCTTACTACATTAGTCAAACTTGCCTTCACAATGTTATCAAAGTTAACATGACAAAACCTTTTGTGCCATAACCAACTGTCATCTACCTTTGCAACAAAACAAGAGGCTCCAGATGTATTTAATTCAAATACATTACCTCTAGATTTAGTACCAGTTGCAATCAACTTTCCGGCCTTACTTTTGATAAAACATTTACCATCATTGAATTGTAACTAAAACTATTTGTCCATTAACTCTCTTTTCTCTTCTAGCAATTAGTGTAATAAGTTCATCCATATTACTTTCCTCTACTTGTATCTGTTCCTATTCCTTAGCATATTCACCAAGCTCTTCTTTTAGGTTCTCACTGTTGATGCTTGGAAGTGCAGACATTACCTTCTTGTGTGCAGATGCTTTGAATGCAGATTCAACTTTAGGTACAAAATCTCTCATTTCAATAGCTTCAAAGGTATTTATCCTTTCAATCAACATCTCTCTACTAAATTTCAAATTCAAAGGTATGGTCTCTTGTATAGATATAGCCTTCTAAGGATCTTTGCAATGACTTCTTCTTCACCATAAGTGCCTCCAAAGTTTATGATTCCAACCACAACTTTTTTAACCCTTTGAACATAAGCCCTAATTCTTTCATCATTCATTTGTAGCTTCTCCATATTTTTTTCTAGTTCTGTAACTTTTCTTTCTTGGTATATATGTCTCCTTCATATAGTGCTTCTAATCTTTTCCAAATCTGGTTTGTCAAATCCAAGTCTTTAACTTCAGTTAATTATCCCTCAAAGAGTGTGTTGATCAATGCTTCCCTTGTGACCATGTTGTATGAGAATACCTTCTTTTCATCATCAATAGTTGATGGCAAGTCATTCTCAGTCTTCATAGTTACCTTATTCTTTGTAATCAACTAGTAGTCGATGCCCAAACATAGCAAATGATTTCACATCTTATTCTTCCACCTGTCAAAGTTTTCAGGAAAAAATTTTGGACTATCCTTCCTATATAAAACCATCTCCAAGACCACCTCAATCTATTAAACTTTCTCTCTAAGGACCAGTAGCTCTAATACCAATTGTTAGGAGTAACAGTCCACAATACAACTAAGAGGGGGGCTGAATCAGTTGTATGACAGAATATTAAACTTTAAACTTTGAATAGCACCAATATCAGGTCCAATGAACATAATGAATGGAAGCACAATAACACAATATTTTGGTTTCAAGGAAACCCTGTTAAAGGTAAAAACCCCAGTGGGAATTAGCACCCAAAAATGATGTACTGAGAATATAGTATCCTTGTTAGAAGATCTAGCCCTGTTAGGAGCTTATTAAAACATTATAGTGGATAGTCCTATTAGAATAATTGAGAGGAGAGGTGAATCATTTAGATCAATTATCCTACAGTCCCAAATGCAAAGATGTAACTTATAATTCAATTCAACAATTTATGCAGCTTGGTAACATAAACTATTAAAATGTCTGTGCCTTTACCGATTAGCAGACAATTAACTTACTGTGATTAGCGACTAAATCAAATATGCAGTGTGTAAAGTATGACAATAAAAAAAATCATCATAGAAACACATAACACAATGATTTAATGTGGAAACCCTACTAAGGGAAAAACCACTTGGGACCAGTAACCCAAAATAATTTTCACTCTTCTAAAGTGAGCTCAGTAAAGAGCCAACCCTGTCAAAGGTTAAAAAACACACTGTTAGGTGCGACCTTGTTAGAGGATTTAAGACTAATAGTTATCATTCAACCAACATTCATTATGGGGTTGATAGGATAATAATGTACATTCATTGAATGACATAGGGCATAATATAAGATTGTTAGGTCCACTCAGTTAGGAGATTTTTCTGTATCAATGGTTAAACTAAAATAGTAGTTGATCTGATTATAATACAATTTATTTTGTAGATGTTCATATCTATTCTAAGCCCATACAAATCCTTTGATCAATAATTCAATTTATTTCCTCAACATTCATTAACTTACTTCCCTCACTAATTACTTCTCTGATGCTCGGTTAACTCTGCAGTTTGATTCTCCTTCAACCAGTCTGATCAGGCATGCATGAAACTGTATTCATAAAATCTCTGCAATCTTATTTCTTCCAGCATAGTTTCAACATTTAAACTCATATCTCTTATATAGACAAGTAAATCATTTTATTATCATCCATCAGATTTTGTTGCATATTCTCCTTCGTTGATTTTTTGCTTAAACCTTCCTTGGAAAATGTGTCAATAACTCATTTCAATTTCATCCTTTAGATCTTCTTCAAATTTTGTTAGTCATGGATCTCATAATAAACTTTATCTGTAACCTCAAAATCATAATAATTCCATCTCATCAATTTATGTCGACTAAACTAAGCATTTAATATTTTCATCCTTACTCAATTAAAAAGAAATGTGTTGGCGAATACTAGCTTGGTTAATACTGTTGCTCGGTATACACTACACTGGCTCAATGTATACTAAAGTTTTCAATTACCAACCACACTTCTTTGTACATTTTTTCTTCCTTCTTCATCATAGATTAATGCAACATAATCAAGTCAATAATATAAGGTCATAGACTCATCAATAAGTTACCCAAAGTATTCCTTATCCTCATCTGTCATATCCATCTTTCTCCATCTAGATATCTCAGTTCTTCATCTTTTTCTCCCTTCTACAGATATTTAGATGTGTGTAACTTACATGATAAGTACTGTCAAAACTAGTTGACATCAATGACAACATATTACTAATTTAATCATCTTACATATCAATTCAGTAAATCGGTGATCTCTAATCACTGATCTTCAAGTCATTCAGGTATTCAATCAGTTGTAGTTCAGCAATCTCTCCCTTTGGCATTGATGGCAACACAAGCAATATGAAATATGTCATAGACATACCAAACATATAGTCTACAACTATGTAAGTAAATGATGTAGGTTGGTAAGCTCTTCCTAGCTTGATTTTTAATATGTTTAATCACTACATTACATAATAGCATTACAGGTGCAGACTCTCCTCTGTGGATTTGATCTTTTCATCTCTTAGATTCCTTCTATTCTTAGCAACAAATATTGAAATCTCTACCTGACTTTCTTGGATTATCTCTCCCTTAGATAGTTATTTCATGATTTTTGTCCATACTAATTTGTCTCCCTTTGTCAACAATCTATTTCATTGACATCTCTCTCCTTATGGTTATCTCTTCCTTTTTCATATTGAAATCTCTCTCTTTGACAACAATTCCAAAGAAAAACATAAAACATACAGCTCTGTAATAGCCAAATATCTCACTGTTGTTTGGTGTAGATAATGTATCTCAGTATATTGATAGTGAATTATCTGTTCTAGCTCCTCAAATCTTTCCTTCACAACTTTAGACATAATCCAAAGTGTGAGCTATGTTGAATCAACATGAATGATCCTATGATAATATTAGGCTGATGAAACCTCCAGATCACATTAGTGACTGGTAGATAGGGGATGGACCCCAAGTCTAGTCCTCAAGTATTCAAAAGTGTCCTTCGGTAGAGGCTTGGTAAAAATATCAGCAAGTTGTTCCTTTGATGTAACATATTCCAATTTGACTTGCTTCTCATGTACTTGTTCTCTTAAGTAGTGATACTTAATTGATATATGCTTTGTCTTTGAATGCATTATAGGATTCTTAGATATATTTATAGCACTAGTGTTGTCACAATATATAATCATTGGCTCAATAATTACCTCATTCATCCCTTCCAACACTTGTTTGATATAAGCAATGTTTGAATAGTTTGTAGTAGTAGCAACATACTCTGCTTCGGCTTTAGACTAAGAAATACAAGGTTGTTTCTTACTTGTCCAAGTTACAAGTCTTTCACCAAAGAAAAATGATCCTCTGGTTGTTCTCTTTCTGTCATCTATATTTCTAGCCCAATCAGCGTTAGTATAAACTCTTAGTTCAAATTTTCCTTCCTTAGGATACCATAAACCATAGTCATATGTTTTCTTCAAGTATCTCAAGATTCTTTTTACAGCAACCATATGTGAATCCTTAATATTGGTAGAAAATCTAGCCACAATCCCAACTACATGTGCAATATCAGGCCTACAATGTACAACATACATCAGTTTCCAATCATAGACTGGTATAGCATTTTATTTACCTTAGTTGATTCATCATCTTTTGTCAGTTTGTAGCCTATGACCATTGGCGTTCCAACTGGTTTAGCATCTTCCATGCCAAATGTTCTCAATACTTCCTTAATGTACTTTGATTGTATGATAAAAATTCCATCACTTTGCTAAATAACTTGCAAACCTAGAAAGAATTTAATCTCTCCAAACATTGAAAATTCAAATTCTTTTCTAATCTCATCAGCAAAAGATTTACATATGTGGTCTTGCCCTCCAAAGATTATATCATCCACAAATATTTTAGCAAGCAAAATAGTATCATCGGATCCTCCTTTCATGTACAAATTATTGTTTTCACTAGTTCTTGTTAGGAATAATAGTCCACAATACAACTGAGAGGGGGGGTGAAACAGTTGTATGAAAAAATATTAAACTTTAAACTTTAAGCTCATCAATATCAGATCTAATGAACACAATGAATGCCAACTCAATAACACAATTTTTTGGTTATGGGGAAACCCTGTTAAAGGTAAAAACCCCAATGGGAATTAGAACCCACTAATGATGTACTGAGAGTATAGTAATCCTTGTTAGAAGATATAGCCCTATTAGGAGCTTATTGAAACATTATAGTACATAGTCCTTGTTAGAGGACAGACCCTGTTAGGATTCAATAACAATAGAGGGCTCACTACCCAAGGCTCACTGCCCAAAGAAGGTTAAATCCACCTTCAGAACTCACTAGTTCACAATAGGTGTATATGAAGAAATACACAATCTTTGAATTATTTACCAGTAATTGTCTTTGCTTGATCAGTTCCAATGAAGTCCACAAGTAATCCTCTACTCTACATTCAGCAGACACAAGTTCACAACCTTCACAGCCTCCTTAAATTCACATATATTCCATCCATGTCTTTTCCAAAAAAAAGACCTTTCATTTATACCTTATTATATTTTACCAAGATTAGGTCGGCCCATCAGGCTTTCCTAATATCAAATAATTACATAATCTGTTGCTAAGATACACACAATATCTAAAACAAGTTTACAGTGATTACATTACAATAATTAAGGACTGACATCTTTGAATTATGCTTGCCAAACAAGACACACACTTCATTCCTTGAGTCGGCTTCAAAATAATCCATCACCAGAATACATGCCATAGATGACATCACCAATCATATCATACCTTGCTCTAACCAATGAACATTTTTTAATGCCTCTTCCATCATCCTTCAAGATCACATACCTTGAATCCAATCCCTCTGAAATTTATATCAAAAACTTAGAGACTAACTCTGTCAATTCTCACTATCACAATCCAGTGACTAGTCTTTACTAAAATAGTTGTATCTTTTTTAATATGCAAAACTTAGTGATGCAATCTTAGATATAAGATCACAACATCCTCCTAAGCTCTCATCTAACTTTGTAGCATCTGAAACATCCGTAAACCCATCGTACACTGTGATTACCAGTCTGGTTCCTTCATAGAAGCATATGTTGACATCAGTGACAAAACACAAATGACAACAGTATGAGTGCCCATTTAGTAATGTAGTGATTAAACATATTAAATGTCTCAATCACCATCCATGCATTAGCAATATCCAACAATCTCCCCCATTGGCATTGATGTCAACACATGAGAAAATCTTATCCCAAAGTTGTATCAACCCAAAAGTCCTTCAACTGAACAATCTCCCCATACAATGAAGATTTTCTCATAACAACACTCCCCCTTTGACAACAATGGCAAAGGGTGCCAACTGCCTTCACATATAAACTTTCTTCCATGATCACTCCCCCTAAGGAGTAGATCCCTATATCTAATCTAGAAAATGATGAGGCTCTAAGCACTTCTGGACTGATGCATCTCTGCATCATTTACTTCTGACTAGGAGGGGCATGAACCCCTAGCATACCTCTAAGATATTCAAAGGTATCTTTTGGTAGTGGCTTTGTAAAAATGTCTACAATCTACTCTTTTGTACTGATATATTCAAGCTTGATTTCTTTTTCTACCACCTTGTCTCTCAAGAAGTGATACTTGATAGAAATGTGTTTAGTTTTAGAGTGCATCACCAAATTTTTTGACATGTTTACTATGCTGGTGTTATCACAATGGATAACCACAGGCTCATTAAAATTTATTCCAATGTCTGTCAGCATTTGTTTCATCCAAACAATCTTAGTACAAATTATAGCAGCAGCAACATATTCTGATTCAACAGTAGATTGTGCTATACAATCTTGTTTCTTACTTAGCCAAGAAACCAACTTTTTCCCAAGGAAAAATGCACCACCACTTGTACTTTTTCTATCATCAATATTTCATGCCCAATCAGCATCAATATAAGCGTGAAGTTCAAATCTATCATTCATGTCATACCATAAACCATAGTCTATGGTTCCTCTGAGATACCTCAGTATTTTTTTCACAGCAGCTAGATGAGTCTCTTTGGGTTCTATCTAATATCTAGCCACAATTCCAACATCATTAGCAATATCTAGTCTAGTGTGAGTCAGATATTGTAGCCCTCCAACCATTAATCTATACAAAGTCTGAAAAACACATTTTGATTCATCATCAATTGATAGCTTGTTTCCAGTCACCATAGGTGTTCCTACTGGTTTACAATCTTCCATACTGAATTTCTTAAGCAATTCTTTGAGATACTTGGTCTGAGAAATGAAAATACCATTCTTATTCTAAGTTATTTGTAGTCCAAGGAAGAATTTCATTTCACCTATCATGGACATTTCAAATTCACTTTCCATTTCTTTAGCAAACTTCTTGCATAGATCATCATTACCTCTAAAGATAATGTCATCCACAAATACTTCTACTATTAGGATTCCATCTTCGGTAGTTCTTAAATACAAATTATTGTCTGTATTACCTTTTTTGAATCCAAGTCCAGGTAGATACTTGTCCAACCTTGCATACCAAGCCCTAGGAGCTTGTTTCAACCCATATAGGGATTTCTTCAATTTGCACACCATGTCTTTGTCTTCGCATAGAGGAAATCCATCTGGTTGTTCTATGTATACTTCTTCTTCAAGATCTCCATTCAGAAATGTAGATTTAACATCCATCTGATACACTTTGAAGTTTTTGTGTGCAGCATAAGATAGAAATAATCTTATTGCCTCTATTCTAGCAACAAGAGAAAATGTTTCTTCAAAGTCTATGCCTTCTTGCTGTGAGTATCCCTTACACACTAGTCTTTCTTTGTTCCTTACAACTGTTCCTTCTTCATCCATCTTGTTTCTAAAGACCCATTTTGTTCCTATAACATTTTTATTTTTAGGTCTTGGAACCAATTCCCAAGTATTATTTTTCTTTATTTGATCCAATTCTTCTTTCATGGCATTTATCCAAGATTCATCTTTAAAGGCTTCATCTATATTTTTAGGCTCAACTTGAGAAATCAAACAAATTTCTTCTCTAACTTTAGATCTAGTTAGTACTCCCTGATTGGTATTGCCAATAATTTGATTTTCAAGATGGTTATTTTTTACATACCTTGGAGTTTTAGGAATTTCAATAGTCTTTCTTGTATCATCACAAGCCTCTTTTTCACTTTCTTCCTCAACAAGTTCTTCTTCGGCAGCAGTAGTGGTTTCTTTCACTTCTGATATCTGACTGTTGTCATACATTCTTTCTTGTATCTGAAATTTATCATCTATTCTTAAATTGTTACTTTCAACCATCTTCCTTAATCTTAGATTGAAACATTTGTATGCCTTGCTTTTAACAGAGTAACCAAGGAAGATACCTTCATCACTTCTAGCATCAAATTTTCCTATCTCATCATCCCTCTTGATATAACATTTGCTACCAAAAATTCTAAAAATTTTTACAGTAGGAGTGTGATCAAACCATAGTTCATAGGGAGTCTTACTTGTGCCATCTCTTATTTGAATTTTGTTTAATATGTACACTATTGTTCCAATAGCCTCTCTCCAATGTACATGAGATACATTTCCTTCAATCAACATTGTCCTAGAAGCATCAAGTATAGATTTGTTTCTTCGCTCTACTATCCCATTTTGTTGTAGAGTCCTAGGAGCAAATGTTTTTCTTTTTATCCCATGCTCTTCATAGTATGAATTAAATAAATCTGATGTAAACTCTCCACCTCTGTCTGATCTTAAACACTTTATTTTCAGTCTTGATTCATTCTCTACCTTTGCTTTAAACAACTTGAATTTGTCAAATGCTTCTGATTTCTCTCTCAAATAAGTAACCCACATCAATCTAGAAAATTCATCAACAAAGAGTATAAAATACCTTTCACCATAGTATGACTTTGTTCTTGTAGGCCCACATAGATTTGTATGTACTAGATTCAACTTTCCTTTTGATGTAAATGTTTTTCTTTTATGACTGCTTTTAGTTTGCTTTCCCATAACACACTCTCTGCATACAGTGTTAGAAGGTTTCACAATCTTTGGTAGATCTCTTACTGCATTAGCCATACTTGCCTTCACAATGTTATCAAAGTTAACATGAAAAAATATTTTGTTCCATAACTAACTATCATCTACCTTCACAATGAAACAAGAGGCTATAAATGTTTTTAGTTCAAATACATTACCTCTAGACCTTGAATAGGTAGAAATCAGTTTTCCTTCCTTGCTTCTGATAAATCATCTACCATTAACAAAATTTAACTAAAATTTTTTATCCATTAACTTTCCAACACTCAACAAGTTATGTTTCAGTCCTTCAACAAGTAGTGCATTATTTGTATTAGTCTTTCCATCCAGAGTGATGGATCCTACTCCTATGATGGATTTTGGGAGATTGTCCCCAAACCTTACAACACCTCCATCATAATTTACCAATTTAACAAACTTGTTCTTATCACCAGTCATGTGATGAGAACATCCACTATCAATTATCCATTCAGTTTTCTTGTCAACATGAGATACTAAGGCTTTTTCTTCATGAACTAGATCATCTTTAATAGCAACAAATCCAATCTCTTCATTGTCTAAATCCTCATCATCAGAAACTCCTTCACTAGCATAATAACATTCTTTGTCTCTTCTAATTTTTATATAATTAGGTTTGTACTTAGGAACTCTTGTAGGACATCTAGATGAAAAATGACCTATCTTATTGCATGAAAAACATTTCAAAGGTAATTTTCCTTCAAATTTTCCCTTACCTCTTTTCTCTCTTCTAGCAATTAGTGCAACAAGTTCTTCCATATTCTTTTCTTCTTCCATTATCTTCTCCCATTCATACTCACCAAGCTCTTCTCTTAGGTCTTCTTTTCTTGTGTTTGGAAGTGCAAAAACTTTCTTATGTGTGGATGCCCTAAATGTAGATTCAACTTTAGGTGCAGCTTCTCCTAATTCTGTAGCTTCAAAGGTAGTTAACTTTGCAATCAAAGTCACTCTGCTAAAGTTTGGAGTCAGGGGTATAGTTTCTTGAATTGACATTGCCTTGAATTTGTAAGTAGGAGTTAAAGATTTGAGAATCTTTGCAATGACTCCATCTTCATCATAAGTACCTCCACAATTTTTGATTCCAACTACAGCTTCTATAATTCTTTGAACATAGGCTCTAATGCTTTCATCTTCATTCATTTGTAGCTTCTCCATCTTTGTCTTCCAATTTTGTAATTTTGCTTGTTTGGTATACTTATCTCCTTCATAAAGTGCCTCTAGTCTATTCCAAATTTTATGTGCTAAATCTAGATCTTTGATTTTAGTAAACTCACCCTCAGATAGTGCACTGATCAATGCTTCTCTTGCAACCATGTTACATCAAAATATCTTCTTTTCATCATTGGTGGCTAACCCCAGGTCATTCTCAGCCTTCATAGTTTCCTTCTTCTTTACAATCATCCAGTAGTCTATGCCCAAACATAGCAATTGTGTTCACATCTTGTTTTTCCAACTATCAAAGTTTTTAGGATCAAACTTAGAACTATCCTTCCTATAGAATGCCATTTTCCAAGATCACCTTAAGCTATTAAGCTTTCTCTCTGAGGACCACATCTCTGATACCAATTGTTAGGAATAACAATCCACAATACAACTAAGAGGGGGGGTGAATTAGTTGTATGATATAATATTAAACTTTAAGCTCATCAATATCATATCCGGCAATGAATATAGTGAATGCCAACACAATAACACAATATTTTGGTTACGAGGAAACCCTATTAAAGGTAAAAAACCTAGTGGGAATTAGCACCCACTAATGATGTACTGAGAGTATAGTAATCCTTGTTAGAAGATATAGCCCTATTAGGAGCTTATTGAAACATTATAGTACATAGTCCTTGTTAGAGGAAAGACCCTGTTAGGAGTCAAGAATAATAGAGGGCTCACTGCCCAAAGAAGGTTAAATCCACCTTCAGAACTCACTAGTTCACAACAAGTGTATATGAAGAAATACACAATCTTTGAACTATTTACCAGCAATTTTCTTTCCTTGATCAATTCCAATGAAGTCCACAAGTAATCCTCTTCTCTACATATAGTAGACACAAGTTTGAAACCTTCACAACCTCCTTAATTAACATATATTCCATCCATGTCTTTTCCAAAAAAAAAGACCTTTCATTTATACCTTATTATATTTTACCAAGATTAGGTCAACCCATGAGGCTTTCCTAATAACAAACAATTACATAAGCCCTTGCTAAGATACAAAAAATATCTAAAAAAAATTTATAATGATTACATTACAATAATTAAGGATCAAAATCCTTGAATTATGCTTTCCAAACAAGACACACACTTCATTCCCTGAGTCAGCTTCAAAATAAGTCATCGCCAAAGCACACGCCACAGATGACATCACCAATCATTATGTACCTTACACTGACCAATGAACATCCATCAATGCCTCTTCCATCATCCTTCAAGATCACATACCATGAATCCAATCCCTCTAAATTCTATATCAAAAACTTGGAGACTAACTCTGTCAATTCTCACTATCACAGTCTAGTGACTAGTCTTTACCAAAATAGTTGTATCTTTCTTAATATGAAAAACTTAGTGATGCAATCTCAGATATAAGATCACAACATCCTCCTAAGCTCTCATCTAACTTCGCAGCATTTGAAACATGTGTACACCCTCTGTACACTGTGATTACCAATCTGGTTCCTTCATAGAAGCATGTGTTGACATCAGTGACAAAACACAAATGACAATAGTATGAGTGCCCATTCAGTAATGTAGTGATTAAACATATTAAATGTCTCAATCACCACCCATGCATTAGCAATATCCAATAGTTCTTACAAAGCCAATACTTAAAAGATAAAGATGTAGCCTTTCATACTAGGCTCTCAGTGCTTGTTTCAATCCATATAAACCTTTATGCAGTCTACATACCATGTCTTTCTAATTTGGATCAATAAATCCTTCTGGTTGTTCTATGTAGACCTCCTCTTCTAGTACTCCATTCAAGAATGCTAACTTAACATCCATTTGGTAAACCTTAAAGTTCTTATGTGCAGCATATGCAAGTAACATGCAAACTCCTTCCAGTCTAGCAACAGGTGCAAAATTTTCACCATAATCAATACCTTCTTCTTGTGCATATCCCTTGCAAACTAGTCTAGCTTTGTTCCTAGTAACTTCTCCATTCTCATTCAGCTTATTTCTAAAAATCCATTTAGTACCGATAACATTTTTATCTTTTGGTCTAGGTACTAAAGTCCATGTCTTATTTTTCTCTATTTGTTCAATCTCTTCATTCATAGCATTGACCCATTCATTATTCTCAAGTGCAACCTTAACATTCTTCAGTTCAAACTCACAAACTAAGCATGTGTTCTATCTTAACTTACTTCTTGTCTGCATGCCAGCTTGGTTATGTCCAATGATTTGATTCTTAGGATGATGTCTTCTCACAAATCTTGCTAGCACTTGATCTCTTCTTTGTTCTTCATTTTGTTCATGTTCATTTCTTTGCTCGGTGTCTTCTTCCTGATCCTCAGTTTCCCTTTTTTGTTCCTTGGTGTTAATTTCTTGATACTTAGTCGACTTAGCCTGTAGCTTTGGTAGGTACTATGGATGCTCAATATAATTGAATCTACCATAGTATTTTAGCTCCTTATTGCTTTCTTCATTATTTTTATCAGAAAATTCATCAACTCTAACATTATCACTTTCAATCATCTTATTAGTAACTTTATTTAGACACTTATAAGCTTTTCTTTTAGTACAATATCCTAGAAATATTCCCTCATCACCTTTAGATTCAAATTTTCCATTTCTATCATCTTTCAAAATAAAATATTTGCTACCAAAAATTTTGAAGTAACTTACACTCAGTGTGTGCCCAAACCATAACTCATAGGCTGTCATGTTTGTGTCTTTCTTTAGTTGTACTCAGTTTGGTACATATACAGTTGTGCTAACTGCTTCTCTCTAGTACATTTGTGCAACATTTTTCTCTATCATTAGTGTTCTTGCAAAATCAACAATAGATCTATTTCTCCTTTCAGCAATCTCATTCTATTATGGTGTTCTTGGTGTAGAAACATGTCTTTTGATGCCATTCTCATTACAATAGTTAGTGAATTCATCAAAAATAAACTCACAGCCTCTATTAGATCTTAAACATTTTAGTTATTTTCTAGTTTCTTTTTCAGCTTTAGCTTTATACCATTTAAACATATTAAATGCCTAAGATTTCTCTTTTAAAAATATGACAGTCATCAATCTAGTATAGTCATCAACAAATAGAATAAAATATCTATCTCCATAGTAGCTTTGAGATCTCATGGGACCACATAGGTCGGTGTGAACTAACTCCAAGATTCTTTTTGTTGAATAGTCTTTACTTTTAAAACTAGATTTTGTCATCTTCCCTTTCTGACATTGATGACACATAACATGATCAGGTTTAGTTAGGCTAGGCAGTCCTATAACTTTTCTCTTTCTACTGATCTTAAATATGTTATCAAAATTTACATGACATAACCTTTTATGCCACAACCATGCATCTTCATTTGTAACCATTAAACAAGAAGTCTTAGCATTATCAAGATAAAATAAGTTACATTTTGATTGTCCTCATGTTCTGACAAGCTTTCCATTTTCATTATAGATCTTCACCTTCTTGCTTTCAAATGCCACTTGGTGACTTGAGTTGTTAACCTAAGCTACACTTTGTTGGAAACAATTGTCTAAAGAAAATTGCTACTCAAATTATGTATTGTCTTTGATGTCACACAATGTCATAGTCTGCAGCATTCAGTACCTACCGAGCTCAGTCGGTCTACCTAGCAGTAAAAATAGTGCTTACCGAGTTCACTCGGTTATCAAAGGAAAATCAACATGTACCGAGTCCACTCAGTTATCAAAGAAAATCAGTAGTGTTTACCGAGTTCAGTCGGTTATCAAAGGAAAAGTCAGTGTCTACCGAGTTCAGTCAGTTATCGAAGAAAAAGGATTATCAGTGTTTACCGAGTTCCCTCGGTCTCCAAAAGATTGTAGAAAGTTATGGTCACCGAGCACTGTCGGCCCTTGAAGGATTTTTTGCAAATAAAGTTTTCTTAATTCAGCTGACTGTTATACTAAGTAATGTTGATTTGACAAATCTAAAATCATATAAATAAAAGGTCAAATGTGAAAAAAAAAAAACAAGAAATATAGCAGAAGATATATAGAAGAAAGACAGGAAAGGTGTGTGCAAAATTGTGAAGGATGACCAGATATCCTTGAGGAGCAGCAGAGATATATTCGATCAGGAAGGATCACACTTATGCAGGACAGAGATCTATAATCAGCAAGGCAGTTGCATTATTATACAGGTCATTTTCATTGTTACCTTTTTATCATTGTAACAGTGAATTCTAAATCTCTTAACCGAGTTGGTTTAACAACCATATTGTAAATCCTCTAACAAGGTGACAATTCCATTGAATTGTTCTCAAGACCTCTTACCAAGCCACTCCTAGCAGGGTGATTAAATCCTCTAACAAGGTCACACCTAACAGTGTGTTTTGTAACCTTTTACCGGGTTGGCTTCTAACCGGGCATCACTTCAGATAAGTGAAAATTAGTATCTAGATACATTGGTGGTTTTTCCCATATTGGATTTCCACGTTAAATTATGTGTCTCTTGTGTTCTTAATGGTTATCTTAATCATATACAAGTGCTGATGAATATCTAAAAGATAATTTTACTAATACTTTCTACATCTACAAAGTTACTGCAATCTATTTACCGAGTGTTAAACAAATAATATTCATTAAGATATCCTAAGGGATCTGGAAAGAAATAACTGTGAAATGTTTTTGGTTGACTGATTCACCCCCCCTCTCAGTCACTTCATCCATATTCCATCAATTGGTATCAGAGCTTTTGGTGCTTGCAGGAAGGGTTTCAAGGACCTAAGCTAAAGATCAGGATGTCTTACAAGAGAGAAATTCCAAAGCTCAACAGAGATAACTTTTCAGCATGGCAAGGTCTCATGAGACTTCATCTGGTTTCCATTGGTGATTCAGGATGCAAATACATTGATGAAGAATACACAGTTCCTACTAGCGCATTAACTGTTGAAGACATTGCAGAGAAAAAGACTCATAACACCATGATGATAGACATTGCATCAGCTCTCAGCTATGAAGAATTTGATGATATTAAAGAAAGCACTACTGCATATGAAATGTGGACCACACTGAAGAAAATATATGATGGTGATGCAAATGTGAAAAGAGCCAAAGCAGAAAGCCTAAGAGGACAGTTTGACAAGATGAATATGAAAGAAGATGAAAACATTGCAAAATATGTTGAAAGAATCAAAGCAAGTGTTAGTGCAATTAGAGCTTCTGGAGGAACAATCTCTGATGAAACTTTTATAAGCAAGGTACTCAAAACATTACTCCCTATTTATGCAATAAGAGTATCAGTTATTCAAGAAAGAAGATGTGAAACAAACCACAATATAACTTTGGATGCTTTAGTCGGAAGATTGACAGCCTTTAAATTAGACAACTATGACAACTATGTTCCAAATTCCAAAAATATTGAGTCAGCATTTGAGGCCAAGGTTTCACTAAGGAAGAACAAGAAAATAAAAGAAGTTCAGTCAGAAAGTGAAGAAGTATCAGAAGAAAGTTCTGATAATGATCTTGAAATTGTAGAAGCATTACTTGCAAAGAAGTACTCTAAAGGGAAAGGTAAATATAAAGGTAAAACTCCTTTAATCTATTTTTCATGTGAAGAAATTGGACATATTGCAGCTAGGTGCCCAAACAAGTAGGCCAAGGAAGAGAAGAGAGGTCACAAGTACTATGGAAAAAAGAATTTCAAATCATTCAAGGATAAAGGTAAGAAAACATGTTTTATGGCTAAAGATTCTGATGATAGTGAAGAAGAAATTGTCTTTATTGCTATAAAAGATGAATCTGATGATGATGAAGATAAGATGGCACTTATTTCTCATATAAGGAAAGATGATATATGGATAATAGACAGTGGATGTTCACACCACATGACTGGTGACAAGACAAAATTTGAATACCTAGAAGACTGTGATAGTGGCAATGTAAGATTCGGAAACAATGAACCTTGTTGTATAAAAGGAAAAGGAAGAATCTCATTAACCATATAAATCATATGTGATAATGCTTATTGGGTTGAAGGACTAAAACATAATCTTCTAAGTGTAGCACAGCTAATCAACACTAGTTTCAAGGTTGAATTCATGAATGGTCAAGCAAGACTGCTGGATGAAAAAGGAAAACTCATTGGATCAGGCAAACAAACAAAAGGTAACTTATTTTATCTTGATCTCAGTGAATATTCATGTTTTATTGCTCAAATTGAAGAAAGTTGGCTATGGCACAAAAGGTTATGTCATGTGAATTTTGATAACATGATGAAAATAAGCAAATTCAAGAAGGTAAGAGGCATTCCTACTTTGAAGAAACCTGATACTGGTCTATGTAAGAATTGTCAGATTGGCAAAATGAGTAAAACTAGTTTTAAGACTAAAAACTATCAGTCTAAAGAGATTTTGGAAATTGTGCATACTGATTTATGTGGACCTATTGGAATACAAAGCTATACTGGAGATAAATTCTTTATTCTTTTCGTTGATGATTATTCTAGAATGATGACTGTTATGTATTTAAGAGAAAAATCAGAAGCATTTGAAAAGTTCAAATGGTACTTGGCAAGAGTGGAAAAGGAAACAAGGAAAAGATTGAAATGCTTAAGATCAGACAGAGGTGGTGAATTCATCTCCCACGAATTTAACAACTTTTGCATTGAAAGAGGAATCAAAAGATAGGTATCAGCTCCTAGAACTCCTGAGCAGAATGGAATAGCAGAAAGAAGAAACAGATCTATTATGGATTGTGCAAGGACTCTAATGATAGAAAAGAACATCGCCATAAAGTACTGGAAGGAAGCTATCAGCACTGCAGTTCATACCTTGAACCGAGTACAATTGAAGAAAGACACATTCAAAACTCCTTACGAGTTATGGTATGGCTATAAACCCAATGTAAGTTACATGAAAGTATTTGGTAGCAAGTGTTATATCTTAAAAGAATCCAAAAGAAATAAATTTGATGTGAAAAGTGATGAAGGAATATTCCTAGGATATTCTAGCAAAAGCAAGGCATACAAATGTCTGAACTTGTCTACTCACAAAGTCATAGAAAGTATACATGTAAAATTTGATGAGTTTGCAGAAAAGACTGAAGAAGAAAGCAAAAGGGAACCTGAGAACTATAGAAGATTCATTTACATTGAACCTAAAACATTACCAGACACAACTATCAATGAGGAAACTATATCTACCGAGCCTAGCACAGTAACTGAGTCACAGGAAGAAGTTCAAACCAAGTCACAGGAAGAAATTCAAACCGAGTCTCAACCTGAAGTTACCGAGCAAATATCTACCGAGCCCAAGCAACCTGAAGAAGAGATCCTAGAAGACAACAACATGACTCATTCAAAAAGAAAAGAACCTACACTAGCCAAATATGTCAGAAGACATCATACACCAGATCAAATTATTGGAAACAAATCAGATGGTACTATGACAAGAAGCAAGCTAAAAGGTACATGTCTGCTTACTGATTTTGAACCTAGAAATATCAAAGATGCATTGAATAATGAAAGTTGGATTGAAGAAATGAATGAAGAATTAGAACAAATACAAAAGAATAAAACATGGACTCTTGTACCTAGACCTAAAGATAAGAATGTAATTGGAACAAAATGGGTATTCAGGAATAAGCTGAATGAAGACGGTCAAGTATCTAGAAACAAAGCTAGATTGGTATGTAAAGGTTATTCTCAAGAAGAAGGTATAGATTATGGTGAAACTTTTGCTCCTGTTGCAAGATTAGAAGGTGTAAGAACTCTACTTGCTTATGCAGCACATAAAGGATTTAAGGTATATCAGATGGATATAAAATCTGCATTTCTCAATGGAATTCTTGATGAAGAAGTCTACATTGAACAACCTGAAGGTTTTGTTGTTCCAGATAAAAGGGACATGGTCTACAAGTTACACAAAGCATTGTATGGTTTAAAACAAGCTCCTAGAGCATGGTATGAAAGACTCCATAACTATTTGATTCAGATTAATTTCAAAAGAGCTAATGATAATAGCAATCTGTATATTAAAGAAGGACCAGATGACAAAATTGCATTGGCAGAAATATTTGTAGATGATACTATATTTACAGGGAATGATGATCAGTGCAAAGAATTTTCAGAGCAAATGAACAAAGAATTTGAAATGTCTATGTTTGGTTTAATAAAATTCTTTGTTGGTCTTCAAATTTAGCAAAGCAAGAATGGTATATACATTACTCAATCTAAATACATTAAGGAAATACTTAAGAAGTTTGGTATGGAAGATTCAAAACTAGTTGGTACACCATGTGTACTGGACTGAAACTTACCAAAAATGATGATTCAAAAGAAGTAGATCAGACCTTATACCGATCTATGATTGGAAAATTGCAGTATGTAGTACATACAAGACCTGATATTGCCTTAGCAGTTGGTATAGTAGCTAGATTCTTAGCAAAACCTAAGGAAAATCATATGATGGCAATCAAAAGAATCTTAAGATACTTAAGAGGAACTGAAGAATATGGTTTGTGGTATAAATTTGGAGGCAATCTAGATTTAAAAATGTTTACTGATGCTGATTGGGCAGGGAACATTGATGACAGAAAAAGTACAAGTGGTGGAGCATTTTTTCTTGGAAAAAGACTGGTATCCTGGACCAGTAAAAAGAAAAATTGCACATCTCAATCCATAGCTGAAGCAGAATATGTTGCTGCTGCAGTAAATTGTTCAAATATTGTTTGGTTTAAATAGTTATTACAAGGTATGAAGGTTGAAATCAAAGAACCAGTTATTATATTTTGTGACAATACCAGTGCAATAAACATTTCGAAGAATCCAGTAATGCATTCCAAAACCAAACACATTGCTATTAAATATCACTTTGTTAGAGAATTGGTGCAGGACAAGGAAATCAAATTAGAATATATTCATACAAAAGAGCAGATTGCAGACATTTTCACCAAACCATTACCTAAGGATGCATTTGTGTATCTAAGAGGTAAGTTAGGGGTCATTCCCCTATCTGAGGCTCACTAAATACAGTTTTAGTGATGCATCAACCAGAACATGATTGAAAATCAACATGTTGATGCAACATATTCAAGGAATCATTGCATATGAATCAGTACTTGAGGTACATTAGTTTACACCGGTAATATGTGAATTGTCTTTGGCATGTGTTGTCAAAGAGGGAGAGTTTGCTATGTCTTTGCTATTACTTCAAGAAATTTTCAATAGTCAGAGGAAGAGTTTTTAAGAAAAAGGAAGTTTGCTGACAGAGGGAGATTTGAATCTCAACTGAGCTAATTCTTTCAAAATTTCTTATGCTATGACATATTGTGTTGCCATCAATGCCAAAGAGGGAGATTGTTGGAAACAATTGTCTAAAGAAAATTGCTACTCAAATTATGTATTATCTTTGATGTCACACAATGTCATAGTCTGCAGCATTCAGTACCTACCGAGCTCAGTCGGTCTGCCTAGCAGTAAAAATAGTGCTTACCGAGTTCACTCGGTTATCAAAGGAAAATCAGCATGTACCGAGTCCACTCGGTTATCAAAGAAAATCAGCAGTGTTTACCAAGTGCAGTCGGTTATCAAAGGAAAATTCAGTGTCTACTGAGTTCAGTCAGTTATCAAAGAAAAAGGATTATCAGTGTTTACCGAGTTCCCTCGATCTCCAAAAGATTGTAGAAAGTTATGGTCACCGAGCACTGTCGGCCCTTGAAAGATTTTTTGCAAATAAAGTTTGCTTAATTTAGCCGACTGTTATACTAAGTAATGTTGATTTGAAAAATCTAAAATCATATAAATAAAAGGTCAAATGTGAAAAAAAAAAAACAAGAAATATAGCAGAAGATATATAGAAGAAAGACAGAAAAGGTGTGTGCGAAATTGTGAAGGATGACCAGATATCCTTGAGGAGCAACAGAGATATATTAGATCAGGAAGGATCACACTTATGCAGAATAGAGATCTGTAATCAGCAAGGCAATTGCATTATTATACAGGTCATTTTCATTGTTACCTTTTTATCATTGTAACAGTGAACTCTAAATCTCTTAACCGAGTTGGTTTAACAACCATATTGTAAATCCTCTAACAAGGTGACAATTCCATTGAATTGTTCTCAAGACCTCTTACCAGGCCACTCCTAGCAGGGTGATTAAATCCTCTAGCAAGGTCACACCTAACAGTGTGTTTTGTAACCTTTTACCGGGTTGGCTTCTAACCGGGCATCACTTCAGATAAGTGAAAATCAGTATCTAGATACATTGGTAGTTTTTCCCATATTGGGTTTCCACATTAAATTATGTGTCTCTTGTGTTCTTAATGGTTATCTTAATCATATACAAGTGCTGATGAATATCTAAAAGATAATTTTACTAATACTTTCTGCATCTACAAAGTTACTGCAATCTATTTACCGAGTGTTAAACAAATAATATTCATTAAGATATCCTAAGGGATCTAGAAAGAAATAATTGTGAAATGTTTTTGGTTGACTGATTCACCCCCCCTCTCAGTCACTTCATCTATATTCCATCACACTTAACAGATTGTAATTTAGTCCTTTTACCCAATAAGCATTATCACATCTAATTTCATCATTTATCATTAAAGTTCCCTTTCCTTTAACCATGAAAGGAGTATCATTGCCCATTTTTACTGATCCTCCATTATAATGCTCAAGATGATCAAACTTAGCTTCATCACCAGTCATGTGATGTGTACAGCCACTATCAATGATCCAATTATCATTTTTACTAACTTTAGAAATGAGTGTTGTTTCTACATGTTACCTTTCTTCTTCTTTTGAATCATCCTTCATTACAACAAATACAACCTCAACATCATTATCTGTATCAGTTTCAGTGTCCTCATCTTCAACTAAATAACATGCCTTTTTTCCCTTATCTTTGTGATCTCAGTTATTTCTATTGTAGTGTCGATAGCCTCTCTTATTTCTTCTTTCATAGCTTATATCACCAGATCAGTCTTGATTTTTATCTTCCTCCTTCCTGTTGGGACATCTAGCAGCAATATGGCCAACCTCTTTACAGTTAAAACATGCTAAAGGTAATTTTCCCTTATATCTACCTTTACCTTTAGGTAGTCTCTGGGCCATAAGAGCTTCAAGTTCATCTAGTTCATCATCAATATTACTATCACTTATATCATGTCTACTGCTAGATTTACCAATTTTTAGAGAAGACATGAAAGTAGACTCAATAGATGGTACAACACTGTTATCAAAATTATTCATCTCAAAAGTTGTTAACTTACCAATCAGACTATCAAGAGTAAGAGTGTTGCCAGGTGTAGACCTCATTTCATGTATTGTAGATATTTTCATTGCATATGCAGGCAAAAGGGCTCTTAAATCTTACTTACCACTATATCTTCATCGATGACACCACTAGTTCCTTGGATAGCATTGACTACCTCTTTGATTCAGTTTGAATATTGTGTAATGTTTTCTCCTTCCTTCATCTTCATATCATCAAATTTGCATCATAAGCTTTAAGCTCTAGCTCTTTTCACATTTTCATCACCATCATAAACTTGAGCAAGTTTATCCCACATTTCCTTTGAAGTAGTGCAATTCTTGACATCTTCAAACTTAGCATCAGATAGAGTAGCAAAAATATCTATCATAGTAATGTTATGTTCATGTTTGTCTCTCAACTGATCAAGAGTCAAAGGTCCTTTCAGTGGTGCTAAGTAGCCATTTTCTAGTAGGGTTATAGTAGAATCACCAATTCTAGATATGTGAAGTTTCATCTACCTTTTCCATATAGTAAAGTTGTCCTTGTCTAGTTTCAGCACTTCCCTCTTATACATCTTGCAATCTTTTTTTTGGAGTCCTTAAAACTCTATTCCAAGCAACCAATACACTCTTATACCAATTGTTAGAATAACTAAGTGGGGGGGTGAATCAGTTAGATTAGTTATCCTATAGTCCCAAATGCAAATATGTAACTTATAATTCAAATTCAATAATTTCTACAGCTCGATAACATAAACTATTAAGCTGTCTGTGTCTTTACTAATTAGAAAACAATTAACTTACTGTGATTACCCACTAAATCAAATATGCATTATGTAAAGTATGACAATAAAAAAATCATCACAAAAACACATAACACAATGATTTAACTTAGAAACCCTGCTAAGGGAAAAACCACCTGGGACCAGTAACTCAAAATAATTTTCACTCTTCTGAAGTGAGCTCGGTGAAGAGCCAACCCTATTAAAGGTTATGAAACACATTTTTAGGTGTAACCTTGCTAGAGGATTTAACACAAATAGTTATCGTTCAACCAGCATTCACTATGGGGTTGAGAGGATAATAATGTACATTCATTGAATGACATAGGGCATAATATAAGAATGTTAGCTCCACTCAGTTAGGATATTTTTTTGTATTAATGGTTAAAGTGAAATAATAGTTGATCTGATTACAATACAACTTATTTTGCAGATGTTTAGATCTATTCTAAGCCCATACAAATCTTCTGATCAATAATTCAATTCAGTTCCTCAATATTCATTAACTTACTTCCGTCGTTAATTTCTTCTCTGACGCTTGATTAACTCTGTAGTTCAGTTCTCCTTCAACTAGTTTGATCAGGTGTGCATGAAACTATATTCATGTGAAATCTCTACAATCTTCATTCTTCCAGCATAGTTTTAATGTTGAAACTCATATCTCTTATATAGACAAGTAAACCATTTTATTATCATCCATTATATTTTTCCTCTTATTCTCCTTCATTGATTTTGCCACTTAAACCTTCCTCTACATATGTGTCAGTAACTCATTTTAATTTCATCCTTTAGATCTTCAAAAAAAAATTTAGTCGTGGATCTCATAACAAACTTTATCCTTAACCTCAAAATCATAACAATTCCAGCTCATCAATTTCTATCAGCTAAACTAAGCATTTAATATTTTCATCCATACTCAGTTAACAAAGAAATGCCTTGGTGAAGACTAGCTCAATTAATATTGTCACTCAGTATACACTACACTGGCTCAGTGTATACTGAAGTTTTCATTTATCGACCACACTTCTTTGTACATTTTTGCTTCCTTCTTCATCATAGATTAATGTAACATAATCAAGTCAATAATATAAGGTCATAGACTCATCAATAAGTTACCCAAAGTATTCCATATCCTCATCTGTCATATCCATCTTTCTCCATGTAGATATCTCATTTCTTCATCTTTTTCTCCCTTCTATAGATGTTTAGATGTTTGTAACTTACATGATAAGTACTATCAAAACTAGTTGACATCAATGACAACATATTACTAATTTAATCATCTTACATATCAATTCAGTAACTCAGTGATCTCTAATCACTAATCTTCAAGTCATTCAAGTATTCAATCAGTTGTAGTTCATCAAGTCCTTGTTAGAGGACAGACCCTATTAGGAGTCAAGAAAGAAAGGTGGGCTCACTACCCAGGGTCACTGCCCAAAGAAGGTTAAATCCACCTTCAGAACTCACTATTCACAACACAAGTGTATATTAGGAAATACACAATCCTTATGAACAATCTAACAACAACTATCTTTGCTTGTCAACTCCAATGAAGTACACACAATTCTCTACTCTACATCCAGTAGACACAAGCTCATAGCTTTCACAATCTTCTTTACATCACATACATCTCATCCATATCTTTTCCAAAGAAAATATCTTACATATATACCATATTACATTTTATATGATCAGGTCGACCGATTAGGCTTTCCTAATATACAAACAATTACATAAACCCTTGCTAAGATACACATGGTATCTAGATCAAGTATACAATTATAACATTATAACAATTAAGGACCGACATCCTTAATTTACATTCACCAACTAAAATACAAGCTACATCTTTGAAGTTAGCTCCCAATAAGTCTTCTCCAAAGCACATGCTACAGCTGACATCATCCATAATTTCATACCATGCACTAAACAATGATTATTTATTCAGTACCTTTTCTTTCATATCTTAAGCTCACATACACAAAATCCATACCTTTTGTAAGATATACCAAAAACACATAGACTCACTCTGTCAACTTCCACTGTCATTGTCCAGTAACTAGTCTTTACGAAAACATATGTAACTCATCCAATATGTAGCATTACATGATGAGATCTTGGATATAAGATTACAACATCTTCTTGATGTAGGTCAAGGATGGTGGATACAATCAAGGACTAACTAACCTTGCATCCAATTAACAACACAGTAGAATAACACAACACAACAATTATTTCAACTCAATTTTCCATTAACATGCCTGACTGTAAGGCCTTCCGAGTTAGGGCCAATTATAATCAAAAACAATTTTGCAAGATCAACTAGATCCAATCCAACACCAGCTAGTCCAGTTCTAAAAAAAATAATCAAAAAATGATGGAAACCCTAAGGTAGATCTAAACTTGAGCTCACAAGCCTCCAAGAAATCTCCTTGTCTCCAAGTATGAAACCACTAGCTCTGCTATTACAAACTATCAGAAATCAATCTGATCTACTAGATCTTGCAAGATCTTTTCCACAACTTCACTTATCTCCAAGTGATCCTAGTCATGTCCTTCCCTCCTAAACAACTACCCAAACACCCCTTAAATACTAATCTCCAACCATAAGTCATCTTGAAGAAATAATTAACTCCTACAAATAAATATTAAATGCAACAACAGTCGGCTCTCAATAGCCTTACAATTATTTAATTCTCCATGTTGGCCTCTAGATCCACATAGGAGAATGTAACAATAGATACCAACAATAAATGCACCAATTTGGCCAACCAAATCACCAAGAATACCGGTCGATAAACTAGGACTATCGAGCAACAATGAAATGGCCAAGCACCAGGCCAAGCAACATCGAGAAACATAGGCATTACCAAGCACCAATTTCACCGAGCACTAGAAGCTTAATCGAGTTCCTTCAGTGATCAAGCTTCATTCAATAACTAAGACTGTCAGTTAAAGTTGCAACTGAGTACCATAGAACCAAAATAATACACCTCCATGCAGATTCACTAGGTTCCCTAGAATGCCCCTTCATCAGACACCCCAAGTTCAAAAATATGTTCTCATATGCTGGAAGAACATCTTCTAGGCTTCAGTACATAAACCCTGAACTGGTTCTTCACATACATGTCCTCCAACTTCTCAACTTGAAAATTCTTCCACTTCAATTTCCTCTATCTTTTCAAGTCTTTCCTTGATAACACACAAGTTTTTTCTTCAAGATCTACTAGCTCAACTCAGCTACCAATACTCAGACTCTGCCAACCAAGTGTTGTATCCATCAAAGGCATTAGGGAAAACTTCTTGTCATCCTTCTCAATAGTAAACACATTCTTAACACAATCATAAATAGCTCTGCAATCATATTGCCAAGGTCTACCAAGCAATATATCACAACTATTCATCTCCACAATGTCACATAACACAAGATCCTTATACTAGCCAATCCGAACATCAACAAAGCATTCTTCTCTTACTTCAAGAGCATGATCATCTTGCAACCAGCCAATCCTATAAGGATAAGGATGCTTCATTATTTTCAAACCAAGTTTCTGAACCATGTCCTCAGCAACAAGGTTATCAGTACTACCACTGTCAACAATAACATCACAAAATTTACCTACAGACTTGCACCGATTCCTGAACAAGTTACTCCTCTGACAAGGTTCCTCCTTTGTACTGAGCAATGTTTTTTGAACCAACAAGTTCTCATATTTAGGTTCATTCTAAATGTTCTCATTCACCATAGCAGTCCATCAGTCACCAAGCTTCTTTTCTATACACTCAAAAGAATAGTGTCCTTCTTCTCCACAATTATAGCAAGTACCCTTAAAGATAACTCTACCTATCTTCTTCTTCAGTTCTACAGGTTTTTATTCATCTTCTGCAGTCAGTTTATCCTTCACCGAGTGATCAATCTTTTCCTTTCCTCAAGAATTACTATTATGATTCCTTTTTAACTTATCTTCTTCCTTTAGAGCATACTGATAAGCATCTTCAATAGAATCAATCTTTAGCATACCAAGCTCATCTTGAATATTAAATCTCAAACCATTCACATACCAAGCTACCTTTTCCTTACCAAGTTCTTTGTGTCCAAATTGAATAGTAAGTTTTTAGAACTCCTCGGTATAATCTTCAACAGGCATATCCTCTTTTTTTAGATTTTGCAACTTCTTAAACAAGTCAAGCTCATAGTCAGCCGGTATGAACTTAGCTTTCAACTTAGTCACCATCAACCTCCACCGATTGATCTTCATTTCACCTTCATCTTCTCTATCTCTTTGTAATTCTTTCCACCAAAGAGTAGCATGTCCTTTCAACTTAGTTTGAGCTAGCCTCACTCTAAGAGGATCTTCAATTTATTCAAGCTCAAAGAAGTCTTCAAGTTCACCAATCTAATCAATCAAGTCCTTAGGTCTCAAAGTACCAGAGAAAGTAGAAACTTCCATTTAGTAACTATTACTTAACCGAGCTCCAGATCTATCCAACTGACCAATTCTATCTTCACCAGATCTATATCTTTGATCATCACCACTAGATCTAGTAGATTCAAAGTCTTCAGTAGCTTCCTCATAACCATCCTCAGTACCAACATTCTGAGGTATACCAATAATAGCTCTCATGATCTTAGCAATCATGTCATTCTTCATCAATTCCATCTCAGATCTGAAATCTAATTTCACCTTCTCTATAATCTTCGATTCCACAGCATCACAAAGATCTACAATTGCTCTAGGGTCCAATATTCTTGGAGGCATCCTTAAAGATAAGAAAACTAGAACAACAAAACCCTACACTGACCACCTTGTGACAATATCCAAGTTGTATGCAAGGCAAATTAGCCTACTACCTTGCATGACCAACTAGGGAAAGATTCCACAAGTTCAGTGCCATAGATCTGCAACTTAGATCATATGATTTTTTTGCCAATAAGGCCAATTTGGCAAGATTTACCTTCACACTGGAACAAACCTTCACTCTGATACCACCTAACGTAGGTCAAGGATGGTGGATACAATCAAGGACTAACCAACCTTGCAGCCAATTAACAACACAATAGAATAACACAACACAACAATTATTTCAACTCAATTTTCCATTAACATGCCCGGTTGTAAGGCCTTCTAGGTTAGGGCCAATTACAATCAAAAACAATTCTGCAAGATCAATTAGATCCAATCCAACACCAGCTAGTCCAGTTCTTAAAAAAACAATTAGAAACTGATGGAAACCCTAAGGCAGATCTAAACTTGAGTTCACAAGCCTCCAAGCAATCTCCTTGTCTCCAAGCATGCAACCACTAGCTCTGCTATTACAAACTATCAGAAATCAATATGATCTACTAGATCTCATAGCATCTTTTCCACAACTTCATTTATCTACAAGTGATCCTAGTCATGTCCTTCACCCCTAAACAACTACCCAAACACCCCTTAAATATTAATCTCCAGCCATAAGTTGGCTTGAAGAAACAATTAACTCCTACAAATAAATATTAAATACAACAACAGTCGGCTCTCAATAGCCTTACAATTATTTAATTCTCCATGTTAGCCTCTAGATCCACATAGAAGAATGTAACAATAGATACCAACAATAAATGCACCAAGTCAGCCAACCAAATCACCAAGAACACTGGTCGGTAAACCAAGACTACCGAGAACAATGAAATAACTGAGCACCAAGCCAAGAAACACTAAACAACATAGGCATTACCAAGCACCAAAAGCTTTACTAAGTTCCTTTAGTGACCGAGCTTCCTTCAATAACTGAGACTATCGGTTAAAGATACAACTGAGTACCACAGAACCAAAATAACACACCTCCATGCAGATTCATCGGGTACCCTAGAATGCCCCTGCATCACTTCCTATACTCTCATCTATCTTTGCACGTCTTGAAACATTTGTACAATGTCTGTACACTATAGTAACCTACCTGTACTCTTCATAGAAACATATGTTGACATAATTGATAAAACACTAATGATAACAGTAGCAGCTCTAACATCACTTAGCGTAGTGATTAAACATATTAAATGTATCAATCATTTCCCCAATGCATTAGCAATATCCAACATTCTCAAGACAAGGAGACACTTTTATAACTTATGGATCAGGTAACGATCACACTAAAAGAGGTAGGTCAGTTACTAAATAAAGTGTCAAAACTTTCATATTTTACCAAGGATTTGGAGAAGAGCATAGAAGAAGCAAAAAAGATCTTTACAACTTAGTTGACAAATTTGATCCCATCTCAAGATATGAAGCAAAATATAGTGCTAAATTAAAAATAATCACACATGTGTTGAAGAAGCTTCAGGTAGAACAAAACAAGAGGGTCAACACACTACTTGAATTAAAATCCTACTTAGCTCTCATAGTAGAGGTGATGCAACAAAATGTGAATAATACAAAAACTATTATTGGGTTACTAGATATGAGAACTTTGGATGTCATGGAGGATTTGGCATCTGATCTATATGGGTAGATCATTGTTATGAATCATTTGAAGAAGTCATGGGATATATCATTGGAGATAGTAAAGGCAAACTTCAAGGATGTATTTGACAGAACGTGAGCCTAGTATGCTATTCATTTGAACATATTTAAATTTGTGAACCTTTTTCATTATTGACAAAAGGGGGTGTAAGGATAGGTAAAAATATATAATATGTATCTGAAGGTATCTGGGGAATATGAGTTTGAAATGTATAGTATGATGGGGATTCATTCAATATATATGTTTTTTTCTATAATCAGTGTTAAGATGAATTTGGGGAGATAGACATATTTTTGCCCAATGTTTTCCATCAATGCCAAAGGGGGAGATTATTGGCATTGTGATGGATTTTGGAGAATGACCACATTTGATTTTGATTTTGGTTGTCCTTGATGCAAAGATAGTCATATTAAATGATTGGGACAATTGGTAAGGTCATTATTCAATCAGTAAGAAGGAATCAGCTAGCTATACACAACATTATACAAGTAGAACAACTATAGATGGATATTTTGGTATCATTAATGTTTCAGAAGGAATTAAGTGGAGCAGTCTTAGACATAGCATGGATATACTCATAAAAATTTATGGTTACAATCGCAAATTATTTGGATGATCGATGTGAAAGCATCATAGTGGAAAAAGAGGCTACAGGTTGAAGAGACTAAGTTATTGAGCTACCGGTTGTAGATCTTAGATTGGTGACTAGTATGGATATTGTGGTGTGTATATTTGTTATGGTAATGTGTCTTAGATGTTAAGGATTTGATGAGATGTCATTTATAAACTCAAGATAAGTATGAAGGGAATATTTTGGAAGATGTTTTGGATATTCAAAAGGTTTTTAGTGTTCTTGGTAATATCACATGTAAATCTTATGATGGATCAAGCTGGTGCTAGAAAACATTTCACAAACATCAAGATATGTGTTTAGGTGAGATGTATTTGAGTGGGAAGATTGAAATTTGAATTTTTGTGAAGGTTAAGGTGGTGCTAGTTAATATTTATTTGGTACTGCTCTTATTGAAAAGTATGATGAAGTAAATTGTTTTTGGTTGATAATTTGTGATTCCTATGGTTGTGATTAGGGTTTTGAGAAGAGAGAGATCAAAGAGAAGTAACAAAGAGAAGAGAACATATTGGATCTCACAGGAAAGGAGTGCTACATCTAGATCATTAATTTTTGTTCCCTAATAGTTGGAGAAAGAAAGATCCCTTAACCGAGTGGACTTTAACAGGTCTTCTTTTGTAAATACCTTAATTGGGTGAACTCATAGAAAGAGTTTTAAATCCTCTAGTGAGGTAGATCTTAACAGATCACATTGTACTCCTAACAGTGTACTAGTCACTCCTAATAGGGTGAACCCTTAGAAAGGGTATTTGTAGGTCATAACAGGGAAAACCTTTTACTACAGTGAAGGGCTTGTTGGTGTCATCCCCACCATATTTTTCTCCCTCTATCCATGGGTTTCCATGAGAAAAGTAAATGTGTTATGTGTGATGCATGTGTGGATGTTTGATGTTATTTTATTTTATTTCATTGCATCATTTTATATGTTTTTTTATTTGGAATTTTTTGCTAAAGTTAATCAGACCTATGGTTGAATTAGTAGGTTACCTATTTGTATTGATTCACCCCCCAGTACTACTGTATACTAACACATGTCCTCAATGTATTTTCTCAATACTCCAAAACCTATCTAGAGGAGGAATTCTAAAATCTTGAGGTATCAAATTGGGTCACTTCCCCTACTTTAACTGGGAATTCCTATTGCTATTAGTAGGAAACCTAGGTTATTTTGGTAGGACTTGCTTGATACGTTATGTTGAAAGGTAAAAAATTGGACTCATCAATAGCTTTCTACAACTACTCGGTTCATCTTGTTCTAATCAGTAATTTAGGATCTTCCTATTTATATATGTTTGGTTCAGGCAGCCCTTGTGCATTTTCTTAAGGAATTTAATGCCCTCTTATGCTAGTTTATTTGGAGTGGTAGTTTCTAAAATTCCATGTGGAGCCTAATTAAGTGAGAATCTATGTGTCGGCCAAAGAATTATGGGGTCTTAGTATTCATTCTATTTTCCTAAGTGGGTAAGCACTTGTAGCCAAATTATATTGGCATTGGTGTACTGGTTAGAATTATCTTTGGTCTTGCATCATCTCACATAAGTATGTACAAGGAGTTTATTATTTGGATATTTCTTGTTATCCTTTGGAAGGAAGGGGCTCTATGGTTTGGCACACTCTTAAAATAGGAGCTCACTTGGTTAAGAGAGGCCTCTTTTGGATCTGCAATAGAGGCTTTGAGGCTCTCTTTTGAACTTATTCTTAGGATGGTCATCCCCCTCTACTTTTCAGACCCTATATGATTGCAGACCCTCTATGATTGTTTTATAACATCTAGGTGTGATAAGGTTTTGCATTATAAGATTATTCAAAATTTGGGCCTCGCTATTGATTATAGATGGAAGAACTCTTCTGATTGGTTTTTAGATGGTTTATAGAGGGATCATAATGATTTGATTCATATTTTGGGTTCTTGGGAGTGCAATTCCCTTGTGGGACCCAATGTCCTGGCCTAGGATAGTGATTTGTCTGGTATATAATTTTTTTCTACAGGGTACTTGGAGGCTTAATAGATAGTTCTTTAGAGGTATTGAGGTTCCTTGGTGGAAACAAGTTTGGAATAAATTTTCTTGGCCCAAATGCAATTTTTTCAAGTGGATTGTGGTTCACAACCAATGTCTTACATGGGATCATTTATGAAAATAGGGCCTTTAGGGACTCTCGAGGTGCATCATGTATTGTAATAGTGAGGAGTACATATATTTCTCATCTTTTCTTTTAGTCCTCCTTTACCAAGGAGATTTGACATTTTTTGTGGGGTGTTTGGGATCATAACTATTGTCATGTCTCCTCTTTGTCTAATTTTTGGGCACATTAGGTTAAAGCTCCTTATAAAATTTATTTTCTTTAGGTTTTTTGGGCTCTTGGTCCTTCTTTTACCATTTGGCATGTCTGGTTAGAGAGGAATTGGAGGATTTTTTAGGATGAAAGGATGGGTCCTATACATTTTTGGTGGAGAATTATTCATTCTCTTCATGAGACATTTTTAGATAAGTATCATTTGACTAGAGGTGTGGATCCTAGGGATGTTGTTAATCATAATCGTCTTAATTTCTCTCTTCAAGGGGGTGTATGTTGGTCATGGTACCGTAGTAGAGGAGAACATTCTTTATAAAGAATCAATCAGGAGGGTAGTTGGGGTCCCCCTCCTTGAAAATTTTTAGAAATTAACACCAATGGTTCATCTCGATGGAATACTAGATATGTTGGCATTGGTGCGTTGGTTGGGATAGTCCTAGTGATGTTTAGTTTATTTTTTCAATTTATGTCAACAAAAAAACACTCATAGCCTTGAACTCTACTTTCTTAGTTCTTAAACCTAAGAAGGAAGTTGCTAATTAGTTGGACTTTTTTTGGCCTATTACTGTTACCCAAAATTACAGCATACCGAAGAATGAACACAAATAGGAAAAGGTTGCATTTTAGGAGTCCAATTAACACTATCTTTCAGGTGATGTTAATTACCATTTCATTATTGTATTCAATATCAATTTTCTTTTTGTACTCTAAGTATTGATCACATTTCAAATTTTAAAATTCATAATTGATCATTACATTGTGCATTCAAACTGAATGTAGTATACCAATGTTCTTTCATATTTCATATTTCATGTCAATAAAATAGTACAATTTGCATAACATAAATGTATGATAGAACTATGAGTAGGGTCTCATGCCTTGCCTTTGTTGTTGGCTAGTTGTCTGTCAGGGCCTCAAGTCCTTAGGTTCATTGTCTAGGTCTTCATTCTTTAGGGAGTATTTAGGGTTATCTTGCATCATGAGAGGGAAAAATGGGTTGGATCTAGTTGGATCTAAGAAATGCATGAAACAAAAATATCACACAACAATCAATCTTTCAGAGATACATTCATATCTGGTATTCTAGTGCAATAAAGAAATGTGCATCCACATGAAAGGTATTATTAAAGGGACTTGTTTTAACATGAAACCTTTTACTATTTATGGTCATTCTTATGCATGTTGTCTTTATATTTAAACCAGATATCTGAATCAAAGGGACTTTATTCTTATGACTGAGAAACCTTTTTCAATAATTAGCATGATCTTGTTATATTAGTGAACACAATAACTTGAATATTGATTCATAAATGTCACCATTTTTTGCATTTTCATTAATAATGTGTTTATCATGTTCACTAACCTAACAAATTTAGTTTGATGTTGTTCCTGTAAGCTTGACAGAATAAAAATGCAGACCTCAATTGACTGGTTTTTATCACAGTCAAAAGAAATTGATGCAGTATAAAGTGCAATAAAAGATGCTACAACATATGCTTTCAATGATAAAGAATTCACAAGTACTAGAAATAGAGACAGTCATGTTCAATTGCAAAGGGTCAAAAATGACTGGTAATAAATGATATTGAAGTTCCTTATTCATATGGTATTGTTACAAGAATTGATCTTATGTTATGATGTTGTTACTTAAACAAAAGAAAGAATGCTATAGATTTATGCTTCAAAGTATCATGGAATGTTTATAGAGTGTATTTGATGGTTTTCAGGTGCCCATGCTCAAACCTCTTAAAAAATTATAGAACATTTAATAATTAAGAATTTCTTATTCTTATGGAAAGATCATAGCATACATGGATCACTGTGTGGTTTTCAAAGTAAATAAAACCAGTCATTCTCTGGTTATCTATCAAGAGAGAAAATAATCAGTGATGATTCATGATTCAGCAACAGGGTTGAATGTACAGAAGTAGCATTTTACAAAAAATTTACATCTTTTATGTTGCTCTTGTCTTTCAGAGCATAGTCATTATTGATCAAACTACATATGCTTCAGTATATTAATGCATTGTCTAAATATCATGTTTTGAAGGAAAAAACTAGTTCATAGCTTTAAAGAAGTTCAAGTTTAGCCATAGTGCCTGAATTCAAAAAGAACATCATACAATAGTTGATTGGTGAACATAAAAATGGAGGTTGCAATATATTATAATGATTGGTGTACATTAAGTAAAATCCAAATAGTGCAACATGGCCATTGTTTGGAGACAATGAACATAAGAGGCTGAGTTGAAGGTGGATTCAAATAAATACTGGTGTATTATTAGCTGAGGATAATGATAATCTACAATAAGTGGTAACAGTGAACAAGTTAATGACTGGTGAACATATTGCTCAGGGGTAACAATGGGCTCAACATGACAATGTTGTCCATGACGATTGATCTTTTATTGCAAGTTTAATATATATATTACAGTCACAACATGTCTATTGAAAATCAAAAAAATAGTGATTGTTAGCTCATTTTCAAATGCAATATATCAATTTTCAACTCCATTTTTCTAAGCCATGAGAGAAAGTTTAAAAGAAAACAAAAACAATAGTATTTAGTTTTGAATGCAGGGGTCACTGTCACCAGTGAATTGACACAAAAGAATAACATGACTAGTGTACAATATAATAGGGCCAAGTAATGGAGGTTGAATATTCAATTAAATTATATAAGCTATTGACTGGTCAACAATAGAGGTCACGATAATTAGTGTTGCAGTGAATACAAAGAAAAAACCCAAATCAGCTTGAAGTAAGTGTGTCGTGAAGCTCACTATTTTAATACATGTGATATAATAACTGGTGTATTGAAGGTTGTGACAAGACAAAAAATGCCATGCATACAGCTACAAATGAGTAGTTGAAAAGAGTTTAAACAAAGAAGAATAAGTCCCTAAATCTTTGCAAATAAGAAGCTAAGTTTTAGCTTCATTAAAGGTCAATAAAGTAGTGAAAAGAAAAGAGGTAATACGTTGTACTTATCTTTGAATATTGCAGAGTTTTGAGCCAGTAAAGTTGAGTTCCCAAGTTCCAGTTCATAGCCCAAATCATGGATGGAATCAATTTTGTAATACATACCAAGCTTCATACTACTATTCAGAGCCCGAGCCACAATAGAGCCCTAGCTCATGTGCACACCCCATTTCTAAAAGATAGGTCCACTGTTACAGGAGCAAAAATTTAGTCAAGAATTTTCAAAGAAGAATTGAAATTGAGAAAAGGAAGCATGAGCTTTGTGCGGGGGATAGACTAAATAATGGGGCCAAGCTTACCTCAACCACCAGTCGAGGTTCATGCTTAAATTCTTCAAGCACCAGTTAAAGTTTAGATCGAGTCTTATGCTTGAGTCCTTTGCCAAATTTTTAAAGCACATGGTGCAAGATGAAATAACCAAGTCACGGTCACAACACCAATTATAACCTAGTCCAAGACAATCACAAGCAAGGTTCTTTGCCATAATTTTCAAGCATAGTTCAAGCTTAAACTTCCAGTCAAATCTGGAGCTCATCAAAATATCAAAATGCGAGAGTGTAGTGAATAAAACTCCACCACAATGCCAAGTCTCAAAGCCAACTATTAGATTCAAGCTTTAGAGTGAATAAATACAATGAACTCATAATCACAAAGTAAACCCAAGTTCAAGCTTGAAGCTCAATTTGAAGCTATGACTGAAAGATTCAATCATAGCCGAGCATCAAAGAAATCTCCAGCTTAGTATTTTTAGTCCCAGCTTCAACCCAACCTTCAAGATCAGGGTTCACTTGCGGCCAGAAGCCTTCAAACTCATAGTGAGCCTTCATAATGCTAGTTCAAACCAAGAAGAATGTCATAATTTTTACAAAGCTTCACTATCAACTTAGGGTTTTTCCCTATATTTTCTCAAAGACAAGTAGATGAAATGCAAAATCCAAGGAATAGAGCAGAGTTTTGAGTAAACTGAAGTCCAGTGATAGGGGCATTCAATGCCATAACTTTAGCCTGTATATCATGCCAGAGCTCAGATCCCCAGTAATGCCACCTCATTTTCGTGAGGTTTATATTATCTTGCATGTTGATTAAGTGGTCATTTTTGACCCTTTTGCACTTAGTAATAGATTTGAACTTAGGAAGTTTGTCTAAGTTTAAATTTTTTAGGCTAGGTGGTATATGTTAATTTGAGCTTGATTTTAATTTGATAATTGTTGGTATATATTGTAAAAGGGTCTTGATCCTTATCAAAAACTAACATTTAGGGCTAGATGTTAGGCTTGTAATTAGGGCTTTTGGCATAAATTATGGCCAAATTTGAGTCTTTTAGGGCTAAAATCAAGAGCTTTGGATTTTCAAATTTGTGGCTTAGGGGGGTTATAAAACTAATTTTCTGAATTAGTTTAAGGGGTTTCAGATTAAGGAGAGAAAGAACTTAGTGAGCTCATCATTCCTTTGTGCCTTAGCTCTTATTTTGTAACATAAATGTCATATTTTTGAGAAGAAATAAAGCAGATGATCCATTATTTTTTCATATTTTGAGCATTGATTACAAAATCCTTTTCTTCATTCTTCATAAGTGTTTATTTGTCTTGCTAGAAAAGAGAAGTGAATTTTTTTTATTCCTCCTCTAGGTGAGAAAAATTCAAGCCTTATATAGAATATGTATGTATGTTAACAGATTGAACTATTTGTGGTCTTTGCCCTAGTAGTAAGATCTAGATTAACCTATACGTTGATCAGTGATTGATAGAGTCAGTCTTATTGATATGTACATTGTGGTTACTATTTTAGTCTTCAAGAAAATTTGAGTTCAAATTTGGTGTATCACCCCATTTCCCTTTCAGTTTTTCAATCCATTTTCCCTTTTCCAAATTAAGTTACAATGAGGAGGTGATATTTCCAGATCAAATAGGAACCGGCCTAGAATCTGAAGACTCCTTAATCAGAGTCTACCCACAACTCGATAAGGTTTACATTGTTAGGGTAAGATATCATTTAGCCCTAATGCCTAAGTTAGGGTGGTATTTTAAAACTTAAACATTTTTTGGCATGCCTGATGGGACCTTGTGATACATGAATTCAATCCAAACAAGGAGTGTTAAGGAGTTTGAATATTTTCAATTATCTTTCACTAGGAGAGGAAAAACTGTGCAAAGAGATCCTAGAAGGTCCTAGAGAGATTTTTGTTCAGCCTATGCAAAGGGGTAGGAGACCAGGGAGACCAAGGAAGTTAAGATCTAAAAGAAACTCAGCTCCTCCCTCTTACTGCACTAAATTTCCATATTCAAAGCAGGAAGTTTTTGAAGATCTTGGAGAATCCCAAAGCAAGGTTGTTCCTTAATAGCCACCTAAGGTAGATCACTCACTACTATCTAGGTCTAATACGACACTTCTAGTAATGGAAAGAAATCTTCCATTTGTTCCATTTGATTAGGGCAGTCCTTTGAGGATTGCCAATCACAACAACATTCCATTGGTAGATTTGAAAGGGTTACCATCATTCATGGGAGAAGAGCAAACAACTACCATAGATCATATCAGATATGTTGCTACTCTTAGAAATGTTAATCATATCATGGAGGAGGATATAGCCTTAAAGCTATTAGCGGCATCACTAAAGGGTAAAGCACTAGAATAGTTTAGAACTCTTCCAATGGCATCTATTGCTACTTGGGATGGATTGGGGGAGAAATCTGACAACTTGGCTTTGGTGGAGCAATTGATGACTATTAAAAGAGCTCCACAAGAGAAGATGAGTGACTTTAATCTTTTCTTTCAAAAGACATGGAACAAGATTCCTGCTATGGTAAGACCCTCTACTGAATATGCATTCTTGTATTTTCTTAAGATTTTGAATAGTGATATCTTTGTCATGATATAATCTATGGGAGGTATATCTTTACCTCAAGCTTTTGATATTTCTATTAGGGAAGAGAATAGTCTCATTCAAGTGGGAAAAATAGCTCCCAGACCACCTATTCCCTTCTTTCGTAGCATTCAATCTAATATGTCATTGATTTTCCCTCCTCTTTCTATTGTCCCATCATTTAAAATCCAATCCCTCTGAATGAGTTTCAAAGTATAAAAGATAGCCAGCAAAAAATAGAAATCTTATTGCAGACTTTTGGTAATGAATTACTAAGCCTTAAGAGGAATAAAGTTCAAGCAAATCTTGGAGCTCAAAATTAGTTTGTTGGTTCCTCATCCCAATATCCTAATTAGTCTAATTTTTAGCGTAATAAATAGCAATTCCAAGGAAGCAACAATGCAAATAGGCAGAATTGGAATTAGAGGCCTTATAGACCTTATAATCCTACACCTGTTAATACTGTTAGGGATATAGTTCCCAACCAAAACAACATTTCTACTGAATTATTTTTTCCATGTAATGAAGCTCATAATCATTCAAAATATTCCAATGGAGTGCTTAATCAGGATCTTATGGTACAAAATTTAGTGAATTCAAAATAGAGTGTGCCTATTGAGGAGATCCAACAGCAACCGGATCAAGATGTTTTGGATACTAGTTTTCTAAATTGGCAAGAGGATGAATTTTGTGGGGTAAATGATGATTCCCCTATGTCATAAAATACCAAAGCCAATAAGAGAGCTCTAGAATCAGACCAGTCAGCTGGGAATGTTCCAATCACACCAATTTCAATCTTAAAGGGGCCCTCTTCTTCAATTAGTAAAGATCAAAATCAGAGGCATGTTGATCAGAGTGCTCCTAGATCTCCTCAAAAGGTATAGTTTTTTGTTCCTTATAATATTGTTGATAGCATGAAGAAAATGAATGTAACTATGACTATGTGGGAAAATTTAGCCATTCCAGGATAGGCTGATATTTTAAGATAAGAGTTGTCTAAAAAGATAGCAAGTTGTTCAATAGCCTTCTAGGACTGTTATGGCTAATTCAGAGCCTTCTAAGGTATAGAAAACAACATTCAAAGAAGATAAGAAGCCTTATAAGGTTCAACAACTAGTAGTAAAAGAGGGTTACAAGGATATAGATTTGAAAGAACCAATAGTGAAGGAAGTCAATAAGCCTGCAAATGAAAAAAAAGCAACAGTGGATCAAGGGAACAAACCTGTAAATGTGAAAATAACAACAGAAAAGGAAGGTAAGAAACCAGCATATGTTAAACCTCCTCCTTTTTATGTTTCTTTGATCATTGGAAATAAGTTAGTGCATAACTGTATGGTAGACAATGGTGCAACCAGCACTATAATGCCTAAGAAGATTGCTAATTTATTAGATTTGAAATATGAGCTTCTTGCGAAAGGAGTTGTTTAGCTTGATGGTTCTTCAGTTAAGACTTTAGGAGTTGTCAAAAATGCAAGCTTAACTCTACATTCCTATCCAAATTTCTCAATTCCTCAAGATATCTATGTCATAGATCTACCGCGTTATTTTTCCTTATGTCTTTCAAGAGATTTTACAGCCAAAATAGATGGCTATTTTTCATCAGATTGGTCCCACTTGTATTTTAGAACAAGATATGGTACTAAGGTAACCATAAAATCAGAATTATTGGCCAAAGATCACATAGCTCCTTAAAATCCAAGTCCTATTAATGCTATTTATGTGATCATGGATTCAGAAGAGATCAAGGACTATTCAACCTTTAATACATAAACTGAAGAATATCCTGATATATTGTTGGATGAGTGGGCAACTAGAAATGACCAAGATAATGATATGTTTGATTCTAGTTTTGGAAATTATATGATTTTAGAATTTGATACTGTTATGCCTAATTTGATGAAAGCTCGGGATTCTGATTCAAAATTGTCTAATTTGCTTTGGGACTTGTACTTTGATGGGTCTAGGAATAAAGATGGTATTGGTGGAGGGCTTATGTTAGTGTCGCCAGAGGGTGATAAGTTTTATGTTGCATATAAATTGTCTTTTCCTTGTTCTAACAATGTGGCTGAATATGAAAGTTTGATCTAGGGTTTAGAGTGGGCAATGAAGAGGAAAATTAAATGCTTGAGGGCATTTGGAGACAATGAATTGATAGTTAACTAGGTGAGAGGAGTTAATTTTGTTAAAAATGATGTTTTAAGGTTATATAAATCCAGAGTATCTGATATTCTAGATGATTTTGATGCATTCAACCTCATTTCTATACCTACAAGAAAAAATCAGCATGCTGATAGGTTAGCTGGCATTGGTGCTCATATTTCTATTGCTAAAAATAAAGGTCACACCTCAGATCAGTCTCATGTTAAGATTGTTGTTAGGCCATCAATCCCAGATAATGATATTAATTGGCAGGTTTTTAATACTGATGAGAACATTTTGAGTTTCGTGGCTAAAATAGAGGACTTTTCAGTTCCCAAGGATAATAAAATAGAGCAGCAAATGGATGATCAGATTATTCAGCTAACAAATAACAAGCTTCATAAAGGATTAGCTAGCCTAGAGTTTGCTTTCAACTCTAATGATCAGTTCAAGAGGAACAAAACTAGCATGTTGATTAAGGAAGATCACTATGAAGAAGTTGAGATATTCAGAGACAAGTTTTTAAAGGTTGGTAAAATTAACTCTCCTCAAGATAAGGAGCTACTTATTGCTTTGTTCAGATAATATAATGATGTATTTTCTTGGGACTATGCTGATTTGAAAGGATTTGATCTCCAATTGACTTAGCATACCATAGAACTAGACCCTAATTCTAGGCCAATCAGGCAAAGAAAAAGGCCAATAAACCCAAAATTAGAGACCTTAAAGCTTAAAGAGCTTAGAAAACTTCTGGATGGTGGGATAATTTTTCCTATTAAACACACATCTTGGGTTTCTAATTTAGTTCCAGTAAGGAAAAAGAATGGAGAGATTAGACTTTGTGTAGATTTTAGAGACCTTAATAGGGCATCTCTGAAAGATAGACACCCTCTTCCTTCCATGGAACAAATTTTACAATATGTGTTAGGTTCTGAAAGGTTTTCCCTCCTTGATGAGTATTATGGTTACAACTAGATTTTAGTGAAAGAATTAGACCAGTTTAAAATAGCCTTTACAACAAAATGGGGAACAATGGCTTATAGAAGAATGTCATTTCAATTATCAAATGCAGGAGCCACATTCCATAAATCAATGGACATGGCTTTCAAAAACCTTATTGTATCATATAAAATATGGATGGGGCCCTAGAACAATGGTTTGCACATAAAAGAGACCCAAAAGCCAATATTTTACACATACATGAAATTATATTAATATGGAAAGTAAATATAAAAGACTAATGTTGAAATGAAGTAATAAAGGTACTACCTCTAAAAAATAATTGACTGAAAACCCTATCAAATAGTCTCAGAAACTATTGATTTCCCCTTTCCTCAACTGAAACTGCAAGATCTACAAAACCCAAAAATATTTTTCTTTTCTGAGAAAGGTCGACCTTGACCTCAGGACTGGGGTAAGATCTTACCTTGGGGTACAATCTTGACCCCCACTAAAATTTGACCTTGACCTGAAACTGCTCTAATGGAGATTCTATTCATAGATCCTAAAAGTTTGACAAAAAGGGTATTCATATCTACACTGATATTTGTTGTCCCGCACCTGTACCTATAAGAAAAATGGTTTTGTTTGTTGTGGGGGGGGCGGGGGGGGTGGTGTTTGCCTCAGTCAAACCCTAATTTAGGAATTAACCTTTAAATTGAATTGAAATTGTAGAGATAAACAAAGTAAATGGAACAATTCACCTTGCTTATGTTGAAAACCCTTGTAGAGGATTCAAATCCTTGAATCCACAAGAATGGATGCTCCAAAAGAATATAGAATTGAATGTAGGATGTCTCCAATAAATTTTCTTTAGATATTCAACATCAATCTTGAATGGATCTTGGAATAGGAAGAGGCTTGAATGGATGGATGGAGAAATCTTCAACAAGAGGGCTCCATAGAGATTGAATCCTTCAATGGCTAATAATGGATCTCCTTGATGATTTGGATCTTGAATGCTTGAATTCTTGATCTTCTTTCTTGAGAGTGCTTGAGCATGAAAGTGGATTTCTTGATATGAGATGGAGAAAATAAGAGAGGAAGGCTCCCTTTTATAGTGATCTAGGGAACAAACTTCTAGAGGGGTCACATAGAAAACAATAATTAAGGGTCCATGACACAAAACTCTAGAGAGGTACACATGGAGAGAAAATTAAATTAAAGTCTTGACACAAAACTCTAGAAGAGGACCACCCTTAATATAGAATAACAAATAATTATTTAAGAGCCTTATCACAAAATTCAAGGTAAGGCCAACCCCAAAGTTAATTTAAGCATTAGGCACAAAACTCGAGAAGGGATAATCTCAAATAATAAATTAGGAATCCTACACAAAGCTCAAGAAAGGTCCACCTTAAATATTAATTTGATAATTCAATACTTAACCTGAGAAATAGTGGCCCCGAAGAGGGAAAAGATAAAATTTTGATGAAACCCTGAAACTGCAACCTAACCCCAAGGATCTCAGACCCTAGGGTCAAGGTCAAGGTCAACTTTAACCTAGGTTAGAGTCAAGGTCAACCTTGACCTAAGAGGTTAACCTTGACCCTAAGAGGTTGACCTTGACCCTAAGGTCAAGAATCTCAAGTTTGCAATTTAGGATGCCAAAATTATGTTGGGAAGAAGTGGAAAATAGGGCAAAATAGGGGAAAAGCTAGATCCAAGTCAAAGACCCATTCAAGGCATTTGACATGACCCCAAACCACTTACTCAAAGGGATAAACTAGTCCTAAATGGAAGTGCTTCCATTTTTTGATGATACATTTAGCCCCCACTTTAGCAAGAGTATGGACTCGATGCAAACTCTTGGTAAAGGAGATCACAAAGAAAAAGATAATCTTATTGAAATCAAAGGGACAAATGAATCCTCAAGCCCCTAGGGACTCAAGTCTTGGTCAAATCCAAGATTACAAGAGATACGTCACTAGAGAAAAAAGAAAAGGAGAGAGAGGAATAGCTAGCTTGCCCAGTAAGATGTGTGTACCTCACTATGAACCACAAAAAGGATAGGATGGCCCACCTAGAAAAATCTTGATAGTCACCCCATAAAATTGTGTGCCTTCTGGAGGCTTTGTGCATGTATGTAGTGCATCTTTTGATGGCTTTTATGAAGTACCCATGGATCCATATCCTTATATCACCATAGAATACCTTTGTAAAATGTGTATCTCTTTAGGATTTAGCAACTTATGTGTGTTACCTTCCGAGGATTTAGCATATTTGAAATTGAAAAATGTGTGTCTCTTCAGGATTTAGCAACTTATGTTTGTTACCTTTTGAGGATTTTGCATGCTGCAAAACAAATGGTTAGAACAAAAATACATAATATAGAATGAGGGAGGCCATATATATGCCCCCCTCCTTAAGATGGAAAAAACATACTATTTTGACATGTTAAGGAAAGAAAAGAAGGATAAAGCATTCTTTAATATCAAGACAATATCCATAGACAACACCCAATCCAAGCCAAGAAGGTCATAGCTCCTATGAGGCCATGGAAGGGATGAATGCAAAGAGATATCATGCAAGAAGTGAAAAAGTAACCCTTGTGAGGGATAGCACACTATTCAGTTTCCAAGGTGAGAGATTTATCAACCATGGAAACCCAATGTCAAATAACAAAAATAGGTTATGATCAAGGACATAGATCCTTAATGCAAACCAAAATTTTCATGTATGATTGGATATCACATAATAGATAGATATTTCTTAACCAAGGAAAGAGGTGAATCCTAGAAAGACAGAAAAGAAGGAGATGACATCCTTTCCCCCCAAGCATAGGAACAAGGATGGAAGGGGGCCTATTATATTTTTCACAACACTATACAAGACAACGAGCCCCCAAGGATTAGGCTAACATTGTTTACATAATGTCGAATTCCATAATAGGAACAAACATGTTATTTAGAGAAAATAGGATTGAAATACAACTCATTGCCACATGATATATAAATAACCTTACTATCAATGAGCTGCCTAATCTTATAATATAAATCTTGAGATTCATTAGTAGAGTGATCATGAAATCTATGGTACAAACAAAAAGCAGGAGTCTTCAAGTATGGACTATGTTTCTTTTTGTGTTTAGGTCTAGTAATCATCTTAGCATGAAGGAGTTTAGGAAAAATAATTTCTTGGTCAAATTCCTTCATGGTTTCATCATGTTTTGAAGTGTTATTTGAGATGTTGTTAACATTGATTTGTTATTGAGGATTAAATCCTAGTTTATAAGAATGCTCATGCCCCCCATTCTGTAAGGGCATTTGAATTCCCTATTTATTCTTACCACATCCTTGACCATTAAATCCTTGTTTAACTAGGAAATGATAACCAGGACCATAACAAGAAGCCATATCAGAAGGTGTCAATGGAACTTCAGTACTCACTATGTCATCATTAGTAGGTTTGATAGATTCATTGTGGGTAGAAGCAGTGATAAATTTATTATGAAGGGCATTAGAAGTAGAAGTAAAAACTTCTTGTTCAAACTCTTTTTGTTTCTTGATAAAATCAAGATCAGAAACCTTATATTCTCCAATAAAGGTAGGATTAAAATCCAAGGTTCCCCAATCATTGTCAAGAAGAGTATTAGAGGAAGAAGGATTAGGAATACAAGTAGGAGTAGTGTAGGTTTGAATATTAAAACAAGGATTAGGTGCATCATCTGCATGAAGTGTATACATCATGTTGTTATGTATGAACTTGACTTTACGGTGAAGGGTGGAAGGGATAGCATGCATCTCATGCAACCAAGGTCTACCCAAAAGAAGGTTATAATTGAGAGGACCAGGTATAACATGAATGGGTGTATTTAGGATGACTAGACCTACTTTGATAGATAAGGTAATGATTCCTAAAGTGTTCTTAGCAATGTTATCAAAGCCACGTATAGGAACATTATCAGGTTGAATAGTTGAGAGATTGGCTTTAGCCGCTTTGAGCATGTCCATGCTACAAACATTAAGCCCAGATCCATTATCAATAAAGGTCCTATGAATGATACTTTATTAATAGTAACAGCAACCATAAGAGCATCATATTGATTCTGAACTTCTTTAGAAGTTAAATCCTTTTGAGTAAATACAATGTCAGGAGGACCCAGGGTAGCATGCATGCACTGTAAGAATTTATTGATGTTCTCTTGATTAGGAGGTGGAGTGGGAAGAGTTGCTAGAGATTTTTTCAGGGCTTCGTAGTAGGTAGGTGAAGTTTGAAGAAGCTCCCATAGAGAAATCTTGGCAGGAGTATTTTGGAATTGGTTTATCAAATCATACTCCTTGCTACGAAGATGGGGTGGACGAGGAAGAATGGTTTGAGAAGGTGGTAAAGAAGTAGAAACCACTAGATTAGGTTGAGGGTTATTCCTTGTATGATATGTGTGACCTATCAAATCTTGATCATTGAAAGACTCTAAAGATTTCATAGGTTTACCTTTGATAGTAATGTGAGAACAACATTTGACAGTCAATGAGGGCTTTGGATAAACCATGTTAGTTGTCTCAAGACTACAAATAGTTTCACAAAAAAGGAAGCAAAGAAGACACCCTAGGAGGAGATGAGATAGGATCTTGATTCTCCATAAGATCATCACTAAGAGGGAGAGTATTAGAGGAATTCATATCATTCTCTACTAATGCCTCATCACTAGAAGGAATCCCAATGGAGGTAAAGCATCTATAATGTCATCTTATTTCACTAAAATGTTTGCATAAGGTGAGTGTGTTTTAGAAAAAGAATCACCATCATGTATTAATATGTTATCCATTAATAAATCACCCTCTTGTATCAAATATTCTTCATGAGGAGGGGATAAATCAATGTCTTTATCCAAGGGATCATCCCAAAAATTAGAATCATCCACAATGGTTTTATGAGGAAGAGATTAATCAACATCCAAATCCAAAGGTTCATCCCAAATAGGACGATTATCATCCCTACCCATAAAGCACATTGTAGGAGTGCCAAAACTCACTAAAGCTTGATTCTTAAAGGGCAAAGAAGGTAAATTGTATTCTAAAGTATGCTCATAGAAAAGACATATATTAGGAGAAGAATTAACATCAATCCCTAACTAATCTTTGTAAAGGTCAATTGAAGAGGTTTTGGAGGAGGGTGAAATAGGAATAAGATCAATGGAGATCTCATTCAAACAATTTTCATCCTCACTTCCATGTACCTCATTAAGGGATCTATCATCTTTTGTAAGAAATACATCATCAAAGTATTCAAAACAAAAATCATACATGTTGAACACAAAGTAATACTACAAGCATGACAAATGTAAATATTTTTGTATTTTGAAAGAAATTTTGCAATTTTTTTGTATTTTAGAAATATAAATGCAAGAGCATAAAAGAAATCTACTTTTGTAAGCATGTAAGATCTAACACAAAATGTAAATCTAACACCAAAAAGAAATAGTTTTCATAAACACAATAGGGCATCTAATTCCATAAAAGATAGGGGTAAGCTCGTCGGGTTCACCAAAATGTATCATATAAAATATGGATGGGGCCCTAGAACAATAGTTTACACATAAAAGAGACCCCAAAGCCAATATTTTATACATACATGAAATTATATTAATATGGAAAGTAAATATAGAAGACTAATATTAAAATGAAGGAATAAAGGTACTTACCTCTGACAAAGAATCGGCTGAAAACCCTATCAAACAGTCTCAGAAACTATTGATTTTTGTGATCTTCAACTGAAACGGTGAGATCTACAAAACCTAGAAATATTTTTATTTTTTGATCAAGGTTGACCTTGACCTTAGGACTGGGGTAAGATCTTACCCTAGGGTACAATCTTGACCCCCACAAAAAGTTGACCTTGACCTAAAACTACTCTGATGGAAATTATGTTCGCAGATCCCAAAAGTTTGACGAAAAGGGTATCCAGATCTGCACTGATATTTGTTGTCCCGCACCTCTACCTACAAGAAAAATGGTTTTGTTTGTTGAGGGGAGGGATTTTCCTCATTCAAACCCCAATTTAGGAATTAAACTTGAAATTGAATTAAAATTGTAGAGATAAACAAAGTAAATGGAACAATTCACCTTGCTTATGTTGAAAACCCTTATGGAGGATTTGAATCCTTGAATCCACAAAAATGTATGCTCCAAATGAATGTAGAATTGAATGTAGGATGTCTCAAATCAATTGTCTTTAGATCTTCAACACCAATCTTGAATGGATCTTGGAATAGGAAGAGGCTTGAATGGATGGATGGAGAAATCTTCAACAAGAGCGCTCCATAGAGATTGAATCCTTCAATGGCTAATAATGGATCTCCTTGATGAATTGGATCTTGAATTCTTGAATGCTTGAAGGCTTGAAGTCTTGAATTCTTGATCTTCTTTCTTGAGAGTGCTTGAGCATGAAAGTGGATTTCTTGATATGAGATGGAGAAAATGACAGAGGAAGGCTCCCTTTTATAGTGATCTAGGGCACAAACTTCTAGAGGGGCCACATAGAAAACAATAATTAAGGGTCCATGGCACAAAAATCTAGAGAGGTGCACATGGAGAGGAAATTAAATTAAAGTCTTGACACAAAAATATAGAAGGGGACCACCCTTAATTTAGAATTAAAAATAATTATTTAAGAGCCTTGTCACAAAATTCAAGGTAAGGCCAACCCCAAAGTTAATTTGAGCATTAGGGAAAAAACTTGAGAAAGGATAATCTCAAATAATAAATTAGGAATCCTACACAAAGCTCAAGAAAGGTCCACCTCAAATATTAATTTGATAATTTGACACTTAACCCGAGAAATAGTGGCCCCAACGAGGGAAAAGATAAAATTTTGACAAAACCCCAAAATTGGAACCTAACCCCAAGGATCCCGGACCCTAGGATCAATGTTGAGGTCAACTTTGACCTAGGTCAACATCAAAGTTGACCTTGACCTAAGAGGTTGACCTTGACCCTGAGGTCAAGAATCTCAGGTTTGCAATTCAGGATGCCATAATTATGTCAGGAAGAAGTGGGAAATGGGGCAGAACATGGAAAAAAACCAGATCCAAGTCAAAGACCCATTCAAGGCATTTGACATGACCCCAAACCACTTACTCAAAGGGATAAACTAGTCCTAAATGGAAGTGCTTCCATTTTCCGATGATACACTTATGTATAAATTTGTCTTGGTGTACTTAGATGATGTTACCATTTACAGCAAAATTGCAAACCAGCATATTGATCATCTGAGACAAGTGCTTCAAAGATGTGGAGAGTTTGGAATCTCTCTCAATCTAAAGAAATTAGTGTGTTCAGTCAATGAAGGTAAACTTTTAGGATACCAAGTGTCTAAAGAAGGTACAACTATTGATCCTGAAAGGATCCATGCAATTCTAGAATTATCATTGCCAAAACATAAAAAGGGATTGTAGAGTTTCATTGGGAGAATAAATTTTGTAAGATGCTTCATTTATGATATTGCCAATTTATTGAGACCTTTAACTACAATGTTGAAGAAAAATGTGCCTTTTAGCTAGATTGATGAGCGAAAGAGCAATTTTGAATAGATTAAATAAGCCCTATCATCAACCCCTACTTTAACTAATCCTTATTTTTCTAAGGATTTTATTTTGTATGCTTATGGTGGTTTTGACATAATTTCAACAATGCTGGTACAAAAGAATCAAGACAATCAGGAGCGGCTAGTTGCATTTTTTAGCAAAGGAATGGATGACTATGAGAAAAGGTACAATTTTGTTGAAAAGCATGTACTTGTTATTAAAGATTTAAAGAAGTTTAAACATCTGGTTGCTAGGAATAAGATACATTTAATGGTTGCACATCCTAGTATTAAAGAGTTCTTGTTAAATAAAGATGTAAATGAGAAAAGAGCAGGTTGGATCATAGAAGTTATGGAATATGATGTTGATGCAGGAGCATCTTGGGTCTTTGAGCAATCTTGCATCAACCAAAAACATTTCTTGATTTCTGTACCTATTTTCTATTGTTTTCTTTATAATCTTTGCATTTATTGGTTTCATGTTGTGTGAATCTTACATGATGTTGAGGACCTATTTGGGAACCTTCTCCTATGAGCACATAAAGATTGGATGGACTATTTCAAAGTTACAATTGTTTTCCTTACCGTTAGAGTCGTATTTTCTTGCAGTTTTGGTGCTGATTGCACATAGTGGAGATGTTGATCCTTAATGAATCAGCCTTTTCTCTCTTAAGAAATTTAAGATTACCTAAATTACTATCATCTCCCAAGAACGCAAGTCCTAATTCATGTCAAGGCCCTATTTCATCACACAGAACCGCGCAAGATGAAACACTCCATGTTTCCAATGAAAACTAGCAGAAAATAGGTCCTTGAGAAAAATGGGCATAAATTGTTACTCATAAGTTAAAGGCATGTTATTGGGTCATTTTTGGACTTAAATCAAAAGGCACATCATGTGGTGATCATTCTATCATTATTTTTGGTTTAAATCTTCCAAACTAGACCTATAATGTAATTAAACACCTGACTGGCCAACTTGTGGCTTAGCTGGCTCTATAAGGGGTCTTGGTTGATGTAGTAGGGAAGGAAGGAGATCTAAGAAGGATGATTATCAATATGCATCATTGGAGACAAAGATAGGATGCAAGCTATGATTCTGATTTCATAATTCTCATTGTATAAGGCTGAAACCCGGAAGGCCTCACAGTCGGGCATGTTGAAAGAAATAATATAAATTATTTGTTGTTGTTTCCAGTTGATTGCCTCACATCCATTGTGTTTTGATTGCTTTCATGTAATATTCATATTACTTCCCTTGTGTAACTCAGAGCAAGGCTTGTTTGTGGATTCAAGTGGAGTCAATTCTGCTTAATTTCGCTTGTATCTACCCTACCCCTGTGTCAAGTGGTATCAGAGTGAGTTCTTTCTTGTGGATTGGATCATGGAGAACCTTATTGGATTGGTTGTAGGGTGGTGGATCTGAGATCTAACCTATAACTTGTAGAAGGTTACGATCTTGTTGGAACTTGATTGTCAAGATGGTTTGTGGTAGAGGAAATGATAATGCTATCATGAATATGTTGAGGCAAATTGCAACTAGGCTTGAAGTTGTAGAGACATCCTAGAGAAGAGGAGCACATCTTGAAGATGTTAGTGATGAAGAAGAAGAAGCAGCACCTAATCTTGAACCTGAAGTTGAACAGGATGAGGAAATAATTTTGAGAGTTTTGTCTAAGGCTAATTCCAGACCTGCAGTTGAAGTTTCTTCCTATGATGGAAGACTTGAGACCCCGATACACTTTTGGATTGGATCTCTATAATGGATAAGTACTTTGAGTATGAAGGTACTCCTAATAATAAGAAGGTTAAGATAGCAGTCATAAAGTTGAAAGGTCATGCATCTCTTTGGTGGGATCATTTGCAAACTGAGAGACAGAAGAGAGGAAAAGAAAAGATCAAGACATGGATGAAGATGCTTGGAAAGATGAAGAAGAAGTTTCTCCCAGCTAACTACCAAGTGATTCTAATGAGAAAAATGCAAAATCTGAGACAAAAGGACATGAGTGTGAAAGAATATACTAAGGAATTTTACAAATTGGATATTAGATCTGGATATGTGGATGATGAATTTGAGAAGGTGGCTAGATATCTGAATGGACTAAGGACATCTATTCAAGATGAGATCAGTTATGTGAAGATAGAAAGTGTGGAAGAAGCATATCAATTTGCTTTGAAGGCTGAAGAAAGATTGACAAAGAGACATGAACAAAGACAAAGAGGAAGAGGTGGAAAATTTTAGAGAAGTAGAGGAAGATCTTATGGAGAAAGTAGTAGATTTGACAATGCAGTACAAGATAAAGGATAGAAAGATGAACCTTCTAAAAGAGGTAATTACTCTAGAGGTAGCTATATTGGTTACTCTAGGAATAACAATAATGGGAAAAGAGAAGATAAGTCTTAGTTTAAAGGTACTTGTTACAAATGTGGTGAAGAAGGACATAGAGCTTTTGAATGTACTAACTCTGGAAAGAAGATTGGAAGTAATGGTAGAAATAATTTGGCTTGTGAAGAAGTTGAGGAAATGTCTAATGAACCTAAACATGGTGAGAACTTGATGCTAAGAAGGATCTTGTGGAATGAATAATCTGATGAGGAACCTATTCTAAGGAAAAGTCTGTTCCAAACCAGATGTAAGATCACTGATAAATGTTGCAAGGTAATCATTGATAGTGGAAGTTCTGATAATTTGGCATCTGAAGAGCTAGTTAACAAATTGCAATTGCAGAGATTGAAACATCCAAAACCTTATCATATTTCTTGGATCCAAAAGGAGCATAAACTACTTGTAAGTGAACAATGCCTTGTTAAGTTCAAAATTGGGAATTATCATAATGAAGTCTTGTGTGATATTATGCCTATGGATTGTTGTCATGTTCTTTTGGGTAGACCTTGGCAATATGATAGGAAAGCTTTGCATGATGGTAGATTGAATCAATATACTATTTGGATGCATGGAAAGAAACAAGTATTTTTTCCTTTGATAGAGAAGTTTGATGAAAGTAATTGTACCATAGTCAGAGTATGTTTGGTTGATGGAAAAAAGTTTGCAAGAGAAATGAAAGAATAGAATGTTTGTTTTGCTTTAATTCCAAGAAAGACTGAGAAACAAGATGAGTTAGAACATGCACTTGAGGTTAAGCCTTTGTTGAATGAATTTCATGGCATCATTTTTGATAATGTACCTGATGGTTTACCATCCATGAGAAGTATAAGTCATTGTATGGATTTGATACCTGAAGCTAGTTTGCCTAATAAAGCACCACATAGGTTGACACCTCATGAAAAGATTGAATTAAATAGACAAGTGCAAGAAGTGCTTGAGAGAGGTTTGATTAGGGAAATTTTGAGTCCTTATGCAGTACCTGCTATGTTAGCACCTAAAAAGAAAGGAGAATGGAGAATGTGCACTGATTCTAGAGCTATAAACAAGATAACAGTAAAGTACAAATTTCCTTTGCCTAGGATGGATGACATAATGGATAGTTTGAGTGGAGAAAAGTATTTCACAAAGATTGATTTGAAAAGTGGATATCATCAAATTAGGATCAAAGAAGGGGATGAATGGAAAACTACTTTTAAGACTAATGAAGGTTTGTATGAATTGTTGGTTATGCCTTTTGGTTTGACTAATGCACCTAGTACTTTCATGAGGCTGATGAATGAAGTTTTGAAAATATTATTGGGTAAATTTGTGATTGTATATCTTGATGACATTTAGATATTAAGTAAGAGTAAGGAAGAACATCTTGAACATATCAGACAAGTATTGCAGAGATTGAAGGAAGAAAAGTTGATGATTAATCTAAAGAAATGTTCAATTATGAAAGAAGAGATTGTGTACCTTGGTTTTGTAATTTGAGCTGATGGATTGAAGATGGATCCTAAGAAAGTGAGGGCTATACTTGATTGGCCTACACCAGAGAATGTTGGAGAGGTAAGATCATTTCATGGATTGGCAAGTTTTTATAGAAAGTTCATCAAAAATTTCAGTTCTATTTGTAATGCTATGACTAAAATTATGAGAGGAGATAAAAAGGATTTCAAATGGACACATGGAGCTCAAAAGAGTTTTGAAAAATTGAAAGAAAGAATTGCAGAGTTGCCTACACTTGCTTTGCCTAATTTTAGTAAAGTTTTTCAAGTTGAATGTGATGCTAGTAGAAGTGCAATTGGAGCTATTTTGAGTCAAGAAGGAAAACCTATAGCTTTCTTTAGTGAAAAGTTGAATGATGCTAAGAGAAAGTATTTAGTTTATGACCAGGAATTCTATGCTATTGTTCAAGCTTTGAATAAATGGAGACATTATTTGATGCCTAAATATTTTGTTTTGTATACTGACCATAAAGCTTTGCAGTATTTGGGAAGTCAGAATAAGTTGAATCGGAGACATATGAAGTGGGTTGAGTTATTGCAGAATTTTTCCTTTTCATTGAAGCATAAAAGTGGGCATTCAAATAAGGTTACTGATGCCTTGACCCGAAGAAGAAGTTTTCTAATAGAGATGAGAGTTGAGGTACTTGGTTTTGATGATTTGATGTGTTTTTATGAGACTGACATTGATTTTGCAGAACCTTGGAAAGCTTGTAAGGAACACACAGTGAGTGATAAGTGGACTGATTATTTCATTCAAGAAGACATGTTGTTTAAAGAAGTTTAGTTGTGCATACCTAGAGAATCTATGAGAGAGAACATAATGAAGGAGAAACATAGTGGTGGAATTGTTGGACATTTTGGGATTGATAAGACTATGAATTTGATTTCAGAAAGATACTTTTGGCCACGGATTTACAAAGATGTACAAAGAATGGTAAGAAGTTGCAGAATTTGTCAAGTAGCAAAAGGAACTAGATAGAATTTTGGATTGTATACACCTTTGCCTGTACCTGATAGACCTTGGGAAGATGTAAGTATGGACTTTGTTCCTGGATTGCCTAGAACTCAAAGAGGTAATGATTCTATTTTGGTAGTAGTTGACAGATTTTCTAAGATGGCTCATTTCATACCTTGTAAGAAGATGTCTTATGCATTGCATGTAGCTAAATTATTTTCCAAGGAAGTGGTAAGATTGCATGGTTTTCCTAAATCTATTATTTTAGATAGAGATACTAAGTTTATTGGTTACTTTTGGAGAACACTTTGGAAAAAGATGAATATAGAGTTGAAGTTTAGTTCTACATTTCACCCTTAGACATATGGACAGACTGAAGTTATGAACAAAAGTTTGGGAAACTTGTTGAGATGTTTAGTTGGAGAGAAGCCTACTAATTGGGATTTAGTTTTGGCACAAGTAGAGTTTGCTGATAATAATTCTATGAATAGAAGCACTAAGAGGACACCATTTGAGATTGTTACTGGATTTCATCGTAAGGGAACCATAGAGCTAAGAGATTTACCTACTGAGACAAGAAGAAGTGTTGAAGCTAAGTATTTTGCAGTATTCATGAGAACTTTACATGATGAAGTCAAAAAGAATTTGGAGGATAGTAATCTGAAATATAAACAGAGAGAAGACAAGAGAAGGAGACAAAAAAAATTTGAAGTTGGAGATGAGGTTATGATTCATTTGAAAAAGAATATATTTCTAGTTGGTACCTACAACAAGCTGAAAATGAATAAATTTGGACCTTGTAAGATTCTGAAGAAGTTTGACAATGGAAATGCTTATGAAGTGGAATTACCAGAGGACATGGATATATCACCTATATTCAACATTGTTGATATCTTTGAGTACTTTGAATCAAATGATGAAATAGAAGATGATCTAGATTATCCTAAGAAGAACAGAGATAGCATTGAGAAGATCTTGAACAAAAGAGTGAGCAAGAGTACTAGAGGAAAAGACTACATGGAATACCTAGTTCAGTGGAAAGAAAGGCCAGTTGAAGATAGTTCATGGATTACACAAGCTGAGCTAGATATTTATGATTTAGGTCATAATATGAGAAATTCCTGATGTGGACATTAGTTCTTTATTTACCCCAAGTGTTTGATGCAGGAGCATCTTGGGTCTTTGAGCAATCTTGCATCAACCAAAAATATTTCCTGATTTCTGTACCTATTTTCTATTGTTTTCTTTATAATCTTTGTATTTGTTGGTTTCATGTTGTGATAATATTACATGATGTTGAGGACCTATTTTTTAACCCTCTCCTATGAGCACATAAATATTGAATGGATTGTTTCAAAGTTACAGTTGTTTTCCTTACCGTCGAAGCTATATTTTCCTGCAGTTTTGGTGCTGATTGCGTATAGTGGCGATGTTGATCCTTAATGAATCAGAATTTTTTATCTTAATGAATTTAAGAGTACCTAAATTAATATTATTTCCCAAGATCATAAGTCCTAATTCATTATGAGTAAAAATTTATGCCCATTTTTCTCGGGGACCTATTTTCTGCCAGTTTTCATGCGAAACATGGAGTGTTTCATCTTGTGTGGTTCTGTGTGATTAAATGGAGCCTTGTGAATTTAAAGGAATTTTCTTGGGTCATCTTTGGACGTAAATCCAAAGGTGCATCATGTGGTGATCATTCTAGCATTAGTTTTGGTTTAAATCTTCTAGACTAGACCTATAATGTAATTAAATGCCTGACTGGCCGACTTGCGGCTTAGCTGGCTATATAAGGAGTCTTGGTTGATGTAGTAGGGAAGGAAGGAGATCTAAGAGGGATTATTATAAATATACATCATTGGAGATAAAGATAGGATGTAATCTATGATTCTGATTTCATAATTCTCATTGTATAAGGTCGAAACCCGGAAGGCCTCACAGTTGGGCATGTTGAAAGAAATAATATAAATTATTTGTTGTTGCTGCCAGTTGATTACCTCATATCCAATGTGTTTTTATTTCTTTCATGTAATATTCATATTTCTTCCATTGTGTAACTCAAAGCAGGGCTTGTTTGTGGATTCAAGTGGAGTCAATTTTGCTTGATTCTGCTTGTATCTACCCTGCCCCTGCATCAAATGTGCATATTCATATAACCAAGATGGTTAGAGGAAAAGGTTTGTGTGCCCAAATGGAAGAAGAAGAAGAATCTAAAGTCACAAAAGAGGCTACCTTATTTCAAGGTAATTTTTTTCTTATTAATGATTCAGCAACTTGGTTGTTAGATATGACCAGATTTCTACAAACTGGACAATGTCCAATTGATCTTAACAAAGCTAAAAGAAGGTACTTCAGATTACAATCTATTCATTCTATTTTGATTGATGGTATTCTTTATAGGAAAGATTATTCTGACATGCTTTTAAAATGCATTGATTTTGCTGATCAAAGAAAAAAATTATCTGAGTTTCATAATGGATCATGTGGAGGTTATTTTAATCCTAAGAATACAACTTGGAAAATACTAAGAGCTGGTTACTACTGGCTAGGTTTGTTTAAGGATGCCCATTCTTGGGCAATAAAATTTTAGAAGGGTGCTCTATTTGTAGGAAAGAAAAGGTTGGCAGCATTGTCATTAAAGCCAATTATTGTGGATCATCCATTTAACAAATGGGGAGTGGACTTTATAGGTCCAATTAACCCTAATTCTAGTGCAGGTCATAAATGGATTTTGACTACAATAGACTACTTTACATGGTGGACTAAGGCTATTGCATTGAAGGAATCTACTAGATCTATTATTTTAAAATTTTATGATGATATTATAACCAGGTTTGGTTTCTTATTCAATTATTTCTGATAATGTGTTAGCTTTTGTTGGTTCAGCAATAACAGAGTGGGCTATTAAAAATGGCATTTATTTGAATGTATCTTCTAACTATTACCCATAGGGTAATGGACTTGCAGAGTCTACTAACAAAAACCTGATTAGGATCATTAAAAAGACTTTGCAGGAGAACAAGAGGGATTGGCACTCAAAATTAAAGGCAGCCTTATGGATGGATAGAATCACACCAAAGAAGATTACTAGGAACTCACCCTATGTTTTGGTTTATGGTAAGGAGGCTAGATTTCCAATTTCAATTGAGTTTCCAACTTTATAGCTAGCTGACCAAATGATGTTATTTTAAGAGGAGGATCCTCTTAAGCTAAGATATGCCAAATTGTTATAGCTTGAAGAAGAAAGGAAAAGAGATTTGATAATATGGAGCTCAGGAAGAATCAAACCAAAATGTCTTTTGAAAAGAAAGCTACACCAAGAGAATTCAAAGAGGGTGATTTAGTGCTTAAATGAGATGTACTGAAGAGCAAGCTGGGGCAGCATGATAAATTTGACAACTTTTGGTCATGCCCATTTGACATTTTAGAATGTAAAGAAAATAATGTCTTTCAGCTATCCACCACAGATGGTGAGATCTTATAGATTCCAGTTAATGGAATTCACCTCAAGCTTTTCTTTGAGGGGTACTTTCAGTTTTGTTTCATTTCAATAAGTATTTTCCAAGCACTAGGTCTTTAGGTTGCATAATTCTCAGATTAGATGCATTTTCATTTCAAAAAAAGTTCCATTCATGAGTTTTGGTTTTCTAACTCCATTGCCCAAAGATAAGGTCTGTAGTTCATGTCTAGCAGGAAGACATCCAGCAAAACTCACCAAAAATGTTACCCAAAATTATAGCATACAAAAGAATGCACACAAATAGGAAAAGGTTGTATTTTACGATTCCAATTAACACTATCTTTTAGGTGATGTTAATTAACTTTTCATTATTGCATTCAATATCAATTTTATTTTATTTTATTTTTGTCCTCTAAGTTATGGTTTTCTAACTTTTCATTATTGCATTCAATATCAATTTTATATATATATATATATATGAAACTTTAAATAAAAGATCAACAGTCATGGACAACACTGTCATGTTGAGCCCATTGTTACCCCTAAGCAATATGTTCACCAGTCATTAACTTGTTCACTGTTACCACTTATTGTAGACTATCATTACCCTCAGCTGATAATACACCAGTATTTATTTGAATCAACCTTCAGCTCGGCCTATTATGTTCACTATCTCCAAAAAGTGGCCATGCTGCACTGTTTAGTTTTTACTTAATGTACACTAGTCATTATAATATACTGTAACCTCCATCTTTATGTTCACCAGTCAATTGTTGTATGATGTGCTTTTTGAATTTAGGCACTATGGTTGAACTTGAACTTCTTTAAAGATGTGAATTGGTTTTTTCCTTCAAAACATGATATTTAGATAGTGCATTAATATTCTGAAACATATGCAGTTTGATCAATAATATATATATATATATATATATATATATATATATATATATATATATATATATATATATATATATATATATATATATATATATATATATATATATATATATATATATATATATATATATATATATATATATATATATATATATATATATATATATATATATAATATTTATGGCATGTATATTGAAAATCAAAAAAATGGTGATTGTTAGTTCATTTTCAAATGCAATATATCAATTTTCAACTCCAGTTTGCTAAGCTGTGGGAGAAAGTTTGAAAGAAAACAAAAATAATAGTATTTATTTTTGAATGCAGGGGTCACTGTCACCAATGAATTGAGACAAAAGAATAACATGACTGGTGTACAATACATAAGGGTCAAGTAATGGAGGTTGAATATTCAATTAAATCATATAAGCTATTGACTGGTCAATAATAGAGGTCACGACAATTAGTGTTGCAGTGAATACAAAGAAAAAACCCAAATCAGCTTCAAGTAAGTGTGTCATGAAGCTCACTATTTCAATACATGTGATATAATAACTGGTGTATATAAGTTCACGACAAGATAAAAAATTCCATGCATATAGCTACAAATGAGCAATTGAAAAGATTTTAAATAGAGACAAAGAATTCCCTACATCTTTGCAAATAAGAAGCTAAGTTTTTGCTTCATTAAAGGTCAATAAAGTAGTGAAAAGAAAAGAGGTAATACATTGTACTTATCTTTGAATATTGTAGAGTTTTGATCCAGTAAAGCTAAGTTTCCAAGTTCTAGTTCATAGCTTGAATCATGGATGGAATCCATTTTGTAATAGGTACCAAGATTCATACTTCTATTCAGAGCCTGAGCAACAATAGAGCCCTAGCTTGTGTGCACAACCCATTTCTAAAAGATAGGTCCATTGTTACAGGAGAAAAAATTTAGTCAAGAACTGACAAAGAAGAAGTCAAACTGAGGAATGAAAGCCTAAGCTTTGCGTGGAGGATAGTGTAATGTCCCCGCCAGGGAACCCATAAGGAATCAAGTCTATGACCTAAAATTACAACTAAATTTTTTTTTCTGAACATTCTAACATATCATCATTACTATTCACAAGTACATTCCTTAAGGTTCCCTTAATGAATTCATTTACCATTATCAAGTATTACTTAATCTAACGAATTCTATTTCTATTTCAACTTCAATTTACATTGAGACATTGGTTTCATTCTACTTCAAACCAATTACCTTAATGAATTAATTAAATTCATTTTCTTTACCAAACTAACACATCATTTAATTTTAGAAATGAAACCAACACAGAGTACATTTATTCCTTCCTATTTATTTACTCCTTAACCTTATCTATGCTCAACTCAATTGCATCGTGAAAACTCAATTAAGCTTTTCCATTAAGAGTCCTTACTTTCTATTTTCATTTCAATATAATAATAGAAAGAGCGTAAAGTACTTAACCATATATTTCTAACCAACATAAACCATTTAATGAATCATTATTTCCACAAGTTTAACTTCCACAAATTATCATCTATAACCTTGTAAACATCTAGTAAAGGTTTTAGATTATAACCTAGTTTGAATAACTAGACATCACTCACATTGAACTATACATTTAAGAAATCACATCTCATTACTTCTTTCAATAACATACATTTTTCCTTTTCTCTTAGTATTTCACCTGGATATACCCTACAACCCTTAGCATATCTTTTCACTATTCCACATATTAGAATGAGTTTTCTTTTAAAGAGGTTCACATCCATAAGTACTTGTATTACAAAGGTTTTCATAGAACCATTACTTCCAATTTCATTTAAGATTCAAAAGAGATATAAGGTAGGAATTAATCACATTGATTTAACCATATTAAATCCCCTTTTTAGATTCCTAATACTACCCTCTCTATATACATAACTTCTTACAATTTCCTTTTACAAACATAATTATAGTTATTGCACATTGTCCAAAGGCATATAGAAAGATAATTTCATCAAGTATCCCAAGGCTTACAATACATCTTTACATCTTCATTTCAAAAGATAGAGATACATGATACAAGAATAGAAAATTATTCATTGAACAACTCAGAATCCAAGCCACGATACGAACCACGAACAATACCTTGAAAGAGATTTTCCACCCAACCATGTGAAACTGATAAAGCTACACCCCTTGTGCTAGGAGATAGAACCAAGGTACTCTCAAGACCTTAAGGCAATCTAAGTCTCAAATACCAATAAATCCAAGACTCAAAATAAAAAGAATAAGGCACATAAAAATATCATCATATTATATCACAAAGGTTAAGGTTCTAGGAGACCACCTAAGTGAGTGTCATCACCCAACCTATATATTGGGATCCTTCCTGGCAACCATGTAACCCCGGTCCCCCCTTTATGAATAGGGATCCATCCTGGTAGTTATCCCTGGTCTCGGTACTCCAATCAAGTCTAGTTGGCCATTATTATATTTTCTTTCATTATCTTTTGAATATCCCATTCCCAAGTTAATTTTTAAGGTTATCACTTTTTACAAACTCACCCATAAGATCAGCTAGCCACCACTTTAGGGTTCCAACACCTATTATGAGCCACTCACTTAGGGTTCCTATTCCCTTACCCCATCACAAGCCAAAAATACAAGATAACACTTCCAAGTCTAGATTCATAGGTTTAGGAAACTCCCCTGTGCACTCAGGCCCTCAGAGTGAGTCCTAACCTTATCCATTTACATTCAGGAACCATTAGAATAATGTATATAACAAGACATCTCAACTAAAAACATAAAACTTTCCACATGCATAAGTACAACTTTCCAAGGCTCATTTATAGGTTTAAGGAACCCTCCCATGCACATAGGCCACCGAGACAAGTCCTAGCCTCATGTTGGTTAACAGTTTGTCCTCCTGTTAGATTTGTAATCTCTTACTCTTTTAGCACCCAAGGTGAGAGAACAAAGGATGTCACCAACAATTGGGTCAATGTATGTCTTCTATCACTGCCCTCTGAATTGACAGGTATAGCTCCCTGATTGTGTTTAATCTTCAATGAATTTTTTTCTTTATGATCATCAGATTATCTTCTTATGAGTTTTAACCAAATTGTTTGTAGGCACAAACAATTCAGGCAAGGATAAAGTGCATAACCTATAATCCCTAATGGAATGTTGATCAGAGATTATCATAAAGACTATCTTCTAACTAAACCTATCTATTCTAAGAATGCATATTCTACTAATGAGAACAGAAGCAGAATCATATACAGATAGAAAATAGAATTGCTTAGACTGCAACTACTAACATGAAATGGAATTCAAGCAAAAATTATAGCTCCATATACAATTGTAATTTCCATTCAGATGCATCTAAATAATAGGGTGAATAGGAGAAGAATCATACATGAAAGGTAAATGGAATTACTTTCACTGCAATTACAAACATGAAATGGAATCCAGCAAGCAATTACAGCTTCATATATAACTGTCCTATCTATTCACATGAAAATGAAAACTACTGGTTCAACAAACATGAAAACCCAGCAAAGTAAATGGAATCACTTATGCTACCCTTACAAGTTTGCCAACCTCAGTATTTACTTTTTTGGTAGTACTTATAGAGATTACATTATATGGTTTTCATGAGAATGCCAAGCATTTCAACTTCTAGAATTTGAACAGACTGAAGCCAAGTGTTTTATGAAACTACAATAAAGAGGAACTAGTAAGACTTTGTCCCTTCATCTGACCTTACTTGATAAGAAGAACTGAATGGACCTTTATCAAACCAATATGATTGAGTTCATGGTATCAAACTACTTTGACACTTGGCCAACTTCTTCTAGTAGCTCGATGATTCCTCTGTTTGCATTCTCTTCACTTTTTCTTCATGCTAAGTTGAAGTATATAAAACATGTCATTCAATTTACAATAATCATCCATATGCTCATCATCATAATAGAAATCAATCCATTTTTTGGCCATTATAACTCATCACTGAGTCATTCATAACTTCACAATAATGTCCCTCAATCCCCTTATAATTTGGTATAGACTCCTTGTCATTCATTATCTTCTCTCATCTACCCGGTTTATGTCGTTGCATGATCGCATGATATTGTTTTAATTCTTGTGATCATGCGATATATGCGGTAATACATCTCAGAGGACACTATATTTGAGTTTGGCATCCGTTGAAAAATTCTCAAATTTGAACTTATGCCATTGATCTGGTAGCTTTTGAAATGAACGGCCATGATTATATCATCTCCGACAGTTCCTTTAAGACTCAAGTCCCACAGGCTACATGTCAACACCCTGCTAAGTCACAAAGCATCTTTGGTGACTTACATTGTCACATGATCGCATAGAAATATTTTAATCCATGCGATCATGTGACCGCTTTATCATTGGCACATCTGCGCTATTAGAGTACGTGTCATAATCCTGCTTTCCCTTGAAGAATATTCAACAACATATGGATATCGCTGATTTAGCATCTTGAAAATATTATAACCGTATACAAGCTTCTCTCAGACCCACAGGGACACATGGAAAGATCTCACAAGTTCACAAAAGCATTTGATAGGGATCACGATTATACGAGGGTCGTTGGATCCTTTTCTTTGTTCCACCATAGGTAAGTCCGTGACTCGGGTCCCACCGCCACGCGTATGCATCTCGCAAATTCGCAAAAGCATTTGGCAGGGGTCACAATTTTGTGAGGACCGTCGAATGTGCTTTGATGAAGTGCGGCCTCTGCCTTGGAGCAGCCAGAACTGGAAAACCTACCATCCTATATCTTGTCGATTTCAAAGCTAAATCACTTGCCATTTTTTGCATTAGGCTCGTAAGGACTCAAAGATTCAATCCACACTTTTGCATAATAAAAACATCACACTTTATTGCCAATTGAAAATACATTGTAAAGATGTGGCTCTGCTAAACTAGAAGAGGTGAAACCCAAGTTCAAAAGAACTCATCTCAGTTGCATATTCACTATCTAATTTGAATTCTTCAATTTTTTAGGACAATGTCTAATGATCTTCTTAACCTGCAGATTTTTAATATAAAACAAAGTCTTCTCTGCAATCTCTGCTTCTCTATTATCAATGCATTCATTTAGTATAAGAGAAGCCTCAACAACTGAATACACAGACTATCACATGGGATAAAATCTGAATCTTTTAATGCCAATTCTATTATTACTCCCACTACATGAGAAAACTTCCTTGGTCCTTTTGAATATATGAAACTTGTTACTCCCAAGCATCATTCCTCTTGCTGAAAAGATCATCAATTGGAGCACCATAATCTTTTCCGGAGTGGGAGCTACAACCTACCCAAACAATGAGACCTTGAAAACATCCCACCCAATTAAAACATGAAAGCAAATTGAAGAGAAACCTGGCAAAGATTTCCTCTCTTAGAGGAGATCTAGACCTAGACTTACATAAAATAGACCAGACTTGACTTGATCAAAAAAAAGGGTGACTAAAAGTCAAGCAATAGTTGGCTCCATTTGGGGATCATGTACTGCTAGGTGCGTGAAGAATTCAGCTTCTCTGGTGAGACAAGTGCCTTATGCATTGGGTTGCGGAGTCTAGACCAAAGAAATAATAAGTAGCTGCATACAGGGAGGGCAGAGGGGAGCAGGGAAAACTAAACACACTAAAGTAGGAAAATAACTAACTATGAAAGCAGGGAAAGACTACACTAAACACACCAAAATTGGAAAGCAAACCTAACTACAAAAGGTGAGGGGACCTCACTAGTAGAACCAAAAGTAAAGAAAGATTCATACGTGACCATTTACAGGGAGAGAAAAATATGAACCTTTCCAAAATAGAGGAAGATGCTTCACCAATTTGAAACAACATTGGTAACCTCTGGCTACTCCTTCATTGTTGAACTTGAGTCCAAAAGCTATTTGCAACATGATAGCCCATAGGACCTTTCCAAACAACCATACCTCATTATAGATCACTGGTTCATCTATACTTTTCTGCACACCTCCTTTCACATGCTCAACCATCTTTTGTGAAGGAGAAAGACATTCACTAGATTCTATATATATTGCTGAAAAATACTCACATCTATTTATTTCATTGCCAACAATATCACCTTTATCAAAAATACCAACATCTAAACCAGGATTGAGAACATCAGAAAGTTCAAGAGATTCTAGAAATGAACTGCCATCATACTGGTTGCAAGCATTGTCATTAACAACTTCAGATTCCAAACCAAGATTGAAACAAGATGATTCTTCATTACACATGGGGTCAATCTGGATTGAAACATCTTCTTCATCTTTAGCATTTATCAAAACTAAAAAATGTTCATTTGAATTCAAGACTTCAATATTTGAATTGACCATGGAAGAGGACTCACATATGATTGACATCATGACTTGATCAATTTCCATTTCAAGGCTAGGAAAATCTTCATCTAATTCTTTGTCTTCTACATGATGTTGCAGTACTTCATTAATATCTGAAACCTCTTGTTCAAAATCTATTGTTGCATCAATTTCTCCATCAACATTTTCAGTAAGATGATTGTCAGAACATATTTCATCTTTTTCATTCACACATATTTGATCAGGAACATTCAGTATTATATTATCTTCAAAGAAAAATGTTTCTGATATCTGATATTTATCAACTACAATGAATGAAGGATCAACCTTGTTAAATTCTTCAATAACATCAAGAATCTCATCTTTTAATAGCCTATTAGCCTTAGGATGATCTTCAGATGAAAAATAGTTTGAAACCTTATCCTCATTCTTTTCACCCAATTTACAACTTTCATCAACACAAGAAAAAGGAATCATAAATACATCTTCTTTTTCAATTTTGTTCACCTTTTCTTCCTGATCTTCAAGAATCTCCATAGGCTGGGAACATTCTTTTTGCTGGTCATTTTCTTCATGTTGATGACTTATCCAAGGTAAACATTACTCTTATCCACCTTGTAAGAAAGTGCTTGATTCTAGGGACAGCATTAGAGGTTTGATCTTTAATCTTCTATCCTCTAGTCATCACAGTAGCTGAGGTTCCTCCAAAGTAGCAAAACAATCATCTCCATCTTCTGAATCTATCTCATACTCACAATAAAAATTTACGGAGTCGCCATGAGGAGTATGATAATCTTCACTTTTTGGATATTCAATTCTTTGCTCTTTTTCTTCTTGATTTGTTATGAGATGAAAGGCATGAGAATTATGTCTTTTGGGAGGAGCTTCAATAGCTAATCTCTGTGAATTCTCATTTCTACCTTGATGTCTTGATTCTTCTTGGTAAGGCTGATAAAATGAATGAGCTGGTGTAGTAATCTATCTTTTCAATGCATTTATCTCATGAGATAACTTCTGCAACATAGCTTCTATGCTATTTGAAGTACTGACTGTATTGCTTGTGAATCCAGCATGAAATTCCATCTTCCATCTCCTGGAGGCTATCATATCATCTTCCATTTCTTCAGCCAATGTTTGAGCAGCTTGCAAATCCATTACATTAGCTCTTCTTAATTGATAACCAAGTTCTAGAGGCATAGAACTAATGTAAAATGTTTTCAGATTATTTCCTATTGGTGCACTGGCAGCTGGTATTCTTTTGATTAGTTTATTAAATCTAGCATTGAAATCTCTCAGGGAGATAGATGGTTCTTTTTTTATTTGAGCCAATTGTAATAATAAGACTTGAGCATCTTTAGCAGTCTTATACCTTTCTTCAAATTTTTGTTTCATTTCATTCCACCCAGTAATGCAGCCTGTAGGTAAGTCTTGAAACCATTCTGTTGCATCATCCACGAGGGTGTCTACAAACATTCTAACAGCAACATCTTCATGCTGAGGGTTTATCACACTACATGCTTTATAAAAGGCATTCAGATGTTGTTCTATAGATATTGAGCCATCACCATTGAATCTTGGAAAGTTCTTTCTACAACCTTTTGGTAAATCATGACTTGCTGCAAGATTCAAAGGTCCAATAGCATTTCCCCAAGGGACAGCCATATTTGCTAAACATGTATTCTAAGTGACTGCCTAAATTGAAACTGAGAGGGGAAATGAACTAAATTCTAAGAAAAACTTTAATATTTTCTTCTACTTTTTTCTAAAATTCTCCCTAACAGAGTCGCCAAAAACTATTGGTTAACAGTTTGTCCTCCCGTTAGATTTGTAATCTCTGACTCTTTTAGCACCCAAGGTGAGAGAACAAAGGATGTCACCAACAATTGGGTCAGTGTATGTCTTCTATCACTACCCTCTGAATTGATAAGTACAGCTCCCTGATTGTGTTTAATCTTCAATGAATTTATTTCTTTATGATCATCAGATTATCTTCTTATGAGTTTTAACCAAATTATTTGTCGGCACAAACAATTCAGGCAAGGATAAAGTGGATAACCTATAATCCCCAATGGAATGTTGATCACAGATTATCATAAAGACTATCTTCTAACTAAACCTATCTATTCTAAGAATGCATATTCTACTAATGAGAACAGAAGCAGAATCATATACAGACAGCAAATAGAATTTCTTAGACTGCAACTACTAACGTGAAATGGAATTCAAGTAGAAATTATAGCTCCATATACAATTGTACTTTCCATTCAGATGCATCTAAATAATAGGGTGAATAGGAGAAGAATCATACATGAAAGGTAAATGGAATTACTTTCACTGCAATTACAAACATGAAATGGAATCCAACAAGCAATTACAGCTTCATATATAACTGTCCTGTCTATTCACATGAAAATGAAAACTACTGGTTCAACAAACATGAAAACCCAGCAAAGTAAATGGAATCACTTATGCTACCCTTACAAGTTTGCCGACCTTTGTATTTACTTTTTTGGCAGTACTTATAGAGATTACATTATATGGTTTTCATGAGAATGCCAAGCGTTTCAACTTCTAGAATTTGAATAGACTGAAGCCAAGTGTTTTATGAAAATACAATAAAGAGGAACTAGTAAGACTTTGTCCCTTCATCTGACCTTACTTGATAAGAAGAACTGAATGGACCTTTATCAAACCAATATGATTGAGTTCATGGTATCAAACTACTTTGACACTTGGCCAACTTCTTCCAGTAGCTCGATGATTCCTTTGTTTGAATTCTCTTCACTTTGTCTTCATGCTAAGTTGAAGTATATAAAACATGTCATTCAATTTACAATAATCATCCATATGCTCATCATCATAATAGAAATCAATCCATTTTTTGGCCATTATAACTCATCACTGAGTCATTCATAACTTCACAACAATGTCCCTCAATCCCCTTATAATTTGGTACAGACTCCTTGTCATTCATTATCTTCTCTCATCTGCCTGGTTTATGTCGTCGCATGATCACATGATATTGTTTTAATTCTTGCGATCATGCGACATATGTGGTAATACATCTCAGAGGATGCTATATTTGAGTTTGGCATCCGTTGAAAAATTCTTAGATTTGAACTTATGCCATTGATCTGGTAGCTTTTGAAATGAACGGCCATGATTATATCATCTCAGACAGTTCCTTTAAGACTCAGGTCCCACAAGCTATGTGTCAACATCTTGCTAAGTCACAAAGCATCTTCGGTGACTTACATTGTCGCATGATTGCATAGCAATATTTTAATCCATGCGATCATGCTACCGCTTTATCATTGGCGCATCTACGCTATCAGAGTACATGTCATGATCCCGCTTTCCCTCGAAGAATATTCAACATATGGATATCACTGATTTAGCATCTTGAAAATATTATAACCATATACAAGCTTCTCTCAAACCCACAAGGACACGTGGAAAGATCTCGCAAGTTCATAAAAGCATTTGATAGGGATCGCGATTATGCGAGGGCTGTTGAATCCTTTTCTTTGTTCCACCATAGGTAAGTCCGTGACTCAGGTCCCACCGCCACGCGTACGCATCTCCCAAATTCACAAAAGCATTTGGTAGGGGTCATGATTTTGTGAGGACCATCGAATGCACTTTAATGAAGTGTAGCCTCTACCTTGGAGTAGCCAAAACTGGAAAACCTGCCATCCTATATCTTGTCAATTTCAAAGCTAAATCACTTGCCATTTTTTGCATTAGGCTCGTAAGGACTCAAAGATTTGATCCACACTTTTGCATCATAAAAACATCACACTTTATTGCCAATTGAAAATACACTGCAAAGATGTGTATTCGACTCTGCTAAACTGGAAGAGGCGAAACCCAAGTTCAAAAGAACTCATCTCAGTCGCATATTCACTATCTAATTCCATTTTCTTTTATCTTTGAATTCTTCAATCTTTTAGGACAATGTCTAATGATCTTCTTAACCTACAGATTTTTAATATAAAACAAAGTCTTCACTACAATCTTTGCTTCTCTATTATCAATGCATTCATTTAGTATAAGAGAAGCCTCAACAACTGAATACACAGACTATCACATAGTATAAAATCTGAATCTTTCAATGCCAATTCTATTATTACTCCCGCTACATGAGAAAACTTCCTTGGTCCTTTTGAATATATGAAACTTGTTACTCCCAAGCATCATTCCTCTTGCTGAAAAGATCATCAATTGGAGCACCATAATCTTTGCCAGATTGGGAGCTACAACCTACCCAAACAATGAGACCTTGGAAACATCCCACCTGGTTAAAACATGAAAGCAAATTGAAGAGAAACCAGGCAAAGATTTCCTATCTTAGAGGAGATCTAGACCTAGACTTTACATAAAATAGACCAGACTTGACTTGATCAAAAAAAAGGGTGACTGAAAGTCAGGAAACACCTCATAAACTAAGCTCAAGTCTATGCCAAGTGCAAAAACATCATAAGTAAACCATATAACCTCAAAAAAAAAAGTAACAAACATACATAGGTGATACAAACTTCCACATGCATTAAAAAAACATCCATTTATGGAAATCTCATGAGCCTAAAATTTAGCTAAGTTTGATGTTTTTGGAAAACCCCAATATCTATAATCTGCATCTTAACTCCTATGAAGCTGAAACCTATCTCAAACATCCTAGAATGTATTTATACAAATATAACTTAAAGTATAAGAAATTACACCTTAAATGTTATATTTGTATAAATCCTACCATCAAACCAGATTTGACCTCACAAAATGAACTTGAAACCCTAAAAAAAATCTAAACAACTTTGTATATGTTCTCGTACGACAATGTATGCATTCCCATACAAGTTTTGAGCAAGTCTCATATGAGTATGAATACAATGTCGTACGACACTGCAAGACACTTTCCTGAAAACACCAAAATTGATTTTTTTAACCCATATGACAATGTATGCATTCCCATATGATTTTTCACCAAGACTCATACGGGTATGTATACAAACTCATACAAGACTGCAGGATAGTTTTTCAAAAATTGATCCAAAATTGCCCGAAAAGGCCAAAAGATTACTTTTTAAGGCATGGAGAGTGCCTGGGAAAGGTTCCCTAAGGTCAACTTGATGCAGGGACCTCAGTACCACATCCAAAACATATCCTCAACACTACCTAAGTCTCATATAAGATTAAATCAAATTAAAAACATCAATTCACAGAGAAGGCCTGCAAAAGGAAAAAAAATGGGGAAGAAGGACTGCAACCTTTCCTAAACCATCCCAAACCTTCCTAAACTTCCTTAAACATCCATAATCCACTAAATAAAAATATAATACACCATCATACATGATCAAAACATTTCTACCCTTCCAAGAAGATTTCAAAACAATAAATATATAAACATTCATAAATATTACTTCCCGAAAACATATTTAAAATACACAAAAAACAAAACATATATAATTTTTCCTTTTCAATCCTAAGTAAAAGATCATATTCTCATCCATCAACATATCTTTCATATACACAATCATACACATAGGGAGAATGAAGATTCATCCTAGTTTAGACCCTACCTGGGGTCCTGCGGAGAATCCTCATCTAATGGCTGGAGCATTCTCTACAAACTCCAAGCTTTGAGTTGGTATCATCTTGGATATCTTCCTTTGGAAACCAATATTCAAAAAATCCACACAGACAAGCTCCAAATTCCCTCACATAAAGTTGAAGAACTCCTCACATAGAGAGCAACCCAAAATGATTTTCAGATCCAAAATCCTAAAATTTTCCAAAGTTTCCATCCCCCTCAAACCCCCTCTCTGGGATTAATTTATCCCCCAACTATATGGTTGGAGGAGTTGCTTTACTAGAAGAAACTTCTCCAACTTCCATGGTTGGTTTAGGATTAACTAAAAATCTTCCCGTAAAAGACTTAATCAAAGTTTTAATTTAATTAAAATAACTTTAAAAGAATACCATAACAAGAAAGACAAACAAATAGCTTCCAAGGAAAACACAACACACAATTGGAAAACAACTAGCCTAACTTCTAGGAGGTCTCGAGTTCAACTCCCTCCTAGATAGCTAGTTTTACTACAAGAGCATTTATTTTATTAATTATTTATTATTTTCACTTTTATCTAACACATTTCATTAAATACACTTCATTCAATACACTTATTTAATTCACTATATTTAATTATGAATAACATACCATTTACACAATCAATAAAAATATAAAAATATTTATATTTATATAAGCATGGGTATATGCGTGTGCACCCACATATACACATACCTATAACATGCATTCAATTATAACACATATATAATTAATATATATACATATACTTACAAGGATAAATCTAACTCACATCATAAATCACAGAATGACATCAAATCATAAATCACAAGACCACATCACATAGTGCATTCAAATTCCCTAACTAGGGTAACCTCCTAAATAGAAATCTAAGTCCACGGTTAACCTTGAGAGTAATCTTGATAATATCTCCACACAACAACAGTTCAATGATTTTGAAGGCTCGCTCAAACTTGTGTAGCCAGGTGGAGTCAATGTCTGGTACCGGCATCCTGCAACACCAACCAACATGCATACATACATATATAAACAAACAATGGAAAATAAGGAGGGAGAGTGTGACATCATGTGGACCTCCTGTAGGAGTAACTACAACTACCTCCCCTCATCCTACACTCACATCAGATAGTGAAATCAACAAAGCATAATTGGATTAGTGTGGTTAGTGCCAAAATAATATCTTTTCCATATTAACAAGAATGCATCATAACATATTAATGTAAATGTAAATCATCTATTAACTTTCACAAACTCATTTAACCATTAGGCATGTACTCAAAATGTCTCATCATCAAAATAAGATAAACAAATCATATAACCCTAAATGCATTAATCATATATAATCCCAAGTAACATTATTAGATAAGATAACACATCTAACCCTTAAGTGATTATAATCAATTAACCTGATGTAAACATAAATATTAATAATGAGCATTTCACAAAGAAGCATATAAGTCTATCAGGTGATCCTTTTAGCATTAAGGTCCTAAACTATCATTGACACACAAGAAGATGTATAGTAACATACCTATGCATTATTATTATTTCCCATATTAAAATATGAAGTTATGGTGAGTTGGAAGAGGTTCGGTTTAAGCAACCATCTCAAGAAGGGTCATTCTCACCTATAGCTCTTCCTAATTTCTAGTGAACATAACCGAGACTTGATCGAGTTGGAGGGGCATTACAGATAGACTAAATAATGGGGCCAAGCTTACCTCAAACACTAGTCGAGGTTCAAGCTTAAATTCTTCAAGTGTGAGTTACAGCTTAGATCGAGTGTTATGCTCAAGTTCTTTGCCAGATATTTCAAGCACACTATTCAAGATGAAATGCCCAAGTCATGGTCACAACACCAGTTACAGCCTATTCTAAGAAAATCACAAGTTAGGTTCTCTGCAATAATTTTAAAGTACAGTTGGAGCTTCAACTTCCATTCAAAGCTTGAGCTCATCAAAATATCAAAACCTAAGAGCATAGTGAATACAACTCCAGTACAATGTCGAGTCCCAAAGCCAACTGTTAGGTTCAAGCTTAAGAGTGAATAAATAAAATGAACTCACAATCATAGAGTAAACCCAAGTTTGAGCTTGAAGCTTGATCTGAAGCTATGACTGAAAGATTCAATCATAGTCGAGCATCAAAGAAATCTCCAGCTTAGTATTTTCATTCCTAGCTTGAGCCCGACCTTCAAGATTAGGGTTCACTTACAGCCAGAAGCCTTCAAACTCATAGTGAGCCTTCATAATTTTAGTTCAAACCGAGAATAATGCCATAATTTTTGTAGAGCTTTGCTATCAACTTAGGGTTTTTCCCTAGTTTTTCTCAAAGGAAAGCAGATGAAATGCGAAATCCAAGGAATAGAGAATATTTTTGAGTAAACTGAAGTCCAGTGATAGGGGCATTCAATGCCATAACTTTAGCTTGTACATCATGCCAGAGCTTGGATCCCCAACAATTCCACCTCATTTCCATGAGGTTTATATTATCATGTAAGTTTCTTAAGTGGTCATTTTCGACCCTTTTGCAGTTAGCAATAGATTTGAACTTAGGAAGTTTGTCTAAGTTTAGATTTTTTAGCCTAGGTGGTATATGTTAATTTGAGCTTGATTTTAATTTGATAATTGTTGGTATATATTGTAAAAGGGTCTTGATCCTTATCAAAAACCAACATTTAGGGCTAGATGTTAGACTTGTACTTAGGGCTTTTGGTATAAATTATGGCCAAATTTGAGTCTTTTAGCACTAAAATCAGGGGCTTTGGATTTTTTAATTTGTGGCTTAGGGGGGTTATAAAACTAATTTTCTAAATCAATTTAAGGGGTTCTAGATTGAGGAGAGAAAGCACTTAGTGAGCTCATCATTCCTTTGTGCCTCAGCTCTTATTTTGTAACCTACATGTCAGATTTTTGAGAAGAAATAAAGCAGATGATCCATTATTTTTTCATATTGTGAGCTTTGATTACAGAATCCTTTTCTTCATTCTTCGTAAGTTTTTATTTGTCTTGCTAGAAAAGAGAAGTGAATTCTTTCTATTCCTCCTCTAGGTGAGAAAAATTCAAGCCTTATGCAAAATATATATGTTTGTTAACAGATTGAACTATTTGTGGTCTTTACCCTAGTAGTAAGATCTAGATTAACCTATACATTGATCAATGATTGATAGAGTCAATCTTATTGATATGTGCATTTTGGTTACTATTTTAGTCTTCAAGCAAATCTGAGTTCAAATTTGGTGTATTACCCCATTTCCTTTTCAATTTTTCAATCCCTTTTCCATTTTCCCAATTAAGTTACAATCAGGAGGTGATATTTCCAAATCAAATAGGAACCGGCCTAAAATCCAAAGACTCCTTAATCAGAGTCTACCCACAACTTGAGAAGTTTCCATTGTTAGGATAAGATATCATTTAGCCCTAATTCCTAAGTTAGGGTGGTATTTTAAATCCCTAACAATTACTCTATGTAATATGGTCTTAAAAATCATTAATAAGTCAATTTCTAAGCTTAAACCCTATATTCCCACCTTGATGGGGTGGTTTCTATCTCTGAAGCCATTCACTCTATAGAATTTTCTAAGGAGAAATCTATATTCATCAAATTGGATGTGGCCAAAGCTTATGATAGAGTTAAGTGGTGCTTTCTACAGAAAATTATCATTGCCTTTGGCTTCAGTCCAAATGGGTTAGTTGGAATATGAGTTGTGTTACTTCATCATCCTTCTCTATCATTCTTAATGGAGAGCCTTGTTGGAGCTAAAAAATTTGAGTTGTTTTTTTTTACTCCATATTTTGAAATTTTCTCTAAGTGTCAGATCAATGCTTTGAAAGTCTTCAAAAGGAAGCATAGTTTGAGTGCATCGAAAAAGGGACCTGTTGATTTTCATGATGCGTCACTTGGATATGGTGTTCATCACGTATCATTTGACATATTTAATAGGCTTGAGGTCCTAACTTTCAGATCTGATAAGTTTTTGAAGTAGTCTTTTGAAGGGCATTGCACAAATCTGCATTTTGTTTTCTGTTCGGTTTTCACTGAATGGCCTACTTTGAGGAAGTGCATTTATGACCTTGTGATTGGTCATAACAAGTCAATTGTTGCATCATACTATAGGCATGAGAGAGAATTTCTATGCCAATTTTTAGCTCCCCATGTGCCCATTTAGTCACTTTGCCAAAGCCATTTCATTTGCAGATTGTGAAGTTTTGCCAGGAGTGCGTTGTCCAGTTTTCTAAGTGACCTACTTTGAGGTATCCCAGTTTGCGCCCTGTGTAAGATCTGACATAATTGAAAGTTTTTTCATACTGTAAACCTAGAAGACTACTTTCTTGATGATTTTCAAGTCCCTACCAATCCATCTAATCACTTTTCTAGGACAATTCCAGACCCAATTTCTACTTATTTCAATATTTTGTTACAAAATATTTGTAACAGGCTGACTTTGGCATTTTATTGTGATTAGAATTTCAATTTTATGAAGAAGCTAGTTGTGGATTCATTCTCCTTGTATGACGGTCATTCAATGTCCTATTTTCTGGTTCTTGAAAGTTTCAATGGGTGAGTTTTTAAAGCCTATTCCGGAGGTGACTTATGTGGTTTTGATGGTGCGGACAGAATTGGTTTTCAAGTGGCCATGTTTGACCACTAATAACTTTAGGCTCAAATCTTTTTGATCATTTTCCTTTGACTGGCGTGATGTGGTGTTGGAAGTGATCATGTGTTCCGGATGAGATGTTCTTGTGAGGGCTTCTTGTCAGCTTTTGAGGCCGCTCTCGGGTGCCAGTTAATGTTATTTCACAATCTTGCAGTGATACAATGAATGAATGGTTGTGATTAACTTTTTGACACATCATTATTTCAGTCCATCAAGTGATTGTCATTTTGAGGGTACGATGAGAAATAAATATTGATGATTATATTCAAAGTGAGTAAATAATGAGAGACATGGCACTGAATAGAACTCGCATGCCATATGACCTACTTTCAAAATCGATAAAAAATGGAATTTTATTGCATGGTTTCAACACAGGCTATAGTTTTATTGAACCATAGTGTGACATTGATCCATTATTACTATTCACAATTGCCTGGAGATAGAAATTACACACTTCGACATGTTTTTAATATCAACAAGGAAATTGGCGAGTGTATAATGGAAATACCTATGAATTGTCTCGTTTTGACTATTAAGGTTCAAAGAAGACATAATATGTTGAAGCAACTATCTTGAGACATGCAAGTCATTGCATGAAAAGAGAGCATTGATATATAAAATCTTGCCGGTAAAAGAGATTGCCATTATATTCTTTACATGAAATCGGGTATGGTCAAGAAAATATAAATTTGAGGAGGATGTGTTGCCAAAGGTTTTTTCTTTGCAGCACATTTTTCTCCCATTAAGTGCTAGCATACTAGTGGGTTGTGTGAGAAAAATAGAGCAAGCATATTATATAAAGTGGTGGTCATTTTTGCATGCCATAATACCAAGTCAAAATGCCAAAGGGGACGTGTGAGGATTCAAAGAAGGAGAAAGTTTGGGGGTTGCCTGCGAGATAGATGGAGCGGCTGCTAGTTGATGACAGGATTCATAGAGAATTAAACAAGAGGGAGACCTACGTAGGAGGCCAGCCAAGGGGCCTATGCATTTGTATTGCAAGTGGATGCTCATGTGGAGGAATGTGTAGGTAGCTGGAGGGTTTTTTCATGTTTTTTGTTTTATTCAAATGCAAATCAAAATAGAAGCTAAGGAAGCATGCACCAAGCTAGAGAGGAGAGGATTTTTTTAGAGTTTTTAAGTTAAAATTGCAAAGTGAATCCATAGTGTAAAGATCCCAATTGGCTCTTCCTGGATATGTTTTAATAATCGAATACAACTGCAACTATTTTTCAAAAATATCTAAACCAAGCAATTTCTGATAATATTTCCACCATTTTAATTATTTGATTCAAACAAATAATATTCGGAATAATAACAATAACTATTTTGCAATTACTTCTCAAACAATTCATTCAAAATAACACATTACAAAAATTACGGGCACCTGTACTTCTGTAGATTTCCAGTATGCTGCATAAATGAGCCGCCAACTTTGCTTACAGCAATCTCCTTTGCTATCATGTCATATATTAAAACTTCCACCCTTGTGTAATGAATCACATCACAGCAGATAGTTGACATTAGAGGGTGGACAATGAATTTTTCACCCTAGGAATAACACATGACCCTGCTCTATGGTTGAGGCGTAATTCTGGACTGCACACATGATTAATTCCAAAACTCACATGTCGTGAATGCTATGTATTCCTCTTGCAATCTGCAATGAATATATGTCATCCAAAAATGATGTTTCACTATAGTTCTAAATCATAGCTTATTACACCTCCAGATGTGCACAAAATCGATAGGCTCTTTCACACACCAACCTTTGATATTCAGATTTATGCTTTGCAGTTCCTAGAATAATTTCAGAATTTAATTTTTTGAATTCACTGTCACAATTCAATAGAAAACTCAAACCCCAAATTCAAAAATTCTCACACAATCGATATACAACAACATCGAATTGTGATCTCAGAAATATTCAGCTGTGAAATTCACCATTAACAGATAATGGCTCAAATCACGAGAGAGGAATTAGTCCTCAAAACCCTAGCCAGGGTTGTATTCTTCATGAACTTCAATAAAATAATGATTGCATAAAAGATAATGAAAAGTGCTTTTTCGAGTTGGTTATATAGCTTTTTCGAAAAAAGCACTTTTTAATATTTTCACTTAATTGGCTTTTAAAAATAATCTCACTTTATAACATTAAGTTATAAAGTCATAAGTTATTAAATTAAATCAAAATAATTTAATTTAATAACACATTAAAATATAAGCCACTGAACTGTCTAACTACAATCAACAAACTTCTGACAAAGCACCAAGTCCAATTGCCCAGCTAGGAATAGGCATTGCCCTGCCAGAAATAGCCACTGCTAAAAATAGACTTACTATAACTAGTAAGTCTCTCAAACTGGAGATTTTTGAAACTTGATCCTGAGATATCTAACACTCCATGCAAACACCTTGCTAATCCTAGCCATACCCAAAATACCACTTAATAAAAATAGTAAGTTGACCAAAATGATCCGAACGAAGAGTAGACCTGATAATCTAAACCTCTAGAATGGAATCCCAATGCTGGCTCCACCATCTGACCCCCTATGATCACATGATTAGCTTGTGAGGGTTGCCAAACCAAGCTAATCCCATAAGTCTAAAAATGGGGACATTAAAGTCCTCCCTTCCCAAGATTGCTTATCCTCAAGTAATCAGGAAAAACAAGTAGCATCATAAACCACCCAGATCCCAAGGATGGTCACAAGTAATGTCTCGATCCCCACTAAATTATTGTGAAGAAAGAACCAACATCAACAGAACATACACCACTGAAAACCACATTTGTAAACCAACTATAGATTTTGATGTTGAAAACAACCCAACGGAACTCAACCCTTCTGAAATAACAACTTTGTCAAAACCTGAGTCCCTGTCTATCCAGTACTCACACCCAACTGCACTAGGAAAACCACTATGACTAAATGTGCTTGAATCACTATTATCAATTTTTCCCTCTGATAAACATTCCTGAGTGTGTTGATACTGCAAGTAATAGAACTTGCAACTGCCAAATCCATCTACAAATGATGGTGTTAATCCATCCCATAATGAATGGTAAGATAATGGAGCCAGTTTACCCCTGTGTGAGATCAAATCATCCACCTGTGGGTCAAAAGAAAAATGATGAGCATACCCCACCATTTAATGCTGGTAGGAATCCCCAATCTTTGTCAATGGCTCATCATTACCAAACCAGGAATCAAAAGATGGCTCCAATCTTTGACTCCACATCAATGTAGGCTGGGTAGGAACCTAAGAAACCCTCTCAACAAACCCAACCTCAAAATCCTTGTGGGGAAGCATAGTAGAAAGAGTCTCCACAATCTTCCTAACCAACCTCCGAATAGCACAAGAGCCTCGGATGAGAGTACCCTCAGACACTCTATAAGAATCCTGATGCACGTCTGCACTCTCAAGTAGATACTCCATAAATGACTCGATGCAATAGTAGTTATACATGGAAGCATCAACTAGCTCCCCTGCAATCCACAGCTGATCCCCCCACAAATGTGGCACAACCAACTGTCTTGTGCTATCAGCTAAGTGAGATGATGAAGTAGATTCACTCCCAGCTAAAGGAACCAAATCAACTTGAGAGCCTATCTCCTCTGGTACTCCTACCTCATCCATACCAAGTGCTCCCATATTTGGAATAGATGTGTTTGCCACAACATCATGTTCCTCAACACCAACTGTAGGAGAAAACTCACCACCAACCACCTCAATGTGAAATCAAACTAGGTATGGGCTGGTGTAGACCGTAAATGCTCCAACTCCACGGTCACCTCCTCTGATTGGATCTGCAACTCCTATAGAGCCCACTAAGTATCCTCTAAAATCTTAGTAGTCACTATGATCTCCTAGGTAAGCTCACTCACCTCCTCCTCTTTTTCCATTAGTGCCTCATAAGCTGTACTCCCCCACTCCACTAGGTGATCTCAGTCAACTACCATCTATAAGTAGTTCTATCTCAAAATCTTGACAGGTTCACGCAAAGAATGAATCTATGTCAATGAAAGGTAACCACCACTGGGCTCATCTATCATAGGAGCACCCCAACCATAAATAGCCAACAATTGATGAGCAGCATCAAAATGCTTGAGAGTAGAAGAAATATCCCTCTCATCAACTCGTAATTGGCTAGTCACATGACTCTGCACAACAAGCCTCCTATGAACAACCTCAAATGCATTGTCTACACTATGAGAGGAATTTGTAACCAAAAAACTCCCCTCAAGATCACCCTCTCCCTGTGTACTTACATTTGAGTACACCTCTATAAACTAAGTATAGACATCAGACACATCCTCATCTGAATCTAGGGAAGCTGCTGCTAAAACTAACTCAAAGCAATCTCCAGCTCCCTCATCCTCTGCAACTATCTGATAATCCAGACCCTGAGATACATCCACATGAGTCACTGACATAGTAACCCTCTCTCCAAAAATGGAAGCCCTGGCTGAAACAAACTCCTGCCACTCATAAGCTTCCATGTCCTCATATGTGGGTCCCTATAACATAAAGTCCTAGAACTCACCATCACCAAATGACAACGTTGAATCAACACCCAAAGTCAGATACAAAAAGCCCAAAACACTACAACACTCATTGTCCTCACTCTTAGCATCGGAGATATCTACAATGCTAGTGTACACATCATCAATCGACATCTCCTCAACTAACTCTGGCTGCATACATGACTCAATGTCATCATGTGAATCAACTAAATGGTGGCATGAAACTATGTCGCCCAAATTAGTTGCAACACTCTTATCCTAAGTGTCATCACCAGAAAGCTCCATGCTCACTCCTCAACATAGGAATAAACCATTGTCTCCTGTACTGATCCCACTTTGCGACTGCTATCATAAATCTCTGAGCTATCAGAGCTATCAGAGCTCATACGCTCCTCGCAGTAATCACCCAACATCTTACAGGGGGTCATCTCTAATGCAACTCACAGCATCCTCAAAAGTGTCATCAAATGTGTCTATACTATCAGCTCCCACATCTCCTCCTGAAATCTCATTTGTGGACACATGTCTCTACACACATGACTCAACATCAAGTTGTGCACCAATAATGTTGGAGCATGAACTGTCATCATCTGACCCCGCTGTAAGGCCCAAATCTCCAACCTCACCACTGGGAGACTCCGTACATGACTCAGTCCCATTTGAGGAAGTAACTGCCTCCTAAACTGGAGCAACACTACTATAGCTGACATAAACATCTCCAATAATAACTCCCTCCATGAAAGAGTCTGAACACTCAGTGATAACTGCAACATCAACTACCACCGTACAATCTGTAGTGACTACTCTGGGAGCCTCAACCTGGTGATGCTCAATACTGTTGTCAACCAATGGCACTAAAACATCCACTGGTTCTGGTGCAATAAATCCATCATCAGCACTATGAATGGAAATAGCAGGTGTTGAACTAGATGTAGGGACATTAGCATCATGAACTACTGTCAAAGAAAACACTAGTCTTCTCCCCTACAAACTTGATGTCAGCCTTCTAAAGGTAGAGGCCATATATCTTGCTGCCCTGTCTACCGTAACTAGGTCCTACAAACTCTCTGCCAATCTCTGTTGATGTAGTCTAAGTCTCTCCATGCTTTCTACTAGAGCATTTAATTCCTCTTTATTTCCCTTACTTCTATGACGACTTCTGGAACTGGGCCTCCTGTATTTATCCATAATTAAAGAAAATAGAAGTGTTGATCACTTATAAAAACTTTAGAATAAAAAATGAATCCAGACCCCATAGGATGGCAAGAAAAAGGCTCTGATACCACTGTAAAGATCCCAAATTGGCTCTTCCTAGATATGTTTTAATAATCAAATACAACTGCAACTATTTTTCAAAAATATCTAAACCAAGCAATTTTTGATAATATTTCCACCATTTTAATTATTTGATTCAAACAAATAATATCTGGAATAATAACAATAACTATTTTGCAATTACTTCTCAAACAGTTCATTCAAAATAACACATTACAAAAATTACGGGCACCTGTACTTCTACAGATTTCCAATATGCTACATAAATGAGCCACCAACTTTGCTTACAACAATCTCCTTTGCTATCACGTCATATATTAAAATTGCCACCCTTGTGCAATGAATCACGTCATAGCAGATAGTTGACGTTGAGAGGGTGGACAATGAATTTACTGCCCCAGGAATAACACACGACCCTGCTCTATGGTTGAGGTGTAATTTTGGACTACACACATGATTAATTCCAAAACTCACATGCCATGAATGCTATGTATTCCGCTTGCAATCTACAATGAATGTATGACATCCAACAATGATGTTTCACTATAGTTCTAAATCTTAGCTTATTACACCTCCAGATGTGCACAAAATCGATAGGCTCTTTCACACACCAACCTTTGATATTTAGATTTATGATTTGCAGTTCCCAGAATAATTTCATAATTCAATTTATTGAATTCACAGTCACAATTCAACAGCAAACTCAAACCCCAAATTCAAAAATTCACACACAATCAATATACAACAACATCGAATTGTGATCTCAAAAATATTCATCTGTGAAATTCACCATTAACAGCCAATGGCTCAAATCACAAGAGAGGAATTAGTCCTTGAAACCCTAGCTAGGGCTATATTCTTCATGAACTTCAATAAAATAATGATTGCATAAAAGATAATGAAAAGTGCTTTTTTGAGTTGGTTATATAACTTTTTCAGAAAAAGCACTTTTTAATATTTTCACTTAATTGGCTTTTAAAAATAATCTCACTTTATAACATTAAGTTATAAAGTCATAAGTTAATAAATTAAATCAAAATAATTTAATTTAATAACACATTAAAATATAAGCCACTGAATTGTCTGACTGCAATCAACAAACTTCTAACAAAGCACCAAGTCCAACTGTCCAGCTAGGAATAGGCACTGCCCTACCAGAAATAGCCACTGCTAAAAAGAGACTTACTATAAATAGTAAGTCTCTCAAACTGGAGATTCTCTGAAACTCGATCCTGAGATATCTGACGCTCCGTGCAGACACCCTGCCAATCCTAGCCATACCTAAAATACCACTTACTAAAAATAGTAAGTTGACCAAAATGGTCTAAACGAAGAGTAGACCTGATAATCTGAACCTCCAGAATGGAATCCCAACGCTGGCTCCACCATCTAACCCCCTCTTATCGCCTGATTAGCCTGTGAGGGTCGCCAAACCAAGCTAATCCCATAAGTCTAAAAATAGGGACATTACACATAGGAAGGGGCACCTAGCACTATGGAAGAGATTGGAGGTCTTAACCAGCAAGAAGATATGGCCATTGGTGAGCAGCACTTGGAGGAAACCTTCCAAAAACTTGAAAATGCAAGAGCACAACCAGTCACATTTTTGGTCATATCTCACAAACTATGAACTGGGTCGGGCTAAATTTTTAATATGTTTGAGTTGACTATTATTTAAATCTACAATAAAAAATTTAGATCAATAAAAGTTGAAACACAAAAGTTATGGGCCTCTGAATCTTGGCAAAAATGAACAAGGCTTGAAAATTTTTGAAAATGCAAGAGCACAATCAATCACGTTTTTGGTCATATCTCACAAACTATGAACTAGGTCAAGCTAAATTTTTAATATGTTTGAGGTGATTATGATTTTAATCTATAGTAAAAATTTTAGATCAATCGAATTTGAAACGTGAAAGTTATGGGCCTCTGAATCTTGGCAAAAATGAACAAGGTTTGAAAATTTTGAAAATGCAAGACATTTATCCCACATTGACTGTGCGGTTGCGTCTTTTTGTGTTTAAATACTCCAATGCTTGCATCATAATGGGAATAAGGAAACAAGAATTATGTTGGCAGCCCCTTGGTAGAGGACTCAATGTGGCTGTGGGCCCCATTATTTTGAGTTAAAATACTAAATGAGCTTTAAACACTACAAAACCATTATCGCACATTCATCTCGTAAGTGCAGTTTGAGATGTTTATAAGCAATGAGGCAAACATATGAAATATGAAGAAGAGCTAGAGGTCATTATGTGTGCACATTGTTTGAGGTAATGATTTGGTGACAAGTTGGTGGTGATTTGGCAGGCGGGCCTCATACGCAGGTAAGAAAATTTTGACAAAGCTTGTAAGAAAATCAGCCCTTGTGATCATGTGACAAGCTGACATGTGGCAGTCTGATGAGGTGCCAGAGCAAAGCGACAAGCCAATCAGAGTGCACTAAGTGGCATAAGTGAAATGCAGAGGTCCAGTTGGTGATGAGGTGGTAGGTTGACCTAATCCGATGGTGCCATGTGGCACATGTGGGACCTGCTAGTTTTAAATCTATGTGCAGAATTTTAAAACAAATATAAAAGTTCAAACTATATGTAAATTCAAAATTTTAAATCCTTAAGTTGCTAATGGAGCTGAAATTTGAAAATGCTCCTGGAGGTTCATTTTTTGCCCAAATATGTAAGTGTAATATACCATTGGAAATGGCGGGAAATGACGGTTTCATTGGTGGCATCAGGAATCAATTTTGAGCAAGCAAGAAAGAGCAGTAAGAGCTTTTGTCTCTGGGGTCAAATTTTGGTGGGAAAAGAAGTTGTTTGCAAAATTGTCTTTCTGGAAGTAATAGTGTCATAGTTGAAATATCTTTTAGGTCTCTTCCTGAGGGATATATGTGAAATCTTCTCATTCCTGTAGGGGTTTCAAATTCTCTATGAATTCTCTCAAAATTGGTCCCAAGTGCTCTGTGGGCTAGGTAGGAGATGTAGTTTTAGTCTTCTATTTAGTTTCAGAACACCGACTGATGACTTTTCTCTCAGTCTAGGATACAGTAAACTGTATTAGGCTAAGTTTTCATAATAGCAAGTGTTGTTGGTTCAATTAATCATCCAGATAGTTTGCATTTTAAAGCACTTTGTGTATACATGATGATATAGCATTTTGAATAAAATCTAGGGTTTACATCTCTCCTATGTATGTTCTTTGCTTGAATTATGTGTTGATATTCTTCAGGTTTGATCTAGGATCAAATTAAATAAGCTTTAGATATAACACTGATTCTCTGAGGTTTGCACAAGGATACCAGTAAGTAGTGTGAATTCAGGAGTCCTTTGATAAAATCCACCACAGGGTGATTAGTATTCTCAAAGGATAAAGATCATCAAAGTTTAGTATATTTGTTTATGTATCACAATTTTGCAGTGAGGGTGTGATCCAATGGATAAGGCACTGGCTAGCAGTAAAGCTAGTTTATAGAAATCAGTGCTTGATAAGGTTCTAATGTACTCCCCAACTTGATATAAATATGTCAAAATCTTTGAAGTTTTTATGACCTACCTGTTCTACCTCATCTTATGGTAATGGAGAATCAATGAATGAGTGGTTCTCATTTAGTATTTTCTTACCATCTATCTGTTATATTTAAATCTAGTCAGTGATTAGTGGAATAAGTTTTGCTTTACTAGATTAGGAGCACCCTTGGTTTTGCAGAGCCAAAAGCACAGAGGGTAGTCTTGTCCCTATAGTAGTCGTCTTAGAACTCAATATTTGGATCTAACCCATCCTAAAACCTTATAGATGTATTGGTTGCTTATGAAAGCATAAAGTTTGGTTTGAGGAACCAACAAGCCTTATGAGTTATTTGGCGTCTCTAGGGTTCTTCACCAAGAGGATTATATTTATCCCTCTTTTTTTATTATTATGGTTAAAAGCCTTGGAATATTTATTAAGTCTTGGGTTTCTAAGGATATAATTCATGACTAGAGCTAGGGTAATGTGTTGCATAAGGTTTCCCATCTTTAGTTTTTGTATGATACTGCTCTTATGGGGATGGCTTGTCTTCAAGTGTTGGATATTTAGTTAGTGTCTTTAGGTGAAAATTTTAATGAGCATAAGTCCTCAATTTATTTTTTCAATACTCTAGAATCTATCGAGAGAAGTATTGCTAACATCTTGAGGTTTGAAGTTGGGTCACTTCCCCCACTTTAACTAGGTAGGACTTGCTTGATACGTTGTGTCAGAAGGTAAAAAATATAGGTATATAGTGTCCCATATTTGAAAAATGTATTTCCCCCCTTTTTGTGAATTTTAAACCCCCCACTATGAATACTTGTAGTATTGTAATTCCCCTTTTGTTATACCCTTCATACCCATCCTTGTATTTTACGCTGCAAAATTTTGGGTCGCTTTATTTTTTCCTTTTGTTTCTTTATTTTTCTTTCTCCTTGGTTATCATGTCTTTTTTTTCTCCAAGATCTCATGTCCCAAAGTGTCTCCTTGTCTATTTCCAAGAGTGTTGGACTTCAGGGTTCTGGCATTGTCACTTCTATTTTTGTTTGAAGAAGTGAGCACTGAGATTCTCTAGGTCTAGGATTTTGGACTTACCTTCCTTGAGATTCCAATTAGTTAATGTGCTCACTAAGGCATTATAAAAGGCCTTTTACCCCTCATTTTTACAATTACCAAAAGCATAATTACCTTCTGAGTGGTAAAGTTACGAAGCGTGAAATACTTCCATGAGCCCAAGTCTTCTAAGACAGTGTGTGAAAATACTAGAGTTCATGCTTTTATGTTTGGATAGAGTAATTTGAGCTTCTTAGTTGGTAATGGGTGAACATGCTTTCCATCTTAGGTGTTCTCTTATTTTAGGTAGGCCCTTCTTGACTTCTATTTTATTTTCCTTTATGTTCTTTTTTTCTTGGTTTTGTGTTGTTTTTCTTTTCTCCCTTTTTTCCATTTGTGTTGCCCCAATACTTCACCCTATAAATAGGGTTGGTGTGGAGTTCTTATGGGTTATTCATCATTTTTTTATTCTGCTCATCTTTCGTGGCATGTTCAGGCCTTGTAAACTAGTGTAAATTAGTGTAGACCGGTGTAGGATACTGTAAATATGTAAGTATATAAGTGTAAGTTGTCATTTCTTTTGTAAATGCATGTCAATTTCTCATTGTAAATGTTTGTATTTAGCAGTGTCCTTTCCGTGCTTTTTTTTTTATATAGCCTTGTAAATAAGTCTTAGTCCTGGTGGGATCAAGTTGATGTATAGGGTGTTTGGTGTAAAGTTTGGTCGCATATGTGGGTGTGAGATAATGCAGGCCATTATAAAATCATGTATAGGCTCCTCTGTAGTGGGATAGTGTATATCTTTTTGTACCTTCCATGTGTGGTTGTGTATATAAGTTCTATATTTTTGGGTCATGCTTTGTGTAGGTTGCAAATATCAAGTATCATTAGTTGTGTGTTCAATTTTTTTATGAGGTCTGTCAGACCACATCCAAACAATAACTAGTCTCTAGATTCTAGGCCCAGACACTCTAGATAGTGTATTGTTGTTGAAAGGTGAGTCATGTCGAGTAGTATATCTCACCATGGTCACCACTTTGAGTCCATAGGATAGGGTGGCCAGTTCTCAAATTTACATTTTATCTTGCATCAAGTCTTCCTTAATGGTGGTGCTGGTCTCCACAAATTAACATTTAAATTTGTCCTATATAGCTTTAAATTTTTCCCAACTGGCTATTAATGCCACTTTTTCTATGCCAGCTATTAGTTAAATGTTATAACTTCATGTGCCTCAGTGTACATATATCCAACTTGGAAATGACATTTCATTGAAGTAAGTGTCACATCAACTAGCTATTTTACTTTTCATCATTCAAGATTAGAGTCTCTGGATGTTCAAGTAGTTCCTGGCACACATGCCCTTTTCAATAGATGGTCTCAGGCCTACAATGTCTGATTTTGCATTAAGCTCTTGTATCATTTACATTATTTTTATGGTCATCCGGTCTTGCACATGATAAGGTGAAAAAATGGCATCAACTAGATCCCCTCCTGGAAGTCTTGAGCTCTCGAGCTCTTCTGTAGGTCTGGCCAAGAAATCAAAGGTAGAAAAGGCCTTGGAGAAACTCCCAATAGTGATGAAGTATAAGAAATATAGGGAAATCCACATATCCTAGATTGAAACCACGCTTTGAGAAATCTCAACATATTTTGACACTTGGACTGAATTGAAAGATTTAAAATAGATGATACACAAGTTGAGATAGGCCAATGATCCATTTCCAGTCAATCTAGTGGCTTTTGGGATCATCTAAGTTGCATTCTTCCCACAATCTATGTAGGCTCTAAAATTAATATTGCTCTTGGCCAAGAACTACAATATGGCCATTTGAGCTTCCATGCTATCCTCTAGGGTGCCCATTTCCTCCTTGGATTAGGATACTGTTGTCACAGCCCAGAGGATATCATTCTTCAAGAATATAGTCATTATGACTAGGGCTTCTTCTCTGGCACAATTCACTATGGCACAGGACATGACCTAACATCACCTAAATGTAGAATGGTTACAAATCCCAATTGATATCACAAGAACATGAGGATGGATATGCCCTACATCAATTTCAAGGAATCAAATCAGGCAGGAATCATATTCTTGTGCACAATTTTTGGTGAATCTCACACATGGGAGTTCTCTATGTGGATGTACTATTTCTTATACTGTGTGACCACCAAGAAGCATCATTTTGATTAGGCAAATATTATCTCCAACAACTTAGATGCCCAAATGAGGAGGGTAGAGGGAGATAATAAATTTTACATTACTTCTTTAATGTTGTGGTCACTATCCCAACAGTATGGAGTATTTGGGGACAAGACACATTTGGTGTCCTTGGAACAAAAATGAGACAGTCTACCCCATGGGATCATTTTTCCTAGATCCAATGGGAAAATTTGTGTAGGGTCTACAACGCCTTTGTATATCATGGAGCTAAGACATTGATCAGGGATGTAGGTTTCAGGATGTCTTTGGAGGCAATAGCCATCATCAGCCTATGGGGATGTTATTTCATCTAATTTTCATAGTTCACCTACATCCAAGTCATCAGATTCATAGGGAACCCATTTTTGTTGTTGAAGCACTGCGGAAGTAAAATTATTTTATTGTATTTTTTCCAAAAAATTATTAAGGTGCACACCATATTGGCAACAAAGAAGATTGTCTCAATTTATTTCCCCGTCACATGCGAGAAGTATACTTTCTCCCTTGTCACTGCCTAGGAAGTAGAAAATGAGTTGAACAATTTTGACTTGGCCAAATTTTCAATCAAGTGCCACAATTTTTGGAGCACACTACTCAAGACACCTAGACTAAACAAGTTACGTTCATACATTTTGTGGTGCCTCCTGATGATTATTTTCCCAATTTTCTCATTCTTCCTTCCTCCCCTCTCTTATTCTTTTGTTTTTAGTTATTGTACCATGATTGGATATTTTTGACAGCGTGGGTAGTACCAGTTGTAAATATTATATTTAATGGAAATAAGTGGGTTGTAGATCCTAATGTAGATTTAAATTTGTCTATAAATAAGAAGTATAATGCCTAACCAAGGGTCAGAAAAGTTGATTCTTTTGTCCATACTATAGTTGTATTTCTATCTTTCAATTTAGTTATTAGTGTTCTCAATAGATTAATGCTCCTAGGAGCCATGATTGTGTCATCCAATTATGTTGGCCCTTTTAAGTTGATGAAGAAATAAAGACTTCTCTTGGTGCTATACTTTGTGTTGTTCTTTGTTCTGGACTTAGAGAATCTCTTTCATGTTGTATGCTTCTTGATGTCCTTTACTCAAATTTATTTGGTAGATAATTGAAATGCTTTTTATTTCATTGCTAATGTATGTTTTGGGTGATGATCATGTGTATGTTTAGTTTAGTTATTGGTTCTTTGTTTGAGCATTATTGATGTTTGGCAATTTACAATACGACTATAGTTAAATTTTTTTACTAACTCTGGCCTAGATTTTATACTTTATTTGATCAAGCTAATGGCTACTTATAGAAAGCCCCACCCGTTTGAATCTCTAAAATCCAATAATCATAAAACCAGTCGGCACATCAACATAAAAATAGTCATTTGTTCAACTGAACCTTTCTTGCACTATCATGACCTGACTACAAGGTTCTTGGAGGCTAGAAGAGTTCACTCTCTAATAAACCTCTATAGGAAAATTTTGATGGTACCCTGGTATCTCGTGATAACTCTCTCCTTATTGGAAAAGCCATGACAAAGTCACGTCAATAAAAACTAGCGCTAGAAGGAGGGCATCAGCTCATCCTTTTTAGAATATTTTGAGACCATAGTTCAAGAGGATTTCCCAAGTAGTAGTAGTTTTAGGAACCAATCTTTCCATCGTTTAGGGTCATTCTCACCTTTCAAATTCAATAGAATTCTTCGATTAACCCCAAACCCTAGAGAATTTTTTTAACTTCAACCTCCTATCTGAGGAAATGGGACTCATCAAAAACAACAAATATCAACCCTTGGGCCTAGATTTATAACTTCTTAGAGTATCCCAGTTTCTCATCCAAGTACAGGGGAAAACATCATCCTCCCCAATCCAATGGTCTTGATGGTTGTGTATTTCAACAACACTAGCTCCCCTATGGGAAAATTCCCCAAGGTGGTGAATGATCTCCCTCTACATTTAGAGAAAATATGCTCAAAATATGAACACTTAGGTCCCCAGACTGTGAAAGAACATTTGAATGCTTACAAAGATTCCATGAATAGGCATCGGATCCAACATGAAGATATAGTTTTTAGGATGTTCATGTTGTCCCTTGGGGAAAATGAACTAAACGAGTATTTGAGCCTCCTTGACAATTCCATCAATGGTTAGTAGGACATGGAGGATGCATTTTTTGTTTCATTCTGGATTCATGTGGACCCATCTTGGTCCCACACCTACTTTATCTCCATAAAGAAGGAATTTAACAAGTCATTGGCTACCTTCAACCACTAGTTCTAAAGGACACTAAAATGATGCACTGGTCTTTTCATCCCCTCCACGGAGATGGTGATTCAGACTTACCTTAACACCCTGGATCCATTTTTCATGACCCCTCTATGGAGAACCATCACTGCAAATGAAAGGGAAACTTTATCCAAATTCTATGGCCTCACACTTGAATTGTCCAAGAAACTTAACCAGGATTATGATGGAATTGAAAAGGTATTCCCTATAACACACAGTCTGGGGGACATTCCTACATTGGTAGATACAATCCTAACATGGCAGTGAGTGCCCCAACAATGAGCCAATCCACAAAAACCAACATCTCAAGCACCCAGGGCTCCCTTCTTTCAAATGGATTCTACAGCCAGACCATCACATGGAGTATTAGGAATAATAGTCCACAATACAACTAAGAGGGGGGGTGAATCAATTGTATGATAGATTATTAAACTTTGAGTAGCAGCAATATTATATCCAATGAACACAATGAATGCCCACACAATAAAACAATATTTTGGTCTCAGGGAAACCCTATTAAAGGTAAAACCCTAGTGGGAATTAGTACCCAAAAATGATGTACTAAGAGTATTGTATCCTTGTTAGAATATTTAGCCCTGTTAGGAGCTTATTAAACCATTACAGTACATAGTCCCTGTTAGGAGTCAAGAAAAGAAGGGTGGGCTCACTGCCCAGACTCACTGCCCAAAGAAGGTTAAATCCCCTTTAGAACTCATTGTTCGTAACAAGTGTATATGAAGACATACATAATATTTTGAATTGTCTAACAGAAACTATCTTTCCTTGATCAGTTCCAATGAAGTTCACCAGTAAATCTCTGCTCTACATTCAGCAGACAAAAGCTCATAGCTTCTTTCAATCTTCTTTATATCACATTCATCCTCACCATATATTTTCCAAAGAAAAGATCTTACATATATACCCTATTACATTCTACATCATATATACCCTATTACACTCTACATCATCAGGCCGGCCAATTAGGCTTTCCTATTTACATAAACTCTTACTAAGATACACACAGTACCTAAAACAATATACAATGATTCTATTACAACAATTGAGGACTGACATCCTAAATTTACATTTGCCAAACAAAATGCATGCTACACTTCTAAAGTTGGCTCCCAAATAAGTCTTCTCTAGATCACATGCCACAGATGATGTCATCCAATGTTCCATACTTTGTGCTAACCAATGAAAATCCTTCAGTGCCTTGTCTTTCATCTCTCAATCTTGCATGTACTAAATCCATATCTTCTATAAGATATACCAAAAATACAGAGACTCACTCTATCATCTTCCACTATTCCTGTCTAGTACCCAGTCTTCACCAAAACATGTGTAACTCTCTCAATATGGAACATTACATGATGTGATCTTGGATATAATATCACAACATCTTCTTGTACTCTCATCTATCTTTGCACATTCTGTAACATCTATACAGTTTATGTACACTATCATAATCTGCTTGTACTCTTCATAGAGACATATGTTGACATCAATGACAAACCACAAATGACAACAGTATGAATTCCCATTCACTAGCATAGGAATTAAACATATTAAATGTATCAATCACCACCTCATGCATTATAAATATCCAACATGGAGGGACCCCTTTCTTCTAGATGGTTTCACCCAATGAATATTCTATTGCAACTCTAGTTGCCTCAACAAATCTACCACCCCATTCATCATATTGTGATCCAACCACCCAATTGTCTGTCAAGGTTGAATCCCTTTTCTGACTCATGTCCTCACTCATAAATGACATGGGACAACTAAAGATGGGATCCTGGACATCCCAAAATCTTAGCTCCTCCTAGTAGTGAAATATCTTCTTATGACAACAAAGCTCCAATAACTATGGGTCTCAAAACTACCACAATAACAATAGTAGAAACAACAATTTTTGGCCCAACAATCGACAATGGAATAACATACCTAACAATGGAGGTGTATCCCCAAGCCAATCTAGTAATCAAGTGAGTGTGGGTCCTAGTCATACTTCACACCTCATTTAATTTCACCCCTTGACCAATTGGTGCAGGATGCATGACACTAGCTCACATTATGAGGTGAATTGTACCATTCTAGAAAAAATCATCTAAATCTCCCAATCGAATAGTCAACCGCATACTAAGCTGACTTCTCCAAAGCCTTTGATGGAACCTCATAAATCTTCCTTTATTTTTAAAATTTTCTTTTTCATGGGAGAGGAATAATATGAGGAAGGGCATGATCTATAGGGGTTCTTTGATGATTCCATCTTAGCCTTTGAGGATAATGCCTTCACTAGTTCATAGGCTCCCTACAACACAAGGATCCAATCTAACAAAGTCCCCTTTACAACATTGCTTCCCCCAAAAAATACCAATGCTCCCCCATATCTCCATGCAAATGTCAACCCACCCCCTCTAAAAGGACCCATCTTCATTGCTACTCACGATTTCGTAAGAGGAAATCTAGAGATTTCGAAGGGATGATTTGACATCACTAAGGTGATGGAGAACACTACTGCCACTATGACCCTAATGGAGGTGGTGCTTAGTTGTCCAAAGAAGAAGAACGCTCTCTTGTAACATTTGGAAAGCTTAGATCCATGACATAACCCACCAAAGACCATCACCTTTGACAATTCTAACACAGTTGTGTTCTAGGGAAATACAGAGGACCCTCCCTTCTTGCTTAACCTTAAGATTTATGGTAAAAATGTGCACAATTGTCTGGTGTATTCTGGAGCTTTGGGTAATATCATGCCCTTATATATCTATAGCAAGCTCAGGTTGGTCCCCATGCCATCCAAAGGTACACTAGTCCATCTTGACAAAACTATCATCAAGATGGTGGGTGAGCTAAAAAAATTCCAAATTCATCTTATCCAAGAACCCCAAGTGTCCAATGTTATTGACATCCAAGTGGTCAACATCCCTAAAACCTATGGGATTCTCCTAATTTGTAATTGTTCCAAATCCCTCATCAAATATATCCCAACTAATTTATCCCACTTGTGGCTTCCTTGGAGAGGGGAGGCCAATAAAATCAAGTTTGACAATAACCATAGATAAAACAAGCTCTCATTGACTATGGTTAGGTGAGAGAGGTAGTGTACGCTCAACTAGAGCCTAACCTATATCAGGATAAAGAAATATTAACCTTGAATTTTATTCCAGGAGGAACACTTCTCGATGAAGACCTTGTCATCACTTAGAGAGTCCATGATCTCATTGTAAGGCTCAAGCATGACATCATCCTTCAAGGAAATGAAGCCTCTTTGTCCACTCTCCTATGTGATACATGGTGTCAGGTACACTATCAAGAGAATTCCAAGTTGGAGTGTAAACCATATGTAGATCTTTCCACAATCAAACTCTCAAACCTCCCAGAAAGATAGAAAAATGGAGAGCTCCCCACATAATGTAGTCTTTCAATGAACGTAACTGAAGGACTTCTTATCGGAATCCATCAGTCATATCTCCCCTGAAGGACTTTCTATCCCCCACATCTGTTATCTCTAGATACATATTGAACCCCCTCTTGTTCCCAAACTAGTACCATAAGATACCTAGCTTCCCAAACCATGGCATAATGATAACAACTTATGGATCCTAAAGTTTTATGAATCCCAATCCAAATTGGGTGTAGAGATGGGGTAGAATTGATTAACCCTCGTGTAAAGTATTTCCATGCATATTACTAACTACAATTTGACTATACCAATAATGTCACTAAATATGAGGCTCTATTCTTGGGCCTCCTACTTGTGCTGAGAAATGGATTCACCCGTCTTTGGAAAATGGGTGATTCAAAACTGATAGTCAAATAGGTTTAGAGTCAGTATACATCAGCAAAAACTTTAGTGGTGATTATTCATCATTTGGCGAATGTCGCATGTCAGCACCCCAGGATTTGGCCAATATATTACACATATTGGATTGACCCTATCATCCAGAATCTATTAATATTGGGTCCAATGCCTGGGCCCATCGCCCATTGGTTTATTTAATTTTCTATATTTCTTTCACATTATCACCAATGGAATATAATTTTTGGACATGTCAAATTTTAAACATTCACCTATAATTTCAAGTAGCCCCAAATGGACAGCCCATATTCGCCAATAGTTTTATACATATATATTTATAGGCGGCCCCAAATTCACCTAGCATATTATAGACATGTGTCTCAAACTGACATATTTTCTCCAACTTTATTAATCATACCAAGGTATTGAATGACCCATAATTGCCTCAAAAATAACACAAGACATGTTATAATTACATGGGCTTTACCAAATATTTGTAGAGCTAATACCTCCTACTGAATTCTCCAAAAAAGGATTAGTATAAATACATTCATAGATCAATGTTATTGTACACAATTTGATTCAGTTTAGTTTCATCGATAGTGAAGTTCAGACTATTGAGTCTTGACTGCATTGGCGAGTCGTCAATGCAATTGAATTTGAGGCAAAGGTAAGTGTTTATAATTCTATGACTATGTAATTTTGAGTTCATTCTTATTTAGTGGGGACCAAATAGTGAATAGTGGTGACCAGGGAGACCTCAAACATGATTTAAGGTTCAATGAATCATATTTATATATATTATAGTTCTATTATCACTTCTTCAACAAGTAAACATTTTTTTTTGTACTGGCAGGCTAGTAGCCTTTATTTTGTTAAAGAATCAAGATGTCAAACAAGAATAAGGGCAAGGTTCCTGCATATGGTGAAAACCAAGAGAGGCCAAAAAAATATAGAACATTATCATCATACTTTGTTCATGGTGTTGGAAATGTTTCTGGCTAAAAGCGAGAAGCTACTTCATCACAAGAAGATTTTCAAGATTCACAACCTGAACCTACACAGCTTATTAAAGAAGTCACTAAACCTGATATTTAGATCATGATGAACTTGAAGAAGATTTTCAATTAAATATCCAGAGTAGCCATAATGATATAATCGACTTAGATGAGACTGGGAATGTCAAAGAAGATGATGGTGCAGGGAAGAAGAAAAGAAAATACAATTCAAAGAAGGATAGAGAATTGAAAAAATATCGGATGTGGGATATGTCATGGAATTTTCAAGTAGAATGGGTGTCAAAGTATCCATTCATTGAACTAGTGGACAATCCAATTGAAAATGCAGATGTAAGATTTCCGCCAAGATAAATAAGAAGGAAAAGAGGTTGCAGCTAAAAATTGACACCATAGAGTAGCATATGGGTAAAGTTTATGAAAAGAAAACCATAGATGGAGTTCAAAAATCAGTGATAATATGAAAAAAAAAAGGAGGAATCTCAGCATTTTAGGAATGCTTAATTATTTTAATTTCAGCATAATATAAAGACGAAGCCTGGTGAAGTTAAAGGCTCTATTGAATCTTGTTTTGGAAAAGGATTGGAAGTAGAACTAATGGGAAAATTTGTTCAATTAAGTGTTTTCTTTAATATTTTGAGCAAAGGATGTCCTATGACACACTACCTATCATTGAGTGCTTTATTACACTTTCTAAAAGTTTGTAACTATCCTAACAGTCATTGGTCAGTAAATAGTGGATGGGAATGGGCAAGTTGTCTTGTCAAGGTTAAAAAAGAGGATCTAAAGGCAAAAATTAAAGAGTCAAATTTTATTGCATTGTCTTTAGATGAGGTTACAGTAGTAGATAATACTTCTTGGGTATGCATGTATGTTTATACTATACACAATTTTGTCTACCAACCTAATCTAATAATTATTTCTAAAATGAAGGATAATGTGACAACAGAAAATTTATTTGAACTAGTAAAGATTTCTCTAATTGAATATGGAGGTATAAATGACCGATTGCCAAAAATTTGGTGTGTGTTGGAGTGGATGGAGCTTTAGTAATGCAAGGCTATAGGGGCAGTCTTTGCACAAAGACACAATCTTCTTGTGAACCCTACGTTACTCCCATTCACTACATGGCCCACAGAATGAATCTAGCTTTTGGAGTTGTCATCAAGCATGCTCCAGTACAAAAAATTCAACTTTTAATCAAAGAGCTCTATCAATACTTTTGTCAAAGTTTGAAATGATTGAGAGAATTTCAACACTTTGTCAAGGACTAACCAACGAGAACAAGCTTCTTAAGGATAATGATACCATATGGATCTCTTTGGATGGACTAGTGCATCGAGTTTTTTTAGAATATCAATTGTTGCTTGGTTTAATTAACTCAAGTCGTGAAGAAGCAAGGATACCAAAATTTCCTGTGCTGTTGCAATGTTAATTAATGTAGAGACACTCTTAACATTAGCAGGTCTTCTCCCCATGCTTTAGGAAATGAGAAATATAATGAAAAAGGTCCAGCAAAGAGCTATGTATATTGTAGAATGTTTTTTATTGCGTAAATTGACATGCATGACACTCGATAATCTCTATTGATCATGTGATGATGTAAAATTTGTCAACTGGCTAAAAATCATAGATTTGGACAATCCTGATAATGTAATACCCCAAAAATGGGCTATAGGTTCATTAACTCCTACATCTTCAAATTGAATGAAATTGACATCAAAGTCCTAACCTAAGGCACATCTGCACATCTCTGAATCCTAATTGATTATACTAAATTTTGCATCGGGGAATATTCCTAGTAATATTCCTATTTATCCTAATTATCTTAATTTAATGATTATTTGGCAAAAAAATCCTATTTATCTAAAGTTTGATTAATTGAATATTCTGAATATTTAATTAATCAAATTTAATACTGCCACTTAATTATTTGATTAGATTTAATTATAATTATTCCTAAATTGTATTATTTAATTCTAACAATAAATCAAAAATCTTATGACTAATTGATTAAATTCCTATTTAATTAATTAAAGTCAATTGTCAATCTTTAATAATATAGTTTTGAATAAAAGTTTGATTTAATAATTGATTAACCCATAAATCAATTGTTTTAATTTCAAAAATTAGTTAAGTTGAGGATAAATCACTTTATTTATTTAATTAATTCATAATTAATTATGCACATTCAAAGAGAAGTTAAACTCAAAATCAAGAAATCAATGCAAGTTGTTAACTTTTGGAAACTCAACATTCTATTTTGAGTTCAAAGCTAATCTAAACTTCTGATTTGAGTTAAAAAGTTGTTCTTGCATGGTTTTGCATGATTTTTTGTGAGTTCATTATGTCTGATTTCCTGATAACTCAAAAATCAACCTGATTTTATCAAGAGTGATTTATGGCTTTTCTCTTGCATCCTCCAAAGCCCTGGATTTCTATAAAACCAAGGCTCAGCTCTTCATAATTATGACACTCGAATTTGCACAATTACTCTGGCGAATTGGCGATTGAAGGATTGAGCATTTGCGACAAGCGATTTGTGAGATCTTTCACAGTTGATCATTAGCTTTTACATAGTTTCATACTCATTAATAGCATTCTTAGATCAAATCTTCATTTCAATTTCATTCTAGATTAATTTCATATAGTTTTTCATCCTATTGCATCAAAAATACCAAAAATATAGCTTAATCTGCATTCATAATCTTTCATATTTTGCATTCAAATCCTTCGTTTAGGTGTTGCATTGTCATTGGTCTCAATTTGATCTAAGAGTATCATACTCGCACCTACTAGAAGGCAATAAATCACCTGGTTAGTTTAGTTTCCATTTCATTGCACAATTTTGGTTTTTGGCTAACCTCTAATGTTTTACTGAAGTGTTGTGTCTACAGCTAGGTACAAAATTCACACACACATTTTTGGCACCCACCGTGGGGCTTTGAAATGGGTTTCCATCACATTTCTATCAATTTCTATCAATTTCTTATCATTTTCTTGTTAAAACTATGATTTTTTATTTTGTCTGTACATTTTTCATACGACTTTTGTCAGAAAGTCATTTCAGGAGGTGCCCACTATCGTACAATAGGTTCAAATTTCAAGGCTCATATCAGAGAGTACACACTATCGTTTGGAAGCTTGATTTTCATATGAGAAGACACCCACAGTCATACTAGTTTCCAGACTGTCATCTAGGAGGTAACCCACTGTCGTACGAGTTTTGACTCCAAAATTCAATTGTCATTTCAGCATTTTTGGCAGTTTTTTAGATTTGATTTTTAGATTTTGACTAATAGCTAACCCTAACAATTGAAATCTTATGTTTTTGATGGATGCTTGTTGAATCTGATTGGAAAAAGTGCAACTAAAGTGCTAAAACAGGTAAAAATCTACTAAGCACATTGCGAGGAATTCAGGTATTCTTCTCAAGCTGATAACATTTTGATTTGGATTAAAATGAACTCTCACGTGTCAGGCTTGTGTGATTTTCTTGCTTTCATATCACAAACTTCATTTTGGGCTATAAAATGAATATAGATTTTCTTTCTGCATATCTGTTACACATAGTAAATAGGCCCTATGAACACTATTTGTGGATGATCTCGAGAGAGTGGGCTTCTTTTTCTTGTTCATGCATGTGAAGCTCTTCTTGACGATGGATCCCCTTGTAGGTAGGGAGGTTACTGAGAGAGTCTCATGTTCTACTAGATTCGTGTGTCTTCAACTTTTGATTGATACATTCTCTCTCCAAAGGGGTTGATAGATCATAAGCGATTGACGTCATAGATCTTTGTGAGATAATCTTGGTCTTAGCGTGTCAGATTAATCTATCTACTTTATTTTGGTTAAAAGTGAAAAGGCTAGAGGACTATGCTCTACTCCCTTTTTGGGTAGTATCAGAAACTCAGATCCTTGAATCTGGAACCAGTCTCCATGTGGTATCTTTTGTGAGTCACCTTTAGAGAGGGTTAACCATAGTGGACATTCCCTTAATTGGGTCAACCACGTGGATGGAACCTCAAGCGGTAATAGACATTTTTTTCATGGTAGCAGTAGCCACTATATAAATGTCCTTGTGGAGGAAATCTTCATAGGTGTGGTCTCTTGTTGGGTTGTCAGATCTCCCTAGCAGCTCCTGATTGATTAATTTCTTAGACTATGTCAAAACCCCAGTGCACTTGGATTGGAGTTCGCCCTCTTGAGATCATAAAAGTTGCAGAGTCAGACCATTACAACAAACTCGAGTGAGGCCAAATTTTCATTTTTCTAGGAATATGTGCGTTATTGAAAAACTTTTTGGAACATACACAATTAGCACTCCTAGGGATTAGCACATTCAGTCACTTGATTATTCATGTGTAGGGTTGCTTTGTCCCCTATTCATTGTTTTCAGATGTGCTTGGAATCACTTGCTTGCTATTTTGTGTGCTTGTGTTATCTATTTGGTTACTAAAAATGAATGATCTCAGAATAATCTTCAAACTTGGACAGAAAAATTTGTGAACAATCTGAAATTGAAAAATAAAAATTTGCAAAATCTAAAGTAAAAATCCTTTCTAGAGTCAAAATTCATCCCATCAGGTCAGAAAGTCGTACGAGTTTTGGCAATTGTCATTTCAAAACCCCTATATTGTCGTATGATAGCTTGTATAGTGTTGTACAAGTTTTTCCACCAGTCAAAAACAAAAGTGAAAAAACTTGCTATCAATTGTCATGTGATTTTTGCAACTGTCGTATGAGTTTGTTAATTTTCATTTCATAGCATACCCACTATCATACGATCCTACAGAAATTCATTTGAGAAAAATTGCTAGAAAGTGGTCAGAATTGTCAGAAACTCAATTTTTACAACCTATTTCCAGAATCTGTTGGACAAATCACTATGTCAAGAACATAGTAGAAAATAGAACAAATTCATTCATTTTCCTCAAGTGGGCCATTGAGTCTATTCTAGCCTTCTGAGTTATCGATTTGAGTCTTTTTCATCTTGTGTCAAAACCTTGTCAAAATTATCTTCAAAGTCAATCTTTTTACCAAACGGCTAAGTGTTGTGAGCTCATGCCTGCCATCTTTTGAGTGTCTACCCACACTACTATGGTATAATATCCTTCATTTATGTTCGATCTAATCTTTAATCACTTCAATCTTGACAGGGCTGTGTCATTCGATCTTCTTGAATCAATTCATTCTTCAGTTGTCTTCATCTTATTATTTTGCTTCACCCAAGGTTAATGGTGGAACTAGAGCTTCATCACATAAGAAATATGGAGAGGTATCCCATACAATACCTCTGAATACTCTCCAGGCCCCAACTCTTGAACAACTCTACAATTCTGGTCTTTACGAAGACAACGATCTTGGCAATTTTCAATTGAAAACTGGTTACATACCCCCTCCATCAACTCACGGAGGTAATCAACAAACCCCTCCTCAATCTAATCCAAGGAGCCCTAAAAAGCATAACATGTCTCATGGAGGGACACATCATAGGTCTCAAGGACACCAATCTCAACATGGTATGGATCAAGAATCTACACCTTCTGAAATTGCCCAATATCAAAATGATGATAACTTCAAAAGGATGATGAAGCATTTCTTGAAAGAAGATAGAGAAGCATACTTTCTAGAGTTAGCTCATCAAGGAGCTAAACTTCCTGCAAAATTTAATGTGGAAGACATCATTGCACATGGGGAAGAAACTCCTATCATGGCTATGATGAAACAAATGCATGTTGTGCAAGTCAAACTTAACAAACTTGAAAAAGAAAAGAAACCTAAGGAGTTCTCCATGGAAGCTCTATGCCCTTTTCCATTTGATAAAGACTTGTACATGCCACCATTTCCTAAAAGAGTGGAGATGCCTAAATATGATAAGTATGATGGAAACTCTGACCCTCAAGATCATGTTAGAGAATTATGTACTCAATCTATGGATTTTATGCATGAACCAACCTACTTAATGCATCTTTTCCCTCGATCTCTGGGAGGAGCAGCCATTCATTGGTTCTCTAGAATGCCTCCTACTATCAAAACTTTTGAGGAGTTAATCAAATTGTTCTATCAACAATACTCCTACAATATTCAACATCCAATCACCATGATCGACATCTGTAATCTGAAACAGTATCCAGGAGAACCGTTCTTGACAATTCTGAAGAGGTGGAGGAAGAAATTTTCTCTATATGCTAGACCCATTCCCAAAACTAAGAAGTTGGAAATATTCATGAACAATATTGTTCCAAAAATCAACTACCCTTTACAAATGCAAAATCATACATCTTTTGATAAGATGGTAGATAATGCGATCAAAATTGAGAAAGTACTTGTGAAAAAAGGAGACATTACACTTCAAAAGGACAAGTATGAATCTGGATCTAGATCTAAAGACAAAAATGAAAATTGAAATAAGAATAAAGTCATTGTCATAGATGGTGTTGTTGATAATATATGTGCCCCATCTAAGGCACCTACTTTCAATCTCACTATTGGTACCCAAGCCATCAAAGCTTCCGAAGCTAAAGCAATAGAGTCCAACAAAAAGTCATCTAATTACAAACCTTGGGCTACAGATCCTAATTGCAAATTCACTACTCTTAGAGAATCCTTGGAATCTTCCATGAAAACTCTATTGGCAAACAAAATCATCTACTTGCTTGAGATGAAAGTCTTTGATCCTGAACCTAAACCGAAATGGTGGAGAGAGAATGATTTCTATGAATTCCATCACAATAAAGGTCGTAAGACTAATAACTGCATCCACTTGAAACACATCATACAAGACAAAATTGATAATGGAGATATCACGATTGACAATCATAAGAGCAATAATGATCATACAACATTCACAGAACCATTTCCTAAACATGGTAAAGAAGATTCTTCTTCTCAACCTAATATGGGTGCTAAAGTCAATTATGCATACTCTGGAAACAATGTTCTCACCAATATGGTTGAACCATGTCTATCTGAGCATTGCAATGTCATCACAATTGTAAGAAGAGATAGAGAAAATCAATCAGCTAATATAGTTACTCGATCCCAAGCTCAGGCACACCTACAAGGACGAATACTAGATTCATCCAATGTCCCTAAGGTGCCTTTCAATCTTTCATCTGCTTCTAAATAGAAGGCTACATCTCAATCTTCAAATCCTAAAGACATGAGGCCTACTTCATACAATATTATTCAATAACTCCAGCACACAAATGCTAAAATCTCCATGTTTGAGTTGCTTCAGATATCTCCAGCTCATAGAGCCATTCTAGACAAAGCTCTACTCGAATCCAATGTTCCTGATGACCTTGATTTAGATAGATTCTAGACTATGGTTGGTCATCTTACATCTCCATAGTACATTTTCTTTTTATAGGAAGATGATAACTCCTTGAGTCATCCGCATAACCAGCCCTTGCATATTGAAGTCTTGATCCAAAACCATCGTGTCAAATGTGTTTTGATAGATGGGGACGTTGGCCTAAACATTTACTCTTTCAGCTTGATTACACAATTGGGATTTTTAGAAATGGCCATTGATCCTAGGAAGAAGATAACTATCAAAGCATATGATGAGCAAGAAAGATCTTCTAAGGGAACTATTGTCTTACCTATCAGAGCAGGTCATGTCATCAAAGATACTATATGTCAAGTTCTTGATCTACCTTTGGCTTACAATATCCTTCTAGGGAGACCCTGGATACATGAAATGAAAGCCATTCCCTCTATATACCATCAGTGTTTGAAATTTCCTTATGAAGGAGTAGAGGTGATGATTCTAGCTGATCTGTATACAACTTGCAATACCTTGAAAGAGAGTGCTGATAAACTTGTTTCCAATAATAGAGAATCTTCCACTAAGCAAACAAATGTAGCATCCACATCCAAGATGGAAGACATTGCTAAAGAGGTTAAGATCAAAGACAATGGCATGGGATAATATACTATAGAGCCAATCTTATCTTTCACATCTCTCCCTATCTCTCCTAAGTCTTATGGACAAACTCTAAAATAGTCTAAAAAGGAGTCTAAAGAACCCCTTGAAGCATATAAAGGAAATTTTGTTGCAGAACAAGTATCTAAATAGGAGTTTGAAGAAGATGAAGTTGTGCTCACATCGCTATACAAAGATGAACCTAAATCTCAAGTAATTCAAAAATGCAATGTTGAAACTCCTAAGAGCCCGTCTAAGTCATATGGCCCAAGGGACAAACTGACCACAAAAATGGGATATAAAGGAAAAGGACCTCTAGGACTACAAGATAAGGATCTCCTATCACCTCTTGATCATCGTGGCTAAGCAAACAAGAATACAACAGGTCTAGGATACATGAAGAAGCCTTTCTATCTTAGCAAGAACTCCCCACATGTATTAGAATAGATTGAGCCCTCCGTAGTGAATCAACTAAAGGGAGAAATAACTAAATAATCTAATAGTGATGATTTAGACACCACTGAAGATCTCATTCCCTATGAGTGTTTGCCTAAAGAAATAAAAGACCTCCTTGAAGCTGAAGATGATCCAATAAAAAGAATTAATGTAGTAGAAACACAAGAACCTACTATAGAGCAAGAGATAGTTGCACCACAAGAACCAGCTAATCTCGAAGACAATCAAACAAACAAAGAGGAAGGTGGTAATTATTCTGAGACAGATTTCCATGAGTATGAATTCAAATCAAAATCTAAGGAAACCCTTCTTGGGGTATTCATCCTTACTTTACTCATGTTCTTAGATTTCCTAAAGGTCTAGATGAAGAAACAGAAGATGAATCAAATGACTATGAATGGGGAGTCATTCCAGAACCAGATGAACTTATTACATAAAATCATGTTGATGTTATTCACCAATATGCACCTAAACCCAACATAAGTCTAGAGAAAAATGATGAACTTATCAAGTCTGGTCCACCGATGGCTAAAATGGATTTCCACAATGACATTGAACCTATTGATGAATTGAATGTCTTAAGTTGTAATATCACCTTTGAACTTGAGCGTCGGGTTAGGACCAATGATGAAAAATCCATATTCGTAAACACTCTTTCCCAATCTTTCACCACTTTGACTATCCAACGCCCTGACCTTCTTGACCTAACATCCACAAACCTGAACCAAGGTATTTATACCTTTCCTAATGATTATGCCCTTGCTTGTTACCTCAATGAAGTCAAGCCTATGAGGACTTCCATCAATGCACTGAGCATCAGCATGATGGAGTTAGACATCAAATATCTTAGTCAAAAGAATAAGAATAAAAATAAAAATAAAAGGAGTTTTGAGGGTGAAAACCACTTTGTGGCAGTCTCAGAACCTACAAAAAGTAAAAATAAAAGACGTATCTAAAGGTGAAAACCTCTCTTAGGCACCTAAGGATGAGATATTTGATGTCCTTCCAAGTCATTTACAGGACAAATCTCCAATTCTAATTGAGCCCACTCAATCTATCAACTTGGAACAGCAAAGGAACCATAGTTGATCCATGTAGCACAATCTTTATCAGAAGAAGAGAAGCAAAAATTTACAACATTATTAATAGAAAAGAAGATCAACTTTGCATGGAAATACTTAGATATGCCAAGGTTGGATCTTGATCTTATTATGCACCATTTATCTATAGCTCCAAATGTTAAACCTGTTAGCAAAAATTGAGAAAGATGCTTCCACATGTTGCACTCTTGGTAAAAGCTGAATTAGAGAAGCTACTAAAATCCAAATTCATCCATGTTATTGATTACGCTGAATGGATCTCTAATATTGTACCTATTTCTAAACCAGACAAATCTATAAGAGTGTGCATAGATTTCAAAGATGTGAACAAAGCATGCCCTAAGGATGATTTTCCACTACCTAACATTGATATGATAGTGGACATGACTGCGGGCTTTGAGATGTATTCTTTGATGGATGGTTTTTCTAGATATAATCAAATCAAAATTGCTCCAGAGGATCAAGAGAAAACTGCTTTCACATGTGCATGGAGTACCTTATGCTAGAATGTCATGCCATTTGGGCTTAAAAATGCTGGTGCTACATATCAGAGAGCTATGACTTCTATTTTTCATGACATGATGCATAGGACTATGGAAGATTATTTTGATGATACTTTAGCAAAATCTATGATTAGAGCTGAACATCTAAATGACTTGAGGAAGATACTTGATAGAATGGAAAAATTTAGTCTCAGACTAAATCCTAAGAAGTGTACTTTTGGTGTCACTTCTCGAAAGCTCTTAGGCTACATTGTTTCAAAGAAAGGCATTGAAGTTGATCCTGCTAAAGTTTAAAATATCATGGAGATGCAACCTCCCAAAAATATCAGTCAAATAAGAACATTGCAAGGGAGAGTTTAATCTATTAGATGCTTCATATCTCAGCTAGCAGACATATCACAACCTTTTACAAAGACATTACATAAAGGTGTGACCTTTCCATGGAGCGAGGAATGTGAAAATAATTTTAATCATATCAAGAAATATCTATGAAATCCTCCTATCTTGATGCCTCCCATTTAAGGAAAACCTTTGATCTTATATGTCTCTGCTACAGATACATCACTTGGGGCATTGCTTGCATAGCATGATGAGAACAAGAAGGAAAGAGCTATATACTATATCAGTAGAAAATTGGTGGCATATGAAAAGAACTATTCTATGATTGAAAAATCTTATCTAGCTATGATCTTTGCATCACAAAAACTGAGACACTACATGTTAGCTCATACCACTCAATTGGTAGCTAAGATAGATCCATTGAAATACTTATTGAGAAAATCTTCCCTCATGGGTAGATTAGCCAAATGGGTCATGCTCTTAAGTGAATTTGACATTGAATATGTTGAAAGAAAAGCTATAAAAAGGACAGGTAATTTCTGATCAATTGGCCGATGCACCTATGTTTGACAACACACCAATGCAAATAGAGTTCCCAGATTCCTCTGTCATGAATCTTTCTTCTAGAGAATGGCAATTGTTCTTTGATGGCTCCTATACATAGAATGGATCTAGAGTAGGTATCTTGTTTATCACTCCTCAAGGATACTCCATTCCTAAGGCATTTAGAATTAAATTTCTTTGTACAAACAATATTGTTGAATATGAAGCCCTTTTGAATGGTATGAAAATAGCAATTAAGTGGAGGGTAACATAATTACACATTCATGGAGACTCACAACTTGTAATACATCAAGTCAATGATGTGTACCAAACAAAGGATGAAAAGATTTTTCCATACAAAAGAATGGTAGATGATCTAAAGAAATATTTCATATCTATCACATTTGAGAAAATACCTAGAACAGAGAATAAGGTTGTCGATGCAATGGCAACATTATCTACTTTATTACAGCAACCTAAACATGAGCAACACTACGAGTTCCTAGTGGAAGCACTATCTTATCCTACATATGACTCCCATGATACCCGTAATATATGCACTATTGTGGGTCATGATTCATCCAGATATAAAAACCTATTCTCCTATCTCAAAGACCAAATCATTCCCGATACCTTTAACCGTCATGAAAAGAGATACCTTATCTGTAATACCTCCTGATATGTCATCATTGGTCACAATCTGTACAAATGAGGTCTATATGGTATGCTACTTAGATGTTTAGAATGGGAAGAGTCTCAACATGCGTTAGAGGAATTCCACAAAGGTATTTGTGGGTCACACTCGAATGGTTTAACACTAGCCCAAAAACTTATTAGGGTTGGGTACTATTGGCCACAAATGGAGAAAGAGTTTATCAAGTTTGCTAAGAACTGTCAAAAGTGCCAAGTGCATGGAAACTTAATCCATGCTCCAAGGAGAGATCTAATTCCCTTTACTGCACAATGGCCTTTTCACCAATGGGCATTTGATCTTATAGGAGCCATACATCCTCATTCTTCTAATGCACATACTCATATAATCATAGCTACATATTATTTTACAAAATGGGTAGAATAAATCCCTTTGACACAAGCAACTAGAAAACAAATATCTATGTTCATCTTGAACTACATCATATGTCGGTATGATATTCCACATTCTATAGTCACAGATAATGGTGGACAATTCAAAAACAAAGACTTAGATTATCTATGTGCCAAATTCAAGATTACACAACATTGGTCATCTATCTACTATCCTCAAGGGAATGGACAAGCAAAGGCTTCAAACAAGAATCTATTGAAAAGCTTGCACTGTATAGTTAATAAAATAGGAAGAGACTAGCATCTCATGATCAATCTAGCTCTCTGGGCCTACAGAAAAATTATCAGAATGCCTATTGGGGCTACACCATTCACTTTAGTTTATGGTTCTGAAGTGGTACTAACTATTAAGGTTGAAATCCCATCAATAAGAATCAAAATGCATGGTCTAGTAACTGATGATGACTACAGAGTGTCTAGGTTGCAAGAACTTGAACTACTAGATGAGCACAGACAAGCAGCATATGATCATCTCAGAGTATATCAGAAGAGAAAGTCTAGAGGCTACAACAAGAAAGTCAGACACAGAAAATTTCAGGTTGGTGATCTAGTCTTGAGAGAGAATCCTAAAAATCAATCACATAGAGCGCAAGGGGAAGTTTAAACCCAATTGGCTGGATCCCTTTGTAATCACTGCTACTTTTTGCTTTGGTGCCTATCAACTCTCAATGACTGAAGGAGAACAGCTCTAAGAACCAATCAACATTCTCCATCTGAAGAAATTATATGCCTAAGGCATTCAGTCTATGGTAAAATGTCTTGAAAAAATTATAAAAATCAAAAAAAGTCCTGAAAAAATGAACATCTTGGTGAAAACATAGCAAATGGGTGCCTTGATGATTCACAAAAAAAGTAAAAAATATTAAAAATATCAAAAAAATTGGAAAAATGAAAAATACAAAAAAAAATGAAAAAAAGAAAAAGTGTCTTGGTGAAAACCTGGAAACAGGCGCCTTGGTAGTAAAAATAGAATCTCTACCAAGATGGTGAAAACCTGGCAAACAGGCACCACTCGTTTCAAAATGCTCCATCTATTAGTGCAATCTTGGTCTTTCCCAGCTTTCAGTCTTGCTTTAGTTTGTACATATCTCCTGATTTATTTTCCTATTTTCAATAAGTCGATCTGTGCACCAATCATCTCAAGTGTTTGTATCCTATCAATGCCTAACACTTGGGGGCATTAAATGTCATATCCTATGGTCTCCAATATACCTTAGATGATTCATGTCTAGTTAGAGTCCTTTGAAGCTTCATCTGATTCAGTCTCTCTATCTCCTCTCCAGAAAGGGATTTTGCATCTACAACAACACAATCAAACATCAAACTGAAAATAATCTATGCTTTTACATGTTTTTATCTCCTTGTATGCTTACTGATTCACATTGAGATTTTTGCATATTGTGTCCTTTCAAGCTCTTCGATGATGTCCTTTACAGGATTTAGAGAGTGATGACTGGGGGCATAATCTTTTCTTTGTTTTCTTCTTGTATGTGAAAATCTAACAACTTTGGAAATTCTGGATTGAAATGGTGTCCATCTGTAAAAGCCTCTATCTTGAATTAGATGGCCATGAGTACCTCAACCATTGATACCTAGAAAATTCAAGGAAGTTTGATCTAACTATTGTCTTTTTGAGTGAGTTCTTTCTCCTACTGTAAAACGCGATCTTGCCTAAGGATGTGAATGATAAAGGGTCACTATGGGTAATTCACACTGGATTTAGAATGATCTCTTGACTGTTTGATGTGTTTGTAAAGCAAGGCGTATTCAGGTCATCACAACATTTATGTTTTGATGCTTATACAAATTGCTATATCAAAATGGACATGATATTTAGGTCATCCTGGCGTTTATGCCTTGGTGCTTATATCTAATCCAACATTCTGAAAACAAAATCAATATTCATATGTCCATGGTTGTATGACTAGTGGGCGGTGTATTGATTCTTGAGCATACAAATCAATATTCATATGTTTATGGTTTCATAACTAGTGGGCATCGTATTGATTTATCTGGTTACCTAAAAAACTCAATGGTGACAAATGACCGACACATGATCAATGACTAGGTCTTAGGTCTTAGGTTGCATGTCATTTTACACTTTGCATGATTGCATGATCTCACAAATTGCTTGAAAATCTTCAACAATCCTTCTAAAAACTATACTTAAATTAAACATGAAGAGCTGAATCTCACATGAAGGTTCGTCCAATGAAACAACAAGTGGAATCCTTTTTCGGGATCAAAATTGAAATCTAAGATTATTTACTATGTCAAAATCATGATTTAAAATTTTTGGACCCGGGATGTCTGACTGCTTGCATAATCGACCTTCAATCATCAAATAAATCCAAAATTCAACTTAACTGATTATCTTACATCAAACTATCAAAATTTCAACTTGGTCAACTATGGTCAACTCATGGTTTAACCTAGTCAAACTTGGTCTCTAGGACCTCTAAATGATATAGAACACATTCTTGAATATGTACAACCACTTCTCAAATCAATTAACATGCTTCTAAACCATTTAACACTGACTTTTCTTGTCAGATTTCAATTTTAATCCTGAAGGGGGCATGGTATTGCACATCATTCAAGTTTGTAAATCAAATATTTCCTCAATAATCAAGACAACAACCACATCTAGTTATTGATTCATCAAAATTCCTCATCGCTTGGGGAAAATCTTTCATTTCTTGGGGCATATCAAATTCATCGAGAACCATATCAATCTAGTATCCTAATCCTTAATCTTGTAAATTGTATTAGCCTTTCGTAACCATCGGTTCATTAGTGTTATTTCTTTGGTTCTTCGTAACTGATGGGTTCAAGATGTGATACTAATATGATTCATAAAAGGACATTGAGGTTTGGAATCAGTCACTCACTTCTTCACAATCATAAGGTTCAGAATCAGACGTTTTGGCACTTTTTCATAATCACTAGTTCATTGTTGATATAGCTAGCATCATCTTGATTCTTGGTCATTCTGGGCCTAGGTCGTTATCTCCTTTTCCAATCTTTCAAACGGTTTCTATCTTAGAATCGGTTAATCTTTCAAATCAAATCAGTCTCATACATATATATCAAACATAGACTATTCTTTGAACCACTACGCTTTGCACAGTGATTCAAAGAGGGGCAAAATGTAATACCCCAAAAATGGGCTATAGGTTCATTAACCTCCTACATCTTTAAATCAAACGAAATCGACATCAAAGTCCTAACCTAAGGCACATCTACACATTATCGAATCCTAATTGATTATCCTAAATTTTGCATCGGGGAATATTCCTAGTAATATTCCTATTTATCCTAATTATCTTAATTTAATGATTATTTGGTGATAAATCCTATTTATCTAAAGTTTGATTAATTGAATATTCTAAATATTTAATTAATCAGATTTAATACTGCCACTTAATTATTTGATTAGATTTAATTATAATTATTCCTAAATTGTATTATTTAATTCTAACAATAAATCAAAAATCTTATGACTAATTGATTAAATTCCTATTTAATTAATTAAAGTCAATTGTCAATCTTTAATAATATAGTTTTGAATAAAAGTTTGATTTAATAATTGATTAACCCATAAATCAATTGTTTTAATTTCAAAAATTAGTTAAGTTGAGGATAAATCACTTTATTTATTTAATTAATTCATAATTAATTATGCACATTCAAAGAGCAGTTAAACTCAAAATCAAGAAATCAATGCAAGTTGTTAACTTTTGGAAACTCAACATTCTATTTTGAGTTCAAAGTTGATCTAAACTTCTGATTTGAGTTAAAATGTTGTTCTTGCATGGTTTTGCATGATTTTTTGTGAGTTCATTATCTCTGATTTCCTGATAGCTCAAAAATCAACCTAAGTTTATCAAGAGTGATTTATGGCTTTTCTCTTGCATCCTCCAAAGCCCTGGATTTCTATAAAACCAAGGCTCAGCTCTTCATAATTATGACACTCAAATTTGCACAATTACTCTAGCGAATTGGTGATTGAAGGATTGAGCATTTGCGACAGGCAATTTATGAGATCTTTCACAGTTGATCATTAGCTTTAACATAGTTTCATATTCATAGTTTCATACTCATTAATAGAATTCTTAGATCAAATCTTCATTTCAATTTCATTCTAGATTAATTTCATACAGTTTTTCATCCCATTGCATCAAAAATACCAAAAATATAGCTTAATCTGCATTCATAATCTTTCATATTTTGCATTCAAATCCTTCGTTTAGGTCTTGCATTGTCATTGGTCTCAGTCTAATCTAAGAGTATCATACTCACACCTACTAGAAGGCAGTAAATCACCTGGTTAGTTTAGTTTCTATTTCATTGCACGATTTTGGTTTTTGGCTAACCTTTAATGTTTTACTGAAGTGTTGTGTTTACAGCTAGGTACAAAATTCACACACATAGATAACTTTTTAAAGATTGGTGAAAATAGGAAGTTATGTGCATAAGTTCACAAAGTTTAGATACTAATGCACTACTTTGCTAGGTTTGAGTTTGAGGAACCAGGAAAGTAGCCCACAAAGTGACTATCAAGTGTTAAAAGGGAAGACTTTACCAAGATCGTTGAGTCTATAAAATCTTTTGTGAAGCACATTGCCAATGATATTTCCTCATAGATTAGATAAAGATTCCCTCAAGTCAAACTACTTGAATCCATGGCTATTGTGTTTCCTCAATATTGGAGTATGAATAATTCGAAAGATTTTCGAAGTAGGATACTAACTTTGATAGATCATTTTTGCAAAACCAAAGAGTTAAATGGAGTAACTCTAAATGAAATTTTAGATGTATCTCATTTGAGAGATTAATCAGGTCATTTTTCATAGAAAATGAGGGATCAATATAATATTATGCAGAACCCCCACGAAGATGGATCAGAAACAAGGCTTTGGAAAAATCTAGTTGAGAGCGAAATATTGATTGATTCAATATTAGAATTTTTAAAGCTTGCTGATTTATGTTTGACCATGATATTGGGGTTGGTGGAGGATGAGAGAGTTTTCAATTATTTGTGATTCCTAAAGTCAAAGCTAAGAAACAAAATAGACAAGAATTTGGAAAATTTCTTGAGGCTCTATACACCCAGGTATGAAGTCAATACTTTTCCTTATGAAAGGGCATCGAAATCGTGGAGGAAGAAATGTAAGAGAAGAGGTTTGGGAAACATGTAAAGCCAAAGTGGAAGTGTCAGAGACAGTGATGTCATTGACTCATGTACTAGTACTAGTACTACTAGTGGTAAACATTAGTTAATTAGAGGTATGTAGAGTGAAGAAAACATATCAAAGAACCAAGGAAGCTATGGAGTTGTAGTGATGAATTCAAGGATCTTGATAATGATATGATGCGGCAACTAGAACCATTGTAGAAGTAGCAGGTCCTGTTAGGATTAGGTAATACTGAGAGGGGGGGTGAATTAGTATTACAGAACTTTGATTTTAACTTTAAACAATTATAGACAATCCAAAGTAATGCAAAAAAGAAAAAGAACATATAAGCACAACACATTACTCATGACACCATGATTTGTTCTCAAGGAAACCCTGACCAAAGGGAAAACCCCAGTGGGGATGGTACCAAAAAATATGCACTAAAATATAATATCCCTATTAGGAGATCTAGCCCTATTAGGATCTTATTGTTACATAGTACATTTCCTTGTTAGAGGATTAAAAAAACCTTGTTATGGGTATAGAAGACACCTGGTTAAGGGTGGTGATAAAACTGCTCTTACAATCAATACTTGTCTTCAAAAGTAGTTCGCAAAAGGGAAACAATGCAAGCACTTATCTTGCTTAGATAATTCCAATTATATCTTGGCCTCTTTCTGATCTCTCATCTGATCTCTTCTCTTACATTCGTAGACTTACTCCATCATCAAAAAAATTCCATACTTCGCTTTCACAAAACTAATCTATACTTATACAAAATTAGCCTTATAGTTGGCCTCATAATTGCCATACAAAACATAATAGAAACCTATGCAAATGAAGTGCATGGAGTTGGCACATTTGTATTACCAAATAATTGGAAATATACTTTATTTACTTGACTTAGCATGTTACCATATCCATTATACCTTCCTTAATCTTTGCAATTGTTTATATACCCTGTTACATTGTTTTCATGTCTTCGCATACCTTCTGATCACTATATCTCACAGATCTTGTAACCAAAACTTATGCACTCTTAACTGAAGCATGCACACATACCAAAATACCTTTATTTTACTTCATAGGCCATAATACCTTGTGTATCATCATCACCATCTAAAACTGTGGCATTGTGCCTTGTTGACCTGATTCTGGACTTATTCATTTTCATGAATGTGAGTCCAGTGGAAATCTCCTTAACATGCGATCATTCTAACATAAGTGTTTCCATAAATGACAACCCTTAGATGATTCCTAGTACTCCAAAACATTACATGCCAACAATCTATCCCTTTGGCATTGATGGAAACACTTAGAAAAATGACTAAGTGTTACAATACAACTTCCTTTTCCTTTTCCTCTTTTCTATATATTTTATTTTCTACATTTTTTTTTTAACATATAACTTTGCCTATCTCTTTCTCTTCCTCATTTTTCTTTTTTTTCTTCCTCTCCCTTTTTCATCAATGGAAAAGGTATACACAAAATTGTAGGACTTAAGCACAAATGGTTAGTGCTTACTTACCAGATTTAAGACATCTTGGAAGGAGATTTCCAAGGTCTTAACTTCCTCAATCCATGAACTTATCATTAGTTCACTGACATGGATTAATCCATTCAATGCATATGATGTTGTCTATGTTTCCTTAAGCTTAGTGAGAGTAGTTACTAACATTGAGCTTTCAACCTTTATCATCTCAGGGAGATGAGTCTCCAAATTTGAGAGGTTGGGAGTCAATAGGCTTCTTAATGAGCCAAATTTGTCTGTAACTCTCCCTTTCTCCATTTCTAGTACTCCTATTTTCTCCAGCAGTCTAGATGTCTCCTTATCCATTTTGCCCACAATTTGTGAAGATGATTCACAATTTTCCATTATACTGTTAAGACTAGCCCTGTCTTTGGCTATTGCTTCCTCAAAATTCTTCAAATGTCTACAGGGATTTATGCAATATCTATATAGTTTCCTACCTTGTGCCACACAACTTTTGGCTTTGAGAGTGGTAGCCTTAAGAATGCCTAAGTCCCATGAAATGGACTTATGAACTTCACTCAACTTATTTTCCAAGAAGTTCTTTTCAGCCTTCTCCTCTATTATTTTTAGCAATGACTCAAAATGACTGTCAAGCTATCCAATACTATGTCGAGATTCTCAACCTCATCCTTATCTTTTAGAATAACTAGTGAGGGAAGTATCTTGTTTATTGTTTCTATAGCCTTGACCATTATCTTAGCTCTCTTGTCTCTTTTCTGAACTGATCTCTCCTTAGCTTTAGCAAAAGCCATGAATGAGAGTTTCATCACCTCATCTTCATCCAAGTTGTCTGCATTAGAACTGACTGGTTTGGTCACACTTGCCAACAAAAGGGATGTATCCATCTTGACTTCAGTAACATCCTCTAATTTACATTATTTTTCTTTCTGTTCTTCTTGCTGTAACTGCTTCTCCCATATTCTTTCTTTTGGTTTTTCTTTTGTTTTTCTTTCTTTTGTATGTTCCTCATCTTCAACCTCCATCGCATTATCCTCCTTGTCCATAAATGGATCATTTACATCCTGTGAAGTGTCAAGGCTAACAGGCACACCAGTGACAAAGAAGTATGGTTGCAAGTTAACTTGAGCACTATCATCTATTGCTTTTGAGCTCTCTCCTAAACCCAAGGGAGTAGGTTTAGCAATCTTAGGAGGTGGCACCTTTATAGGCATGTTATTCATTAGAACTTGGTCTAATGCCTTTTGAGTATCTTCAATTACCTCATCATATTTTCTAGCCATAATCTTGACTAGTCTGATCTTTGTTCTTAGTAGAGGTTTTGGTGCCTTTATGATTCTTTCTCTTTCCTAAATAAACACAACCGAAAACATATCATCGATGGTCTTATTTCTTATGTTCTCATCCTCTGAGTGTGCTAACTATTTTCTAATTTCCAGTTTTTTGTACAGATCTTTGGGGACATTGGCTTCAACTTCCAAAAAATTCTTTTTAAAGACTAACAAATGCTCAATGATAGTTTTCTTAATGATTACTTGGTCCTCAGGGCTATATCTCTCATAATATCTTTTTATTGATATCATATTTCCATCTTTGATAACCCTTTTCTGTAGTGATTTATAATTTGGTTTCCACAAGGATTGCATATTCTTTTGAACCATTTTCTCTTCCTCTTTCTCCATGACCTTTTCTTCCTTCTTCTTCATCTTTACCTCTATCTCTTTTCCTTTTGGATTGACCTTCTTGACTGTCCTAGAAGATCTTCTAGGAGCAGTTGTAGCCTCAACTTCATGTGTTTCTTCCTCTTGAGAGACTGACAAATCAACAATGTTATCAGTAGTAATTGTCTTCTCTATTTCCAATGGAATGGGTGAATCAATGGCAATACTAGAAGATGCCTCCATCTTATTTTTTATGTCTATCAACTATGATTTTGTAATACCCACCATTGCAGTGATATCTTCTACTATCTTACTAACTTTCCTCTTTCTTGTTACTTTCTCTTGTTCTTCTATGACTTTTTCATATTTTTCTCTGTATGTACCCCATCTTTCTTGAGTAAGGTCCTTTTTTGTTGCCAATACATGTTCTACTTGTATAGTTAGTACTTCAACACTTACTTCATATCCCATAGGATAACACCATTTGGTTCTAGGCTCAATTGCCTTAAAGCAAACACAATCAGTTTCAACCATGAAATAGATGGTGTCCTTATACTTTTCTACTAAGCTTTCTAGAATTCTATATCTTTCTTTCATCTACCTTTGCATGATCTTAATCATGCCCAAACAATTCTGTATCAACCCAATCCTTTTTCTATCTTCTATAGTATTCTGAGATTTGTAGACCAGTGGGTTCATTTTCTTTCCATGGTCTAGGATGCATACCAGGAAAGTTGTGAATAACATGAATGTACATGTGAACTAGTAATGACCCAAACCTGAATGCCTTAGATTTTTCCTTCTTTATAACTTTTACATTCTCAATGAATTGTTGAGCTAGTATTTCACACAAGTTTTATTTCTTATTTTCTTTGACCATTATGTATGCCATCATTATAACTCCAATTGATACAGAATTAAGTCTGGAACTATGAAACAACTTTAGTCAATTAGCATTGCTACCAATTTGACATCTTGTAAGTATATATCATTTATAGTCATTTCCCTCTTGTCTCATTTAGAGTGTGTTAGGGTTTCAGCTTCTTTTCTAAGGTTTTTCTCACTAACAGGTAGGGCTCCTTCATTGTCAAGCCCTGTGATATCATGGACCAACTAAGCATATATCTTAATAGGTTGATCACCTATCCATAAGAACTAATCATGAACTCCACTCAGAATGATCTTGAACCATTCGACTTCTATGAATTCAGTGAGTCGGGTTAACTTGAGTATTGACAGGTCTTTTAAATGTTTGAATTCTTCTATTAATGACCCATTTACTTCTATCATATTGTTCAAATCGTAGATGATATTAACCTCCCCAATAATCTCATACTTGTAGTGTATGTATTCCCTAATACCCTCTACGTGTAACACACCTATGGGGGTTTGAGAGAATGCCCCTTCTGGATCATCCTCATAGGATTTGTATGGATGCCTTTTGAACTTATACCTAGGTTTGTCTACCACATCATAAATTACTGGTGCATCCATGACTTTCCAAAGAGATTAGGTCTAAATATTGTAAACACACACAGATCTGATGCTTGGCTTCATGTGAGCAAAAAATCTCTCCACCAGATTACTGCTCTACCTTCACACTTCTACTCTCCTTAGTCGATGATCAACAAATGGTCGAGAAATGAAATCTTTCAAGTCTTTTATTCATCACAAGTTGAGTGTGTGCATTAAACATAGGTAGCTCAACTTCTCATGTCGTCTAATTAATGCAAAACTCATGAACACAGAAGATGAATCTTCAAGTGTTTTGATCTCATCCACAGATTCCAAAACATGTGTACACATCATACCTAAGCTTGCATGATCTTACTCCACTTATACAGGGGCTAGATAATTTATGTTGTTTGTATCCAATACTCCCCATGAGGCCATGAGGCCTTCTAGTTTGATACTTCAAAGAACTCATCATACAAAGACACAGCATCATTAGCTATCTCTCCCTAAACTACTGCCTTATTTAGAACTTTTACTTGCCATATCTTTTCTTCCTCTGATTTCTTGTGTTCATTCATGTAATCATTTAGGCTTTTACCACTATCACTAATATTCTTCCTTATGACCATAGGTGATGGTCCTTTTGGTTCATTAGATATTCTTGGTTCTCTTTTGTTGTCTTCTCCATTATATCTACAAAACTTCACAATGTGACCTGAATTGTTGCATCTATAGAAAATAGGTGGTCTTCTTTCTTGATTAGTTTGTAGCTTACAGTACCTTGTTGTGTGCCCAAAGTTATTGCATTTCTGACATGTAATATTGGCTGCAGATTCTTCTCTGATATAGTCTTGCTTATACCTGGACTTATCAAGTTTCCTACAATCTACCTTCTTGTGTCCATACTCATAGCAATTAAAACAATAGCTGGTAAAGGGCTTAGAGTTACCTTTATTTCTGCAATCTCTCTTCATGTGTCCAATTTTATTGCATCTGAAGCATCTACCTCTGAAATGTTGAGTTATTCTCTAGGTTCTTCATTTGTAGGTCTTTCAATAGGAACAAGTCTTTCCTCATTCCTGGCTTCTTTTGGTTCTTCTTGAGTTTGTGAACTTTTAGCTTTATTTGATCCACTCATGTCTTCTTTAGATTTTTGTCCTTCTCTTTGTTCATCATTCATGTCTCTGCTCATGTGTAATTTATCAATGTGTAGGTTGGCTTGAGTGAGTTCACCTTTAATGATCTGATTGTATTTATCCAATTCCTAATATTTATCCTTGTAATGGTTAAGTTCAGTCTTTACTTGTCCTATCTACAAGTTAGCTTCTTTTAGTGACTCTTCAACTTTGTTTCTTTCATCATTATCATGTTGAATTTCCTTGATCATCAAGAGATTGATTTGTTCTTTTTCTTGCTCTAACTTCTTTACTTTGTCTAATGTATCATTGTCTAAACCTTCTTTGATTCTCTCCATAAGGTCTTGTCTTTGATTTTTTACAATCTCAAGTTGTTCTTTAAGTTTTCTCATGAAACCTTCTACTCTTCTTAATTTGAACTTTAGTTCACCATTCTCAGCTTTCATCTTGTCCAGATCTTCAAGTGTAGCTTCAAAGTTCACTTGTAAATCTTCTAAATCCATTCTAATCTCCCTTAAGCTATTAAGCTTTCTCTCAAAGGGCCAAAAGCTCTGATACCAATTGTTAGGATTAGGTAATACTCAAAGGGGGTTGAATCAGTATTATAGAACTTTGATTTTAACTTTAAACACTTATAGACAATCCAAAGTAATGCAGAAAAGAAAAGAACATATAAGCACAACACATTACTCATGACACCATGATTTTTTCTCGAGGAAACCCTGGCCAAAGGGAAAACCCCGATGGCGATGGTAACCACAAATATGCACTAAAATATAGTATCCCTATTAGGAGATCTAGCCCTGTTAGGAGCTGATTGTTACATAGTACATTTCCTTATTAGAGGATTACAAAAACCCTGTTAGGGGTATACAAGACACCTAATTAAGGGTGGTGATAAAACTACTCTTACAATCAATACTTGTCTTCAAAAGTAGTTCTCAAAAGGGGGAACAATACAAGCACTTATCTTGCTTAGATAGTTCCAATTATAGCTTGGCCTCTTTCTAATCTCACATCTGATCTTTTCTCTTACATTCACAAACTTACTCCATCATCAAAAATCATTCCATACTTCACTTTCACAAAACTAATCTATACTTATACAAAATTAGCCTTCCAGTCGGCCTCATAATTGCCATACAAAACATAATAGAAACCTATGAAAATGAAGTGCATGGAGTCGGCACTCTTGTATTACCAAAGAATTGAAAATATACTTTATTTACTTGACTTAGCACGTTACCATATCCATTATACCTTCCTTAATCTTCATAATTGTTTATATACCCTGTTACACTTTTTTCCTATCTTCGCATACCTTTCCATCATTGTATCTCACAGATCTTGTAACCAAAACTTATGCACTCTTAACTAAAGCATGCACACATACCAAAATACCTTTAGTTTACTTTGCAAGCCATAATACCTTGTGTACCATCATCACCATCCAAAACTGTGGCATTGTGCCTTGTTGACCTAATTTTGGACTTAGTCATTTTCATGATTGTGACTCCAGTGGTAATCTCCTTAACATGTGATCATTCTAACATAAGTGTTTCCATAAATGAAAACCCTTAGATGATTCCCAGTACTCCAAAACATCACATGCCAACAGGTCCTAAGTTACTAGGTATTTATTAAACTTTTTCCAATAGTCTATTGTTAGTTTTTGTATCTCATCATCAATCATGCATAATAGCATATTCCAATGTCAAAAACATGAATGTGGTTGATAATGTCATCAAGATTCAATTCTACAATTAATAATGGTTTTCATTTTCATTATTCAGCTCATATGGTACAATTCTTGTAGATTTTCATTATTTTTTTAACAACATAGCAATTTATATGTTGCAATTCTTAGAAATACTAATTCTCATTAATTTATTTACAAATATGATACAATGTAACATTCATTCATTAATATTAGTAAGAACACAACTCTGTGATTCTATTTACAAAATTCAATGACTTAATACCCAATTTCAATTTCATTACCCTTAGCCAATGACCCTAAATTCCCTTTTATAGAAACAAGGAAGAAACAAAAGCTTCAGGTCGACTTGCCTTATGTGAAGTCTCAAAATCAAAATCAGTAAGACAACTACAACATCTCTAGAATTGTACATTTTTGCATTTCATAGGTCAGTTTAGTAAATTAGCAATAGCATCTGCTACATTGATCCTGTTCAAAAAACAAAGTTCAAACTTGTTACTTTAAACTCAATTCAAGCAATTAGAAAAAAATATAGAGATGATTGAAAGTGAAAGTACTTTAACATACTATGATTGATGAGATCAAGATGATTATGTCAGTTTATTTAGTATGCTCCATCCTGTGTCAGTTGGAAGGTCAATATTTGTCATATTATAGTAAATGACCTACAACATCGTCAGCCATCCATACTTGGAAGAGTGTCTTGAAAGCAATGATCCTTCCAATACTGCATTCAATTTTTTTAATATTTTTATGCACTTTTCAATGCCTTCATGAGTTATGTCCTGAGGAAGCTTGCCTAAATTAGACACCATTGTGTCCTCCAACTTTTTTTTGTAAGCTTATCTTCCAACGAAATTTTTTGATGAGTTATTAGGACCAGGACTCGGCAAACCAAGAGTTTTATTTTGGTTGTTTTTTAATTCATCTTGGTGAGCTTTGTCCCAAATAAGGCCAAATTTTCCTCGCCTTCTATTAGTTTCTGACATTTTTGAAAGATAGAGTTTGCCTTTATTGATACACAAACGCAGTCATGAATTCCCTTTCTTTCCAAATTCTTGTCACTAGTTGTGTTGATTTGTTGCAAAATCTTCTTTACAGTATTCCGTCTCTGACAAAAAAAATTGTTCTTCTCAATGTGTTCTTTCATCTTCCCAAAAACATCTCTAAGACTTTCATTCATTTCAAACCAACCACACAACCTATCAACAGTCACCTTTATTTTCCCCCAAAGGTATTTTTTTATTTTCTTGACTGTATTATTTACTCGTTCATTCAAGCTATTTTCATAAATTTTAATTGTATTATTTTCCTTCTTTATCTCTTCTCTCATTTCTGAGAATGTGTGTTCACTATGTTTTTTTATTTTCTCTGCTTTCTCTTCCCATTGTTTTTCTTTCTCTTCCCACTATTTTGAGTTTACCCTCTCATTCTCCAATTCTTTATTTAAGTTATTGTTTGCCTATGTCGCATTCTCAATGCTTTTGTATAAACTTAATGAAGAGACTTTTTTATCCTCAAGTTTTTAATTGCTCTCTTCCAATTTTTCCCTCATAATTTTTAGTTATGCATCCATATGTTCTTGTTGTCCAATTGCTTCTTTAGAGGATGATTTTTTTATGATTTTCTCTAATTATTTGGACCTGTTATCTGTTTCTTTCTCCTTTGCATTTTCATTTTCCAGGTCTTCCTTTAACTTATCTATTGTGCCCTGAAGCTTTCCTTTCTCTCTGTCCAACTTCATCACTGAAATGTAGACCACTTGGTTGGTCATTTTTGACACATTTATCTTGTCCATATTTTTAATTTTGGATAAATCCATTTGGAGGGTGCTAACTTGAAATTTAGATGGATACAATTGACTCTTTGGTGGATTTTTATCTCTAGCTGGGGGCATAACAACCATGAACTCCATCATTTCTTTCTTTGGGTCATATGTGGGAAATAAACTATTTGATGCAAATTTTGCATCACGAGCTGTAGCAACTGCATCTCTCTTCAATGTCTTAGTATTTTGTCCATTCCTAATTTTTTACTATTCAAAGTTAGTTACAAAATCATTGTAACAAAAAATCAGGGTATTCTAACATAATTGAATGTTTGAAAGATGAAATAGAACTTGCACTGATGTACGATCTTCTACCTATGTTGCATGTGGTTCTCCTAATTCCACCACGAGGATTAGCAACACCCTGACCCATTATAAATGGAGTTTTTGGACTATTTTTAAGCATTTTGTCTTGAAGGTATGGCAATTGTTGGACTCATAGTCATCATTGCCATTCTTTTACTTGTCATAACCTTTTTCTTATTTACACTACCTTGACTCTAGGATCAACTAATCCCATGTCCACATGTAATATCCTTTTTGAACCACTAGTACTACCCACGATATCCACAGCAATGGGAGTGGCACTTGATTCAGATTGAATCTGAGTGCTTGGAACTGGATTTAAAGCTGGAACAAATGAAATTGCAAGGGTATGAGACTGAGCAGTATTATTTTTTTATGAATCTAATGATTTAAATCCAATGCCTAGTTTCTCACCATATTTTAGTGGAGCTGGTGGGTCAGGTAGAGACCAAGGCCCTCTTCCTCTGGGACCCAGACCACCCCAACCTAGGTAGACCATTTTTTCTATAATATATACCCCTTTGGTATATTTTCCTTTTGTGGACACATCAACTCCACTACTAATTGAATATACATTAGTGGATGTGGCATTCACAAAATCCTTCTCATACTCATTATTTGGACAATCATCAGCATTGTGATATGCTTCAGCTGGATGCTCCTTATTCCACAATTCACTAAATATTTTATCCTCTTCCACATCATAAAGATCTACAGAGGTCTTTGGCTCGCCGATATTTTTCCTCATATCCCAAAAATTATAAAGTTTGGTTCGAGTTGAATTACCATCTGGACATTCATCCACTAGGTCTTTTGGAATAGATTTTCTAGATGGTTGAGCAGCTTTCTAGTAGAAATTGTACGATGTCATGGGTTGCACTTTTCCTTTGTGTTTTTGCAATTCCATAGTTTGTGATGAAAATTCCTATATTGAAATATTATTTTTAGTGGTGTATTTCTCTATCTCTTTTTTTACCTCATCCTAGGACTCCATGTTTTTAAATTTTTCTATCAATGGCATACTCTCATGTTGACATTTTCTTGCAGAGTTCCCATTATCTCTAAGCTTTGTTCCAATTATGTTGATTGGATCATATTTCCAGTGACTAACAACATCAAAGCGAAAAATTGAAAAAAAATCTTGTGACACTTTGAACCCTCTTCTCTGAAATTTGAAACCTCCAAATGAGAAAGGAAAGGAAGGAAATATCATTTTCTTTTGTTGACCATTAAAGAGTACATATGTGCTCTCCATCTGTTGTACATATTCCAATGCAAATACCCTCCCTATCACATGTATTGGAAGTTTGTAGGGTTCTACCACTGAATCATAAAACCTTAACATAATGTACTCTTCCATGAAGTACCAGTTAGCCAATTGTATTTAACTTCCGAGTTGAATGCAATCTCTACAAGAAATAGGCAATCTAGGCATTGGAGTGCCTGTAATTTTATGATACATTGGTGCCAAAAAGAAGTCTAAAAAATTGTTGTAGTTCCTTTTGTTATCAATCATCCTTATCTGAGGTGTCCATTAATATATTGGATCTTGGACCTGACTGCAAAGCTTGTTTGTCTAAAATATTGTATGATGCTTTGCTAAGAGAAGATAGAACAAGTAGGTTGTGAATCTAAATGTCTTTTGTAAACCTCTTTTAATCATTAGTAATTGTGCTTGCATGTAGTGAACAATGTTCTCAATAAAACTATATTTTACTGGTTTATTTTCACAATGAATATGAAAAATCATTTTAATAATGCTAGCACCCACTTCCTTGTTACTATCCAAACCCAAAAAAAAAGCTAGCAAGGAAATACTATCCTAAATCCATTGCACAAAACTATCATAATCATAAGGAGGCTTATGATTTAGACTAGAATTGCTTGTTATTCCTTTGATATACGAATCTCTCTATGTTTCATCTATTTTTTCATAATCCTCTACCAGCTTTCCCAGGTCAATGTGCACATTTGAATATTTTTTTGTTCAAACCCTAGGTCCAACAGACTAGCAAATTCACTCTCGGTTATGGAAAAAATTTCCTCCTCAGTATTTTTATTCATAATTTCTTTTCTACTGTCATCATAATTTTTGGTGCAAACCATGACAATTTCTGGGCAAGGGAAAACTTGAGGTAATGTCATGCGTGCCGACCCAGCAACCCACGATACAATTTTATTTTTTGATGCCTTTACCATGTTGTTAAATGGATAAAATTTTGAACCCTTCTTTGGATCTTTCCACTTATTTTCAAGTGCAAATATAATTTCCATTATTCCCTTATTTCCATGGATAACATGATCATAAATATCATGGAATTCATCAATGAAACCTAGTGTTTTAAGCAGATTGTGGAAGTCTATTATCTATGTCTCCCGTCTTTTCCTTTTACTCGTAATTTTGGCCATCGTGGTATTTACTCAAAGGAAAATTAAAATAATTCTACTCAACTACAATTTACAGGTGTGATTCAAAATTAAACCCTAATTCTACCTCTACAATCTAAACAGTAAACCATGAGATTTAAAAAATTAAAATGGTGGGACATAGGTGTTTAGGATTTTACCTGGAATTTTAATTTGAGTAGATTTTGAGTGGACAGAGAGATGAGAGACTCTATTGCATTCCTCAACGTAGAATTTTTAACCCCTTTTTGAATCTCCAATACTAGTTACAATTGAAAAACTTAAATTGAAAACCTAAAGGGAAAAATTTGTACAATTGTGACTCGTGTTAACTTTTATTGCTTCTTTCTAAAGATTGATGTTTGATGTCACTATGACACATGTCACTTAATCGTTTCACATTACAACTTCAGTCGGAGACCCAAAATTGATCTTATTACTTATTACATTTATTAAATGTTTAGTTTTACTCTAATTTAGCTCTTAATTATACTTAGTTGAGTGTTAAATCATGACACGTGCCTTTTTTCTAGGGGAATTTGGTACTCACTATCAAGTTTCATTGGTCCCATTCACTTTTGTCTTGTTAATAGTCAGTAGTCACCTAGTCACTTGACCTCACACATCATCATCGAAAGATATCGACCATGTGATTGGACACGTATCATGATTCTGAAATAGGTTTACAAAAATGGGGTTTCTTTTCCCTTCTGGCCTGAAATACACCATACGTCATTTGTTTGTGCTCATCCAATGGTCGTTCATTGTCACTTTCAAGTGTCACGAGACCCATTCACTTTTTCCTTGTCATTAGTCACACATCATCATTAAATGACACCAACCTGAGTGGACACGTGTCATAATTCTAGAAGAGTTTTACAAAAATTAGGTTTTATTTCCCCTTCGACCTTAAATACACCATATGTCGTAAATTTATTAAATTTAAATTAAATTATTTTTCATTTACACGAAATTGTAAAATAGTGAACATTGAATAATTTTCAATTTTACAATTTTATATCGATAATTAGTTGGGTAAAAATTTCTTAAAACTTTGATTAATGGTTATCTTAATTTAGGAATTTGATGAAAACTGAGAAGGTGATGACATTTTAAATATTTAGATTTAAAAATGGAAATACCATCACTTCCTTATTTCTAGTAAAACATACGTACATGTCTAATACACAGATAAAGCAACTAATTAAAATATTGTAATCACACTCACAGAGATGTCTAAGAATCATTTTGTGTACCCATAAAATGCAAATTGAAATGCACTTGCAAAATTTTCATTATTTTTTTTTCATAAAATTAGTAATTACATTTTTGAGTAAAAAGAAAAACCTACTAGATCACTGGTAGTGGACCAGTGCCAATGGCCCAGTGGTATGATTGTATAAAAAAAAAACCCAAAAATGTGGTACAATTGTATCAAAAAAAACCAAAAAAGTGGGATGACGAACCATAGGTAACACTAGTGATTTTCCCCTAACCCTCCATCTAAGTAGAATTCTCTAGAGAGGATTAACTGTGAGAATTCATTAAGCCAGTCGTATTGCCCCACCTGAGCCTCCACTTCATCAAGAAAAAACCACTTACAGAGAAAATCTCTAGCAATCAACGCTCATTTCCTATGGCACTCATACTGCCCAGTATTCAGGCCCAACAAAAAAGGTTGCATCGCCACATTCTGGCCTAGGGGGAGAAGCTTGGGTATTTCACTTGCCCAAGGGATCCCCACCCCTATTTCTACAAACACAACAACATTAATGTTGTCCCCTAGGTATTCTTCTTTGAAAACCTTCCTCAATAGCATCAACATGTCCACCTTTTCTCCTCTGAGGTCGAGAAGAGATGCCAAAAATTAGGACGTAATGTCCATGTTCACTTGGTGCCTATCTTCATTATGCAGAAACTCTCTACCCAAAACTATTTTAACAGACTCATTTATGAAAGTCCCACCCTCCCTACAAATTGATTGCAAGGTTTCATCTACGAAGGAGCCCAAAAAGGCCTTATGGGCCTCCTTTGATGTGCATCTAAGCCTAATAGGAGATTCCATCTAAATCTTCAAAAATTTAAAAATCAAATAATTTACAGACTAATGACCTAAACCAAAGGCAACTACAATAATTTATCTAGCAAAGATGAATTGAAATTTGAGGAAGAAAGGAGCTAGATCGTCTATAAATAGCCCTTAATTGATACTTAGCAATTAATTATTCTTTCTTTAATCATATTAAATCCATTGTCCTTAATATTTCAAGTAAATATTTCCCATAAATGCATGTGTGTGAGAAATTTAAATTCATTGTCCTTAATCTTTCAAGTAATCCTTTCCCATAAATGCATGTGTGTGAGAGATTTAAATCCATTGTCCTTACTCTTTCATATCGGCATGTAAATATTTCCCATAAATGAAATTAGTAATATCATCTATAAGAATTTGGAGGTGGTGTGTGTTGAGTGGATGGTAGTTAAAGAAGGTCTCTTGTCACTGACAAGGCATTTATTTCTTACCGAGTTATGAGTTACAAGTTGCACTATAGGACCATGAAACATTATCCACCGTCCATGTGTGACGATCATGGTTATGGTGCAGGTTAAGGTTTGATACATGTCATCATTCTGGTGACTTCCTGGAGAACTCTATTTCCTTCAAGAAATTGAGGCCAAAATTAAACTTCAGCCATTGATCTAGGATCATCGAATGGTCTAAAATAATACATTTAACAATATAAAATGATGGATGTTAGGTTACGTGTCGGTGTGACTAGTCATGCTTATCGATACCAACATGTTGAGTCTATAGACAAGTTCACGACCCTAATTTGATACGTGTCAACATTCTGATGACTTCCTAGAGAACTTTGTTTCCTTCAAGAAATTGAGGCCAAAATCAAACTTCAGCCATTAATCTTGGATCATCAGACGGTCTCAAATAATACATTTAACATTATAAAATAATGGATGTTAGGTTACATGTCGATGTGACTATCTGTGTTATGTCCCATCTTTTGAAAATCGCTAACAAAATATTTGTTTCCCATAATTAACAAATGATTAGCCAATAAAATAAATAAATATTCAAACAGTACATAAAATTTGCCAATACAGTTATTATTTTTTCCCTTCAAAAGAAAATCATTCGTCTCATATATTATAATTTTTTTTACTTCAAAAGAAAAAAAATTCACCTCATTCAATATATATTTTCCCCCACATGACTGTATAATTCGCCAAGGAAAAAATTGCCAATACAAACTATGAAAATTCATGGATTTGAAAAAAAAAATTGCCTTCATTAAGTAAAAATTCCCCCGTAAAATAATGTAAGATTGGCTAAGATTTTACACTTTTTCCTAGGAGGGATTTCTTAAAGTTATCCCTAGTATACATGCCATGATAAATGACTGGTGGTATACCACAATAGAGTATGGAGTTTAATAGAATACTTAGATGCCTTTTGTATCGAGTTAATCCTCTAGAAATGAAGCTATGTTCCAAACGCTCTTATCGTGTCGGCCAATACTCTTGAACCCATGGCAGGTTCTCAGCTCTGAAAGTTTTCAATTGAAATGGTACCCACCCCTTTTGTCCCCAACAACATAATACATTTTGAATTCTTTGAAGATGATAATAATACCCTTGTCTTCTTAGAAAATACCAATGTCTTTGAAGACCAAATCATAGAAGAGAAAGAACACGATGATACAAGACAATGAGGAAATGAGTATGGTATCCTTGACTTACCCACCAACACCATCCCAAAGGGAATGGTTGCACTCAAATGAATCTTTGACTCAGATTCTCGGGTCAAAGACAGGATTCTCTAGTATTCAAAAGGGGGAAAATATGAAAAGATTAACATTGGAGTAGACACTAAATTAAAAAAATGTGTACATAGGTACCTCCTATTCCCCAAAGGAGAAAGAGAAGATTCTCTCGATTCTTTGGGAAAATATTAATGTGATTTCCTAGGGGTATGAAGACCTTAAAACTTATGATACATCTATCATGACACACACTATCCCCTTGAAACCCGATGCCAAGCCTTTTAGGTAAAAATAATGACTAGACAATCTTGTGATCTACTAAGAGGTTCAGAAGCTACTATCAGCAAGAATAATCTTCTCAATTTGACACACCAATTGGATGGAAACTCTAGTCTCGATCTAGAAGAAGAGTGGGAAAATCAGACTTTATGTATAATTTTAGAACCTGAATAGGCTTCATAGAAAGAAAACCATCCCTTTCCCTACCTCGATGAGGTGCTTTAGATCGTTAATGGCTCACAAATGATTTCCTTCTTGGACAGATACTCAAGTTATATGCAAGTTATGGTGAAATACAAAGACCAGATCAAGACCGCGTTCACCACCAAGTGGGGAACATTCTCTTACAGAAGAATATCTTTCGGCTTGATTAACATCAGGGAAAAGTTTTAGAAGGAAATGGACATCGCCTTTGAGGGTTTGGTTAACAATTGCATAATCATCTACATGGATGATTTGATAGTTTTTTCTTCCCAATACAAGCGTGATCACCCCACCCACCTTGCTAAAATTTGTGAGAGATGTCGTTGGTTCAACATTTTCCTCAACCCTAAGAAATGCATATTCAAGGTCACAGAAGGGAAGTTTCTAGGACATATTATCTCTAAGAAGGGTATCTCCATTAACCCTGAGAGAGTAGTGGAATTTTTGTAGTTGTATATGCTCAACAACAAGAAAGAAATGTGGTCTATCTTTGGGAAGATCAACTTTGTTTGATGCTTCATCATGGGATTTGTTGAGGTTGTTAGCCTCTAAATGATATGATGAAGAAGGATGTGAAGATTGAGTGAAGCCTAGAATCAAAAGATGAATTCATTCAAATTAAACAGGCTATCACAGAGGCCTCGGTCTTGGCAAGTCTAGACTACATCCTCCCATTTTATATATATTCATTCACCTCTCCCCATTATGTTGTTGCAGTATTAACCCAAAAAGTTGAAGGGAAAGAATGCCCTATTTCTTTCATGAGCTCCCCTTTCAATAATTTTGAATTTTGGTATTAATCCCTTGAGAAATAGGCATCACCCTGGTCCAGCCAGTTAAAAAATTATGGCATTACATTCTCTGGAGAAAGATGCACGCGATTGTGTCAAATCAAGTTATCAAATCTTTTCTCATGCAAAGTGAATTAGGAAAACACTAGGGAAAATGGATGGCTATCCTCCAATAATTTGACTTATAAATGAAACCTATGAGGTAAGTCCATGGACGGGGATTGTGTTAGGACATGGCTAAGGCTGGCGCAAAAATTGAATGCCAAACTTACATAGTGGAGTCCCTTACCTAAGATCCATGGTATGTTGACCTGGTATACCTTCTTCTGAATAATTAATGTCCTGAGGGACTTCCTTCCAATAAATGTTGAGAACTCTAATTAAAGAGTGCACATTTTATGATTAAGAACAAGACTTTTTTCTATAGGGATTACGAAGGTCTATACCTTCAGTGTCTCGACCTAACATAGGCCACAAGAATGATCAATGAGTTCCATGGATAGTTTAGAACTAGGCATGGATTAGCTGATGCCACCACCCATCAAATTATTTTGGTTAGTTACTACTAAACCCATATCTTTAAGGATGTCCATGCACATGTGAGGAAATGCCACACCTATTCGACCATTGCCTCTTAGGAGAAGAACCCGGAAATGCCTCTCCAATCTATCTTTGAAGTGAGACCTTTCACCCAATGGAAATTTGTTTTCATTAGGAAAATAAACCCCAACTCATCTGCTAGACACCCATACATTTTAACTGCCATGGAATATTGCACCCAGTAGTCTGAAGCCATACCATGTAAAAATAACATGATGGATGTAGTGATCAAATTCATCAAGGAAAACATCACCACCATATTTGGAATACCCTTCACCCTCGTATGTGATAACAGTCCAACATTTCCTCTGCCCATATTATAGAATGGGCTTACAGCTAGAACATTACCCTCAAGTTCTTAAGTAATTACTATCCACAAGGTAATGGTGTAGCAGTGTCAACGAATAAGAACCTCTTGGAGGTAATCAAACATCTACACGAAATAAATCTCTAGGATTGGCATCAAAAACTCAAGTTCACCCTTTGGGCAAACCACATCAAAATTAAAGCCTCCTTGGGGACTTCACCTTTCTATCTAGTTTACAACCAGAATTTGGAATTCTTGGTAAACTTATAGATTCCATTCTTGCAGTTCATGCAAAAATTTAATACAAAGGATAACATTGTAGATGTTCACCTCCTAAACCTAGTTATTTGGAAGAGTGGAGAGATAATTCCCTCGAGCATTTTGTGAAACACCAAGCGGTGGTCATACATTGGAATGAAGAAAGGGCCCAGTATAAACCTTTTTGGATCTTGAACTTAGTTCTCTTGTGGGATAAGGCTTGGGAGAAGAAAAGAAATCATACCAAATTTTAGAGGCTCTGGCACGGGCCATATCAAATATCTGAAATTTGTAGGGAAAATTCATACCCTCTCAATTCCTTAACAAGAGAAGTTGTCCCATTGCCTTTCAATGGACGGTTCCTAAAACACTACTTTGAATGAGGTGAAGAAAGGGATTTTGGCCCTTTGTTGTATCATATGTATAGATCTTGTAAATAGTCTTGGCATCCCTTGCTAGTGCGCCTTCCTTGTAAATTCTAGTTTTGGGTGGTCTTGCTCATTTTTTCTTTTGTTTATTTTATTTTCTTTTTCTTTATTTGGTTCTCCCCATGATACCTTGGTGTTTTGTGTTTCTTAATATGGGAATGTCTTTCATAATATACCAGTACTTATTGGGAGACTCGCCTCATGCATTTTGGTAGTCCAAAGTTCACCACATGGGCGATGTGTGGTTGTATCCTCATTTTAGCACTTTAAAGGTGTGATGTAGGATAATGGTGAATATTCATCAGGTCCAAATATGTCCATGATTGTAACAAGATAAAATAATGTAGCTAACTAAGTCAGAAAAATCAAGAGAAAAGACCACAAAGTAACCAGAGAATTGATCGATTATACTCTAAAATTTGTGCACATCCTAATAAAATCAAATATATGGCAAGGTGAAAGAGGTACCACCGTAGTATCAAGTTAAACTTGAAGATTCCGATGAAAGGAGTATCACCTTCGCTACCTAAAAAAAATAAAAGAGAAGAAAATATTGAAAGAGGATGAAATACTGGAACCCGAGTTGCATGATAACTTATAAAAGTAATTAGGCCTATCTAGTTTGAGTATGATTTCTTCATTTCTTCTAGGAACCATAAGGTACATCTCTTGCAAAGCACACACCTCAGAACTTAACAAGAATGAATTCTTGGATCATGGTGAATTAGATTCCCCAAAGCCTAAAGTCACCTCTCCAAGTCTCTTAAAATGGTGATAAGATCATGGTCTGCTCCACAGGTAGATTCAGGAGTTCTCAAATGCACAAGGCATTTTTCCCATCATGTCACCATTTTTTATGTCCTACATACCCGTCCTTTCATTTTGTGCGGCAAAATGTTGGGTCCCCTTTTTTTTGCTTTTTTTGCCTTTTGTTTCTTTTTTTTGGTTTCTCCTTGGTTGTCGTGTCTTTTGTTTCTCCAAAATCCAATGTCCCGAAGTGTCTCCTTGTCCGTTGCCAAGAATTTTGGACTTCAAGTTTTTGATGTCGACACTTCTATTTTTTTCTGAAGTAAACATCGGGAGTCTCTGGGTCCAGAATTTTCGACTTACCTTCCTTGGGATTCTAATTAGCAATTAATGTGCTCACTAAGGAATTATAAAAGGGATTTTACCCCTCATTTTTATAATTACCCAATGCATAATTACCTTCCAAGCGGTAAAGTTGTGAAGCATGAAATACTTTCCTGAACCCAAGTCTTCTATGACAATGTGTGCAAATACAAGAGTTTGTGCTTTTGTGTTTGGATAGAGTAAATTGAGCTTCTTAGCTAGTAGTGGGTGAGCGTCCTTTTCATCTTCGGCGTTCTCTTATTTTATAAGGTAGGCTCTTCTCGATTTTTGTTTTGTTTTCCTTTCTATTATTTTGTTTCCTACTTTTGTGTTGTTTTTCTTTTCTCCCTTTTTTCTATTTGTGTTGACCTAAGAATCCACCCTATAAATAGGGTAGGTGTGGAGTTCTTATGGGTTTGCCATCGTTGGTTTCTTCTGCTTGTATTTTGTGGCTTGTCTGAGCCTTGTAAACGAGTGTAAATTAATGTGGACTAGTGTAGGATAATGTAAATATGTAAGTGTAGTTGTCATTTATTTTGTAAATGCATATAAATTTCTCATTGTAAATGCTTGTATTTAGTGGTGTCCTTTCTACCCTTTTTTGTATATATCCTTGTAAATAAGTCTTGGTCCTGGTGGGATTAAATTGATGTATAGGGTGTTGGGTGTAAAGTATGGCTACGTATGTAGGTGTGAGATAATGCAGGACATTATAAAATCTTGTATATGTTCCCCTGCAATGGGCTAGTGTATATCTTTTTACAACTGCCATGTGTGGCGGTGTATATAATTTTTGTCTTTTTGGGTCATTCTTTGTGCAGGTTGCAAATATCGAGTGTCAGCATTTGTGTTAATAGTTGTTTGTTTGAATTCTTTATGAGGTTTTTCAGACCACGTCCAAACAATAATTGGTCTTTGGATTCTAGGCCCAATCGTTGTAGATAGTGTATTGTCATTGAAAGGTGAGTCATGCTGAGTCGTAGAGCTCATCATGGTCACTATTTTGAGTTCATAGGACATGGTCTCCCATGAATTAACATTCTAATTTGTCCTAGCTGGATTTAAATTTTCCCTAGCTAGCTATTAATGTCGCTTTTGTCATGCCAACTATTAGTTAAATATTGTACCTATATGCGCGCGAGTGTAAATATATCCAACTTGGAAATGACATGTCATTAAAGTAAGTGTCACATCAACTAGCCATTGTACTTGTCATCATTTCAAGATCAGAGTCTACGTATGTCTGGGTAGTTCTCAGCACATGTGTCTTTTTCAATGGATGGTCTCTGGCCCATGGGGTACAATTTTGCATTAAGCTCTTGTATCATTTATACTTTTCTAACAGTTGTCTGGTCTTGCAAGTGATAAGGTGAAAAAATGGCATCGGTTGGATCCCCTCTTAGAAGTCTTGAGCTCTTGATCTCTTATGTAGGTCCGGCCAAGAAAGAAAAGACAAAAAAGGCCTTGGATAAACTCCTAGTATTGATGAAGTACAAGAAAGATAGGGCAATTAATAGATCACAGGTTGAAACCATGCTTCAAGAAATATCAAATATAGATTTCAACACCTGGGCTGAATTGAAAGGTTTTCAATAGATGATACACCAATTGAGACAAGTCAATGGCCCATTGTCAATCAGTCTAGCAGCCTCTAGGATAATGCAAGTTGCATGCTTCCTACACTCCAAGTGGGCTCCAAAATTAATATTTCTCCTAGTCAAGAACTATAATATGACCATTCAATCTTCCATGTTATCCTTTGGGGTTCTCATTTCCTCCTTGGATCAGCAAAATATTGCCACAACATGGAGGATCTCGGTCTTCAAAGATGCAGTCATTATGACTAGGGCTTCTTATTTGGCATAATTCATTGCGGCGTAAGATGCGACCCGACATCACCTAAATGCAGAATAGTTGTAAATCCCCCACTGAGATTATAAGAAAATTAAGATGGATACCCTCATAGTGATTTCAAGGAGTCGTTTCAGATAGGAATCATATTCTTGTGTAGGGTTTTCAGTGAGTATCATGCCTGAGAGTTTTCCCCATGGATGTACTATTTCTTATACTGCATGACCACCAACAAGCAATATTTTGATTAGACTGCTATTATCTCCAACCACTTAGATGCCCAAATGAAGAGGGTAGAGGGAGATGATAAATTTTACATGACTTCTTTTTTTTTCACTGGCCCGGTAGTATGGAGGAATCTGGGGACTGGACATAGTTGATGTCCTCAAAACAAAAATGAGATAGTCTACCCCATGGCTTCATTTTCCCTAGATCCAATGGGATGAATCTTTTCATAATTTTTGCAAGGTCAACAACGCCTTTGTATATCATGGACTTAAAGTGTTGATCAGGCATGTAGGTTTCAATCTGTCTCCAAAGGTAATATCTATAATTAGCCCATGGGGATGTTATTTCACCCAATTTTCACAATTCACCTACATCTGAGTCATTGGGTTCAAACGGAACCCATTTTTGTTGTTGAAGCACTACAGAAATAAAATTATTTTATTAGAATTTTTTTTGGCAGATTCTTGAGGTGTACGCCTTATTAGCGACAAAGAAGATTTCCTTGGTTTCTTTCCCCATCACCTATGGGAAGTATACTTACTCCCTCATCCCCACTCGAGAAGTAGAAAATGAGTTTAATAGTTTTGAATTAGCTAAATTTTCACTCAAGCACCACAATTATGACCCACGTGACCGCCTCAGGAAAGCGATGCCCCAAGGGCCTCATTCCCATGAATCGTACTTAGAAGATTTTTGGGAAGATTTTCAAGATGATTTTGATGTCCATAATAGGAAATATGTAAGAAAGTCAAAGGGTGTGATGGAGCGTCTTGGCCTTTGATCATTCCCTTGAAGACCCTGAGTATAAAGAAGCAGAAATTGATAAGTTAGGTCTCCCTCTAATATATTGGGATACTCCAAAACTTTTGAACATTGAGGCCATAACTAGGAGAATAATTGAGCAATGCCATGGTTATTTTGAGGTTATCTATCCAACCAATGTCTACTTGGATACATACTTAAAGGGGGCAACCATTTCTAGATCCTAGACAGTATGGCAAGCCAAAGCCCACATGAAGTAGAAAGTTTGTGAGTCATCCCAACTGTCTGACCCGATACTTGAGCCTCTAATGAGGCAATTAGATGAACAATTAGAGAGGTCTAAAAATTTGAAGGAGGTGTCTGAAGCCTTAGTGACTTTTGGCCTTGGATTCATCCTCTTAGGCTTCTAGACTCTGAATGCCCCAACACCCTTTGTGGCTGCCCTATTTAGTTTCCCATTTGTTAAGGTAGAAGATGAAGCAAAAATAGAAGCTACCAGGGCACCCCTCGAAAGGAGGGAGAAGAAGAAAGCACACAAACCTTCTCCAAACCCAAGCCTAGAACCTGAAAAAGAGGTCAAGTTCTACAACATTCCTTATACCCCCTCCCTTGAGATAGATAATGTTCCGAAAGATCCACCAGAAATTTCACAAACAAATGTCAATGACTTCTTCCATGTCGATGAACAAGTCTTCACCACATGGCAGAATAGGAGAGAATGGCTGAAGAAGTAGTCCAAGAGCCAAATGCAAATATTCTTTGAGAGGCTGAGGAAATTTAAGAAGTGTGAAAGTACACTCAAGAATAGGTGGAGGAGCTCCAGCAAAGAGAATAAGAAGAATAAAATATTGTTGAAGATTCTTATCCCTTAGCCAAAGAAGTCATTGAGAAATAGAGATAGGAAGAAACTGCGAGGATGGCAGAAGAAGAAAGGAAGAAGGAAGAAGATACAAGGATGGAGGAACAATTAGTGGTCACTGAGGAAACCAGACCTTCAAGAACAACCGTACCCTCAATAGCCGCCCCTCCATCTCAAGAAAATGTTCAAAGAACATTTCCCCATGATATAGGTGAAGCAAAGACCCCTTTATCATTTTGATAAGAGAAGGTTTGCATTGAATAGAATCCTCTGGCCACTCCACCTATAGAGGATACCCCCGAAGATAATGTAGAGGAAGGAGAAGATATAGAGAATAATCTTGGTGATAATGCCAAAGACGTGGCCACAGAAGAATTAGATAAAAAACTCATAGAAAATCCCATTGGCCCGAAAATAATAATATGTGATGCCCAAGGCCCACCCTAGTGGCTAGTTGAATCCTAAAGGAAGAAAAGAACTATAGAAACAACTACTCCTCTTTCACTAGAAAAAATGTTGGTAAAACAGCAGGTGCCCAAAAGGTCAAAGAGGACCTATACCCTCCATACATTTCGGAGGGGTCCAAATGAAGATACGGTGGCAACAGTGGTGGCCCCACCAGAAAATAAGGAAGAATCAGAAGTCGAAGAAGAAGATTAAACAATAACAGAGGTTCCCCTAGGCTGGAAAAACTGAAGAGGATAACTGGACTTCCTCGATGATACGATTCAGGTCATCCAAAAAAGGTACAAAAAAATAGTACCAAAAGAAGAAAGAGATTTAGGTCTCTGAGTCAAATCTATGGAAGATCTTACCTGAATTGGCATCCCCCCTCTTCTACAATGCCAAATTCCTCCACTTTTGGGATGCCTCTCCCACAAGGAAACATAGATGCACTTTGGGTCATGAAGAAGAAAGCATTGGCGGTGGATGGATGGGTAGAAGAGAATCTTAAGGTGATTAGGAGATTCTTATCTAAGTCTCTCCTAGAATTGTACAGTGCCCATAAAGATGTAGATAAAACAAACAAAAAATTACATGGCAAGCCTAGGTAGAGAAGTATGAGGATTGGAAAGAGCACCTTGGGGAAATTTCGAACCAGGGAGAGGATAACCTAGTTGAAATATATATTCTACGAAACAAACCTTGCCAATTCTTGAAGACCTAGTACACTAGGCTTGCATTCAAGATCAAGAAAAGAAAGAAATTGGCTAAGGTCTTAGAAGATCATAAAGCTAGATTTCAAGGTCCGATAGACCAATTTTTTGCATTCATTTGGGAGGTTGTGTCATCAAATATGATTTGTTCGAGATTTACACCCCTGTTTATTCTTTATTAAATAAGTTTGATGAGCAGGCTGATGAAAAATTCTTACCCTTGGAGGATTTTGACATCTCATTTTTGGGAATGCTCTCCCAATTGATGCTTAAATCCCATGGGGCTATCAAGGCATCTTCCAAATTATAAAGAAAATATGAAGATGCTAGAGACCATCTAGAAGAAGCCCTAAGTCATATGGACTACCTAAAAGAGGTAGATGAGGAATGCATGATTGAGGTACTGGAGGCCTTTTAGAAATTCAAAGAGCCATAAATTCTTTACATTTTGGGTCTTCTCCTCTCATTAACCTATATTATTTTATTCATCATTCTTTTAGAGTAAGATTTCAGATTTTGGGGTTCTAAACTTCCTTTTTTTGTATTCTTTACAGTGGTTTGTGTCAATGATTTCTTCGAAGATGACCAATTATCATCTCAAATTGGTTGTCAGAGGTTGAGTGGGTATAGTATGGCTAAAAGTGACAAGTGGAGGGTGGAAGACTATACACATTGTCCTAACTCCCAAGGCACCGCTTCATCATTTATAACTGAATGTGCAGGAAAGAGACATGGAGTCGTCGCTACATTTATGGAGCACACTTCTCAAGACACTTGGACTGAACAAGTTATATTCACACATTTGGTGGTGCCTCCCGATGATTATTTTCCTAATTTTCTCATTCTTCCTTCATCCCCTCTCTTCTTCTTTCCTTTTCAATTCTTGTACCATGATTGGATATTTCTGACAACGCAAGTAGTACCGACTATAAATATTGTGTTTTATAGAAACTAACGGGTTGTAGATCCCAATGTAGATTATAGGTTGTCTATAAATAAGAAGTTTGATGCCTAACCAAGGGTTAGAAAAGTTGACAATTTTGTTGTCCATACTATATTTTTATTTCTAGCTTTCACTTTAGTTGTTAGTGTTCTCAGTAGATTAATGCTCCCAGGAGCCATGAATGTACCAACTAGTGATGTTGGCCCCTTTTAAGTTGATGAAACAATAAAGACTACTCTTGGTACTATACTTTGTGTTGTTCTTCATTGTGAACTTATCGAATCTATTTCATGTTGTATGTTTCTTGATGTCCTTTTCTCAAAGTTCTTTGGTAGATAACTGAAAATATTTTGCTCTCATTGCTAATGTATGTTTCAGTTGATGATCACGCATATGTTTAGTATAGTTATTGGTTCTTTGTTTGAGCATTGTTAATGTTTGGAAATTTACAATATGACTATAGTAAAAATTTTTACTAACTTTGGCCTGTCTTTTGTGCTTTCTTTGATCAAGATAAAGACTACTTGCAAGAAACCCCACCTGTTGTAATCTCTAAAATTTGATGAGCATAAAACTAGCAAGGCCCTCAACATAAAAATACTCATTTGTCCAAATGAACCTTTCTTGCACCACCGTGACCTGACTATAAGGTTCTTGGAGGCTAGGAGAGTTCTCTCTCTGATAAACCTCTACATGTGAACTTGGCTGGTACCCCAATATCCTTTGAAAAATCTCTCCCTATTGGCGAGGTCGTCACAAAGTCTCGTTAACACATTCATTTGAAGACCTCGTGGGTCAACAATTAGACTCATAAATGGATTTCTATAGCTTCTCGAGTGACCCTACTCTAATCATTGATTCGGACTCTTCCTATTTATCGAACTTTGGTCCAAGCGGTCATTGTGCATTTTCTTAAGGAATTTGATGCCCTCTTGCACTAGTTTCTTTGGAGAGGTAATTTGTAGAATTCCAAGTGGAGCCTAATTAAGTGATAATTTGTGTGTCGGCCAAAGGAGGGGGGTCTTAGTCTTCATTATGTTATCATGAGTAGGCAATAACTTGCAGCCAAATTATTGGTTTTGGTGTACTAGTCAGAATCAACTTCGGGCTAGCATTCTCTTGCATAAGTATTTACAAGGAGTTGATTATTTGGATATTTTTCATTATCCTTTGGAGGGAAAGGGATGTATGGTTTGGAATACTCTAAAAATAGGAGCTCAGTTGGTTAAGAGATGCCTCTTTCAGATCTACAACAAAGGCTCTAAGGCTCTCTTTTAGACTTATTCTTGGGATGGTCTTTCCCCACTTCTTTTTATGTATCTACATCGACAGGCCCTCTCTGATAATTTTATAGTAGCTGGGTGGGATAAGGTTTTGCATTATAAGATTATTCAAAATTTTGGCCTCATTGTTAGAACTATAGATGGAAGAACTCTTATGAGAACTGTAACATGCCTCAAACACTACTAGGATACTCCCCCATAGGATTGTCATCAGCATTCATGCTAACAATCTCCCCCTTTGGAATTGATGGCAACATAGATGAAAAACATCTAGGATCCATAAATACCAAGCATGCCTCTTCTGCATCTGTTATTTCATGCATCAACATCTTTTCAAATCCTCTCATCAATCATTATGGATTTTTCTGAACATTTCTCCCCCAAGGGATGATCCTCACATGCTTATTTTTCATGTATTATTCTCTCTCCCATTGACATCAATGTTAGAGGTGTCATTATGTCTCTAAGATTCCTTAGTGACTCGGCTCAAATACATAGACTCCCCCATAGGAGAAGCATCAAGCATTTAGTCCAGATAATGAAATAGTGCTCTTATATTTCTGGACTGATGCAATTTCTGCATTAATTATTCAAGAGTGGGTTGGGGCATGACCCCTAGCATACCTCTCAAATACTCAAATGTATCCTTCGGTAGAGGTTTTGTAAAAATGTCTGTTATTTTCTCCTTTTATTCACATATTCTAACTTCACTTCTTTCTCTGGTACCTTATCTCTCAAGAAAGGATACTTTATTGTTATATGTTTTGTCTTTGAATGCATAACAAGATTCTTTGACATATTTACCATGCTAGTATTGTCACAATGGATAGTAACTGAATCTTCAAGATAGACTCCATTGTCCTTCAACATTTGCTTCATCCATATGATCTGTGTGCAATTGATTGCTGCTGCAACATACTCTGATTCTGTTGTAGACTGAGCAATGCAATCCTGCTTCTTGTTGAGCCAAGAAATCAACCTTTTTACCAAAGAAGAATGCTCCTCCACTTGTACTCTTTCTATCATCTGTATTCCCTTCCCAATCAGCATCAGTGAAATCATGAAATGTAAAGTGTTGTTATCTATCATACCATAGACCAAACTCAATTGTGCCCTTTACATATTTGAATATCCTTTTTACTGCCATAAGGTGAGATTCTTTAGGATCTGCTTGAAATCTTGCAACAATTCCATGTGCATTAAAAATATCAGATCTAATATGTGTTAGATACTAAAGACCTCAAATCATTGATTTGTACCTTGTATGTGGTACGTTCTTTGCTTCATCCTCTAAGGATAGCTTAGAACTAGTTACCATAGGAGTTCCAACATATTTACTATCATCCATGCCAAACTTTTTCAACAATTCTTTAAGATATTTGGTCTAAGATATAAATATCCCTTCTTCACTTTGACTAATCTATAGTCTAAGGAAGAATTTCATCTCCCCAATCATAGACATTTCAAATTCACTTTTTATCTCATCTGCAAGCTTGTTACTCATTTCATCATTTCCTCCAAAGATAATATCAACAACAAAAACTTCAACAAGCAAGATTCCTTCTTCATTGATTCTCAAGTACAAATTGTTGTCAGCATTATCTTTCTTGAATCCCAAATGAATTAGATACTTATCCAATCTTGCGTACCAAGCTCTTGGTGCTTGTTTCAATCCATATAGAACCTTCTTCAATCTGCAAACTAGATCTTCATTTCCTAATAAAGGAATTCCATCAAGTTTCTCAATGTATACTTCTTCTTCCAAGTCTCCATTAAGAAAATCTGATTTCACATCCATCTGATATACCTTGAAAACTTTATAAGAAGCATAAGTTAAGAATAATCTTACTACCTCAATCCTAGCAACAGGTGCAAAGGTTTCTTCAAAATCAATTCCTTCTTGTTGTGAATACCCTTTACATACTAGTCTCGCTTTGTTTTTAACAACAATTACTTCTTCATTCATCTTATTTTTGAATACCCACTTAGTACTAATCACATGTTTGTCTTTAGGCCTTGGAACCAATTCCCAAGTGTTGTTCTTCTAAATTTGCTCCAGTTCTTCCTTCATGGCTTTGATCCATGATTCATCTATGCATGTCTCATATGTGGACTGTGGTTCTACTTGTGAGATCAAGCAAATGGAATTTGTAGTTTGTGACCTCTTTTCTCTATTTTGTAATCTTGTTCTAGTTCCCTTACTATTGTCACCAATGATCTAATCCTTAGGATGATTTCTCAAAACATATTTTGGTGTAGTCTTCTCCCTCAACTCCACACTTATTCCATTGTCAATTATCAAAACATCATGATATGCTTCATTCCTTTCATTCTCATTACCATTCTTTGTTGTCTGCATATTGTCCTGATTTGTATTTATATTATTAAATGAAATCTCATAGAGGTTAAAGTCGCAATATCTTTCTCTAACTTGAACCTTTTCATCCACTCTCACATTAGCACTTTCAATCAATTTCCTAGTTCTCAGATTATAACATCAATAGTCCAAGGGGTTGGATCAAAGCTACATAATGGTTTTATTTTTTTTCTTTAGCTACTAAAAAATATCCATATTACCCTGGAAACGATTGGAAGCATTGACAATGGTTCGACCATTAAGTTATCTAAAGAATATTCAAAATATAGAAAAACATTCTTGGCCTAAGATGATCATGGAGGAAGGGCTAACTATAAAGAATGCATAGATGAAACAAAATGACAAATGGATGAATAAACGGGGCATTGAAATGCGAGAATGCCCAAATACCAATGAGGAAATGAAAAAATTTGAGTGAAAAACTCAAGAACCGCATATGGACAAAACAAAATGGAGGGGAAAAAATTTATCATATCAAAGAATTCAACCACAAGGGAGATCATGAAGAAAAAGCCTACATAGGAACAAATATTAAATGGAAAGAAAAAATGTTGATAACTCAATTAAGGCAAGTTCTCATCACCTAAGATCTAAAATTGGTAGGTGGACTTCTAGAGCCTGAAAGAAGAATGTCAATTTTGCAACATTGAAGATGTGGCAACAAAAAAGCACTTCATCGTGGAATTCTTAGTGGGCAACAATATCCCTACCAACTATAACATCTTGAAAATTGACAATTTAAGCATATTATTTAAGGAGACAAGGGTGGGCAAAACAACAAAATAATTGATGAAAATTCATTTTCAATGATCAAATCCAAAGAGGAGGTTGAAAACAATAGTAAGGCGGGGTGTAAGGCTTTGGTGTCATGTTTTTAAGAGGTCACATACTATTCCTAGGTCCCATAATCCATTTTGGCCTCAATGCAACACAAAGGCTTGGGCATATAACAAGATTCAAGAGTTCCTTCTGAAAATCTAAATAGCATGGACCAATATGCAAGATGAAACAATGGCTCAATATGAATGAGCATTATTATACACAAAAAACCAAGGAACTCTAAAGAAGCTCATAGATGAGCACAGATGTTCTCAAATTAATGATCAACACTACCCTTGTTCCAAAATTAATAATCAACAACCCTTCAACAATTGCAAGGGATAACGGGGCACTATCACGTATAACCAAAATCAAAGCACAGACCATGTCAACTTAAAAAAAACGTCCCTACTATTGTATAAATCATAACAATGGGTAACTTCCCATTCTCGTGTTTTGTTGTTCAAGAGAGAATCCATACAAATGGGTTGGACACAAAAGAGTGAAACCTTTCTCAAAACTTATATTACGATGGATGTCCTATTAAAAAAAATCAATTAGATATATGTCAAGCAATAACCCATTCATACAATTTATTGATTGCCCCTGAGATCAACAAGAACTTTAATCCTTCAATATATCGCCTGTGATTTACATCCCAAAAATAACTACCACAAGTTAGAAGAAGCCTATAAGAAGCTTAAGAGCATTTGCAAAAAAATTGACTTGAGTAGTGTTTCAATTACACAGTCGATCATACAGAATTTAATTGCCTGCACAATTTAAATAGTTATTCCAGTGAATTCAAAAATAGAACTGCAAGAAATTATTCAAAACCAAAACTTCATAGCTATTAAGCACAGCTATCGATACAGTTTCAATCAAGATGCTGAACAGATAATTGCAATCAAATGCCGGGTGGCACACGAGGAACTACAAAAAATGAATTTTATCCATTACGGTATTAGTTTTCTTTCCATGTAGTTGGTCATTAAACTCAAGATCCTTTTAAACCAATAAAAGAGCATCCGTGCCTTGTACAAAAATTTGCAATGGCCCACGGTGAAGGTTGATTAAAATTAAATCTTATTGACATGGAAATTTTCACCAATTTGAATAAACCAACCACAATTGTAATCTTAAGTTCCAAATTATTGTGTACATAAACAAGGGATAACAACTTAATTTAGGGTTAGGAACAACAGTGCTCTGTTTTGCACTCAAAATAAGAAATATTAATCTGAAGCACGATTATATGTACAGTAAGAGTTCATAATTTAAATATTACAGACAATATTGAGTGGAAGAAGGCAAAAGAAACTTTACATACTTTTTGTAACCTAAGATCTGATGAGCCTCCTTGATCTTACAAGTTGCCCCTAAATAAAATCTTACAAGCACCTTAATATATTTTTTTTCCTTTTTTAAGAATTGGTTATTGAGAGGTTATCTTACAAGCCCCTTAATATCATCTTTTTAATTTTTTTAAAAGATCATACACGGCACTGTACAGAGGTGCTGCTGCCTTTGGACGTTCAACAGAACCAAGTAGAATGTCTGCTGGAGTTAAATATGGATCTCCATAGAAACGTAAATTTGTTTCTGACCGAACTGATACAATATTTCCCTCAAGAGACACTCCAAGAAATGCACCTGCACCCAAGCCGAATCAAAAACATTCAAGCCTTCAAAAAGAGAAAATAAAGGATAGAAGACCATCCCAATTTATTTAGAATGCAACAATGTAAAATTGATAATTGTTCAACACAGCTGTTAGATCTTGCTAAACTACTGCAGATAGAATTCTTCATCATAAAAAAATACTATGCAACAATGTAATATTATAAGACAGCTGTGAGAACTTTGTAAACTAATGCTGATAGAATTATTCATAATACAAAAATAAAAGTCATATGATAGGGCTCGTTTTGTTAGGAAGCGTCTTTCATTAAAATTTTGTATTGTGGTTCACTGGTCTTTGAACTCCATTCTATAAAACTAAATATGTAGCATTCAATTATTAACTATTTCCAAGTTTTGACCACCTCCCTGAATGCAGCTGGAACCCCTATAGCTCGATCCACCCATCCTTAAAAGTTAAATTAAAGATCTGAAAATTGGTAATCTTACTCAACCAGCTAACTTGCTGAACCAACCTGTTACCCCCGCTTCAACCTACTATAAAGTTATATATTTACCGAATCTTTCAAGACTCGAATCTTGCAATCTTCTATAGTTCATATTCAGTCTGATCCATATTTATTCATTGCAACTTCATATAAAACATATCAAATTGAAAGACAATTTCGCTCAAACCAACAGCCTGTATAACATGATTCAAAGATGTGTCTCAATGGTGGACCATGACAAAAATCACATAACAGAAAGCAAATAGAAAGAGTCAGCATGACCTAAAATAACAACTCTAGCTTTACCCTGGTCGCAAATACATATTTAATTTCTATTAACTCCATTAAACAAACTGTCTCGTCGAATAAAGCAGGTTAAGGTAGTAGAGCATTAACTTTAAAAGGCAACTGTAGTAGAGCAGGTTACACTAATATCCCCACTAAAGAATGTTGAACTTGTTACACTAATATCCACAGTAAAGAATGTTGAACTTTCCCCTTCTTTCAAGAGTTTTCAAACTACGACCTCCCTCCATCCTTCCGTTGATATAAAACTTTACGCTATGAATAGAAGTAATGATTCAATGTTTGCAGTAATCTGAATATGTATCTCATACTACTCTTTATGTACAACACTAATACTTTATAAACTAAATGAATGGCAAAACCTCTTCATATAATTAAATAAGTCAACCAACATTTTTACAACCCAAGCCTGCATCACTCCTTCAATTTTCCCTTTTTTCTTTGTGCTCACTCATCCTAAATCCTCAAGGCCCAATTGGTATATAATTTGTGATGTTCTTTTGCTACAATAACGACATGAACCTTCATTGCCGGTTTATTTCAATTCCTTGAGAATTTCTACATCTATTTAGATTCATATATGCCAATGCCAGTCAGTTATATTTGTCCAGGGAATTGGAAGTGACAGAAAATAATGCATACGTTTATCAATTTAGCTTTCATTTTAGATGTGCACAGAAATAACAAACAGTCGAAAAATGCAGCACAAAATTAAGGTCCGCATTTGGTAGAAAGTTAAATTCAACCAAGTAAATTTATATCTCCTAAAATGTATTTCAGATAAGAGATAATTATAAAGATCTAAATATAACCTTTGCTAGAGCTGTATGTGTAACAGGCAGCCATTCCGGCATCTCCAGCTCGAATATCTGCCTCTGCAACTCTTCCCAATACTCCAGCTGCTGCACTTAATCCTGCACCCAGAGAGAAATGCATACGACTACTGAAAGCTTTGACTGCTTTGAAATTGCGAAGAACAATAACAAAATCAGTAAGCTCTCCTCCCATCTGTATGCCAGAAACACAAAAGGGAGTCAATCATTTATTCAATTTTCATTTCCAGGGAAAATAAAATTCTCCATCTTTTCAAACAGTGTAAATATGAACGCAGAAAAAAGATTTGTAAAACCTCCACATAACCAGTAAATCAGACCTGTGCTCCCCATCCCAGACCATATGATACAATAGCTGATGGTGCAGACCAAGATCCATCATCTTTTCGAGCAATAACCAAGCCCGTCCCTAATTTGTAGGTCACAATCATTCCTGCCTTTGCAACAGATAAGATGGCCAATCCTTTGGCTCCTCTTAAAACAGCTTCTGGTATAGATTTTTCTGCTTTCAATCTACCAATCTGTAGAATATGCCAGTTGCTCAATACTAATCCTCAAAAACAATACTAAAAGTCTTGATTTTACAGCCAGTTCAAATTCATCACAGCATTAAACAAGAAGACATACAAGCTCATTTATGGCTAAATTGTTAAAAGAAAAAAAATACATGACGTGTTCATCAACAATCAGTTACGGATAACTAATCTACCTCACAATAACTTCGCAAAACATTTGTTGACTTGTATATTTCTTGTTCCATCGACATGCCAAGAGGGGTATTCAGCCATCCCCTCATACACGTCCAATCAGTTACATCATGTGTTGCAATCTGAGCTGCATTACTTATACGACGTATCAAATATCTCTGAAATGGTTCCAACCTATCATAACAGGTATCACAGACTCTTTGAGGGTCTCTTTGTCGAAATTTCACAGGTAACAGGCATCTTCCAGTTGAACATAACCCACAAAATATTCCTCCACAGAAACGACAGTGGTGTCTGTAACGAGTAAAGGGTTTGAAAGGTGCCCAACATTGCATGCAGCTAGGTGAGCTACTATCCGGGACCCACTGTGGAGGCTCTGCTTCCAAAGTTGTTTGCACTGCACGACTATTGATTCCATCTCCACTCACAAGGGGAGGAGCACTTGGAAGGTGAACTGAGGACCATAGCATCGATGCATCACCTTGAGGAAACTCTTCAGTTGAAACATCAACAATGTCTTCTTGCTCTTCTATATTGGCAGGAGAATTGTTCATCCCTGTGGCCATAACATATAAACCACTTAAAACATTCGTCAAATTTACTTCCGGCTGAGGGCTGCTTGAACGGACATAGTCATCATCTTCACCCATGTCAGATGTTCCCAATTGAATGTTGCAGTTTACTTTGGAGACCTTTTGGCTTCGATTTCACAACAAAATTGATCCGGCACCCAAAGCCCTATTTCTTCTATAGGCGATGTCTCCTATTTACCATCTACAAAAGCAAAATAATCCTGCATCTAGGATACATCCACATATAGTCCTACCTGCAAATTAAGTTCACAAATATCAGCAACCGTTTTGCTGCAAGATGAGGTTTTGCACTTATAAGGAAAGCATCAAAGCTCTTTGAATATAGATACAACGTTGCAATATGAAAAACATGATGCTTAATAACATCTATAAAAAGGTTATGGAAACCTAATTTTCAAATAAATAGCTCAAACAATGTATGTGTAAGCTACTCTTAAACGTTTGCCCAAGTTTCCCACCATGAGACAATAGAATAATCAACCTCTAATAATGTATGAGTAAGCTACTCTTAAGGGCTTGCCCAAGTTTCCCACCATGAGACAATAGAATAATCAACCTCTAATAAAATGCCATATTTCTTTTGACAGTCATAAAAGCAAATAAAATGTCTTTTGCATGATATCCTTAGTTTTATAATCCATGTCAGCCAGGTTTCATTTGGAAATAGTTTGCTTGGTTTAAAAAGGTGCTAAGCCATTTCCAATATTCTGAGAAAAAAGATTTCATGGGTGATCATACAAGCGGGTTACTCCCGATGCTCATAACCAAAACATATGTATGAAGTAGGACAATGCTGTGCAACAACAATTATAACAACATATATTTTAAAAAATTAAAATAGCTATAATGAATATTAAAGTACAAGATATAAAACCTTAACCATCAAATGAGATTATCAGCTAGAATACTTATATTTCGAAAAATTTAATTGTATTTAAGCCTAAATCATTATAAATATAGTTATTATATGAGTATATTATTCTTATTATTATAATTTTTATTTTTATATTCCTGTTTAAACTCTTTACAAGAGCAAGAAAAATATTAAGACTACATTAGTATTATATTATTCTAAGATGCCGCTTGAAAAATTATTATATTATTATATGTAATTAATATTAAATTATAATAATTATATTTTTATATTATTATCATATTTTGATAGTTTTATATTCTTATTAAACTCTTCAGAAAAGCAAAAAAAAACTATAAAAACAATATTATTATAAATTACTATCATTATAACTATACTAACATTAAATTATGATTATTATACTATTCTTATTATCATACTTTTAGATTTTTATATTCTTATTGAACTCTTTGCCAAAGAGAAAAAACTATTAAGACTAAATTATTATTACACTAAAAATAATAATATCATTGTATTTTATTTTATATTATTCTAATATTCCACTTGATAAATTTGAATATCAGAAATCAAACTACACCTAAGCAATATGATGACTTTGTTAGGAACTACAAACCTTGATATAAGGTTCTATTAATTTATTTTTATTAAAGAGTAAAAAGGGGGTTTTGAAAGGTCTTAAGACTTAAATATCAGAAATCAAACTACACCTAAGCAATATGATAACTTTGTTAGGGATTACGAACCTTGATATAAGGTTCTATTACTTTTTTTAAAGAGTAATAAAGGGGTTTTGAAAGGTCTTATAACTTCAACAAACTCATATTCCATAAAAATACATTTAAATTTTTAAAAGACTAGAAGAAAGAGAAACACAAAGAGATAAGACCTTAACCATCCTAGTACAAACACATGGCACACTAGGCAAACACATGGCACAATAGGCCAGCTCTACAACAGCCTCCAGCAAATAGAATACTACAATCCAAGCTAGTGAGAGCCCACTACACCCATGGCCTTGATTGCCTCCTATTCTTCTACCATAAAATTGATGCAATTCTCTGTTAAGTCCAACTCAGAGGCCTTGCCCTCTTGCATCTTAGCCTTTTCTGGGCTTTTGTTCTTTTGCTGACTCCGGTTGCCATGTAATTGTCTATTTCAGCAATCAGAGTTGAAAAAAAATATATATATGATCTCTATATCTACTTTAAATAGGTTTAAGATAAAAACCTATTGTTCTTCAACTTAAGGGCATTTTAATAGCATACAGTCATACAGATATAGAGAACATATAAAAATGGGGATTTAGCCCATGAATTGTGGAATATGTGTTTTCTCATTAATAGTCATAACACAGATTGTATTACATTGCATTGGAATATAGTTTAGCAGTCTTTTAACAAATAGTTAAGGAAATGTAATAAAAATTTCAAGCTTAAAATGTGAGATTTTGATAATTTTTTGCCATTTTCCAAGGAAAACTTTGTAAAAGAATGTTGATTATGATTTATTAAAAATAATCACCTAAAGGATCACAAAATCCAACAATTCGCCTATGACCCTAGTCACCCTTCTCAAGGAATAAGAGCCACCAATTAGTATTTTAATTGTGGCTGATTTGGGGATCTTGGGGTAGGCCTTTGTGCCCTTTCTAGGGAGATGAGCCTCAGCCATGATTGGATTTTCATCATGCTTCACACTAAGATTAGATTTCAAAGTCCTTGTTCAGGTTTTTGCATGGTTAAATAAAAGGAAAATTAAAGCTTGGAGAATGGGGATGATAGAATTCTTAACATCGCCAAGTCTTCCAAAGACGGGAAAAAGTAAAAGAATGCTTATTTGCTTCTTGGGTCTCAAAGGTTCGAAAAAGAAAAATGTTAAGAAAATGCATTTGTATCAGCCTTCTCAAGTTACATACCTCATGATTTGGTGCAACCTCTCATTCCAAAGCTTTGAAATGGAGTCTCTAAGAAAGCCACCTTGGAATTTGATAAGTTTTTCGTCCCCTTTAAAGAATTTCATTACCTCTTCATCGTTGTCCCTTTTACTCTTGTAATATTTCATTCATTTCATGTTGATGCCCATGACCTAGGCAATGCTTTCCTCAGAGACCTGAAAGAAGATAATATTGTAATATTTCATTCATTTCATTTCGATGCCAATAAGCTAGGCAATGCTTTCTTGAGAAGCCTAGAACAAGATACGTCTAATATTCACCCTTCTTTCTTTCCAAAAGTGGGGATCCTAGCCTATGATTCTTTCAATAAAGTTGGTGAAATCTTCCAGATTGAGAATGTTCAATACCTTCATTTGTTTGTTCCTGCAAGAGGTAATCATGAAAGTACATACGGTTAAAGGATGGATGATGAGACCCATACAGGAACAAACATGGGCCCCATTACACTCAGAAACTTAGTGATGAAATTCGTACGATGGCCAATAAGAAACAACATTACCTCTTTCCACACCCGTTTCTTATAATTATTAATCTACCAGCTCTGCCCTGCCAACCTATGGAAGTTAGATTCGATGACACCCATAAACCAAAGAAAGGCCCCATCAATCTTCTTGCACAATGCCTTGAGGGTTAGAAGGGTTAGAAGGCTAACTTACTAAGTAAAACCTCCAATAATTGAAGCAAAATACTAACCAATTATTAGCTTCTTCATTGATTGATGAACTTCGGAGGGTCATGGGAGAAAACCATTTTTCAAAGTCTTGAATGGCAACCCCTTTGTTGGTGAACCGATCTGCAACCTTATTGCCTTCTTTGTACAAATGATTTATAACCTAGGTTGCATGGGTATTCGTACCCACACCTCTGGGATGCGTACCAGGTACTGATAAACGTACCCACGTACCGGGTACTCTGTGGGTACTTGGTGGAGAGCATCATAGCTAACGAACTTGATTCAGATTTCTGATTTTTGTTTCAGTTTTCTGTTTGTCTATCAGCTTATCAGTTTGCTGTTTATCAAGCTTAATTCAATATGTAATCAGTTTGAACTTTGATGCAATACTGATTAATAGTAAACTTTATCACTATTCAAGTCAGAAGTTTATCATTTGCAATATGTTATTTTTATATGATTTATGATCTTGTTCATGTTTAAAGTTCGTTTTCTCTGTTATGCATCTAAACATTTAACATATATATTATTACAAACATATTGCAAATCTGAAACTGAAAACAATACATTACATCTGCAAACTTTATCACTGTTCTTGGTTTGAAAACTCAATGTCTTGACTCATATTTTCAGACTTTCTATAAAATATTCAATTAAAAAATTGATGTACCCAAGTACCCCCGTACCCCCATCCCCTATTTTGAAAAACAGTCGTACCCGTACCCATACCCAAGTACCCAAAGTACCCAAGTACCCCTGTCCCCGTACAACCTTGTTTATAACTAAAACTTCAAAATAATGGATTAGCCTTACAGCATCTGCCATGAATATTTTTTAGGGCAATAAGGGAGGCGATTTCCTTAAAAGATAGTTGATAATATTAAAAAATCCCCTTCAACGAAGAGGGTTGAGATATTCATCTCTTTAGCCACTTGTAGACCCCCACCAACCTGCTTCAGTCTCCTCCATGATTCATTTGCACCCCCAGGTTCTCCATATACATAACTAATAGAGTACCACTACGGTGTCCCAAAATCCCCTTCATTCAAACCAAATTCCTACTAATAGAGCACCGCTACACTCTTCACCTTCATTCAATCCATATTCCTACTATATCCTTAAAGCACCTTTCCCATCTCCATATTTTAATACTTCTATATTTAAACTTCATTTAACCACTTAAACATTTAACAAGTTCAATTTTTTTTTAAAAAGCATGTTTCAACATTAATAGTGCTAAAACTCTTTAAAGTATTTTAATGTTACCATATACACAACCAATCATGGGACATTGTAAGCCAATTAATCGCAAGGCATTTTAATGTTATTGGATGCCCCAGAATATTGTCGACAGCCTACACTCCCCAAGCCACACGAACAAGAAACGACATTCTGCTCTGCCTCAAGCCTCTTCTCCATCCCTGCCATTCATCAGTGCTGATTGAAAATATTGTATCCAGTTCCCTGTAGGATGTTTGGACAACGAGAGTATGGACCCAAGAAAGAAAGAAAACAGCTTACTCAGCTGAAGAGGTCTAACCAGTGGTAACGAAGAACTTTAATGAAACTGTACAACCAGTCATAACCATTAAATCAAATTGCAGAACTTTAATAATGAAGTTCTGCAAATTGGTTTAATAGTTAGTTTACTCAATGTTTTTATAATTTAACTTAATAGCTCGTTTCATAGTTTCATACTTCTTAAATTCCTGCAGTGATTTGCTGAACTGTCTCATGAGAACAAGTTTGGTAATGATTTAACAATTACTATTCAATATGATCAATAGCTATTTTGACTGTAATTAGTCTTTCACTTGTGAATGAAATTTCAATTTCCAAATATACCGTACTTTCCTTTAAGTAGAAGCTGCAAGTTAATTGATTTTTAGAATTTAAAACAGCTTAAGCACCTCATAGTGTACACATAGCACTCGCCCATCCATGTTTACAAACCTGGCTGACAATTTAATGTACCCTATACCCACTTAATGGTTGCTTATATAGGATATCCTCATCTCTGATTTGTTGAGCTAATCTAATTGGCCTGAATTATTATTGGATATTCGGAACCAAACACCCACAGTCAAAAAACTGTACCCAGCCAGAACCCCCACCTGGACCGACCCAGAATCTAAAACAGGTTCAAACCAGACCACATCCGAGACCTGTAGAACATGAAACTGCTACATATAGAACACTATAGACTGGATAAGGCCAAGAAAATAAGTTCCAGCATTAACATAGGAATGTTTTAAGAAAAGCCAAGGCAGACAAGGAGAAGGCCATAAATAAAACCGTAGAACAAAAAGAAAAAAATGAATTTCCAGAAGTAGGATCTGAACAGGAAAGAAATTGAAAGAAGAAAATCATACAGATTCTTAGAAACTCTCTTAGACAAGTGATACTTAGGCAGACAAGCTTAAACAGAACTCTGACAAAGACTTCACAGCAAGGTACATCGACAATAAAATTGAGAATAAATTATAATTTTTAAATGGCACCTTTCCATTCTGTTGGAACCTAACCTTCTGCTTAGATGCCACAACTGATAGGTGTCTATTGTGTCATGAACACCCAGGCATGCGAATAGCCTTGATTATTAAGGGATGAGCATCTATGGACTCCAAAGGTCAACAGGACTTTCACAGGTCTCAGGTATGAACCATGATAGTTATAACTCAGATTGACTGCCATAAACATGAGTTGCATGTCTTTTGGCATTTTGAGTCAAGGTACAGACATGTCTAGCCCATTGATTAACCCACAACCAAATTCAGAAGGCTGAGAGTTATTGAAACAAATCTGCTAATGTGTCAATAAGCAGATTTTTCATAAGGTAGAAGTCATTGAAATCACTCAATCAAGCGCCCAAACAAAGTTCAGAACCATATGCATCTCTACAACCTCAGAAGATCAGCCACTAAATCATACAAGCAGAAATGACTGCAGTCTATAGATAATCTAAAGGAACGTGCCATGCAAACATTATGAAGTATAACTAATGCAGAGAAATGATTCCATATTATTTACAGGTACACTAAGCATTTAGTGCATGAGGTTTTACTTTTGAGAGCAATAAAATTCAGTAACCTTCTGTGTCTTTGTAAAGACACAAATGCTAATTTATTTTGAAGGTCTGCCTATGTCAATATATGAGATCCATGATGAATTGTATAAGCCAATTAAGAAAAATGAAGTATTTTATAAAGGCATTTTACATTTTAGTTCCTCCAGACACATTCATATTATGAAGGTATGTATTTGATCTTAATTTTAAATGAAAATTATACAGAAACGAACAACTTTCTCCAGAAAAACATAAACCTGATTTTAGGGTATTCTTTGTATTGATTGATGCAATAACCTGCAGTCCTTCACGTGTTCTTCTAGTACTATGCTTCTATTAAATATTTATTTCTGCTCTTAGTTCGGCCCTGACTCCTTAATTCCTTTTATACTTGTTCTTCGATCATTTGATTCTTTGACGCCCTCCCAAATGTTTTATTCTCCCCTTTATATCCCTGAAGGAAAGGTCACACCTCTTCATTGAAACCATCACCTTTGCAAAACATGTATCCCTTCATAAATTAAGCGCTGCCTTCTTTTCTTAAATAAACTCCTTTTCTTAAATTAATGTTAATAGAATCGCTGTCCATGACATTCTCTTGTTTAATATTAATCGACCCCATCTTGTTAACTCTATTTCCTTTGCCTAGGGTATAGATCATAGGTTGCGATCAAGGCTGTGATATTTAGTTTGCCGGGGCTTAATTCTTTGTGTTCAAATTTGATGCAATAACCTGCAATACTTCACATGTTCTTCTAGTACTAAGCGAAGGAGATAGTTATACCTGCCAATATAAATATGCAGGAAGTTGTACCATCTCCAACTCAGGTTAAAATAAACAATTGTTGCATATTTCACAATTTTTTCAAAAATAACCTATTACGTGTAGATTAGAAGAATTTTAAGTGCAATGTATGCTTGTCATATGCCAGTAAAATCATCATCACAATTCTATAACATCCCTATGAATACATGGTTCATGACAGCATAAATAGTTTCCGCTGATCCAAAGCTACAGAATACTATATTGTTTTGACTTAATAAGTGCCATGTTCTATGATATCAGACGCGTAAAGGGACATCTGATCCTTTGTAATCTTTATTTCAAAATTCAGTGAATATATTATGTCCTTCCAAGTTTCAACATTATAAATAAAGCATAACTTGAGCATCTTCTTATTTTACAAACAAGGCTACATTAAAATGAGCAAACTTAATTCTTCAATATCTGAGCATTATTTATCACTTCAGAGCTTGGCATGAAATTGTACTTGATTCCATGATAAAGAAAAAGAATAGCCAAAAACATGCATTGCTACGTTGAATAGTTGACAGAATTGGAGCTGTAATTCAGGAAAGTTTTGAAAGAATGAGTACAGATTTGATTTCGAAAAAAAGGTAAATATCATATAAGTATACGACAAACATTATATCCTAATATTAGAAAAAAACTTGAAATTTACTTAAGACACTTGTAAATTTTGCGCAAGATAGGAAGTACAGGTAAACTTTTTAGTAAAATATATCTAGTGTTTATTAAATTGGTCAGTTAGCAAAATAAACAGGTCCACCAAGATTCCTCTAATGAAATTTTCAGAGGCAAGAAAAGGAGAGCAAATAAAAAATAAAAAGAACCCCTTCAGAAAGCTATCCATAATTTGCTGACTTCTGTCATTAACAGATCAAATGTGTGCTTCAGCACCATGCTACAAATTCCTGACTAAGTGCTCCTTCACATATCGTACAAGGATACCAGTTTGTCTAAAAGCCTAAAAAAAATATCATTACTCTTGTGAACGGCTGACACTTTTCCCCAGCAATTCAACAAAATATATAAGCAAAGGTAATTTATAGGTAACCGTCAAGCCAGAAGGCAAATTTGGCACAAGAGGGCACCTTATTGAAAGGGTTCGCAAGAAATTTCTTCTTTTCTGACCCCGTGACGAAGCTCTAAGTGTTAATTGAACCTTGCAAACTATTTAACATGCACGGCGGCCACAAATTAATATCATCCCAGAAGCTATTGAATATCAAAAAAAATCCATTTGGATTTTGTCTTTAATCAATATAGATTTATGGGTTATACAGAACGTTATGCAAACCCTTACCTTGACAATGAAAGTTGCAAGTTCAAATTCCACAAAATTCAAAATCATAATCAAAATTTACCCTCAAAAACGTTGTGGCAGACCATAATAGACAATAATCTACCCCAAGACGAAAACTTGGGCCCGAATAAAACTACAAGTATTGGCAACCTATAATTCGTATAGGTTATAGCAATTACCAGTTCATGTAGATGAATATAGCAGAGGGGGGTTTGAACATACCTCAGGTAGAGAATGAGATAAAATGCGTATGAATTCGGTGAGCAATCGATGTGATATAAAATTGAATCTTGTGTTTACTGCATAGGTGAATAACAAATGGCAGTGCGATCTTGTTATGAAAGAGTTATTTGTACGCATCTGGCATGTTTGTATTTATAGGCGCACTCTTCCCTTGGGCTTTCTTGACAGTAATTTATTTGGCCAGAATCTCTGTCTTTTCCATATCAATTTTTGGCCTTTACGATTTACTATGTAAACAATGCGTATTCGTATTATAAAAAAATTAAATGTTCTTGGCCAGAAGATTCTTGCCTTGCTTGAGCAAAAATTGCTTATATGAAACTTTTTTGTTTAGCACTTAGAAATAGGCCTAGACTCCTAGAATTTTTTTGCTATCCATTTTCTATTTTATATATTGGTTCTTATCATATGGCTTCTCTAAAAATAAATTAAATATTATTTCTAATTTTATATTAAATTTTAGTTTAATTAGTATTTTAATTTATATTTTTATGTTATATTATAAAAGTAAAATAATAGCAAAATAATATAAAAAACAAATAATAATAGACAAGCATATTGTAGTAAAAAGCTAATAATCTATCTTTATAGCTACACTTGCACATGTGTATTTGTCATTAAATATTATACACATTGCTCAAGGGTAATCATTATCTATGTTTCAAATATTTTGTAGCATTTTATCATAATTAAAACAAGTTTTATTATTAAATTGCCTTATAACAAACCCCAAAGGTGTCCACCGTGTTGTCCAATCAAGATATTGAACTCTTGTTATATATGATGAATAGTGTGAAGTATAAAGATATGACCACTATCATATGAACATTATTGCTCTAAATGGGAGAAAATCATGTGCAATTGCATCAAAGAACATAGAGGTAGTGGCAAAGAACATAGAGAAAGGATGACTCAAATACAAGTACTAAAAATTTGACTTTTTGATAAAATCTTATTTATAAAATTTTGACAAATTTATTGAAAATTATGGCAATTTGAAAATATTGCCCTAAAAGGGTATTTGGAGTAAAAATGGGCCCTTAGGGTTTTGATGTTGGTCACACATATGAACATGACTTCAAGTATGAGAAAAAACATCATTGTCACAATAAGTAATGGGTGGTTGGAGCTCCGATAATTGGTTCAACAACACCCATGCATTACTCACAAGTGCTTAACCCCTAAGAGCATGAAGGAACCTCCTATTAAAAACTCATAGGAAATAGGAACTACAAACCTTGTGCCAGAATATCTTTTGATTTTTAAGATAATTTGTATAATGATATGACATGACCAACATGATGCTTGTATGATGTAGATTTCTTCTACATTGACGGCCTCAACACTTTCCATGTTTATACTTTAGCCCAAGACCACACAGGCGTGCTCATAATAACAAAGTTCCTAAAGAGGGCTGACACATGTCAACCTGTTAGAGTTTTAATATGCTCCATGGAGGATGCCTTCCCTCCAAGTTTTGCCATCCTGCCATGTGTCCCCCAAGATACCCATGCTCGAAGGGCCCGCCAATGTAGATTCAAGGAATATTCTCTTGTGTGTGAGTTCCCATGACCAATGACATTCTAGCCAATTGCTCAATACATGCCATTTGGATTGGCCCATACAATTGTGATTGTCTCTAATCAAATCATCGTGATTTTCCTCTTGAGACTAGGTGGAAAGCATGTTGCAACTAGCCAATCAGAGAAATGCATTTGCCTACAACACAAGAAATCAAGTGATCCATGTCAAATTCATCGGCATGTCAATCAATTATAACAAATTTTTAATCATTATGTGATCATATCGATCAAGGGTTGTTCTATAAAACCCTGAGAACTTGTATTAAAATGAAGTTGGAAATATTGAACTTTTGTTTAGCAGGTGAAGAAATACTCTTTATTATTTATAGAGATTTTACATTTTTGAGAATAAGACCCTATGGCTTCTCGACCAGGGGTGCATACTATAGCATTTATTTTATGGGGCATTCTCTCTCACCTTGGCATGTTTTCTCTTAATAAATCATGGGGACTATGCATTAGGTGTCTTTTTCCTTTTTATAAATCATTGTGTCATGTGTTGAATCTTTATAGATTTGACCTAGTGTGTTTATATTTTTGGTCGACTCCTTAGGAAGATTAGCTTTAAGAAATGGGGTATTTTCTTTCAACCCTTATTTAAACTATTTATGTCTGCCTCAAAATAGTGTCAGGTACTATGTCCTTGGTTAAAAGGCTTGCACTTTCTTTAGAAGTCTTGTGTCTTAATTCAGATCCTTGCATATGCTTCCCACAACTGGATATGAATGTGTGAGCCTTATGTCTGACTATTTTGGCTTCTTTTTCTCATGCCAACAATGAAGGGTTTGTGGTGCACCAAGTCATGAGTGAATGAATGCATAAAACTCTGACCAAAATGGTCAAACCCCTACAAATACCATCTGATGAATTCTCAGCTCATCCAACAAAGCTTTGATTTAGCATTTTGCCTCCCCTTAGCTTAGGTTGTTTGTTAAAGGTTGTTCTCTTCCTTTTTCCCAAATACCACTCATGAAGAGTCGGCTCCTAAAATCCTAAAGGTTTTTCTGTAGGGAACACCTCATCACACTCTTACAGAACTTCTTAATTGCCCCTATTTAGGCATGAGCCTCTTAGGGATCAACAATATTTTTTGGAAAGCATGGTGGGACAAAGCTAACATAGTCACCAAAGTCAGTGCATGTTTTGGATTTTCAAGCTTGAATGAAGCAACCAAGTGCACACAACAAGCAACAGTCGAGGTCCAACTAGGCATGGACCCAAATTACTATAATTTTGTTGATCGAGTTGCTCCTTAACCTTATTATGGGAATCCAATTCCCATCGCACAAGAGATGCATCTCAACCTTCAATGTGAACTAAGGATCATTGAGCTTAAAAGACAGTAAAGAGCCCTCTAGTATTCCCTGAGTATGCTCAAGGCCTCTCTTGAGGAATCTTATTTGGTAGAGGAGTATCTCCTGGAGGATCAGTTCACACATTCATGTCCCCCAGGAGATGAACCTTAGAAGACTAAATTTTTAGAGTTATCCTTCCAAAGCATGATGCCAAATATAATTTCCTTATTTGAAAGCAAATCAGTGGTTTGGCACTCAAAGAAAAAGAATTAACTTAAGGTTAGCAAGACCTATAGCTAACACAAGTGAACGAGATTCATGATGAAGAAAGACTTCCCCTGCCAAATCTGAAGACTGATGATCTGAGTCTTCTATTTTCTGAGCTCCCCTATTTTTTTCAAAGATGATGAATTTCTTGCTACATAAATGTCAAAGATTTCAAAGATCCCTTTGATGGAGGTGTCGCCCTAAGAATTTCGTTCAAAGCCTATTAGTGAGTAAGGAGAAGCATAGAATGACAACATGTAATTTTGGGATGAGCTTGAAGCATTTTGTTCAACACTCAACAAACACACTCTACCCCCTTGGGTCGAGTCTTCTTATACCCCAAATGGCATTACCATCAATTATCAAGGTCCAAGATAGCAAAAATGCATACCCTATTGAAACACACTTTAAGAAGGCTTGCGGATGTCCAATCAGGTATTGTTTGAAACCATCTACTTGTCAATTTGATGAAGTCATTCTCACATCAGAGCATGAAAAGAGTCTTTTCAAAGACCTTGAGATGTCCTCTCATATGATGTCAAAGGAAATGCCCAAAACAACACATTATGTCATCACCTTTGACGTATCACACCCAAGAAGGGTAATACACATGTTACCTTTCTTTTGCCAAAATACTTCAAATCCATTAATTACAAAGAAAAAGCTAGGCCACTAAGGTAGTTATTTCTTAATTCCAGTAAATGGATTCTTGTAAAAGGTTTAGTTGTTAGATTAGTGTTAATAGTTAGGTTATGTTAGACAGTTAGTTTCCTTTTCAATAAGTGTTATCATGCAAGGTGACATGTTTCTAGTGTCTCATGTATAGTCATCAGTCCCCTTTGTTAGTCTGCAACAGGTCTCAAATGATTATCATTGCCACATATCAAGTATTGGTTTATATATATAAATGATGATTTTGATAATATTGCACTAACCCCTTTTTTTCTGTTAAGAGAAAGTGTGCCAATGAAACAAAGTTTCCCCATTTTTGCGCACATTCTTGGAAAGGTATTTTCTGACTTACCATCATTCTATGTACGAAGGTGATGCCTCTTGTTATGACATTTCATTACTTTACAAGAAAGCATTAAGATTTGTTTTCTCAACTTTAAAGCAGTGAACGGTTTAAAATAGTAAATGATAGAGAGAAAATAAATAGACACCAAAATAAAATGACAAAAGTGTATATATTTTTCATTTATCATTAGTATATATATTTAAAATTCAAAATTTCCTAAAACCAAGCATAATTTTCTTCGTCATTTATTTTTTGTATCATAACTTCTTTTTTTTAAGAAAACCAAAATTTATTTCTAGTAGCACAATTCACAGGCCTCCAAAGCTGGGTACATCCTCATCTGAGGGATCCCCTCCTTTATCTAAGTATTCTTTTGAGTCATAAGTTTCCTTATTTCTTAACTCAATGTCATAATCCTAGGCTTGCTCAAACAAGACCCTCAAGAAGAACTCATTGATCCACTCCTCGAACATTTATACACATGGGTCCAGATATTTCTTCAAAAATTCAACCTGATGTTGTGCGTAACAATGATGTATGTTGAGGGGCTTGTAGCATAAATTTGAAACAAAAGGAACCCGTGGCACTTTCACTTCCATCTCGAGGAAAATCTTCAAGTCGGTTGCCAATGGTAACCCCACACCATACCAAGCCACATCCAACACATCCTTAAGCCCCCTGCAATAAATTTTCTCGAATATACCTAGTGCGAGAAACTTAATCACATCCCTAGGTTCCCTGAGGTCTAGCATAGAGCCCACGAACCTAGACAAAATGTTTGTATTGAGCCTACAACAGTCCTCACTATGTAGAAAATCCTCACCCATAACCCATTTTAAGGTAGTAAGGACCAAATTATCATTTGTGTCTATCAATGTGGCTAGTCTATCATCATCTATGAAACCTAGGAAAGGTTCTTGAGATAATGGACAAGTCAATCTTACAAGTGTATACATACCTCTAAGTTGAAATTGCAATCTAAGCTGAAATTACAAATCCTACACCTATGGCTCCCAGGTTTGCTAAATGCCTTATGTCACCCTTCAAAAATGTTTCCCTTTTATAGAGCATATGACCACCTTCACAAGCATAATTCATTTACTCCACCATAGAGAGAATGTCACATCAATTAATAGAAGTTTTATTTCCATTTTCCAAGGATTTCCATTTGTCTATTTTTGGGTCTTCAAACATAGTTTTGGTTGTTGATAGTGCAATTGGAGGAGATTTGTACTCATCAGGTGGTGAGAAAAGGTAACTGCATTTATTTTTGGTTTTAAATGAAAGATCATTTGTGATATCCCTATGTTCTAAGACATTTTTACATAACACTTAGCATTAATATCTGTCATTTTATGAAATTAGTGATATCTAGCTAGATTTTGCACATTCCTCATTTAACATATGTATCAATGATGATGACATGTCCTTCATTTGTTCGCTAGGTGAAAAATTTGAGAGTGTTATGCTACCACCCTGGTAACCAACCTGGGAGGATGACATCATAGTAATTTATGCATATTAAAGCCAAAGAGGCAAAAAGAGAAAATGCAAAAATAAAAGAAAATAAAAGCAAAAACGCATAAAAATGATAAAAATTCAAGTAATGTTAGCGACTCTACCAAGGCTATGGATGCCTAACTGGCAATAGAGAAATGTTAATAGTTGTCAAGGTGATAACCTTGTTAGGTCTATGGATGGCTGACTAGCAGCAAGGCTCTATCCAGTCAGCTATGAAATAAATCTCATGTAGTCTAGCAGACAGGTGGAAACCATTTCATTATCCTAACAAAGGAAATAATTAACCCCTTGCACACACAAAAATCCACAGTTTATCTAATTTTATCTTTTGATATATTAATCTACTGCTTCTTTTAGCATTGTTGTTGACCACAGGTTATCAAATATAAAGTTTCATTACGAAGCTAGAATTAAATGCAATCACTTTCTCTCAAACCCTTGATGTTCCCCTTTCCTTTGTGGTTATCAAGTCTACCAATATGGTTTTTTTAATTTTTTGAACATGATTAATGGCTACTCTTGGCGAACCCTTATGGTGCTTTTATTATTTATTTTCTCTCTCTCCTCTCTATAGGTTCTCTTCTTGCAACTTTTACCAAGCCTTGGACTCTCTAGTTTGTCTTGTGTTGTTCGATTAAGTTTAATCTTCTTCTCTAAGGATATATCTAAATTTCACTCTTACTTGCAAGTATTTCCAACATGTTAGTTTTTTAACAACTCGCCAAAAATAACCGATCTGAGAGATCCAAGGTGAGTTGACTCTCCAAACCAATAGATAAGGCTCTAGTCTGTGAAACTAGAGATATTGAAGTTTGTTTATGATAGGTGGCGATCTCCTGAAAGTCACCAAAAATGTAGATTCCTTCTACACCAATGGCCTCAACACTTCCCATGTTCATAATTGAGTCCAAGATCACATACACACACTCACACTGACAAAATTCCCAACAAGGGCTAACACATGTCAACCCGTTAGAGTTTTAAGCCACTCCATAAAGGATGCCTTCCCTCTAAGTTCCACCACCCCACCATGTGTCCCTCAGGACACCCATACTCGAAGGGCCCACTAATGCAGATTCAAGGAATATTCTCCTACGTGTGAGCTCCCACAACCATTGGCATTCTAGACAGTTGTTTCATATATGCCATTCAAATTGGCCCGTGGAATCATGATCATCTCTAATCAAACTTCCATGATTTTCCTTTTGAGCCCAACTAGCAAGCATGTGACAACTAGCCAATCAAAGAAATGCATTCACTCGCAACATAGGAAATCAAGTGATCCATGCTAGATTCTTTGGCATACCAATCAATTGCAACAAAATTTTAATCATTTTGTGATCATATCGACCAAGGGTTTCTCTATATAACCCCGTGAACTTGTATTAAAATGAGGTTGGAAATACTGAACTTTTGTTTAGTAGGTGAAGAAATACTTCGTATTATTTGTAGAGGTTTTACTTTTCTAAGAACAAGACCCTATGGCCTTTCAACCAAGGGTGCATACTGTAGTATTTATTTTTTGTGGCATTCTCTCTAGTCCTATCATGTTTCTCTTAATAAATAGTGGGGATTGTACATTAGGTGCATTTTCCTTTTTGTTAATCATTGTGTCATGTGTTGAATCTTTATAGGTTTGACCTAATCTGTTTACATTTTCACCTAGCTCTTCAAGAAGATTAGCTTTAGGAAGTGAGGTCTTTTCTTTTGACCCTTATTTGAACTATTTATGTCTGCCTTGAAATAGTGTCAGGTTTCGTGTCCTTGGTTGGGAAGGCTTGCACTTTCTTTAGGAGTCTTGTTTCTTGATTTGGATCCTTGCAGATGCTTCAAACACACACACACACACACATATATATATACTGCAAATGGCATCTGACAAATTCTTAGCCCATCTAACAAAGCCTTGATCTGGTGTTTCACCCCTCCTTAGCTTAGGTTTTTTTGTTAAAGGTTGTTCTCTCCCTTTTCCCCCAAACACTACTCATGAAGAGCCAACTTCTAAAATCTCAAAGGTTGTTCTGCAAGGTGCACCATGTCCCACTCCTACAAAACTTCTTGACTACCCTTATTTAGGCGTAAACCTCTTAGGGATCAACATACAAATTATATGACTTTGTATTATATAAATTGCACAAACTTGTATTATACAAATTCTACATTATTGTACCTACAAGATTATGAAAAGACTCCATTAAACCCTAACAAATAGTTAGAATTTCTTTGAATCCAAAATATAGATTGTCACATATGAGAATAAGGGTTTTTAAGCTTTTTGGAATCAATGGTGAGGTCTATTTTGTCCCAAGTGCACCTGTAAAAAAAAATCCCATCTTATTATCTTCCATATTTGAGAAGGGGCTTGTAGACAAGGAGCTTGAATACCATGTTAGAGTCATCAAATAGACTCAAGCTCCCAAGATCACAAACAACAACTAACATTTCTTCCTACAATAGAGAAGAAAGTGTAAAATATTATTTGACTATGGTGCATTAAATATTAAAGATATCCATAATTTAGATATGATGCATTACATTTTTAGAAAAGGTTGAGAGTTAGAACTAACTAGGATGATTACAAGTGTCCTAATCCTATTGTTGACCCCTAAAAGGCTCACACCTAAATAAGGGTAGTCGAGAAGTTTCATAGGTATGGGACCCATTGCGCTTTGTGAAACAACCTCCAGGGTTTTAGAAGTTGGCTCTTCATTCTAATGGGTTTGGAAAAGAGAAGGAAAGCTACCTTAAATTATATGTTGGTTAAGGGGGTGTTATGCCAATGCAAAGCTTTTATAACACTTTAAAACCTCTTGAGAAAGCTTGTTAACACTTCAGACTCAAGGATATATCACCTTCATTAAAAGTGTATTTGATGCATCACTAACCCTTCATTATTGGAAAAAAGAACAAAACACATGAAGTGACAAGAACATAAAGTGTAATGTTCAGATCGTAAGCATTGGAAGCGCCTATAGGGATCTAAATAATGGCACATATTTCCCTAGGGATGTATCACTTTTAGAGAAGAAAGACATGATGATATAAAAATCCTCCTAAGTTGGATTGAAACAAAGCATAGAGTGCAGTGTTCAATTCCAATATAGAAATAGATCTTACAAGGGTCTAGCAAAAGTACATACATCCCAGATTTCAATAGTTTCAATAGTTGACCATTCTAGGTAAGTAGTTACAATTGGTACTGTAGACACTTAAAATTGTCCTATCATCTAAGAGCAACATTTTTACAAATATTCATCTTAATTAATTACATAATTACTATTTAATTATGTTGTGTCTTTCCTCTAATTCAAATTTCAAAATTGACATTTACTTCCATTCTCATAATTAAGTGATTTTAATTATCTAATATTCTTCTAAATATTAATTAAATGAATTTATTATTTAGTTAATCCCTTTTTGTCAACTTTAGTTAAGTAAAGTTAATTATTTAATTATAATAACTTTCACGTTCTTGTCACCTATAATTATATACTTATTTTAATTATTTAATCAATTAACTACTTCTTCTATAATTAGATAAGTTATTTAATTATTCACTCTTTTTTAAAAAGAAACTTCTAAAATAAGTAAAATTGTTATTTAATTTATTTGTTTCCTCGTGCATAATTAAATAAATAATTAATTAATTAATGCTAATTAAGCGATCTACTCCCACCTCCCTAACTCTCACTCATTGTTAGTCTAATTCATTGGTGAGTTTTGTCTAGCTCACTCATGCAATCGGTTATTTATCAATCAGTGCAGACATCTCTTCAATTCACTTGGTCCTTCTAAATTGAGTGGTTAGTCTTACCTTGTTTTCATTGCAATAAGTATTTCTTGTCCAATCTTGTCCATCCAATATCAATTAATGCCTTTTGATCACAACCATTTGTTGAAGCCTTGAAATCTATAAAGGGAGCCCTGCTTTCTCATTATCATTAATGATGTCTTTGTCAGTTGTGTTTTCCCCCCAAGTCAATTCACGAGGGAGTGTAGGGAGTGAAAAGCCAATTATGTAATGAAGGATTTGGCTATTGCTTTGGTATGTGAACCAACCTTTGTAAACTACCTTAACACTTATAATAAGTGGTTGTGTAATCTAAAAGATAAAAAGGAGATATTTTCCACAGCAAGTCAAATTGTGATATTACTATTTGTACTGTCCTAAAAAGTTAGCACCCATAATTGGATGCTTTATAAGGACCTATTAAATCCCATTTTGGTGATTTTGAGGTTTGAATGCCTATTATGTTTGATCCTAGCAACCTGTTCTTCTTCCCCTATATCTTTTCACCTATCCTAATATCCCATTCAAAATTTGGCTCATTTTTTAGGGTACAAAGTGTAAATGGAATTTGGTCTTGTCCATGAGGATTGGGGCCTAAATTTGGCCCAGACCCCGATGTCAGAGTATTTGGAGGAGATTTGATTTTGTGGTCAACCTGGATTGTTTTAAAATCCCAAAATGATGGATTAAGTATAAAAACCCCCTATCTCTCCTTATTTTATATATCATAATGATACTCAATCATTTACTATTAAGATTTTCAAGAAATCAAGAGTAATTGATCAATAAAATTCAATATTTGAAGGAAAGCATCCAAGATCAAGATCTCCAAGTCTCTAATTCTTCAAGATAATTCAATTCAAAGACAATATTGTCCAATTGATGAAAGTTTCTCTCATATTATGGCCAAGTAGAGTAATTCTTAATCAAGAAAGAAGATCCTCTTTCATTCACACTCTCTCCTTCATCTCATATGATGGTCAAGTAGAGTAATTCTTAATCAAGCAAGAAGATCCTTCTTCTATTCACAAACTCTCCTTCATTGCAAGCGATTATTAAGCAAATCTATATTCAAGATCTAGGAGTGGCATTCATAGATCTATGCATTTGTGAGGGAATCATTTATTTTACATCACATTCCAAGGTCAACTCTTTGGATTTCAAGTGCATTCAAGTATCTTCATGGATATGAGTGATTCTTACATCTGGTCCGTGAGGGTTTATGCAAGGTGAATCTAATATTTACCTTTTTACATATGTTCCTTTATGTAATTTCTTTTTATTTTCAAGGTTTATTCCTAAAAAGAGGTTTGACCAAGGAAAATCCCTTTAGACAACATTTTCCCTTCTTCTTTTTTCTGTAGGAATGGGTTACAAATTTGTCAAATGAAATCTAGAAAGATTGGATACAATCAGAGGACCCAAAAAAATTCAGCTAAAATTGCCAGATACAGAATGCCATTAGCATCCTATCCCTAGGTTCAGGGTGATTTCCCACCCTATCCCCTATATTTTCATCTTATATTTCACACACAGGTCAGATATGTGCTCTGGTTTGCATTTCTATATATTTATGCTCTTTGTCAATCCATATTAGTCTTTTATTTTCAGCTTTTTAGTAACATGTCTAATTCATCATCTACATTACATCATTTCTTCATTTCTATTTTTATCATTACATATTTTAGAGATGGATCATTTTCCCACTAAGCGTTTGAGTCTCCTCCTGAACCTAGTGAGCCATCTTCCTTTTGAAATGTGCAATTCATGCAAAGGAGAAGTGATTTACGCATTTGCATTGCTTCCCTTTTCTTTATGTACACTATCAAGATTTAACTATGTAGTTTTCAATTGAAAATCATTAACCCATGTTTCATGATTAGTGGTTCACAAGAACCTATCTCTCTTGAGAATGAAAGGAACACTTATCACTCATTAGATCTAGGTAATGTTCACAAGGGTGAAGCATTGGACCTTCCTAGGATTCCACCCATCTGGGTTCAACTCCAACTCAAGTGCACTTAACCATGGATTTTCATCCAAGGTTAAGCCCACTTAGGTTACTACCCCATTTTATCTTTTCTAGATAATATAAATAAGTGGATGTTTATTTATCTGGTAGATATAGCCCACATTGGGTGAGCCAAGTTGAATCTTTATGTTATTGTGTTTTTTTATTTTCCCTCTCTTATTTTTCATTATAATTTAATATTGTTTATTGCTCTAGTCTAACTTAAAACCACAACACTTACAATAATTCAAACTTTTGTGTAACTTAGATCACTTCTATAGGACCCTAAAAGACACTTATAGATACCTTCACTTTCTTTACTACTTCTTTGTCCAAGTTGTCCTAAGAACGTAGGATATATGGTCATTGATGGAAAATCCATATGATTGGCATTTGTCTTCTTAGACTCTACTTTAATCTTATCTTCATCTCCCCTCTTTCCTCAAGGCTCAAATATTGTCTTTGGTACTATATACAAGCAAAAGGGAAGCAATGCAAATAGGTAAATCACTTCCCCTTTTCACAATTGTACATTTGGAAGGAAGGTTGCCCCAATAGGCTCAAGAGGTGACTCAAGCGCTAAATGGGGACAATGATCCTACTCTAAACATGTAATGGTGAATCTAGAAAAAGTGGAAATGATAAGAAGATGTAATGTAGATGATAATGATGTAGCGCAAGATGGAAAATCCCTGGATGGATAGTCCAAACCTACACTAGCAACAAAAATACAATGAAAAAACAACAAGGTAATGCTCAAATAGAATTTCATTCAACATGCTCGACTGTAAGGCTTTTCAAGTTACAGCCAAATACAAACAATTACAACAGTAATTATGTAATCTTTTAGCTAGTCCATCTTCTTAGCACATTAGCAACTAGTAGAAACACTAAGGTAGATCTAAACTTGAGCTCTCAAGCCACCAAGAAATCTCCTTGTCTCCAAGTATGTAACCACTAGCTCTGTTATTACAAATATCAGACAAACAATCTGATCAGCAAGATCTCATAGGATCCAATTACTATCCTTCTCTAATCCCTCACTCATTCTCGCTGCTTAAATGACTACCTTAAACATCTCTTAAATACTCTTCTTTAGCCACAAGTCGGCTGGAAGAAAGAAATAAATCCTAAAACCCAGTTAGCTTCTAAAACAAACAATTATTAAATGCAATACAAGTTGGCTCTCAAATAGCCTTAGAAATAATTAATTCTCCATGTCAGCCTCCAGATCCACATAGGAGAATGCAACATAAGCTACCAACATTAAATACATAAATTCATCCAACCAAATCCCCAAGAACTCCAGTCAGTAAGCCAAACTACCGAGTGGCAGTAAAATTACCAAGCCAGCTAGGCATCACCAAGCAAGCATGTCGATTGAGCACCACAAACATCGTTGAGCGTAGGTTCTATCAAATGCTAGAAGTTTACCAAGTTCCTTCAATGATTGAGCTCTTCAATGACTGAGCCCCTTGGTTAGAGCTCCAATTGAGTAACATAGAAACACTCCAACATACACGATTGCCAACTACCCTAGGATGCTCCTACATCAGACACCCCAGCTGTGAAAAGATGTTATCAATGGCTGGAAGAACATCTTTTGAGATTCAACACATAAGCCCCAAACTGGTTATTCACATACAAGTCCTCCAAGTCTTCAACTTGCACATTTTTTCACTTTTTCTTTCTTTGTCTTTTCAAGTCTTTCCTCAACAATCCACAGGTTTGTTCTCCATACTGATCTCCAATCCTTTTAGGATCTATCAACTCAACTCGGCTCCCAAAACTCAAGTTCCTCCTATCGAGTGTTGTATCTAGCAAAGGCATTAGGGAAAACTTCATGTCATTCTTCTCAAAGGTAAACACATTCTTGACACAATCATGCACAACCCTGCAATCATACTGCCAAGGTCTACCGAGCAATATGTGACAACTACTCATGTCCACAATATCACACAACACTTGATCCTTATACTGGCTAATCTAAAAATCAACAAGACATTGCTCCCTTACTTCCAAAGCATGAACATCTTGCAACCAGCCAATCCTATAAGGACAAGGATGTCTCAATCTCTTCAAACCAAGTTTCTAAACCATCTCCTTAGCTACAAGGTTATCAGTACTTCCATTATCTACAACCACATCATAGAGTTTACTTCCTAACTTGCATAGAGTTCTGAACAAATTACTCCTCTGACAAGGTTCTATCTTAATACCGAGCAATTTTCTTCGAACTAGTAAGTTTTCTGAATCTACCTCAGGTTCATTCACCACAACATTCCTACTATTACCGAGCTTCTTATGTGAACATTCAAATGATTGGTGTCCTTCTTCACCATAATTATAACAAGTACCCTTAAAGGTAACCTTACCTATCCTCTTTCTCAACTCAACAGCTTTCAGCTCATCTTCAGTGGTCAGTTTATCCTTCACCGAGTGATCTTGTTTCTCCTTCCCTCAGGAATTACCATGATGTTTCCTCTTCAACTTATCTTTTGCCTTCAGGGCATAATGATAAGCATCCTCAACTAAATCAATCTTCAACATACCAAGCTCATCCTGAATATTGAATCTTAATCCATTCACATAATGAGCTACCTTTTCCTTACCAAGTTCTTTGTGTCCAGACTGAATAGTCAACTTATAGAATTCCTTGGTATAGTCTTCAAAAGTCAAATATTTCTACTTCAAGTTCTACAACTTCTTAAACAATTAAAGTTCATAGTTAACAGGTATGAACTTAGCTTTCAATTTCTCCACCATCGACCTCCAATGATTGATCTTCATTTCAACTTCCTCTTCTCTTTCTCTCTGCAATTCTTTCCACCCAAGAGCAACATGTCCTTTCAACTTAGTCTGTGCCAATCTTACTCTAAGAGGATCTTCAATTTCTTCAAGCTCAAAGAAGTCTTCTAACTCACCGATCCAAATAATTAAGTCCTCAAGTCTCAAAGTACAAGAGAAGTTAGAAACTTCCATTTGGTAACTAGTACTTAACCAAGCTCCAAATCTCTGCAACCGACCAGTTTTATCTTCACCAGATCTGTCCCTCCGATCAACTCTATCATCTCCACTAGATCCAACAGCTTCAAAGTCTTTAGCAGCTTCCTCATAGCCACCTTCAGTACCAAGATTCCTCAGCATACCAACAATAGCCCTCATGATCTTGACGATCATGTCACTCTTCATCAATTCCATCTCAGATATGAAATCTACTTTAAACTTCTCTGTAATCTTTGATTCTACAGCATCATAGAGGTCTACAATCGCCCTAGGGTCTAATATTCTCAGAGGCATCCTTCAAGATCTTTGTAAACCCAAGGAAATAAATCACCAACCCAAGGTCCAGGTGCAAACTACCTCAACTCAATGATTTGTCTACACACTCAAGAACTTCAAGCTTTGATACCACTTGACGCAGAGCGAGATGGAAAATCCAAGGATGGATAGTCTGAACCTACACTAGAAACAATAATACAATGAAAACACAAAAAGGTAATGCTCAAATAGAATTTCATTCAACATGCCTGACTATAAGGCCTTTCAGGTTATGACCAAATACAAACAATTACAATAGTAATTTTGCAATCTTTCAGCTAATCCATTTCTGTAGCATATCAACAACTGGTAGAAATACTAAGGCAGATCTAAACTTGAGCTCGCAAGACACCAAACAATCTCCTTGTCTCCAAGTATGCAACCAGTAGCTTTGCTATTACAAATATCAGACAAACAATCTGATTTGCAAGATCTCGTAGGATCCAATTAATATCCTTCTCTAATCCCTCACTCACTCTCGCTACTTAAACAACTACCCCAAACCTCTCTTAAATACACTTCTTCGGCCACAAGTTGGCTGGAAGAAAGAAATAAATCCTAAAACCCAGTCAACTTCTAAATCAAACAATTATTAAATGCAATACAAGTCAGCTCTCAAATAGCCTTACAAATAATTAATTCTCCATGTCGGCCTCTAGATCTACATAGGAGAATGCAACATAAGCTACCAACATTAAATACATCAAGTCGGCCAACAAAATCCCCAAGAACTCCAGTCGATAAGACAAACTACCAAGTGATAGTAAAATTACTAAGCCAACTAGGCATCACCGAGCAAGCACGTCGACCAAGCACCACAAGCATCGTCGAGTGCAAAATCTATCGAATGCCTGAAGTTTACTGAGTTCCTTCAGCAACCGATCTCTTTAATGACCAAGCCCCTTGGTCAAATCTACAACCAATTAACACATAAATGCTCCAACACACCAACATATAGGATTTCCAACTACCCTAGGATGCTCCTGCATCAGATAATTTAGACAAGTTACAAATAACTACAAATAACAAACTTGTATGGACTAACAAAGAGAAATAATGTACATAAATGGAAACTAGAGCACATATTTGACCTATGTGTGAAATTTGAGCTGAAAATACAGGGGACAAGGTTGGAAATTTCCATGTACCTAGGTATAGCATGAGAATGGCGTTGTATACTTGATGATTTTGGCTAAAAAAAATTGGAATCCTTTGACTGTATTCAATCTTTCCAAGTTTCATCTAATGGCTTTGTAACTTGTTCCTGCACATACAAAAATGGGGAAGAAGGTCGGATGGAGAGGTTTCCCTTAGTCAAACCCCTATTTAGGAATCACCATGTAAATGAAACATAATAAAGGAAAGCGTGTTGTCATGTACCAAAGGCTAGATCTAGAAAATGAGGTCTATCATACCTTGGCAATGCAAATGCGTCTTTGAATGAGATCAAATTTTTTGATGTAATAGCTTTTTACTAAACACAAAAACTCAAAAGTAAATCATGAAAGACAAAACCTCATGTAATAGATGTTGTAATTCACCACAATATTTGATTAAGGAGGAGAGAGAAAAGACTTAAATGGAAGTGGATCTTCTTGCTTGATAGAAAACTCATTTTCTTGGCCTTTAATGGGGAAATAAGATAGATATATGAATGAAGACAGCTTGAATGCTTGGAAGAATGTTTGATCTTGAATGCTTGGACTTGATGATTAGATGGCTCTTGAAATTGATTTGCTTCCTTGCACTCGATAGCTTTAATGATTGATTATTGAAATACTTTGACAAGAATGGATACACTTGATAATTTTGAATATGTTTTTGGTTACCAAAATGAGGAGACATAAGGTGTTTATAAAAATCTTACAACATTTCAGGGGTTAAAACTCAAGAAAGTCGACCATAGGACCAGATCTCCTGCTAATATCTAAAGATAGGGTCTCAGGCCAAATTTGGGCCTCAATCCTCAAGGAAAAAACATAATTGGGACCATGTCCCAAGGACATGTTAGAAAATTAAATTTTGACAAAATTTAGTGCTCCCTAGGAATCAAAATAACATCAATAATCCTTTCTCAAAGCCATTTTCCACTAGTCATCACCAAGCTTTTTGTATTTGATCAAAGGTTGAAGCTACTGAAGTTTTCTTAAAATAATATTTGTACACATGTGAGAAATGGTTTGACCTTCCAATAGAAAATCCATATATATTTCCATCACTACCTATAAGACATCCCTAAACCATTGATACATTAAATTCATGAGAAACATCACTCGTCGGGAAAACATTATGTTAGCAGGTCTTTACAAATTGGATAAAGGGGATTATTTTTACGCCAATCAAGAAAATGCTGAAATAGGTGAGTTTCAACATAAGGAGTCATCAAAGAAACCCAACAGATAAATTTATGTGTTACCCCGATGTGGGCTTCGATAATGTGGAAAGACAAGAGGGTAACAAAGGAAAAAATTCTATTGGAAGAAAAAATGAATACAAGGTTGATAATAGAAGTTACTCTGATGGTTTTATTTTATCATAGAAGTATCCTTTTTGTTTCACTGCTGAGGAATTTGAATGAAGGGAAGGATCTCATGAAGGAAACATTGGTCATCAGTCGAGCCCCTTCGTGATTGCATTGAAGAAGAATCACTGAGAAAGTATTAAGTAGATCCTATATCGGCAAAGGGTCACTGATGAAATCTTTATTGGGGAAAAAAACACCATTAGAATGAAAGAAAAGGATTACTCTAATCATACAAGTTACTCTAATGATATTTTCCTAAGTTACATCGAAGAAACATTTGATTTTATTTGTCAATGATAAATCTACAATGAATGAAAGATATAATTGCCTGAAGTCCCAATGATAACATACTCACCACAAAAGGCGACAAAGAAAAGGCACATCAATAAGAGGTTCACCGATAAAATACTCATCGATAAAATTATAACTATCAAAGTGAGAAGAAATGAGCAGTCTGATCATCTAAGTTATGTTGATGATTACTATTAAAACCATATCGAGGAAATATTTCATTAGTTTCACCAATGAAAAGAGTTGAGAGGGGAAAACATATATTTATCATCAGTTATCAATAGAGGTCTTGGCGATGCAACATAATCACAATAATTCATGAATGAAAAGATCATCAACGAAAGTTATACTGAGGACTCTCATTGGAGAAACTATAATCATCGAGATGGTTCTAAATGACTCTTCCAATAGTGTAAGCTACACTGATATCTTTATTAAACATTTGATCAGAGGAAGGATTTTTGAGTCTTAGTAATAAAACTTTTTGGGGGAACTAATGATATCCAAGTAAATTTTCAAGAGCTTTCTGAAAGGATAAGTTATGTCAATGGTGAGAATAAGGTTGTTTCTAAAGAGTGATCAGTATAGGTTACTATGATGTATCTTCCTGTGGAAAAAAAATAGTTTATTTTGTTGAAATATTCATGAGAGGGATGTAATGTTCATTTCCCCCATAAAGTAAATAAAGATGAAAGGTTATCAACATAAGCTAATTTGATTGATGGGAGTTGTGCTGATGGAGTAAAATAAATTCAAAATAAAGTGATAGATCAAAGGGACATTTCAGTAGGCTCTCCAATTTAGTACACTAATCTATAAAATGACACTAATAAGGAGATTATATTGACACAGTATCATGAAGGTTTCATCGATGATGACATATGTCAATTCAAATTTTCAAATTTCAAAACATAGAAGCATTGATGACCATTTGTGTGACATTAATAATTCACACAAATAGTTACTCTAAAGATTGTTAATTGGATTAAGTTTCATCAGAAGAATATATCTAAGAAAACTCATTGCGGAGAAAAGGAGCCAAAGAAATATGCAAGTAGAGGAGAATCATAACAATCTGATTACTTCCAAGAAGGTTTACTTTTCAATATATGAGATGTTTATTCTGATGTAATTAAATTTTGCCAATGGAAATACCCAGTGGTTATAAGGGAAAGAGACAAAAGAAAGAGGAAATTAAGGGTAATAAGAAGCAAAAAACTAAAACAAAATCTACACCTACAAGAAAATTACACCAGGATATGTTAGACCATATGGAAGTGTCAGGACCAAAATCTAGGAAGTCTGCACAAAATAAACATGAGGTAGAAAAATTTGAGGATAGATATAAGGAGGTAGGGGATGAATGGACTAATGTAAGAGGATATGAACTATTTATCTTTCACTGTGCTAGGAGAACCTATCACGAGCTAGTTTTCAATCCTTGGAAGATGAATTTGGGGAGATTGGTGGTTCCAAATATTTTTTTGAATGTTAACCTCTTAAAATAGTTGGCAAGCCATTACAACCCTTAGAAGAAAGAAATATGCAACTTATAGGGTGAACCCTTTGTGTATATATCAAAAAATTAGTGAATGAAGTCTTTAACCTCAACAATGGCTCAAATTATCCTATAAACCTCAAGGACCTAGAGAGTGAATATTTAAGGTTAGATACAACCTATAAAGAGTGGAGATTGCCCCTACACGAACCTAAGCCATACATGAAACTAGTTCCACTAAATGATGAGGATGGTCCCCCTTTCAGTGTTGATTTATTTGAGGCTTACATGAGGTATACCTATTACTCAGTAGGACAAGTAGTAGGTGTTAAAGATTTGGACATTATGTCCATTACTCCCATTGTAGTTGAAGTAGATTTTCATTTCCACAACCCTAGATCATTTGACTATGTAGAATATGTCTCAAGGATGATATACATTAGATTGAAGTCTATCAGAGATGACCTTGAGCACATCTACTTTAAGTATTACTCTTTTTTAATGCACACGATGCTCTTTTATGGTTGGGAGATGAGGATGTGGCCAAATGAACTAAGAATTAAAAAAATTGGCAAGGAAGGAGATTCATTGCCAGTCTAATTGTGGACTTCTATTTGGGACTCAAGGTCCACATAATCCCATTATATTTTTTTTAGGAGTTGTTTGTAAAGACAATTTATAGGATCTATAATCATCCTTATGAATAATCTATTTCTAACAATATTAAGAAGTTTCTAAGAGCAAAGGAATTTGATGAGAGGAAGATAGTAAATCACAATTGGGGGGACTGGTATGTCCATAACTATTTCATGATGATTAGGGTATTTGGTTTTGAGGGGGCACCGTATAAACTTCCCAAGGTAGTTCTTGATAGGATTGCATACTTGGAGATTGCTAGACAGTTGGAGTATTCTAGTTTTATGCATTTGGCTTCAAGTCACAAATAATGCCTAGAACATTGAACTTTGGAGATTTTACCATTATAGACCTACTAAAGTCTATGATTTCATTAGGTAAATATTGTTAGCATAATACAATCTGAAAGCATAAAATTTGAGGAAAGGATATGATCCAGAGGGTTACATTGATTATGCAAGGAAAAAGCAGAGCCTCGGTAGATATGAACATATCCCCTTTCCTACAGAGGATATTTTCATTAACTTGGAGGATCAGGAAGCCGATGAATATGTGGAAAAGTATAACCAAGAATAAGAGAAAAAGATGAAAGAAATGCAAAATGTAGAATACATCTCATGTGATGAGGTGTCTATTGATGAGATTGAAAGGCATTCATGGATTCAACAAGTCACAATGATGATAGTTGATGAGTACTTGGAAATCCCTGCAAAAGGGAAAAGGTGGCCAAGGACTTGAATATCGACAAGGATATTTGGCTCTCATCCTATGAATCTTTTGGTTCTAATGATCAATTTATGAAATCATAAGAATTCAATTCCTTTTTATATAATTTTAAGGCCAAGAAACTAAGGGATTCAATTCCTATTATCACCCCAAATAATGAGCAATGATTTTTAAACAAATTAAAAATAGATATTGACCATGAGATCAATATTATGACTCCACATAGGGGAAGACAACTACTGCAAGAGGCAAGAATCATGGTTCTCCCTAGGTGGGATCTAAGTGCAGCTCTTGTGTTTGATAACTTTTTACACATCAATGAAAAAGAGTATAAATTAAAGCTTGAAGGAGTGAAGGAAATTTATATTGAATTGAGATTCAAACTAGGAGAAGAATCCATGATGATTTGGGTATTATATACTCCTCGTAAAAGGCCAAAGATAATTGACATTGAGAAAGCAATCAACCATATGATGAAACTCAAGTTGGAGAGACTGATCCAATTGTAACAATAGAAATTGGAGTAAACATTGCAAAACTAAATAGAGCTCAAATGAAATAGTTGGTTAAGGAAAGGAATACTTTCAAATTGAATTAGGAAAGATAACTACTAGAAAATGATTCTCTAAGGGACGCCAACATGAGGATGAATTTTGGTGAGGATGCAAAAATAAATAATAAATATGAGGAGTCATTGGAGGTGCATCAACAACTATTGACAAAAATGAGGGATCTCAAATTTGAGGCAATGTCTACCATTATCCATAAAATATTTGTAAATTTGAAGATATGTCTAGACAATTTTTGGATCTCATACCATAAGAATTGTGTAGCAGTAATGGAGCATCAGAGGTTAAAACATAGATTGGATAGAAGGTTGCATGATGTACATCTCAATCAAGATTCTAACACCAATTCCATTTCACTCATGAAAAAATTGATTGTCAATCATGAAAAATACTTGGAAGCCTTGGAGTTAGAGAATGAGGGATTTGATAGCATTGTGGAAATGGGTTTACCTGCATTATGTAACAAAGATGGAACCTTCAAAGGTAGAAGCATTTGGTTAGAGGGATGCAACTAGATGATGTAGAATTCCTTGGACATTGTGAGAAGTGATGGACTAGCACTTAAAGGAAGCTATCAACATATGAAGAAAATGATCTAGATCAATTTTGAGGATATAAATATTGTACATGATGTCGACAACCATGAGGATAAGAAGTACAAGGAGAACCTGACAACAGTTTACTCTTGGTTGGGTGAAGATTAGTCTCATCCTTATTTTCATGTTAATTTAGTTAATTAATCTCTTCAAAAAATATGTTGAAGAGTCATGACTTCTTTGAAATTTCATATATTATGAACTTCAAATTGTAATATTTGATATCATCAATAGGACATATTTTCTATTTTGCGGAAGTAGTACAATACTTTTATCATTTTGAGTAATATAGTCAGTTTCTTTTCTTCTCGATTGTGTTGTGGAAAATCTTTTATCTAAATTTGTTTTCTATGTTTTTTTATTTAAGGCAAATGATTGCTATCTTAAATCCACATATGAAGAAATCATATGTTGTCATGACAGTTTAAGCATCAAGATTCATTTGATAAATAGTTGTCCATTTATTTATTGTTTAATTGGTCTTTCAAGATATATAATTATCTAGTATTAAGGGTTAGATAGTCGACAGATTCATCCATGTAGAGAAATTATAAATTATCTCATGGAGTTATACGCAAGGTTTGGAAGGGGTGACTCTATAGCCCAAAAGAAGAGAAGGCACTGGGATATTACATATTAAATTCATTTAGAACATAATTAGATCATAGTAAGAGAAGTATAAGATAAGTAGTTGTAAGACAAATAGAAGCAAATAGAAATCAAGATAGTTCTAGATTAGGATTAAAAAGTACAAGTAAAAGAAGAAGAATAAGAAAAATTAGAAGAAATCAAGTAATCAACAAAGAAATCAATCTATTTAAAATCGTGCCACTTTGAGATAGAAAATAGAAGTAGAATACAATTAGAAGATACAATCTACTATAAAAGCATCAACTTGAGAATCTAGTTGGTGGATAGGTGTACCCACCTAGGTCTTGCAAATCCTTAAGTGTAGGGGAAGTTTAACCAAAAATTGGTTATTCCCGTTCGTTGGCCAAGTCAATTGGGAGGTTTGAGCATAGATATTGGCATACACTTAGAAATTTCCAATATGTTGATTTGGGAACCAACAGATTGACAACTCTTCTAGGGAGTTGAACATAAGATACATTCCAAATCTTTGGTGACATAAGAAGTGCACTCTGTTGGAAAGGAGAAGTCATAAGACCATTATAGTATATTCCTCATATTGAGTTGTAAACTCTAATAAACAAAGACAATCACAAAAATATATGAATGAAAAAGTATATTGTAAATCCAAAAGAACTAACCAAAGACATTTAAGTCTAAAATTCTTAAGATTTTAAAATTGTATGTTTGGTAGGAGAACGTTATAGTAAGGTCATCTTATTAACCATATAGAGTTGGACCAAAAAAAGTATAACCAAATAAAACAAGGTCAAATTAAAAGACTATAGTCCTAAAAGCAATCCAATGGGGTTTGAAGAAAGAAGATTCTTTGAAAGAGAGATGAGTCTACCCAAGTTCTATATGGATGAAAATGGTTTCCCTATATGTAGTGAAAAGGTATTAGAATGAGTTTGACTCATGCCAACATAGTGTATAATGAGAGAAATAGAAAGAATAGATGGGAAGAGCCTCTGCATCATTCAAGTAGGCAAGCGACACTAAATGCCCCTCCTAGTTTCAACACTCCATCAAATAGAAGTTCAGGGGAATTCCATGAAAATGAGCTAGAGATGGATGAACAAAAGGAAAATACTAAACAAATACAAGACCAATTGAAAAGTTTGTATAATGCAATAGACAAACCTAAGATAAGAAAATATTTTGTATTAGCTGATGAGGCCATAAAAATTATATCCAATATGTTCATTCTAGGAGATCAAGGTGAGAAAATAGATAATGAAAATGCTTAGTCAGAACATAATTCTCAAGGATCTAGTGGAGATAGAAATGCAAATGCTGATATACCAAGGAGGAAGACTAGATTTCCTCCTAGAAAAAAATGTCCTCTTAAAAATGGCAATAATAAGGGATTTAATACAAATCACTTCAATCCCTTGTATAATCAAAATAATGTGTATCCTAGAGGCCCTCAACATCAATTTAACCCTTATAATAAGTTGCAACAAGGTTACCATCATGGACAACCACAATTTAACCTAAGTGACCAACCATATTTTCCACATTATTATCCCTAGTGTCAGTATAATCCTTTACATAATCAACGCAATAATGCCATGGGACAAAACCAATAATCTTCATAATCAAGGGCAACAGTATAGGCAAAATGCATTCACAAGAGGACCAATGAATATGGATAGATACGAGCAGTTGGATTTCACTAGGATAGAAGGGTGTCCTAATGAGATAAAAAATGAACTAAGGAATGCTATCCCCACATTTAGTGGTAAAAATGTTGAAACATGAGAGAACCATGCAGGATCATTTGAAAACACCATGGACAATTTTTATGTGCAAGACGATTATGTGTATATGAAGCTCTTCATGAATTTTTTGATAGATAATGTAAGAGAATGGTATAAGGGATTACCTGATGCATAAATTGGTGGTTGGTCAGAGTTCATAAGTGTATTCTTGGACGAATGTGGGGACAATGATCCTTCATTTTCCTTACATGAATTGATAAATGTGAAGAAATGTTATTATGAATCAGTGGCATATTTTAACAAAAGATTTCACAAATTGTTTTATAGAGTCCTTAGACATATGAAGCATATTGAGCAAGTTTTATTAGTGTTTTACATGGATACCTTTGAAATCAAGACTAATTATGAAATTAGATCTAGAAATCCAACTACACTACATGATGCATGCTAGTAGTCACAATAGAGAACAATTAGAAATCAATAGGTAATGTTGGAAGAAGAGATGATGTCAAATTGCATAACCCCAAGGCACCTAAACAAAGTAAAGAAGAAAAAATGTTTGACAAAGTTGTGAATTTCCTAAAGGATCTATTACTAAAAGTTTCTAGGGTGGAAAAGACTCAATTTTATAGAAAAGATAGGCCAATATTATATGACATACCATACAATACAAATTGGAAAGATGGAAAACCAAAAATTCCAAGGCAAAATTCCAATAAGGATAGACATAATCCACTTAATAAAGGAAACCATATGGTAGAAGAGAGTCCATGGTGTATGCCATGTAATTTACCACATTCGCTACTGCAATGGGTTGTAGCTCAAAGTTTGCAGGAAGAGAATGCACAATATGATGAATATGATCCTAATAAGTTAATTAATACATTATCAACCAAACCCTTTGGTGGAGCAGATGACTATGACTCATTAGAGGATGGTTATAAGTTTGATGTGGATTCTTATAGACACAATAAAAAATTATATATATGCAACATGTGTTTTCAGATGAAGAAGAAGAGAATATCCCAAGACTAAGAAGACCTGCAAAGAAAGAAAGAAGAGCCTTGACTATTATAGTTGTAGCCTAGGCTAGGAGCAATTATAACTTAAGGAACAGAGTTTTAAATTCAGATCAAGACAATCCTGCTAGACTCTTTGTAAAATAAAATAATCCAAAACAAAAATGGCTAGCCACTACAACCAACAAGTAGTCTAAAACAACCACAACCAAACCAAAAGTTGATAGTACTAAATTGGTAAAACTACCTAGAAATGAAACTTTTGAAAAAAAAAAAATTGGCGAAGCCTACACAAATTTCAAATGCATCATCATTTAACATTACAAAGGATTTGTCATAGATGAAGGTTTTTGTCCCTTTGTTGGAGATGATGAGCTTTCCTAAATATAGAGAGAAAACTATAAAGATGTTGTATGTTGTCCCTAAAGAGAAAAGCGAGGAAAAAAACATTAGGTCCCTGCAACAAGTAAACAAGATGAAGAAATAACTAAGAGTCCTTCCCAAGTAGATCCTTTTTATATGACATTTTTAATAAATAATAGGATGTTGAAAAATTGTACGATTGATTCTAGAGAAGTTGTTAGCATTATGCCTTATGAAGTGATGAAGGAATTGGGACTATGGGTTGATACAACCTATGGTAAGTGTTATGTTATGGATAATAGGTCTATCCCTATTGTTGGAATCATGAAGGATATAGAATCTAAAATAGTTTCTTTCCCTGAAGCATCTTATAAGACCGTGTTTTATATCCCTCCAAACTATGGAATGTTGTTATCTAGAAAATGGTCAAGCCTTGTGGATGGTCATGTCTAATTGGATTTTTCATATGCTACCATATCAATGAATGGAACGAAATTTAAAGTGGAGAGAGAACCTAAATCCTATTACATTATTGAAGATATTGATCCTAATCAAATGACTTTCTTCTGTCACACTGATTTGGACAACTTCTCAGTCCAAATAGCAAAGCCTGAACTAAAGATCATTGAGCCCATCGAAATTCATGCTCAAAAGAGCCAAGATCACGTGTGGTAGATTTATTTTGATGGATCATGTAGTAGAGAAGGAAATGGAGAGGGAATTTTGTTCATCTCACTTGAAGGGAAGACATTCAAATACTCTTTCCTTTTATCTTTTAAATGCACTAATAATGTAGTAGAATATAAAGCCCACTTATTAGGGTTAAACTTGACATCCAAACATGGGATAAAATTACTTAGTGTGTATGGAGATTCAAAACTGGTCATTTCATAGATTAAACCCAAGTACATCACCAAGAATACAAGACTTAGATGGTATTGGAATGAAGTGTGGGACATAATTGATCTATTTGGTGCATTTTCAATAGATTCGATATATAGATCCAAGAATATCATGGCAAATTTCCTAGAAAATTTTGCTTTGAAATAAAATGATGTAACATTAAGTGGCATATCAAAAGTAGAGGTCAAATCTCAAACCTCTATTCCTTGGAACATTTTCAATTGGAAAGTTTTTGAAAATGACCATGATTTTTTGAAATTATTGCGTTGTGAAGATCAATATCAATCTCAAGAAATAGATTTCAATGCCTATTTAGAGGAATTCAATGGGAAGGAGACAATGTTTGGGAAGGAGGTAGTTCAATTGAAAATAAATAAGATTCCCAAAGGGCTAGTGGCATTGGAAAGAGTGTTTGATAAAGATGATATAATTGATGTGAAGACAAAATTAATCAAGGAAGAAGATGTTGAAAGGATAAATTTGGGAACAAAGAATGCTCCTAAGGATGTAAACATTAGACATAAGCTCACTGCAAAGATAAGAGAACATTTGATAGAATTACTAAGAAAGTACAAACATGTATTTTCTTGGTCTTATGATAATCTAAAGTCATATAGAGAATATTTATTCTAGCATGAGATCCCCTTCAAGCATGACGCCAAACAATTTAGAAAAAGACAACAACCCATAAATCCTACCTTAGCTACTAAGATGCAAGAGGAACTCATGAAGCTAAGAGATGGTGGAATCATCAAGCCTATCACACATTCAACTTGGGTGTCAAATTTGGTGATAGTAAGAAAGAAAAATGGAGACATTCAGATAATTATGAATTGCCAAACATGGAGGCCCTATTACAAAAGTTTATTGGATGTGAGCTAGTGTTAATGATGGATGGTTTCTATAGTTATAACCAACTCAAAGAGAAATAATCAAAACAATACAAGACTTCATTCACTACACCTTGGGGCACATATGTTTATGTAAGGATGCCTTTTGGTTTGACAAATATTGGAGCTACATTTCAGAGGGCTATGGATGTGGCATTTGTAGAATTAATTGATGTAATCATGGTGGTGTATCAAGATCACCTTCCTGCATATTCTAAGAAAGTTTAAGATCATTGTAATAATTTAGAGAAGATATTCTTAAAAGCCTTAAAATATGGGATATCATTGAATCCAAAGAAATATCATTTTTGTGTTACATAAGGAAAATTGTTAGGGCACATAATATCCATAAAGGGAGTGAAAATTGATCCTGAATGAGTTGCATCCATTGACGAAATCCCAATTCCAAAAATTGTGAAGGCTATCCAATCCTTTTTTGGACAAATTAACTTTGTGAGGAGATTCATCTCAAACTTTGCAATGATTTTTAAACCTATTTCTAAGATGTTGAAGAAGGGTGAGAAGTTGGATTGGGCTACTGAGGCTCTTGATGATTTTATGGCTGTCAAGAGAGAAATCAAAGAAGCTCTGATAGTGAAGTCCCCTAATTTCTCCAAACCTTTCCATTTTTTTTCTTTTGCCACTTATTATACAATTGTCACAGTCATGCTACAAAAGAATGAGGAAGGCCATGAGCAACCAATTGAATTTTTTAGAAAATCCTTACAAGATACTAAACTAAAGTACGATATCAATGAGAAGCAAGTATATTCCTTGGTCAAAGTAGTGAAGTCATTCAGACCATACTTAGTTAGAGTAGAGATAGTGGCTTGTGTTCCAAATGCAATTGTGAAGGATATCTTAAGATAAACAAAGGTGATAGGAAGAAAGATGTAGATGGATCAATCAGATTTAGGAATTTAACATTGAGATCCAAATTACAAAACTTGTGAGAGGTTACGGATTGGAAAAATTAATGGAAGAGTCCAATTTAGAGGTAGTTCAAGTTAACAATGTAAGGATGGAGGATGTTGTTTACAACATAGAACAAACTCATTGGTACCGAGATATAGTATATTACTTAAAACACATGAAGTGTCTAGATGGTTTTAATGACAATCAAAGAAGATCATGAAAATTACAAGTAGTCAGATATGTGTTGATATAAGGGGATTTGTACTAGAAAAATTGGGATGGTATACTATTATTTTGTCTAGATAAATATCAATCTGAGAAGGTACTAAGGGAAATGCATAATAGTGTGTGTGGTGGACATTTCTTAGCCATGATCACTACTCACAAGATCCTCAAGGATGGTTATTATTGACAAAATGTTTTTAAATATGCATTAACCTATGTAAGGAAGTGTTAGGCCTGTCAGAAGTTCTTAGGAAAGTTAAAATACCAAGGATAACTACGATTGAGGCCTATACAAGTTGAGGCTCCTTTTCAATAATGGGGTCTCAACTTCATAGGATAGATTGCTAAAAAATCAAGTGGAGACCACCACTGGATATTAGTTTCTTATTATTTTACTAAATGGATAGAAGCAATCCCAACTACACAAGCAACTAGAAAAGTAGTACTTAAGTTCCTTTTGGAAAATATCTTGACCAAGTTTGGTGTCCCATGTAGAATTATAATTGATAATAGCATGTGTTTTAGATCATATGAGTTTAATACTTTTTGTGAGAGTTATGGTATCATAGTTTCTTATGTTTCACCTTACCATCCCCAAGGAAATGGGCAAGTAGAATCAAGTAACAAAATATCTTAAAGATCATAAGGAGAATGCTTGATAAAAACAAAAAGGCTTGGGATTCTAAGTTGAGTTTAGCACTATGGGAAAACTAAATCACTACCAAGAAATATGTTGGTAAGTCTCCATATGAGCTAGTGTATGGAAAGAAAGCTATGCTACCATTAGAAAACGTGGTGCCAGTTCACAAATTTATGGTTAATGAAGAGATAGAGCTTCTAGATCCTATGGAAGAAAGATTTGTGCCATTAGAAGAATTAGATGAGGTAAGAGAGAAGACCAACAACATAATTCCAAGATTTAACAACATGTGGAGGATCTTCATGACAAGGAATCAAAAGATAAGAAATCTCAGGAAAGAGAATTGGTTCTCATGTGGAGTGCCAAAAATTAGGATAAAGAAAAACATGGGAAGTTTAAGGATTTGTGGATTGGTCCATATGTAATCAAAGGTAAGGGAGGTGAGAACTCATATTACTTGCAAAACACATAAGGAGAAATACAAGAATTGGTAGTGCATGGACAATTCTTGAAACACTTCTTTTCTTAAAAAAAGGAGATATTTTCCATGCACAGTAGATTAGGATTCACTACTACCATACCATTATGCATATCCCATCCAACTGTTTCACTTTTCCCATTTTATTTTGGTTTTCTTCCTCTAGAGATGTTTTTGAATTATTCTAGGTATTCATTGAATACCTCATCCCCAGAAAGAGCCACTATTGGAACCTTAATTTTTGACAAAAAATAGTGTTCCCTAGGAGTCAAAATAACATCAATAATTCTTTCTCATAGCCAATTTCCACTAGTCATCACCAAGATTTTGTATTTGATCAAAGGTTGAAGCTACTAAAGTTTTCTTAAAACAATCTCTACACACATGTCAACATAGGTCTAACCTTCCAGTAGAAAATCCATAAATATTTCCATCACTTCCCATAACACATCCCTAAACCATTGATACAATGAATTCATGAGAAACATAACTCGTTGGGAAAATATTATGCAGTTTCCTTCAATCTCAGTTTCCGTATGTAGCAGGTATTGACATATAAAAGAAAGGGGATTGTTTTTACACCTATTAGGAAAATGCAGAAATAGACAAGTTTCAACATAAGGAGACATTGGAGGAACCCATGCGATCATTTTATGTGTTTCCTCAATGATGGCTTCGAGGATGTGGAAAGATAAGAGGGTATCAGAGGAACAAAGGATATCAGAAGAAAAAATTAAGATAGGGTCAATAATGGAAGTTACTCCAATGGTTATATTTTATCAAAGAAATATCCTTTTTTTTCCAATGAGGGAGTTGAATGAAGGGAAGTACCTTGTGAAGGAAACATTGTTCATCGACCAAGGCCCTTGGAGATTGCACCGAAGAAGAATCACTAAGAAAGTAATAAGAAAATCATATATTGGCAAAGGATCACTAATGAGGCCTTCATCAGGGAAACAAGCACCATCAAAATGAAAGAAAAGGATTGCTTCGATCATATAAGTTACTTTGATGATATTTTCCTAAGTTACATCAAAGAAACATTTCATTTTGTTTGTTGATGATAAAATTACAGTAAAGGAAATATATCATCACCCGAAGTCCCAACGATATGATACTTGCCACAAAAGGCAATAAAGAAAAAGAACATCAACAAGAGGTTCACCAATAAAATACTCATCGATAAAACTATAACTATCAAAGCAAGGATAAACGAGTAGTCTGATAATCTAAGTTACACTAATGATTACTATTAAAACCATATTAGGGAAATCTTTCATTAATTTCACGATGAAAAGAGTTGAGAGGAGAAAAATGCATCTTTATCATCAATTGTCGATAGAGGTCTTGGCGATGCAACATAATCACAATAAGTCATGAATGAAAAGATCATTGATGGAAGTTATACTGATGACTCTCATCAAAGAAACTATAATAATTGGGGTAGTTCTAAATGACTCTTTTGATAGTGTAAGCTACACCAAAATCGTTATTTAACGTTGTGATTGGAGGAAGGCTTTTTGAGTCCCAGCGATAAAACTTGTCAGGGAAACTAATGATATCAGGGTAAATTTTCAAGAGCTTTCCAAAAATCTAGTTATGTTGATGGTGGGCATAAGCTTGTCTGTAAAGAGTAATTAGCATAGGTTTCTCCAAAGTATCTTCCCATGGAAAAAAAAAGAGTTTTTTGTTGAGATATTCATTGAAAGAATGTAATGTTCATTTCCTCGATAAAGTAAATAAAGATGAAAGGTTATCAATAGAAGCAAATTTGATCGATGAGAGTTATGCTGATGGAGTGAAAAAAATTCAAAGAACACTAAAAATTTGAAGGGATATTTCAGTAAACTCGTTGATTTAGTACACCACTCTATAAAATGATACTAGTAAGGATATTATATCGGCACAATATCAGAAGGGTTTCAGTGATGATGATGTCAATTCGACATTTCAAATTTTAAATTTCAAAAAGTAGAAGCATTGATAACCAATTGTGTGGCATTAATAACTCACACAAATAATTTCTCTAAAGATTGTTGATCAAATTAAGTTTCATCAGAAGACGATCCCTAAGAATGGACATTACAAAGAAAAGGAGCCAAAGACAAACAAAGGAGAATCATAACAATCCGATCACTTCTAAGCAAGTTTTCTTTTCAGTATCTAAGATTTTTCTTTTGTGATATAATTCAGTTGTGCCAATAGAAATCCCTAGTATTTATAAGGGAAAGAGACAAAAGAAAGAGGAAATTAAGGGTAATAAGAAGCAAAAATCTACACTTGCAAGAAAATTACACCAGGATATGTTAGACGATATGGAAGGGTTAGGACAAAAATCTAGGAAGTCTGGACAAAATAAACCTGAGGTGAACAAAATTGAGGATAGATATAAGGAGGTAGGGGATATATGGATTGGTACAAGAGGATATGAACTCTTTATCTTTCACTATACTAGGAGAACCTATTATGAGCCAATTTGCAATCCTTGGAAGATTAATTTGAGGAGATTAGTGGTTCCAAATATTTTCATGAATGTTGACCTCTTAAAACTGTTGGCAACCCATTACAATCCTGAGAAGAAAGCAATATGCAACTTACAGGGTGAACCCTTTGTGTTTATATCAAAAAATATAGTGAATGAAGTATTTAACCTCGATGATGGCTCAGATTATCCCATAAACATCAAAGATCTGGAGAGTGAAATTGCAAGGTTAGATACAACCTATAAAGAGTGGAGATTGCCCCGCACAGACCTAAGCCAGACAGAAATTAGTTCCACTAAATGATGAGGATGGTCCCCTTTTAGTGTTGATTTATTTGAGCCTTACATGGGGTATACTTATTACTCGGTAGGACAAGTAGCAGGTGCTGAATTTATAGACTTTATGTCTATTGCTCCCGTGGTAGTTGTAGCAGATGTTCAATTCCACAATCCTATATCATTTGACTATGCATAATATGTCTCAAGGATGGTAGAAATTGTATTAAAGTATATCAAAGATAACACTAAGCACATCTACTTCAAGAATTTCTCTATTTTAATGCATATGATACTCTTTTAGGGCCCATTTGGACCACGACATATGAGCTCATATTCCCGAATTTCATCTTCGGAATTTCATATTCCATGTTTGTGTAAATCCTAACAATAACGAATTGGAATTTTGACATTCCAATTTTGCCCAAAAAATGAGCATTCGATCTTCCATTTGAAAAGGTGGAATTAGAATTTGAGCTCTAATTCCACTTTTCGTATGCCAATTTATAATTTGTCGGGTCCGTGTGGGCTCTTTAAAAGCTTTGACGTCCGTTCGTGTGTGTGCTCTCTCTGTTCATTTTGGCAAAGCGTCGATGGAAATATCGAAGGCGGGCAAAGATTTTGCTGAACTCCCAGTAAAATATCTGGTGCCGCTTCAGGGGTTCGCCCTCGTCGTTGTCGCAAGAGAAAAGATGAAATAATAACAACAAAACCCTCTGAAGCGGCATCCCTGAAGCAGAGCAAAATATCTGGTGCCAGCGACCCATTCTCCCACACAGGGATTGACAAAGTGCAGGCCTGGCTCTGCAAGCTTCACAAACTGTCCCCACTTCTCAATAATTCCCATAGTCGCCTGACTGATGCACACCCAACACAAAAAAGTACCCATTCTTGAAATTCAGCTCTTCCACCGCTTCCGATTCGGTTTTCAATTGGATATGTTTTGACTTGAAATCGATAGAAAAAATCACAATTTGGCTACTTATTTTGAAATAAGAAACTCTGTTCCAATTGCTACCGTCGACACTCTGCTACGTTGCTACCAAACGAGCCTAACATATATTCCGGATATCAGTTGGAGCATTTGTATCTTCCAGAATTTCAAAATCTTCAAAAATTGACTATATCTGGCATTTGGTATTCCATGGTCCAAACGGGCCCTATGGATAGGAGATGGGGATGTGGCTAGAAGGACTAAGAAGACAAGTTGGAAAGGAAGGAGAGTCATTACTAATCCAATTGTTGACTTCTATTTGGGACTCAAGGTTTACATAATCCCATTATGTTTTTTTTGAGTTGTTTGTCAGAATTTGAGTCATCCTGCTTGCGCGCCTGGTTTGTGCTGGAGGCTGACTGTTCTCTTCTGCTTGCCACCTGCCTTCCTCCGGTCTTCACCCTACGTCACTGTTTCCTGCATACTTGAATGAACATTTGGGAATAGAGGTTGCAGAGTTGATTCGTTGTTTCTCGCCATTCTGTCAACAGGTTTCCTTTTATTATATAACATCTCTTTGAACTTCATTCGATTTTGGACAATGGGATGCTTTGTATTCATCAGCCGATTCGTTGGTTGCACAGATATTCATTAGGGTTTCCTGTTATCTTTCTGAGGAACTTATCTCTACAGCATCTCACCAAAGAGAAAATACATATGCTGTAAGTTTTCCGAATCATTTTTATTTTAGTTAATTTTTCTATCGATTGTGCTGCCGAATCTGTATTCATTTATTTGTAGTTTTCTGCCTGCACATTCCGCTACACGTAGATTTTTCCGGGCAATTTATTTATTTCTTAAGCGTACAGGTTTCGTGCCTAAAGCCCCGACTGCAGTTTGGTTTTGTATGTTTCAACTCGCTGTTTCTGGAAAAGTTTTGTGGGGGAAAAAGTTTTTCCTCCTATATTTTTGGAGGATGTTGGTTGGCATTTAAGACATGCCCAACATGCAGTCTTTAAACCAGTCAATTAGAAATCGGCCAGAGCAAAAAATATAATTGCAGGATTTGTTTTGCAGACAAAGGCCCTTGGATATTTGACATGCCCTGTTTAGCAGTCAAGTCTCCTTTGTGCACAATAAGGCGATAGTTTTCTTCCTGTGCTTAGGCAAGACTCTGTAAACAAACATTAACTCGTCTATAGACTGAACAACGTTGTTTTTCTTGAATGTCCATATCCGATGGTCATAAACAGCATTATGCATCACGTTAATTAAAGATGAACATGATAAGCGAACAACCAGCTGGATTTCACCCATCTTTTTAACTCCCGAAGGGTGCAGCACCAACAAGGGATAAGATTAGGTGTACACACGACCCATCTCAAGAGTGGACAGCCGTATACGTACCTTACCAATCCTTGAATCTTTAGTTGCGGATGCCTCATCACTAGCCCCTCCTTGAAGGTGGCAATCATCAAAAAAATCCCACAGTAATAACCGTTCAGGGATCAAAAACTTCTCCTGCTCATTCTATTTTGGGTTTAAGCTATCAATCACTGTCCTTGGCCTAATCCACTTCTGGCCATATTTTGCGACGCAGTAGGCATCTGTTGCCCTCTCCCATCTTTGGTCTTCATAGGAAGCAAGTTATAAGCACTCACGATCCCAACCTCCAACACGCCAATAGAGGATTTCCATCCCTCGTCTATACACACTCTCAAAGGAATCTTGCTGGCAAATTTTACTTCTTTCTTCTTGAAGTGACAGGGTTGTGATTCAATCTCCTGGTTACACTAGAAAGAGGAATTGTGGTCTTCCCTAATATCTCATCTTTGTTAGGACTCAGGAGCCACCCGTTCCTTGACTGTGAGAATTATATTTTTGGTGGTCATGATACAAAAGAAATAATATCCAAATCATTGTCTATGGAGATATGCCTAATTTGGAATCCTGAAAGACGACTAGAATTAAGTAAAATTTGTCATACTCAAAAGGATCTGCTGCCACAAACACCAAATCCTCATTCCAGAGAGGGCTCAAATCCCTATTTGATGCCGGCTTTGTCTTTAACATTTGATTCCCAAGCTGAACCTTAAACTGAGCATCAAGAAATCTACTCCTATCACTAGGCATCGAATCTTGAGCTTCAGTCACATTTACCCTAACATACCACAATTTAGGGGAAAGATAATCCTTAGAACTAGTATTTGTCAATCCCTCCAAATTCACTGCAGCAGCATCTGAATCCCATGCTTCGGAGAATGCCACATCTGCCTGTGTACCCATCCATACTGCCAACATCAATTCTCCCTTAACCTTCCACCTTCCCTTCTTGTCCTCCAACTTATACCACTATGGTGCAAAGGGGACTATCATGTGGAACCCTTTTAGGCACTTCATGTGGATCAAACTTCACCCTCCCAATAAAATCATCTTTGACAAAATCCTTATCCTTCACTACAGCCTCCTGTATGTGACTGAATGTGACCTCTAAATCAGGCACAACACAACATGGTCATTATTCACTTGATAGAATTCGGGAGAGAGTATGAAGAACTCAATCCAAATTCCATGGTGAGGCGACCTGTTGCCTCCTATGTGAATGGGGTGTTTGAATACTCTCTGAACGAGAGCCAACAGCCGGGAGACCAATTCAACAATGGAGGATTTGAAAGAAAATATGAGCAAAATGAAACTAAGCTAAGAATGAATGCAATTAATCTAGAAAACTTTGAAAGAAATATGAAATGCAGATTTTTATTTGATTTTGAAATAAAGATGATATTAGACTAAGAACAAGTAAGCAAATTTAATCTAAATGTGAAATGCAATTACACTAATATGAGAAATTAAACTAGATAATGCAATAAAAGAGCTTTGAAAATAATGAGATATGAGACTAAAAAATGCTATAGTGTAGATGCTCTCAAAAATTGTCCTTTTGAATGAGAAAAAGAGGTTCATTAAATAGACCAAGCCAGAAGAGGAGTGAAGAGTTTCTTGATTCGAAACGGTGGACTCTTTATTCCTAATTGAGACAAAAAGACAATGAATTATTTAATTAAAAGAATGGAATTTGCCACATGTGGGAGGTGACCTTTCGAGTAATTTGAATTGTTAAATTCAAATAAAGAGGTGTCCATTCAAATAACTAAATAATATTAATTCCTTTTTGATGTGTAATTAGCTAAAGGGGGTAGATTTAATTTAATTCAAAGTGCTTAGGACTTTAGAACTAAATTAAATTATCATAGAGGTAATTCAGCTAATTAAAGTCAAGGACTTTAGGAATTAATATTAATATTTGATTATTGCAATTTATGGTCTTTGCAATTGACATCAAGTCAAATTAAGTCAGGTAGGAGAGAGAAAATTGCCTAGGGAACTAGGACTTTGGTGATGTAAAATTGAGATAATGCACCAAAATTGATGAAATTAAATAGGTAGCCAATTTTGGGGTATTACACCTCCAAAAAGGAACTTTGGACGCGTTCCTTGGAGAATGCAAACACTTGATTCCACTTTGGATTCAACTTCTTCTCATAGTGTTTGGTAGTCCCTTTGTAATTCCCCACCTTCACCTCAATGTGAGGGTCACAACTCCACTGATGTCCTTGGCAGGGAGATCATGGGCCTTGACAACACAAACATATAGGTATTGCATGTGCTTCACCATATCATAAGTTAGCAGGATGACAGTCTAATGTTAGCAGGATGCTAGCAATAGTGAATTGATTGGCTTGAACACTATTTATTGTATTTGGGAATAAGATTGCATTAAGTGTTCTTTTACACTAAGTTACCGATTTGGGTTTAGGTACGTGAACTCGGTATGTGGGTGCGTGAAATTTGTTTCTACGGGTTTGGGTGCGTATGGGTATGTGCGTGTATATATATATACACACACACAAAATAAAATAAAATAAATAAATAAGAGAAATATGCAGAATTGTAAAACTAAATCATTTCATAGTATGATACTTGATCATTGCAAATGCCAAATACTAAATACTTGAACATTGAACATTGAACAATGAACATTGAAGTTTTGAATATTGAATTACTAATTAGAAATTAGAATACTCAATACTCAACACTCCTAAGAGTAGCAAACTTCTTAGTTCAGTGGGGTAGTTGTCCTAGGTAGTCTTAGTTCAGTGGTAATTTTCAAGTCTCCGAGTCTTAAAGATGAGTTTGAGCAACTTTGGCTCTCTAGTTACTCAAGTCAGTCAGGGATATGAGTGAGAGTTGGGCCAAGCTAGTCAAGGATGTCGAGTTGGAGTCAAGAGATTTGTAATGAAATGAATTAGAATCCTTGGAAAATCCTTGTTCCAATAACAATTTATCTTGGAAAGTCAAGAAAAGCTGTGGAAGAAAACATTAATGAAGGTGTGCTGAGTCTTGAAATTTGACTGAGTCTAGAATTTTTTAGAATCTCCCAAAATCTAAAATCTCCATAATAGCTCCTATGAATCTGAAACTACTCTCAAACATCCTGACAGTATTTATATAAAATATAACTTAAAGTATAAGAAAGGAAAATTTATACTTAAATGTTATATTTATATAAAATTGCGCACCCAACACTATGGGTGCGCACTAGTAGGCTCTTGTCTCTTGTTGCATAGCATTTTAAAAAAGGGGGCTAGCCTTCTCTATTTTTTTTGGATGGATTTTGGCTACTCTTGGTCATTAACATTCTACAGATCTAGGGAGGGTCTCAACAACAACAGAATGTTCTGAAGAATTTTTGACCACAAGACATGTACAGTCTTCTATAGGGTAGTTAGACGATGACCATTAAGGAAGGGTATTGGAATATTGTAATGTTTCTTGGTTATCTTAGTTAGTCTTTAGTTTATTAGGTAGTTTCTATTTTCGTCTTTAGTTCACAATTGTTTCATAATAGAAACATTGTCTTTGTAAATCCGTATAAGGAGCTTTCATCTCCTTTGTGTAATACAACATCGATTTACCATAACATAGTATTAGAGTGGGTTGATGGGATTTCATAAAATTTGGCTAATTTTTTAAGAAAAAATTGAGCCTCTTTTGATTTGGATTTTTTTCTTAGAAATTTGTTTTTTGATTTTTTAAAATAAAAATCTTTGTAGGTATTTTATGAAAATTTTGTGGTTTGTCTTCGAAGATTTTTGCTGAAAATCGCAAGCCTGGTTGAGGGTTTTGATCATGCAATTTCTTGGTTTGAGCAAAAGTCTTTGATTTTCAAGGGTTGCATGTACTTGCATGTGCTTTTGTGAGTTGTATGTTACTTGCATATGTTGTTTGCCATGTGAAGTTTCGTGTTTTGCCGCATGAAGGTTTCTTTGATGGGTTTTCATAAATTTTTCCCTTAAAAAACAATTGATGGGTTTTCATAATGTTTTCCCGTTAAAAATTTCTGATGGGTTTTCATAATTTTTTTTTGTGGGTTTTAATAATTTTGTCCCTTGAAAAAAAAAATATTTTGGGTTTATAATTTTTTTCCTCAAAAATTAAGGGTTTGCTCCTTGTCAAGGAGGGCTCTTTGGTTTCTAAAAAGGTTTTACTGTTTTTCCTTAAAAACGATGTTTTATATGCTGATCCATGTGTCAGATTTTGTGCCAACTATCTATTTGGTTTTTATCCTCAAAAATAGTTTTTGGATTTTGTAATTTGCAAAGTTGCGTGGGATTCGTGTGTGTGTTTTTACTTTTTTTCCCCCCCCAAAAATGATTTATAATCATGGGTTTGGCTATTTTTTTCTCAAAAATCGTGATTTTTTGCAGTCTGTTTTGGGGCGTCGTTCTCTTCTACAAAAGTTTGGAGGGTTTGCTGATTTTTCCTTAAAATCATGGCAACTACTCTTGGTGTGTCTCTGGCTACAAGGAGGGACAACTTTGTTATCCAACATTTGGTTGGATGTTTTGTGATGATTTTTGGTCAAAAGTTTTGCAGATTTTGGGAGGGTTAGTGAAAGGCTCATCTTAGTGGCAGAGTCAGTGGCAGACTCTTGTCTCTTTGTTGCAAAGCATTTTGAAGAAGGGGGTAGCCTTCTCCTTTTTTCTTGGACGTATTTTGGCTAGTCTTAGTCATTAATATTCTACAGATCCAGGGAGGGTCCCAACAACAACAAAATGTTCTGAAGAACTTATGACCACAAGACATGTATAGTCTTTTGCAGGGTAGTTAGACGATGACCATTAAGGAAGGGTATTAGAAAATTGTAATGTTTCTTTAATGGTCATCTTAGTTAGTCTTTAGTTTATTAGGTAGTTTCTATTTTCATCTTTAGTTCATGATTGTTTCATTGTAGAAACATCCTCTTTGTAAATCCATATAAGGAGCTTTCATCTTCTCTGTTTAATACAACATTGATTTACCATAACACGCACGGGTGCGCACCTTGGCACACCCACAATGCTGGGCATGCACCCAATAGGTACCCACATACATACCCGTACTAGGTGCGTACCCAAACCCAATATGGGGCTTGTGGGTACGAACTCGGTAATGTAGCTTTTTACACCTAAAAAGAACTACTACTGTTTGTAATTGCAGCAAAAAAAATATTAAGTATCATTCAATAGAAACTAATGTGAAAAATTGCGCTGGTTTTTGCAGGGATTAGTGCTCTTTATTATTGTACATATGAAAATGGGAGCATGGCAAATCTATGTATGAATAGATCACTTCCCTTTTCATGAATTGCACATCTAGGAAGGAAGATGCCCTCAATAAGCTCAAGAGGTGACTCAAGCACTAAATGGGGACAATGATCTCCTTCTCTAAAATATGTAATTGATGAAATAAGAATGATAAAGTATAGTAATGTAAATGATTAACTAGGAAAGTCACTAAAAAGCTGGTAAAAACAGACTGTAATAGACAGAGTGAGCTAAAACTGACCTGTGGCAGAAATTTGAGCTCAGAATGGCAGGGGCATGACGGCAATGGTGACTTGTTCCCGAGACATGATGACAATGACGACGTGTACCATGTGTTTTCGGTTGAATTTTTCACAGATCGTTCGACTGTTCTTGATCTGCCCAAATCTGATCCAATGGCTCTATAACTTGTTCCTGCACAAAGAAAAATGGGGAAAAAGGTTGGCTAAAGGGATTTGCCTTGGTCGAATCCTTGTTTAGGAATCAACCTTAGAAGTGAAATGAAATTGCATAAAAGAAAGTAAATAAGAAGGCAAATAGTAGATTAACCTTGCACTCATGAACGGATGTAGAAATCACTCATTTATGAAGATGCTTGAATGTGCTTGAGATCTGTTGTGAGGTTTTCACACCATCACCCTATTGCACATGGGGACCCCCTCTTTGACTTTGCCCCTGTAGTTCTGGATTTTAGAGCGAGTTTGGTGTAGTCTTTTTGGTCAAGTTGAGGCTGTTTAGAGGTCAAGGTATCAAAGAGAAAGTGGAAATCAAAGCATGAAATCAGATTGATGACTCAAATCAGATTGGTAAAGAAGTGAAAGATCACCTTGAGCGCAGCTCTAAAGGGATTACTCATCATTGAACAGGTCTAGATTGCCTTCAAAATGAATGAGGAGGGTTGAATGCTGAAACATAGTCAAAATCCTCAGGTAGGGGTGGAATCCGCCCCCTACCTAGGATTTTTATCCTCTTAGCAGTGAAATTTCTGCCCCTTAGAGCAGGGACAATTCAACATTTTTGTGGACAGGATGCAAGTCGAATGATTGAGAGGTCAAAGTCATGAGGTTGGGTGATGAAGAAAGTGGTGTGGAATGAAAATGTGCTCAAATGGAAATGTTGAGTCATGTGGGAATCCTCTGGTAGGGGCGGAGTCTGCCCCCTACAAAGGATTTCCAATCCTTTGAATGACAAAATCTTCACCCAAATAGAGAGATAAGCCAGCCCTTTGAAGCCACGGGGACAAACAAAATCGCTTCCCCTTCAATTTGATAATACTGATTTGAAGTGCAAGACAAACATGATGAGAGGATGCTACAATGATGAGTATAAGAAAAATCCTCGGAGGTATGAAATCTCCGCCCTCAAGAGTGGGCAATTCAATGGCTTAATGTGATCGAGTACAAGACAAACTTCATCAAGGTAAGGGAAGATCAAATGAAAGAAAAGGCAAGGGAAGGCTAATGCGAGTTTTGGAAGAACATAAGGAAAACTCCTTGAGGGATGGCAGATTCCACCATCCCCAAGGATTCAATAATCCTCCCATCACCATAAATTCCGCTTTGGCTCTATTTGGATGCAAACACAAATTTGAGCCCCCAAATTTCATGAAATCATGAGCAACATCACAAAATGGTGATCAAAACTTTGATGTTGACTAAAGTTAATCTGAAAATTGGAATGAGATAAAGGTGGGTGTATGAAACAAGGTTTGAAGGAGTCTTAAAAGGAGGACAACAGTTGCAGATTTAAGAATCCTCTAGGCTAGACGGATTCTGCTAGCTTATGAGGATTCTAAAAATCCTCAAACTACCCCAAATCCCACCCCTAGATAGGTGGGGCCAAAATTGTCTTAGATGGCCAAAATCATGTGCAAAAAGAAATAAATTAATCAATCAAGCTGAAGATGAATCAAGTGGGTGGAAGATGGCGTGGTTGAAGGAAAGTTGAGCAAAGTCAAGGATTCCTTGAGGGATGGTCGATTCCGCCATCCCTCGAGGATAAAATTCTCTTCCCACCTAGAATTCTGCCTTGTCTTGGTGATGATAGAGACATGTATTTACATGATGAAAAGGTTTGATTTGATGTGGGATTGAATAAGAGAATGGGGAAGACAATGAATGAGCTGCATATTAATAAGGAGACAAGAGAGTTTTGAATCGAGTTGGAAAATCCTTGAAGGGTGGCAGATTCCACCCCCTTCCAAGGAACATTTATCCTCAGTTAATTTCCGCCCCATGAGATGGAGCGGCCAAGGCATTAATACACAACGATTTGTTATGGGATAAACAAGCATTTAATAAATCATTAATTCCCCTCAACCTGGTCGGCCTACAGGGCTTGAATAATTTAATTAAAATATTTTTTCATTGGCTATAAAAGGCCAAATCGGCCTACATAGGGGGACGTGCCTCCTCAATCCAATCATCGCTTATATATAAGGAGAGGAACAAAATCATTTTACACCAAATCATAAACAATTCCTCTCTGCAAATAAAACAGCGAACTTCTCCTCTATTGGCAGCAAATTACTTCTTTGAGAAGGCAGTGAATGCACCTGTAGTAGACATCGAATTCCCAAGGAAGGATCAAGCCTTCTTGAAGCAACAGTAAGGCACTTGAAATTGACATCTGAGGGTAGTTTGGAGACATCAAAGCCTGCGATTGTGAACATTATTGAGGATTCAAATTTTTGAGATTTGAGTGGTAAGAAAAGCAAATCTAAATGTTGTTCCAGATTTTGATCTATTCTCTCTTACTTTAATTTCATTAGGAGAAATCAGAATTCATTATGATTGGGTTTCCAATTTCTATGTTCAACATTTTATTCCAAAAAATCAGAATTGCATTAATAAATTACCAATTCATGAGGGATGTGATTGAAATTATCTGAAGTAAAACCAAATCCGATCTAAATGCTTGTCTAAATCCACTAAATCCAAATCTACTGAAGGAGGTCAATTGATCGATTTGATCACAATTCAATGTAGTAGACTTCATTTCAGAATTTTAGTTTTCTTTGACAGTAATTAGATCATCATAAAAGGAAAACTACGAGGTTCAAATGATTGAATTCACATTAAGGCATTCAAGAGAAGCATTTTCAAAAATTTAATAAGGCTTAGCTTGCTGATTAGAATCCAAACCTAAGAGGCTTGATGTCCTAGTAGAAATTAAGATTCTAAGTCTAATTAAGGAATTGCAATGGCAGGAATGAGCATGTCAGGAGCTAAGGCTGGGAGCTCAAAGAAGGATAGGCAAGCTCAAGTAAGGAAGGAAGGAAGGACACCGAGAAGATCATACCAAAATCCTGTTTCACCATGAAGAACAAGAATATTGGGGATACCAATCTTGGACCTGTCAACATGATTCAAGTGAAGGAGAGAATGTCTAGAGGTGCTACTTCTAGGATGGCTAAGAGAATGATGGATAATGGAATAGTTCAAGCAGCTGCTTTCCCCCCTACCATGCAATGCACCAAATTGGTTCTTGAATGTGCAAAGCATTACAACCCTCGAAAGAAGATAATTGAATACGAGAAAGAAAAGAAGATCATAACTGTGCTATTAGAAAAGGCTATCAGGAATGCCTTCGACATACCACTTCACAAGGAACTTATATCACAAAGGGGCAAGCCTTGAAACACTATAATGATCAAGTGGATGCATGTGCAAAAAGATGAATGATGAATGGATGGTTGAGCCATGGAGTCACTACTCCAAGATCTTGAAGTTGACTAAGCTGACTTTATCGAACTTCAAGGAAGATATTGGTGATCTCATTGTGATGCTAAACATGGTGATGGGAGAACCACAAGGTGGCACTTTCAAACCTTGGATGTTCTACTTTATAGACAGGATCTCCACAGAGGAAGTAATGTTTGAATGGGCAAAGATTATCAGTGATAACCTTGACCACTAGCTAAGGATAATGAACAACACCAAGACATTTTACATGACATCCTATCTTGTCTACATGCTGGCCATGGTGTTTAAATTTCCAGGATTGACAAGTTTTGGAAGGTGTGGAACTGCTCAAGGGGAATACTTAGTGCATGAATGCCATCCACAACTACACCTCCACAATCACAAGAACTTCAAGATTTTCAATGATGCATTTGCCATGAAGATTGTGAGACAACTGCAAGAAGCCCCACATGTGAGACTTTCCGAGGAGGCTAAGAAATTGATTGAAGATCATGGATCATGGTACATCCAATATTCCAAGCTCACATACATCCGAATACTTGGAAGTACCATTTGTCCAAGGAAGCTCCCAAGATATCCTACAAACAAGATGGTGATCATGGAGGTAGCAACACAACTACTGGCCTATGGCAAAATTTAAAAGAACAAGCACAAGCAGAGAGTTTCATTCAACTTCAATCTTGGAAGTGAGACTTGTCCATCAAAGGCAGCAGCTGAGGCAGTAGAAGAGGAATTTGAATACTATGGGCTAGGATTTTATGAGTCAAGAGGAAACTTGGATCCTGAGAGGAAGATTAAGAGAGCATATGGGAATAGATATCTCCATATTCCACACATAGAAGACTATTGGGCTGATGCAAAGGATGATTTGGAAGTCAGAAAGAGGATGTTCTCAAGACTGATAGTAGATATGATTAGAAAGTACAAATGGAAGGGAATCTAGATTCTTGATCAATTAGAGGAAGATGATAACATTACTAGAGGAGACTTCAAGTCTTCAACACCACTGCAAATCTTGAGTTGGAGACAATTAATTGGCAGGATGATAAGGGGTCAATCTTGGGATTTTGATGCTTCAAGTGGCTTTTCACTCAACAATGGTTGGATGGAAAGATGGCAAATTTAGTAAGAAGAGGAAACCACTTAACATATGATAAGATGAAAGAGGTAGAAGAAATTGAAGAGGAGGAATCATCTCAGCAGCCTCAAAGATCAAATGGACAGCAAGGTGTAGTTAGCAAGAAAAGGAAAAATGTTGCAAAGGCTCCATCAAGCAAGTATTTGAAAGAAAAGGGAATAAGGATTGAAGAGCCACAACTAAGAGACCAAAACAGACTGCTCCTGTAACGCCCCGCCAGGAGACCCAAGAGAATTACATTAAAATTATACTAAGTTATGCCACATTTTTTTTTTTTGTTTACTAATGTTAACAAGCACATTGAATAAAGCATCACATTGTTCTACAAACATCACTTTAAATGAACACTTCATATGTTTTGTTCCCAAGGGTCCCTGACGTAGAATTACGTTGTCTAACTAACACTACGCTAACATGATCGAATGTTAAAGAACTTTTAAGTACATAGTAGAATTAAATACATCACTTAAATCAATATTACATTACAACACATGATCACCTACATCCGCTACACATGTCGTAGGGTATGCGGTGATATTTAATACAATTACAAGTATCAAAATACATCATGGATCCACGTAGGGATCATTACTAATCAAATGAAACCTCTTACAAGTACAAGATAATATCTTCTAACAACTGGGTACATAAATCTGCAACAAAAGAGATAGACTGATCCAAGTGTACAATCAGGTGACGAAGGGTAATCCGCAACAGTCTCAATGGAGAAGTACACTACCTCCCGACCATGTGGAACCCAGAGGTCCACCCCACTGTGCTAGGGAGATAACACCAGGCCCACACACACACTAAGGACCAATCCACAAGTGTCACCTAGGAAGATATCTCTAGAACAAGAGGGTTTACAGGTTACCAGAGGCACTGACCTACGTAGGTTATCTACAATGTGAGTAGGGAGGTGTCATCACTTAGATCCACCCTTGAGTTTAGTCCTGAAGGTTCCTCACTGAACCGACGGCACTCAAGCGATCATACGTGGCACCGATATCTCTCAAGAAGACAAGTATATCGATGATGCATCTAGCATCTTCCCGCATCCATCCTTAGTCTTAACTAGCACTCAAGGCATGGGCGAGGTATCTCACAAATTATCTTTTTAATGTTCTCCTAACTAGATCAATTTTTATAATGTTATCACTGGGATTAAGAAACTTGACAATGGATGATCCATCAGCCACTTGCGGGCCTCGGCGATCCATTGCAAGCCACCCCCCTACACCACATCTAGATAACCTACCCTAGTTTCACAACAATACCCATCCTGGTTTGTGGCCACTTATAACATATTAAGTTCCAATAATCAATCAAACAAATTAAACATAATCCCATTTCAAACATAAATCCACTTGGCCACTAATTCAAATTTTAATCCACCAGGAGGAAGATACTAACAGGGATCGGTTTGACCACCCCATCAAAGTCTCACATTGACCCTAATTCAAAACAAGCAAATGAAGATAGAATCCACATTGCACCATAAATACAATCAACAAACAGATAACTGATAACCACAACAAGTACCCGACCTCTGGATTTTACCCCCCCTATTCGGTTATCTAATCCCGTATGTAAAGCAACTACATCAACAGAGTATTTAACTAGCACCTATGATATACATAGAAGAGAACATCGTAACCAAGAAATTGATATCCCGCAAAGAAACCAAGACATAATGATCATATCAACAAGTAATTTTGCTCACACTAATTAATCCCACTGATTAGAATATCCATGTCTACCATAAAGCGACCATATTGTTACTCAAATATTGCCTACTATAGCTTGATAAATGAGAACGTTTCTTAACTAATGAAGAGATTACGCACTCCTAAAATACAATTAAAAGATAACAATAAGTTTACTAATAATAATACTATAACATCTATTGTTAACATTCCATTGCCAAGGTTATATTTAACTATCAAAAAATCACCATAATAAATTCACTAATAGGATAAAATAATGATTAATAAAATCATTCTCATAATAAAGATAATATTCCAAATTCAAATTTAAGTACTATCTCCAACTTATAATGCTCCACTATTAACTTAAAGGAAATAACATGCTTAGTGATTTAACAAACATATCTTATTAGCAACTAAACCAATTTATAGTTAAGCACCCCTACCCTAGCACCTAGCCCTAGGTCCTACCCTCCAAACAACATAGTGGATAAATAAATTAAAAAAAAACATTTAAATAGGGCAAATGGGTACAAGACCCAAGGTGGGCGCCCATTGTCCTAGTGTTTTGAATTTGCAATGAATTAACATCATGGCCCAAGGCTAGAAACCCACGCCACTTTCATGTGGGACTGCACAAGTACAAATGAGTGGGGAGTACATGTTTCCAAGACCAAGGTAAAGACAAGTGGATGGAAGGGGCGCCAGACTTGGGGAATGTGTCCAAGCAATCAAAGAAACATGTTTAATGCATAAGCAAACAAGGATGGGGCGCCAGCATTGGGTTAGGAGCCCAAGGCAAGTAAAAGACAAGTGTTTAATGCATAGCCAAGTGGGATGGGCGCCATACTTGGGTTATGAGCCCAAGACAAGTGAAAGCAAAAGCATTTAATGCATATTCAAGTGGGATAGGCGCCATACTTGGGTTATGAGCCCAAGACAAGTGAAAGCAAAAGCATTTAATGCATATTCAAGTGGGATAGGCGCCAGCATTGGGTGTTGAACCCAATGCAAGTGGATAAGGTGTGTAAGAGGGTAATGAGTACATGGTAGGTGTGGGGGAAGAGGGGGAGAATGCCAAGTGGCAAGGAGAAAAGGGCTAGGCCCTTTCAAACAATTTAAAATATATGCATATAAATAAGTTTTTAAATATTGATTTGTCCTCCAAAATAAGGTGGGTCCCAACCAGATTTTTTGATGAGAATTGCATTGAATTGATTTTACAAGTTATTTATGTTAGAGTTGAAATAAGCATTTGTTTATTTGAGAGTTGAATATACATTTAATCAATTTATAAAATACTAGTTGATAGAAATAATATTATAATATTGACTGTGTTTTTTTGAATGAAAGGAATTTCCTTTCCTCATACATTTTCCAGCAAGTTGGAAATATGTATGTTGGTTTCAAGACTTAGTTTTATTTGTGCTTGCTCTTTTCTTAAGGACTTAGTTGATTTTGTCATCCATGTAATGAAGTATGGTCTCCAAATTGGTTTCTAAAATAATATATTGCATTCTTAATTTCAGAATGATATATATATATGATCAATTTAATGAATAAATGGCAAGTAAATGGGTCTAAATACAATGATTTTCATTGAGATTATGAAGCATCAAGCTCTCTTGCTTTTTTTCAATTTGGTTTCATCTATGGTTGAATTGAGAGGGTTTATAAGTTGAAACAATGTAATCTCACAAATGTAAACTAAAATTCTCATTATTTTGTTTTCTCACTCCACATTTAGAGAAGGTAAATATGCTCTCTCATTAATGGAAATTTTAAAACTAACATGGAAACATACTAAGGGAATTCGAAACCTACCTGATTCTCAAAGCAGGTTGATGAAGCCAGCCTCTCAACTGTGATCCCAATGTGCTCCACAAACTCAATCCTCCTCTTCTTGCTCTCTTCTCCTTCTCCAAGCCTTCTCTTCTTCCTCTATTTTCTTCTCCAAAAATTGCATATCAAAAAGTGGTGACAAGTCTATCTCTTTTGCCTCTAAATTGGCTTGGAAAGTAGGGAAGAAATATTTTATTATTTTCCCCCTACTATTCAAGTCAACTACCTAAAATGAGACAGCTCCATCCAAAGAAAGTGCCACTTTGAAGCGAGGAAAGACTATGCCATCTAAAAGAAAAGAGGTGCATTTAGAGTTTTCTTCCGAATTAGAGGACAACATTAGTCAGAGTTCTTTAGGATATTCTCCATTGAGTGCCACTAAGTTAGAAGGAATGCTTTCCCCACAGAATGGAAATGAGGATGAGATGGTCGATGTTGAGGATTCTCTTAAGGATGACCAAATCCCACCTCCTAATGAAGGTCCAAGCGAAGACATTGCAGTCATACTAGTTGAAAGCCAAAGAAGAAAAGAGCCCAATTTGGAGTTAGGAGAGTGCGCACCGCTTGATTGGTTGTGGGATATGACACAAGGAAAGGAAAATGTGGAACCTAAACCAATTGAGAACATTGAAAACATAGTGCAACACATTGGATAAGAGAAAGAGAGTCAACTGATAGGAAGAGTGGCCAAGGTGATAAGAGATGATTTAGGGACTTGCAAAGTCTAGATTGCCATTCGAAAGGTGAACAAGACAAGAGATAACATTCAACCTCAAGATTATGAGATAATTGAATATGATATGGGAGCTACTACAAAGAAGATAGAATTCGAGGAGGCTCAAGTGCTCTTCAGGCCATGTAGAATAGAGTGAACGAGGAAGTTGTACATAAGAGGAAATATAAGGAAGAAGTCAAGAGATATAAGGAGTATGTCAAGCGCGCATTCAATCCAATCCAATAGAGGGATCCTACATTTGTACCACCTCTCACCCTTGAGAGGGAAGTCATTGATAGTGCAAAAAGTTCCAGGATATCACTTCAAGAAACTTGAACTTGGATGGAAGAAGTTCTGTCATGTCCCCATTTTAAGATAAAATTTTAATAATAATTAAATAATAGAATATTGTTCAATAAATGATGATATATTACAATTAATATTAAAATATAATAAATAAGAAATAATAATAAAATATTATTATAATATAAATAATAATTAAATGAAATATAAATAATAATAATATGATGTAATCTATTATCATTAAAATAATTTAAAATAAATAAAAATTAAATAATAATAAAATTACAATGAATGAATAAATAAATAAAACCCATCTCAGAGGCCGCCATAGAACTATGGGTGGGTCCCAAGGTTGCCCTGGCGAATACTAGGGCTATTAAATGAAATATAAATAATAATAATATGATATAATTTATTATCATTAAAATAAGATTTAAATTAAATAAAAATTAAATAATAATAAAATTACAATGAATGAATAAATAAATAAAATTAACTACTAGAGACAATATTGTAGAAACTAGAAAGTATGTTACCTTTTTTTTTCTTAATTCAAGATAGTTTACAAACATTTTTGATCGCATTAGTTTACAAGTTTTTATGAGCTCCTTACGAGCAACCACACTCGAAACAACAATTGGAAGACCAATAGTCACAAAGATGTCCCTCTTGGAATTTGAACCACGGTCTCCACAATGAGAACTCATTGCTTCAACCAACTAACCTAAACCCTTTGGACAAAGGGTGTTACCTTTCTAAATAGGATTTAGTAATAAATGATAATAAACATAAAATACATAAGTAAATAAATAAAATAATATAAATTAACTAAATCTAATGAAAGGTCAAGAGATATGTAATAAAGAGATGTGACTCCTTCAAAATAAGATATAAAAGGGAGGAGAGTTCATTTGAAAAAAAAAGGCAAGGAAAAGGAGGAGGGAGTTAAAGAAGGATTAATGGAAGAGGAAAGGATTGTGAAGAAAATAAGTTACCTTTTCAAAAGGCAGCAATGATGAAAGGATGTGACTCTTTGCAATTGTTTTAATTATGAAGGGTTGTGACTTTTTGAAAGGATTGTGATTATGAAGGGTTGCAACTTTTGGAAAGGATTGTGATTATGAAGGGTTGTGATTTTTCGAAAGGACTATGATTATGAAATGTTGTGAGTTTTGGAAAGAGAGTCAATTATGAAGGGTCACAACTCCTCCCGAATTTGATGAAAGGGCGTGACCTTTCAATCATATATGTAGACAAACACAATCTATTAAGACCATGTGCTATGCATTTATTCTTGGAATCAACCAATACACAATTATAACAGGAAACTAGGATAAGTGATATGAAGGGGACATTACAAGTTTTGCAAGAGGGAATGGCCTTTCTTCCAAGATTCGTTGGACAATTCAGACATTCACAAGACTTAGAGCAAAATTCCATGCTTTTGGCAGGCTTTGGGAGGATTTTAACCTATCAAGAACAAAACCATACTTCAATTGCAAGCTATGACAGAGGCTCCTGGGCAGTTGTTGGAGAGAAGTAAGGTGATCAAGGCAGGAGAAATGAAGGATGTAACAATGTGGTACTTTGCTTTAACCCATAGGCAGGATACATTGGAAAGAATTAGAAATGGCAGTGCTCATCTTGGTGTTTCCATATTGAATATGAGTGAAGAGGCTATAGGGGCAACAAAGGTTACCTTCCACTTTGAGGAGAAAAGGGAAGAAAACATGAACTTAGAGATTTTGAAAGAGAAGTTGAGAACTTACACTTTTGAGGAGAATGGTGTCATCAGAATAGAGCATTTGAGAAGATTTTCATCTCTCCAACTTCTCATGGCCTTAGCCAAGGATAATGCAGCAGAATGGGAGAAAACAATTGTTGCAACTAAAACTGAGATGGACTTGGTAGATTGGAGAATACCGAATACACCCATGCCTCCAATGTATGAGATCAACAATATTGTGCCCAGGTTCATCGAACTGGCAAAGAAAGTAAGAGATAAAGCAAATCATATTTTGAATGATAATTTGATATAAGCCTAAGTAGCAAACAAATTTCCCATTGGATCTTAATTTAGATGCTTAATTCTGATTGGCCCACGTTTTGGTGCCATTTGGTTGGTTGTCACTATTTTGTAATTTCGCTATTGGTCCATTTTGAGGTGCTTGAATCTTATTGGCCGATGTGGTGGCAACCCTAATTAGGGTTTGTAGGATTCAATCTCGGACATTGATTCTAATTTAATCTTGGCTGTCCATTGTATTTGAGCTCCCTATATAAGGCTTGCTCCTCTCATTTGTAAAAAGATGTTGGGGAATTGTTGCAAAGATAATGCCAAATTTTCTCTACTTATCATTGTTGTGTTTCGCATGGTGATTAGTTGTGATCAAGTTTGAATTATTGCATGGTTATCTTCATCCTCACTTAGAATAGATTTCAATTTCAAGTTGTTGAGATAGAATAGAACTTGCTTCAAGTAGTTTAGTTGGATGAAAGAAATTGTGGATGTTTACTTACTTGACTTGAACATAAACTAGGCTACGAGCCTCTTGCTGATTGTAAGTGTGCCTTGTGTGGTGAGCTAGTAATTGTACTTAACTTTAATTGATATCCAATCTTTAGTTTTCATCCATTGATGGGATTGAAGAGGAGATATTGATTTGAAAACCATTTGAGTATACCTTAGAAGCTTGCACTAGGTGGATGGAGTTGCTTTCAAGATTGCATCTAGTAGAGTCCAAGTTCATCCATACTTCCTTGCATTCATAGTTAGGAGTAGAAGTAGAAGAAGTTAAGTTTAAATTCAAGTTGAGAGTTCAAGAGTTGAAAAATCAAAAAACCATATTTTCATTGCACATTGTGAAGTCAAATCTATAGGACCAGTTGATATCCATTGAGTTAACAATCGTAAGTCCCCTTAGTGATTACCAACAAATGACAATATTTCACTGAGTGAGTATCCATGATTGAAGGGAACCTTGAAGTAATTTCATGATCTTACTTTGCAAGCTTAGCATGAGAAATGACCTTATTCAAGAGAGGATTGAGTATTTAGTATTTCACTTTGAAACATTGAGTGTTTGATTTTGCATGTTGTAGTGGAATAAAACTCACATCAACAAAAATTGGTGCTAGAAGGAGGGCTGATTGTAGTTTTCTTAAGTATTTTGTCAAAATTTGAAGATGGTGAAAGATGGCTCTTCCCAATCACAACAGCCTAGAGGAACTTGGTGAACACTTCAAGAGCATATTGTAGCTACATTACACTCAGTTGCTTGGGAAGATAGAAGAGACAATAGAGAGTACTTGGATGCTGGTGAGGTGTCGAACCAAGAGGAAAGGAAAGCATGAGTAATTGAAAGGAGAATTCAAAGAAGGTTGGAACGCCAAAGAGAAATACAGAGAAATCTTGAGAGAGTAAGGAAAGCACAAAGGTTATCTCAATCAAGTCTTGAAGAGGATCAAAATTGAACACAAAGCTGGATAAGAAAATTGGATCTTTCTCTCTAGAAAGATTTGAAAGACTACAATCAGAAGCAAGACAAAGAATGTTAAGATCAACACCACATCAAGAGGAAGAATTGATAGTTGCAATTTTATAAGAAAGGAAGAAATCCTTGGGTAGCTAATACTACAAGTTGGCCAAGTTCTTCTAGTAGTCCAATTCAAGGCACTCAAGCTCAAGCAGTTCAACCAACTCCAGTAGCGATGGCGCAGCCTGCACCATACATTCAAAACAATGCTTCACGTCTCACTTTCATCAATTATCATGATCTACCTAAGAATTTTGAACACTTCTGCTCCAAGTTTCATGTGAATGATCCCAATCAAACAACATAAGAGCATATCAAGGTTTTCGAGGATGCATTATGCAATAGGAGGATTCAACACGAGGACGTGGCATGTAGCCTCTTCCCTCACTCTTTGGGAGAAAATGCCTTCTATTAGTTTGTACATTTGCCAAATTCATTTATAAGCGGATGGGATCAATTGAAGACAACATTCGTTGGAAAGTTTGGCATGCCCATCACTTTGTTGGATTTGTACAAGCAGTTTACAAATATTAAGAGACAAGAGCAAGAGCCCGTTAGTTCCTTCAATGATCTTCCACAAAGCATACAAGGGATTGCAAGCTCCCTACGCTGTCCAAGATGCAAGTGCATTGGAGATGTACTACAATGCCTCAGATTCCCAAACATCCATGTTCACAAGGCATTCGCCCAATCCACCAACCAATTTGAATGATTCTTACACTCGAGCGATGGAAGTGGGCAAATAGATGAAACAAAATATATCAAGGGTAGCAGTTGCAACCAATCAAGTCCCACAGATTGCATTTCAAGCTCCATCAAATCAACTTGTACTGCATCCAGGGGCTCCATTGTCTCAAGTGCCTCTAACAATGCCTGTATATCTTCAAGGTGCAAGTACATCTACAAGAACTCAAGAGAAAGATGAAATAATGTCCCCATCTTTTTAGCCTCTCAATAGAGTTCTTAGCCTTTTATTCCTTGAAGGCTAAGTGGAGAAATAAGGAGAAATAATTAAATTAATTTCTTATAAAGTCATTAAATAATTTAAAAATTAAAAGGTGACTTTATATTTAATTAATTTAATTAAATAGTGACTAAAATAAATATTAAATCATAAGTCACTAAAATAATATTATATGGGAAAAGGGAATCTTCTAGAAGCACAACTAATATTTGTTGGAAAGGAGGAAGCTTCTAGAAAAGTGCAATAAAATAATATTTTATGTTCTTCTAGAAGGGATGAAGGAATAGAATAAATAGAGGAGAGAGCCTCATTGTAGGGCATCCAATTTTGATAATGATATTTGCTTGTGCACTTGTGGAGCCAAGGGTTTCTGCAGACTTTGTCTTTGGGAATGAAAACTCCCATTGATAGCATAACTGAGGTGGTGAAAGATCCTCCGAAGGGTTGCAGCTATTGGAGGAGATAACTCAGTGTTCTCATTGTGCCAAATTTTGTGGCCTAGGGCCAAATTTGTGCAAACGATTTGAGGAATAATTCTGATACAAATTTCAATCATATTACAGCAGTGCTGGGGTCCCATGATTTTTTGTAAGGCTGAAGGTGACATGAACAGTAGTCGTGAACAGTGATGCTACAGTGCCGCTACAGTGATGCTACAATGACGCTACAGTAATTTTGATTTATTTTCCAGCTTTGAGAAGGCAGTTTGGGCTAAGAAGAAACTCCTTTCAATAGTTATTGATTGCATCTTCGTCTTCAACATCAAGCGCTTCCATATAATCAGGTTCCTCTTATAATTTTCAGATGTTTGCATTGGTATATCAAGTGTATTTAGGTGCTGCTGTAGATGATCTTTCATATCAGATTTAGCTTTATACTTGAATATCTATTGTAAGCCAAGAAGACTTGGCATTCCACTGTATTTAGAGATTTAAGGAGCTGAAGTTTTAATTTCAAATTGATTACATTGTTTCTAGTTTTTATGTTTGCATGCCAATTGTATGACGAAATGTCACTTGGCTGTAAGTGTTAATTTGCATCGAATAGATGACATTGCTTCAGAAAAATACAAAAAGAATTGCATTCATGTTAGGTGTAGACTAAGTGGAAGAGAAGTTCATTTTTCAGTCATCCTATGATCTTAAGTCATCTTCCTTATTCTGAGAACAAACTGGAATAATAATCAGTCATATATCCCTCTGTTGTACAAGTGTTTGACGAAATTTCTAAAAGCAAATATAGCAAGTTTCAATCAGATTTGGACAGGGATATTACAGTGGTATCAGAGCCATCATCTTGCCATCCTGTGATCAGATTATGTCGAATGAGTGCAAGGGAAACTAGGTATTATAACTGAGAACAAAGAAGACAGCAGTATCAAAGTCCACAAGTACCAGAAGTGGATACATTTTCAGCAGCGTTAAGGGAAAAAGATACTGGCAAAACAATTCAGAGCATGGCGGAAGAAGACAAGGATACAAGAATTGAAAAGAAGTTTGACACCATGCTTGACATGATGTCACGTTTATTAGGGAAGATGGAACAGCAGACAAATAATAATCTTCAGCATCAACATACAGCTGAACATAGTGGGAGCAATGATGAGGGAAGGTCTATTCATAGAGCCACTAATAGAGGATCAGCTTCTAGACCACTTTTTCCGACCTTTGCACCTAGAGAAGAACAAACATAGGTTGTTGCAACTACTTCTTTTGGTGATGAAGCAAGGCAAGCATACCTGGAATATAACGCTTTGCCTCCGGATTTGAAAGAACGATGGACCTTTGGTCAATTTATGAATCAAAGGAATAGAAGGAATGGTGGAAGGAATGATTATTATACTCCACCAAGGAATGATTATCAGCAAACACTTGGTAAGATCACTATGCCTTACTATGATGGAAGTAACAAATGCACAGCCAGATCTTGGGTTCAAAAGCTTGATAATCATCTTTCCTTGAGACCAATGCCTGAAGAGGATGCCATAAGATTTGCCACACTACATCTTGAAGGAGCTGCTCATGAGTGGTGGTATCATGGATTAGTCACTCTAGGACACAACCTTATCACTACATATGAGGAGTTTACTAATAGGCTGATTGAAAGGTTTGATGTCAAAGATCTTGAGGTGAGTTTCCGTGAATTGGCACAACTTAAACAGCATGGTTCCCTTGATGCTTATGTGAATGATTTCCAGCAATTATCAGTCATGGTTCCTAACATCAGTGAAAGAAGATTGGTGGTCTTATTCATGGAAGGATTGATGGAGCCATTGAAGGGTTGGTTGAAAGCTTTCGATCCTCCCTCACTATAGGAAGCAATGAAGAAGGCACGAAACATGGAGTTCGCTGCCCCTACCAACAAGTTTACATCAAAGGGAACATTTTCCAATCGTGACAACAAGAAGTTTCCTAAGAAGGAAGACAAAGCAAAAGGTAAGTCTATTTTTCTGTTTGATCGTGAGACACTTAATGATTTAAGGAAGAAGAAACTATGCTTCTATTGTAAGGGGCCATATGATACTAACCATGACTGCCCTATGAGACCTAAGGGGAAGTCAAACCGTGCAATGTGGGCACTAATTGAAGATTCCGATTCAGACCAGCAATCTGAAATTAATGATTCAGAATCAGAAAAATCAGAACATGATGAAGAAGTAGAGGAAGAAGTGAAGCTTAAAGAGGCTCGTCTCACAAGTATTCAGCAAGAAGGGTCTTTTAGGATGAGAGGGGTTTTTGCTGGACAAAAGATTATTAACCTTCTTGATACAGGTGCGACACACAATTTTATTGATGCTAGACTTGTTGAGAGGCGTGACTTACGCACCGAAGACTTTGAGGGTATTCGGGTTAAGGTTGTTGATGGTTACACTCTTAGGTGTGACAAGATGATTTCAAATTTGCCCATGCGCTTGAATAATTATGAGTTCAAGGCAGATTTTTATGTGGTGAACATGGGAGACACATATATGGTTTTGGGAGTGACATGGTTACATGACATAGGAATATTCACCCTCAACCTTTGTGAGATGGAAATGAGATTTGAGATAGATGGGAAAACTCATGTGTTGAAAGCACTCAAAGACATCAGTTGCAAGATTATTTCTTTCAGGAGAATGGAACGTCTCTTGCGTCATGACATGGTTGAGTGGGCAGCAGGTTGTGTTTTGAAGCCAACACAGGAAGAGCAGCAAAAACCTATTTATCCTCCTGATATACAAGAGTTGAGGATCAAGCATGATAAGGTCTTCAGCGAGATTCCACCTGGTAGACCTCCAGATAGAGGGATAGAGCACATCATCGAATTAGAGGAGGGTGCTAAGCCCGTGATAGTCACTTCCTACAGGCACCCTAAGCGGCTCAAAGATGAGATAGAAAAAACTATCAAGGAGTTGCTAGCTATGGGGCATATTAGACCAAGTAAGTCACCTTTTGCTTCATCAGTAGTATTGGTTAAAAAGAAGGATGGTACTCTAAGGATGTGTATTGATTATAGAATGCTTAACAAGAGAACAATCAAGAATAGATATCCCATTCCAAGGATTGACGAGTTGATTGATGAATTGCATGGTGCCAAGTACTTCTCCAAAATTGATTTGAGATCGGGCTACCACCAAATTCGTGTGAGGGAAGAGGATATTGAGAAGACAGCTTTTTGTTGTCACTGTGGACATTTTGAGTTTGTGGTTATGCCGTTTGGGCTAACCAATGCCCCTGCTACATTCTAGTCTACTATGAATAGGGTATTTCATTCACAGTTGAGGCGATTTGTGTTAGTCTTCTTTGATGATATCTTGGTTTATAGCAGGACATGGGAAGAACATCTTGCACATCTTGACTAGTTTTGGGTATTCTTGGTAACGAATCTCTATATGCCAAGGAATCTAAATGTGACTTGGGCATGACAAAATTATTATATTTGGGTCACATCATTAGTGCAGGAGTTCGGATGGATCCGGATAAGGTCAAGGCAATTGTTGAGTGGCCTACTCCGACGAATCTCACACAACTTAGAGGATTTTTGGGCTTATGTGGATTCTATCGCAGATTTGTCAATGGGTATTCTCGCCATGCAGCACCACTTACAGATTTGACCAAGAAAGGGGCTTTTGTTTGGACTCGTGAGGCATAGGAATGCTTTGAGATGTTCAAACAACTTATGACTACTTGCCCAGTGCTTGCATTGCCAGATTTCACTAAACCCTTTGAGTTGTAGTGTGACGCTTCAGGTGAGGGGATTGGAGCTGTCCTTATGCAAGACAAACATCCAATTGCATTTGAGAGCAGGAAGCTGAGAGGTCCTGAGAGGAGCTACAATATATATGACAAGGAAATGTTGGCCATTATGCATGCATTGGCCAAGTTCAGGCAATACTTAGTGGGCAGTAAGTTCGTTGTAAAAACAGATCATAATAGCTTGAGACATTTCCTTGGGTAGCGGGATCTTAATGACCGTCAGCAGAAGTGGGTAAGCAAGTTGCAATCTTATGACTTTGACATTTCTTTTGTCAAAGGTTCATAGAATGTAGTCGCTGATGCTTTGTCTTGCCGACCACATTTGAGCTCTATGGCTGAGGTTTCAGAGGATTGGAGACATTTGATTGTGGCAGAATATGCTAAGGATTCTTGGGCTTCAGGTATTATTGATGGGTCATTGCAGGATGATAGGTACACGGTGGTGAATGATCTTATCATTTACAAGGGGAGGATCTTCTTGACTCCAGGATCAGAAGTGAAGAACATAGTATTGAGGTCCTTTCATGATTCACCATTGGCAGGCCATCCCGGGTATTTCAAAACCTATCGACAGGTTCGGGAGAGGTTCACTTGGAAGGGACTAAAATCTGATGTTCTACGATATGTTAGGGAGTGTGTTGTTTGTCAGCAGAACAAACAGGACCATACATATCCTGCTGGTTTATTACAGCCACTTCCGATTCCGGACAAAAAGTGGGAGTGCATATCTATGGACTTTATCACAGGGTTGCCAAAGGCGCAAGGTAAGGATTGCATATATGTGGTGGTTGATCGCTTGACCAAGTTTGCACATTTCTTTCCGATCACTACTTCATATTCAGCCACACAGGTTGCAGAACTATTTTTCCGTGAGGTGTTTAGGTTGCATGGATTACCACGAAACATTGTTAGTGACCGAGATAGTTGGTTTATGAGCAATTTTTGGTAGGAGCTTTTCAGATTGTGTGGGAGTGAGCTTTCTCCGAGTACTAGTTACCACCCTCAAACAAATGGGCAGACGAAGATAGTCAAAAAATGGGTGGAAGGGTACCTCAGAAATTATATTGTTGGGCAGCAAAAAGGGTGGGTTAAGTGGATATACCTTTGTGAGTACTACTACAATACCACTTACCATCTTTCTATTCAGATGACACCATTAATGGCCTTGTATGGTTATGAGGCACCTAGCTTTCTTGATTTGTTGATGAGTGATAGTAGAGTGCCTAGTGCTGGAGACATGTTACGGGAAAATCAGGATATTACGAGGGCTCTTCGTGAAAACATCCAGAAGGCACAAAACCAGCAAAAACAGAATGCAGATCAGAAGAGAGTGGAATGCTCTTTTGAGGTTGGGGACATGGTGTATTTGATGTTGCAGCCCTACAGACAGTCTACTCTCAAGAGGAGTGGTGCGGAAAAGCTCAAGCCGCGATACTATGGACCCTTCCAGGTCATTAGGCGTGTAGGCGAGGTGGCTTACGAGCTAGAGTTGCCGGCGGACAACAAAGTGCACAATATTTTCCATGTATCACGCCTCAAGAAGGCATTGGGACATCATATGGTTCCTTCTGCGGTCCTACCACCCTTAGATGATGAGGGTAAGTTGATTTTGATACCGGAGGCTATATTAGCTTTTAGAGAGAAGCAGTTGAAAAGCCGTGTCATTAGAGAATATTTGATTAAATGGAGGGACCTACCTATTGAGGATGCTACTTGGGAAAGTGAAGAGATTTTGCAACATCCAGAGTTGAGATTGCTTGGGGACAAGCAATTTCAAGAGGGGTGGACTGTAATGTCCCCATCTTTTTAGCCTCTCAATAGAGTTCTTAGCCTTTTATTCCTTGAAGGCTAAGTGGAGAAATAAGGAGAAATAATTAAATTAATTTCTTATAAAGTCATTAAATAATTTAAAAATTAAAAGGTGACTTTATATTTAATTAATTTAATTAAATAGTGACTAAAATAAATATTAAATCATAAGTCACTAAAATAATATTATATGGGAAAAGGGAATCTTCTAGAAGCACAACTAATATTTGTTGGAAAGGAGGAAGCTTCTAGAAAAGTGCAATAAAATAATATTTTATGTTCTTCTAGAAGGGATGAAGGAATAGAATAAATAGAGGAGAGAGCCTCATTGTAGGGCATCCAATTTTGATAATGATATTTGCTTGTGCACTTGTGGAGCCAAGGGTTTCTGCAGACTTTGTCTTTGGGAATGAAAACTCCCATTGATAGCATAACTGAGGTGGTGAAAGATCCTCCGAAGGGTTGCAGCTATTGGAGGAGATAACTCAGTGTTCTCATTGTGCCAAATTTTGTGGCCTAGGGCCAAATTTGTGCAAACGATTTGAGGAATAATTCTGATACAAATTTCAATCATATTACAGCAGTGCTGGGGTCCCATGATTTTTTGTAAGGCTGAAGGTGACATGAACAGTAGTCGTGAATAGTGACGCTACAGTGCCACTACAGTAATTTCGATTTATTTTCCAGCTTTGAGAAGGCAGTTTGGGCTAAGAAGAAACTCCTTTCAGTAGTTATTGATTGCATCTTCGTCTTCAACATCAAGCGCTTCCATATAATCAGGTTCCTCTTATAATTTTCAGATGTTTGCATTGGTATATCAAGTGTATTTAGGTGCTGCTGTAGATGATCTTTCATATCAGATTTAGCATTATACTTGAATATCTATTGTAAGCCAAGAAGACTTGGCATTCCACTGTATTTAGAGATTTTAAGGAGCTGAAGTTTGAATTTCAAATTGATTACATTGTTCCTAGTTTTTATGTTTGCATGCCAATTGTATGACGAAATGTCACTTGGCTGTAAGTGTTAATTTGCATTGAATAGATGGCATTGCATCAGAAAAATACAAAAAGAATTGCATTCATGTTAGGTGTAGACTAAGTGGAAGAGAAGTTCATTTTTCAGTCATCCTATGATCTTAAGTCATCTTCCTTATTTTGAGAACAAATTGGAATAATAATCAGTCATATATCCCTTTGTTGTACAAGTGTTTGACGAAATTTCTAAAAGCAAATATAGCAAGTTTCAATCAGATTTGGACAGGGATATTACACCCATTAGTTCCTTCAATGATCGCTTCCACAAAGCATACACGCGATTGCAAGCTCCCTACACTGTCCAAGATGCAGGTGCATTGGAGATGTACTACAATGCCTCGGATTCCCAAACATCCATGTTCACAAGGCATTCGCCCAATCCACCAACCAATTTGAATGATTCTTACACTCGAGCGATGGAAGTGGGCAAATAGATGAAACAAAATATATCAAGGGTAGCAGTTGCAACCAATCAAGTCCCACAGATTGCATTTCAAGCTCCATCAAATCAACTTGTACTGCATCCAGGGGCTCCATTGTCTCAAGTGCCTCTAACAATGCCTGTATATCTTCAAGGTGCAAGTACATCTACAAGAACTCAAGAGAAAGATGAAATAAGGGAGTTAATCGAGCAAGTGAAGAAGCTATCTATTGAGGTCACATACTTGAGGAACCAAAACAATCAGCTCCAAAATATGCAAAGGAACTTTGAAGGGAATCAAGGAAATTACCAAGGAGGGAATTATCAAGGGAACTATCAAAGAAACAACCAAGACAATAATTATCAAAGGAGTAATCAAGATGGTGGATATTTAAGGAATAACCAAGGAGGAAATTATCAAGGTGGTGCTCAATAAGCAATCAAGGGTACAACAACAACCAAGCCCATCAAAAGAGAACATGGAATACAAATCCTAACAATGGAAATGTGGTGTCGCCACTTGACAATCCACCAACCACTAAAAATAGACCAACCAAAAAGATATTCCTAGCTGAGGTGGCACTATCAACATGGTGTACGATACATGAGACAAATCAACACTAGGAGATATAATGTTCAGAATTTAAGAAAGTGAGGAATCTCTTGAGAAGGTGGTAGATGATGCAATTAACCTAGAGAATCCTCCAGTGACAAGATATGAGATTGTCCTAACAACAAGGTATGATCAATGCTTAACTTTTGAGGAGTTTTCATTTCCTCTAGAATTTGAAGCTTATGAAGAACACTCTAGGATATTTCCACCAGCTTCAGCTAATGGTCTAGTGGAGACGGCACGAATGGAATTTCCACCAGGTGCAGATGAACCCATGAGGGAGGCAGGCTATGTTTTACCACCATTGAATAATAGTGTTCTAGTTCAAGGCACAAAGGAGGTGCTTGCAGTTTAGCAATCTCAAGGGAATGGACCAAGAGTTTACCAGAGAAATCATAGGAATAATGAGCCTTTGACTCCATCTATTCCACCTAACAATTTCAATATGCCTCCACATCCATATGCAAGTAATGTGCTTGGCTATCCAAGGGATTCCCTCGAATATAGACAAGGCAGTAACAACAATCATAGTGCTAGCCACATGAAAAGCAACAGTGGTGTTCAGAACACCAACAAGGAACAAGTAGCTAGTAGTCCTATTGATGTGAGTTTTGTTCCACTTTAACACGTAGAATCAAATGCTTAATGTTTTGGAGTGAAACACCAAATATTCAATCCTCTCGTGATATAAGGTCATCTCTCATGCTAAGCTTGCAAATTAAGATCATGAAATGACTTCAAGGTTCCTTCTATTGTGGATACTCAATGAAATAATGTGATTTGCTGGTAATCACTTAGGGGACTTACGCTATTCATTCAATGGATATCAATTGCTTGCACTTCTAAAGATTTAGCTTCACAATGTGCAATGAAAATATAGTTTTTCAATTCTTCAACTCTTAATTTAGACTTAAACCCACTTCTATTTCTAACTATGGATGCAAGGGATCATGGATGACTTGGACTCTACTAGATGTAGCTTAATCAACGACTCCACCCACCTAGTGCAAGCTTCTAAGGAAGACTCAAATGATTTTCAAATCAATGTGTCCTCTTCAATCCCATCAAATGGATGTAAACTAAAGATTAAATATCAATTGAAGTTAAGTACATTCAATCATTGGCTTACGTCACAAGGCACACTTACAATCAACAAGAGGCTAGTGGCTCGGATTTGTTCGAGTCAAACAAGCCAACATCCACAATTACTTTCATTCAACTAAACTACTTCAACAAGAAATGAAATCTACTCCAAGTGAAAGATTGAGGAAACCATGCAACACTTCAAACCAACATTAAGTAATTCACCATGAAAACCAACAATGAATTATCAATTACTTTGATAGCATCATAGCAACAATTTGATCAAGTCTCTCCCTTAGTTAGCCTACCTCTTGTTGGTTTCCAAAACCGCAGATTGGAATCCTACGAGTCTTGCCAACTTGATGCTGGGATATCCAACCGGTTATGGCCAACTTGACGGAACTGAACAGTGTAATCCGAGTTCCTTGCACTTCTGGCTCTGCAAGGCCAAGGCGGGTGTACCCGATCCTGAACAAAACACTTAAGCCCAGGATGCTTATAGCAGAATGGTTAAAATATGAATATAATGAAAGCTTCCAAAGTGGCAAGAATTATAGAAATCTTTGCAAATTATGAATTAATAACAAAAGTAAATGATTATATAAATATAAGAGTGTTTTAAATAATAATTATGGATTAATGCCACAAATGAATATATTAAATCTTGAAAGGAGAGATGAAATAATTGCTAGCATATGGATCATGAATTAAGAGTAATATAAAGACCAGTGCCTAATTAAATGGGCAAACAGAGTCAATATTATAAGTTAAAATGTACAACTTTATAAAACTCAATGTATTTAAACTATAAATAGATTAATAATCCAGACGCGACGGATCAATTATACGAACGCAATTTTAAACTAGTGTAGGATGCACTTTAACTCCTGTGATGCGGAGACAAACTAGACATAAATACAAAAGAATTTAAATATTTCTCAATATCTATGTTTATCAGGTTTAAAATGCAATAATGACCCAGTCCACTTATCCGAATATTAAGATATTTATAGAAATTAATAAAATATTTACAAAGGACACAACTTAATAATAATTGAAAACTCTAATGCACATAAATAAAATAGATACGCTTACAGATTATGCTGGAAATAAAATTGCACTAGAAACACTCCTTACGGATGATCCATCCAATGCAGTTTGACTTCAGAATCGCATATAAATATATTTACTCAATAATCCGGAATTCACGAGCTTAGTTCAAAATCTCATTCATTGCCAAATGAAGAAATTTTTATTATGAAACAATATAATATCCACAGGTAAAGTCCTGTGTCTCTTGTCTGATTTTATATCTTATATTTATACAAAATCCAAAGGATGTCGGTTGCTTTCCCAAGCACTGCACCTTTTCATAACAAGAAAGTAGAAACTAATGAAGAGTTACGTGGTTGTCATTTGTCAGACACACCGCTTCATAAATAATATTAGTATGTTTGTCTTTTGTTGTAATTATATTTTAATGGAACTGAGGTTCCTCTTTCGGGCAAGGATGCGAGTGACAGGTGGATGCTGGATTTCATGAACCAACGTGTTGCTTCATAACAAGTAACCATATACTTGTTAATTCATAACATAAGTGTCTTTAGAGAACCGTATGAATAAGGCTGCCAGCGCTGATAGTAACTTGTTTCTTTCATTCCGAAGCTTATAACTTGGTTACACTATTTAATTTGTATCACCATATTTCCATTTTAACTTCAAGTAAACACGCATTTTGAAGATCCCGTGTCACCTCACTCTAGCGTAACCCGACAAGTCCATTTCCCTTACACTTATCCTCCTATGTCACAAGGTATGAGATTCTCGATATTTGGAGTTTTTACTGTGCATCAGTCTCCACTCATAGGTGTGTCTTGATCTTCTGTGCGTGTCTCCAAATATCTCACTTCTTCCGATACTGATTTATCATATCTTGCAGTCGGGACTGTTAACTGAAAGATTCATACTATGATGATTATTAATTCTCCCGTGTTCCATGGACTTCTCACTTTGTTCTGTTCCCTGCGCCAGATAATCAACATATCAATCAAACATAATTTATTAAATATGATCAATGCGATAAATACACTCCTTCCTTTCAGACGGCTCCTCACTGCGTGGAAACCAAAGATTAACACGTTAAGTATAATGATCTTTTACATTCATTTGTTTGGCAGTTTAAGGCATCTTATGTGTATGGAACAAGTATAATTTAAAATTTCAAATCTTCTTTATCATTCCTTAATCATCTTATGTCTCCAATAGTAATAGAAAATACTTCCTTCGAATGTAAATATTATAAACTTCTGATTCTGTCGCTCTTTGTATACAGGTTGCTTCGAATATTTTAATCCCTGGCTTGTTATCATCATTCAACGCTATCACTGAATAAAAGTCTGATGATCCTCCCATGAATACGCCTGACAAATACTCTAATCATCTTCGGATTTCACATGTCTGGTGAAAAATCATGACAGTAAACTGCCCTTGGATCATACAATGTTTCTGTATTATCTTCTACCTTTCTTATGTGATTTCCCGTTTCTTGTGCAGTGTGGCCACACATTTCATCATACATAGTAGGATCAATTTGGACAATGATATACAACTCATATTTAATAGACATTGCAATGAATATATAATATTAATCATGATAAGAAAATTAGAGAAAAAGTGTTAAAATGGAAGCCTAAATTTGCAAAAATTTAGGCTCCATCACCTCTTTTCTAAATTTCTAATCTAATGCTTCTCCTCTAATCTAATGAATTACAAATGAGAAGGCCTTGGCCTTTTATAGATGTTCAATTACAATGAAGGACAAAGATTGATCCAAGATCAAGGGCTGAGATTCATCCCTACAAACCCTAATTAGGGCTGCCAAATTAACAACCAATTACATGAAGGCACCAATTCATTGGCCAATAAGAAAATTACAATGATTTTGACAGTCAATGGGAAAATTGTACACTTGGCATGATTTGATTGAATGTGCTTGAACTGGAATTTTCTGATTGGAGAAGACAACCAGGTGCCACCTCATCATCCTTATCTTGCAAATCTATTTAATCCTTTGAGGAAGAGAAAATATCTCTTGATACTTAACATTTCTAACTTTGATTAACTCTTTTGAAACTATCAACTTGTTGAGGATGATCGTGATGGCTCATATTCCCAAATTGCTTCATCTTTCAAGTCTCCCTCATCCTCTAAGAATTTTCCTCATGGCATGATTTGAATTTGCAAACTTGAACCTCCTAGTCTTCATTTTCGAACTTGAACTTGCATTTTGAAATTGTAAACTTGATTGAACTTCTTGAAGTCTTCATGTAGCTGTGCTTGATTTGGATTTGTACTTGGATGATTTGATCTTACACCTCTCCTCTCATTTGGATTTCTCGAGCTTGAACTTGAAGCCTTGCACATCTCTCAGCTCCTCTTGAACAACCCAGCTTGCAAGACAAAAGAGAAAAAAAGCATTAAGATCGTGAAATGATGAGAAGAAACAAAATAAAAAAACTTAAGAGTTTTCATGAAATAAAGTTTCTTTTAGACTCCACTTTCCTCCTATTGCCATTATGAATATTCTCAAATTTGAGATCAAGTTATCCTTTCCTTGCAAATTTTTTGAATCTAGATGAGAATCCTAATTAGATTTTGTTTCATTCTAGTTGCGATCGAACTCTCATTATTGCGAGACTTTCTCTATATGATTCTAATTTCTTTCACAAAACCCCTAGCCTTTCAGCTTGAATGGAGTGGAGGCTTAATTCAGATATGCCTTATGAGTTTGAATAAGACCTAAATCTGGAAATGTTAGACGTTTTGTTTCAATGGAGCATATTCAAGTCTTCTTACCTTCCTCCAATCAGAATTCATGAGAGAAATCCAATGTTTTCTGTTTCCTATTTCACCTTGACACTCAAATGAGGATGATTCGCTGCCCATTGCCAGTATATTCGCTGCCTCCCAAGAGGCGACTTGAGCCCAAAAACGCCATCTTGCCACTGCTAATCGAAGGGGGAAGTTCGCTGCCTTAATGGCAGAGAGGAATTTCACTATGAATGGGATTATAAATGAATTCATTTTCTTATTCTTATATAGGGAATGGTGGACCTCAATATGGAGGCCGACCTGGCTATTAATAATCAATTAAAACTCATTCGAATTAGATCAGTTTAGGCCTTCGGCTGACTTGGCAATAATCTAAACAATGTGATTTCGATTTTTTTTACATGACCCTTCAGCTTGAAGGCTGACCTCAGTCTCACATGTGATGGTGGAAATGAGGCACGCAAGAGGCTAAAATCCTTTGGGGAGGGCAAAATCCACCCTCCGCAGAGGATAAATTTGGTATCAAACTTACTCATTGCCACCTTCCTTTCTTCTATTTGGTCTTCCAGCTGCCTTTACTTAGACATTTTGAAACACTCCCAACTCCATTTTATCAAGGCCGAAATTCATCTAGCTTGAGGATTTAGTGGAAAAGTGGGAGAGTGGAGGATAAAATCCACATCATGCAGTGGAATCTGACCCATTCAGAGGATTGCATTTTGATACTTTCCTTAGTTCGATATCTTACCCCACACCGAAAACACTCTTCATTCCATTGCCATGCTTCACAAATTTCATCATAACCATCATCTTGAAGACAAGATTTCTCCAAGGCGGAATTCATCCTTGCGAGAGGATTTAGATGACTGGGCAAAATCTTAAGGCATTAGAGGATTTTATCCCCATGCAAGGGTGGATTCCGCCCTTTCTTGGGGAATCATACTATCTCGTCAAACTCATACTTGTTCCATCCTTTCACTAAATCTGACTTGGTTGATCTTTTATTGCCTCCCACCTTGCACTCTTTTATAATCACTAAGTCCTGGAGGTTGGAAATCTCAACACGAAGAGGACAAAATGCTCCTGGGAGGGTGGATTCCGCCCTCCATAGAGGATAATTCCAATTGCACTTAGTGTTTGTTGCCTTCTTTGTCTCAGATTGTCGTTGGTTTTAGCTTCTCATGAACTTCCCCAAACTTAGGCACTCAAGTCATGCTCTCAACATCAAGGCGGAGCACATAGGAGGTTTAAGAATTTGCTTAAGGTTGGGCGGAAATTTGGACATTGTGAGGATTAATCCTTGGTAGGGGGTGGAATCCACCCCTACCAGAGGATTCTATAACTTTAACTCAATCAAACAACATCCCCATTTCCCACTAACTTCGCCATCTTATTTCCAACTTTACCTTCAATTTGCACTATATCCTGAAAAGGAGGGAGAAATGTGTTGTGAAATCTGGATCGTCCTATAGAGAATATATGTGACTGCTGTAGTGAAATAGATTACCATTGTGATTGATCTTTTCACCAGCCATTGATATATATTTATATCTTTTGAATAGTCACGTCTTGAAGAGTCATGACCATATAATAATATGACAATTATGGTAATAACCATAATTGTCTACTATAACCATAATTAACATAAATATATAATTAACTACAATAATATAATATATATCATTGCATTATAATATTATCATTACTATATTAATAATATAATAATGATAATAATATAATATAAATATCACAACTCTTCATTATTAACATTGTATAATATATATATATATATATATATATATATATATATATATATATATATATATATATATATATATATATATATAACAATACGAATGAAGCTATCTCTTAACACTCCCTCTTAGCGAGTGAGTATTAAATATCAAAAATCTATCATGACATCCGCCATTTCGGGACGCACAAGTTAATGTACTCTCGTCATGAAAATAGACTTGAATATCATGATCTCCGCACAGTCGGGACACACGATTAAGTAGTCTATCATGATATGGTTTCGTTATTACACATCCAGTAATAACAAGAGTCAAGATCTCCGCACAGTCGGGACACACAATTAAGTAGTCTATCTTGACACTTTGGTTAACCATTTACAAGATCGTCACCTTGAAATGTTAACCCACACACAAATGATCATTTTACACAATATTGCAATATACACATTTTTTTTATATTTATTCATGAATAAAAAACCCATAGTCACTTTGACTCTTCTCAAAGGGTGGATCCACTTTGGTTCATCCAAAGAGTGGAAATCAAACTCTCAGTCATGACAATTTAAAAACAACAACTCAATGTTGTCTAGCCATGAACATAGCACATCATGACAGTTTGAAACCAATAACTTAATGTTGTCTAACCACGATATAGTTAAAGCACAACAAGTAATAACATAGCGTTCAAGATACCTTCTTTTCACCTAATAAGGCTTTATTCCTCAACATACCAAGGTTATCTGAAGGTACACAATCTTCTTTCTAGCAAGACGCTTGGTAAGAGTATCGGTTGTTTGTTCTTTAGTGAGGATGTACCTCCACTGAATTACAATTGTATGCACGATCTCATAGTCTTGTTGAATTCAAAGTATACACCATCTTGACATGTTATACTCCCTCTGAATTTGTATGACCAAGATCTTGAGGTGCCAACTTAATTTGATTTTCTAGCTTCTTTTTCTGACATATAACCTTCTCACATGGTAATAACCATAATTGTCTGCTATAATTTCTTGATTACTAGAGAACCAACAAAACATGGTTTACTCCCTTTGAATCAAGATCCTCAAATGTCACTAATGCAGATCTTTTAACTTCTCCATCTATCACGAAGGCATTCCCTGTTTATATACTCAATTCGGTGTCACTGCAGGATGTCATTTCATACTTTCCTTCCTGAGAGAACCAATACGAATAATCTGAATAGTCATAAGGTTACATTGGCTAGCATAAGATGCATTTTGATCTTTCCCAAGGCCACAATATTAACACTCCCTCTTGGACTTGAGAGAAGATAATAAAGACCTCTAGTATTCTATCCATGTGCATCTCATCGGTGATTCTATCCACAAGTTCCCACTATTATAATCTCAGATTTGTTTTACCTTCAATTGTGAACTCCCTCTTAATCAATATGATTGAGATTGTCACAAGTTAACTGAACCATATTCTCCCTCTGAAGCTCAAGTTCATCAAAGCTAGATTGCAAATATAAGATCGTTGCAAATGTAATTGCACTGCCCTCTTAAGTTTCAAATATTTCTTTTCGTAAGGTGGGCCCATTAATATGATACTCGTACCTAGCATCCTTCTTCATCACATATCGGTTTTATTCTGATCCGTATGTTAATTTTCTTCTTTACAAATCACATCTTATTATGATAACTACCGATTAGATGTTGACTTCATACATTATCAGTATCTGATTATATGCTAACTGTTCTTTAATGAATAAGACAAAAATAACTTGTCTTATATCCTTTCTTCTTAATCGTACCCTTCGTACTTGATATCAATATATCTCACAAGAATTGAGGATGCGTCAACTTCGCTTCATACTTAAGTTGATACATCCTGCCAAATTCTTTCACATTCTATTCTCTTAGAATATCTTGTTTTCTCATGATGGCAACCAACTATATCCTTCTTTTTGTCTTCCCCAATGAGTGGAGGTATCTATTCGATCATGATTATCAAATCGGTGTTTGCAATTCTCCTCAATGTCAGGAATGACCATTGTTTCCGTAATCTGTGTCTCTTGTCACAGATATATGATTTATGGAACAATCTTCATGAACAATATTACTGATATTCATCATATATCATTTCACCTTATATCACTTGTTTTGCTGTCAGAGATCACTGTTATGATCTGTGATTGTATGTGATTGTAATGTCCCCTTGTATTTTACCTTATAAAATAGGAACAATTAACGTTCAATAATCAATTGCAAGGGACTCCTTTACTTAAAAATGATAATGATTGAAGTAAGAATAATAGTTTATGATATCACTTCTAAAAGATAGTTATTATGTTATCCAATTGATATGATATATATAAGGGCAATATCACTTCTATCTCTGATTCAACACTTGTATATATGTAATTATCTTCCCAATCGCTTACAACGAAGATTGATTTTCTGCTCTTGATTTATCTTATTGAATATGTAAAAATATATATGATATCGCTCATAGCGATATAGTGTCGTGTCTGATTTGTCTTTATGAATTTGCAACAATAAAGGTGTTGGCTCTGATTTATATTTAGATGCTTGAACCAGATTTGCCAATAAGGCAAGTGCCCAATCTGAGCAGATCCAAATAGGATGAAAGAGAATAAGTAATAGTCAGAAAGTGGAATCCTTAGATGAAAGTCTTGGCTTTTATTGTATACTTTGACAATCAAATAGTTTCCACCTTTGCATGAGTAAGAGACATGTCCTCCTCTAAAAGATCACACCTCTTGGGTGAGTGATGAGATTTGCATTCTCAATCGAACAACTTTTAATACTACTACTAACTACTATCATAGTATAGATCGGTTTATTATAATCTTAGCTTCATTTGGTTACTCCCCTTGTCATGATTTCTTCTATCGTTACCGCTTAACATACTGCTTTCTACCTCTTGTTGGCTTCGTAAGACATCCTTGTAGTCGGTACCCTTTTATCATCGTGTCTTTCCATAACACCTGTGTTCATTTCTTTCTTATCGCTAGTCCAAGTCAAGTCTTGAGATACGCTAATGATCATTTTTTATTGTTTTAAACTCAATTATATTTTCTTCTGATGTTTATTGACATGGACGTACTGTCCTGTTCAATATTATTCCTGAGCATATCCTTTCATTTCCTCTTGATTGCTGTTTACTCGGCTATACATACCACTGTCCCTACTGATGGTTTTATCGCCTCTACTGTGCATATGAATGTTACAATATCCCTTGGTTATCGCTGAGATTATACGGTCTGTTGCTGGCTTTAAACATTAATTCTCTATTATTTCTTAGATCATATTCGCTGTTACCATCTCACTTTAATCCACATTCTTTATTTATTTATTTTGTTCCATCCGTAAAAATGAATTCCTTCTTCTGTTCCCTGAGATGTCTGTAATCGTCTGGAATCTGAAGATTTTTATTGAATAATCTTTGAATGCCCCAAGGATTGAAATGCACTAGTATAGGAAATTCTTCCCCCGTGTTTCATCTTCACACAATTATTATTGTCATGCAGAGATTGTAAATCCCGACAATATATCTTAAACTAAAGTGTAGGCTCCTCCAAGTATGAAGGCCCGATAACTATAGTCTCTTTCCAAATATTTAATTCAAGACTTTGCACCTCTAGGTTTAATAATCTTCAGACTTGCCTTATGCGTACATCCCAAATATTAATTTCTAGAAGTTTAGGCTGAGAACATATAGGAAATTTTGTCACCAATATCACTGCCAATTTATCACCGATTGCTTGTGAATATATTTTATTCTCTTATAGGTTAGGCTCTGATACCATATTGTGAAATCTGGATCGTCCTATAGAGAATATATGTGACTGCTGTAGTGAAATAGATTACCATTGTGATTGATCTTTTCACCAGCCATTGATATATATTTATATCTTTTGAATAGTCACGTCTTGAAGAGTCATGACCATATAATAATATGACAATTATGGTAATAACCATAATTGTCTACTATAACCATAATTAACATAAATATATAATTAACTACAATAATATAATATATATCATTGCATTATAATATTATCATTACTATATTAATAATATAATAATGATAATAATATAATATAAATATCACAACTCTTCATTATTAACATTGTATAATATATATATATATATATATATATATATAACAATACGAATGAAGCTATCTCTTAACAAAATGCACGAGTCTATAAGGCAGAAATTGGGATGTGATGAGGATTTTATCCCCAAGGGCAGGTGGATTCCGCCCTGCCTTGAGGATTCCCTCATGCACCCCCTAACCCTCACACTTAGCCATTTTACATTGTTCCAGCTCAAAACTCAGGTTCAAGGCATTCATTGATTGATCTCATTCCCCATCTAGACTCCATCAAACTGTCGCTAAGGCCTGGAGACTCAGAGTTGATGCTATCAAAGACTCTAGAAACTAGCTAAGAGCAACTACCCCTGCTAGCAAAGAAAAAAGAGGGGGCCCCCTTTTGCAATGGGGCGATGGTGTGAAAACCTTACAACAAGTCCTCCAAGTGGTGATGAATTGAAGAAATTGAGACATAGTGTGAGAGAAGAATTGAGGAAAGTTAAGATCAATTTGCCATTGTTTGAATTGATGAAAGTGATAGAGATAAGGGACGTGTTCCTCAACAGTTTGAAAGATAATAAAAATCAAGGATCTTGTAGTCAAAACATGACAAACAATTCACAAGGAGCAATCAGAGCTTCCCATAGTACTTCTAATGTAGCCCAAAATACAAAGTTGGCAGAAAGTGTTTCATGTGATGACCAAAGTACATTCAATAATCAAGAATCATCACATCTAGTGTATGTAGCTCAAAGTACTTCAAATACAAAGCAAGATGTAGCTAAGGCTGGAGGGGATGCTAAAGGACAAACAACTACAAAGGTAGAAGAAGTCAACAAGCCAACACAAATGGAGACAAAGCTTAAGCCTGGATTCAATACCCCAATTGTGTTCTACCAAGGGAAAGATGAGCTTGCCCCATTTTTGCTATTAGTGAATTTTTTTGGAAAATTACTACATAATTGTTTAATTGATTCAAGAGCATCAAGTAATGTTATGCCCTTAGCTATTTGTAGAAGATTGGGAATTATCCCTACAAATATGAACAAGAAGGTTAGATAGCTAGATAGGACATATGTACTAGTTGTGGGCGAATTGAACAACATTCATATGCAACTGCGAATTGATCCCAGGATGGAGCAACATATTGACATATCAGTTGTAGATATTCCAGATGGCTATGACTTACTTTTGGGCAGACATTGGACTAGAAAATTGAATGGTTATGTAGCCACAGATTTCTCACACATGTGGTTGCCATGGAGGGGGATTCCTGATCAAATAAGGATTGAAAGCACCCCAAGGTTGAAATTGACTATCACTATGTATGGGGAAGAAAATGAGATCTTATTAACTGAAACAGATTTGGGCCTCCATCAACCCAAAATGCAAGAAGTTTTGATGTTGCAGGCTTCAAGTGATGAGAAAGGAAAATAATTGTCAAAGGATTAAAACTCAATTGAGATATTCATAGAAAGTGATCAAGACTCCTCATCAGATGAAGGAGAAGGAATGTTTGACAATTTTAGAAACTTCGTGTTAAGGACAATAAGACAAGAGCTAGAGCTGGGTAGTCGAACTTTAGTGAGGGATCTACTGCTACCTAATTGGTGTAGGATTCACAACACATTTCTTTCAAAATTGTCTTTCTCTATGTGCAATGTTGCATTATAATAGGCTGAGAAAAGGGTCCCAGGGGCATTGAAGAAAGAGGATCCACAAGAGAATTTAGAACAACAAATTGAAACAGAAGGATATGCCTTCACTTGAAGATGTAGATGAAAGTAGTAAAATGGGGGAAGAAAGAAATCGAGTTACAACAGAATATGATAGAGAAAAGACAAAAGAGAGATCAGGTCCATCAAATGACCCCAGAAAGGCACATCAAGCAGATAATCAAGCATGGACTTTGAGATTCGATGGTTAGAAAACTAACAAAGGATTAGGGGCTGGGTATGAACTGACCAGTTCGACAGGAGAGACATATTTGGCAGCTTATAGGTTGCAATTTCCTTGCACAAATAATATGGCTGAATACGAGGCTCTAATCCTATGCCTGTTGTGCGCCATTGACAAAGGGGCGAAGATACTACATGTGTTTGGAGATTTGAACTTGGTAGTGTGCTAAATTAGAAAGAAATATGCATGCCATGATAAGAGATTAACAAGATATCAAAACAGGGTATGGGATCTAATTGAGAGCTTTGATGCTTTTGGAATCAAGTTTGGATATAGATTTTGCAACAAGGTTGTGAATGCTCTAGCGCAGTGTTAGTTAACAAATTTGTCCTTCAATATATCTTTCTTACAAAATCACTCTATCACCCGTTTGAAAGACATCCAATCACTAACAGTTGGGTAAGTGTTCTTTTAATCACTTCCCTCTGAATTTTATCTTAGGTACAGCTCCCTAGGATTGATCTTCAATAAATCTCAAATACTAATTTATGAGTTCAGCTTTTAACCAGAAAGCTTAAAAAAGACTGCTATATCATTCTTCGATGACAAGCTCTTCAACATTATTTAAGAAAAGAAACTTAAGATAAAAGAGAGCAGAAAATGCACAGTTTTCCACTACTAGTAACCACTTTAAAACTAAAATATAAAGATTCTTCTAAACAGTAAACAAGATAAAGATTGCAAATGATTCAAGCTACTGTGAAACTTTAATAGCACAATACAGAATGAATTAAAATGTCATCGCAGAACATTCATTCATTCATTTCAAACAACACAGATTTGAAATATAAACGTATATGTAGATCACTATTGCAGCACAGGCAAAAATGTATATAATTGTTTTAATAGTGAACCGGATTCATTAAGTTTTTTCTAACCACTAGTAAACTAAAATAGAAAACTTAACTAGTTTTTCCAAAATTTCGAACCCTTTCATAGTCTTTAACTGCCCTACTTATAGTTTTAGCAAACCGAGAGGTCTCCCTAAAAACCCGACCTCTCGGACAAAAAGTTATTTAGATAAACCAGAGTAAAAAGGACACCTGTCCTTAGAAGTTTGCATGCAATAAAGAAAAGAAACTAAATTTCCAAATAGGGCTCCTTATCGGTGGCACGTTCCTCGCTTCCAGGAGGGCTTTATCCTTCATCTGCAACAGAGTGAGTTGACTCCCATTGTTTGTATGCTTGGATGAGTTCCTTAGCTAGCGGCAAATGTGGGATTTTCATGTTCAGGATCTTAGTCATCAAGGCCTCTTTAGTCCATTTCAGCTTTTTGACTTTCTCAATTGTCCCGGGAAGCTGATCAATGCATAGGTACAACAGAGACTCAATTCTAGCTATCTGTGTGAAGTCTAAGGCCTTTGGATTAATCTTCTCCTTAATTTTGTTCATGGTGGGTTCAAATACCTCTAGGGCTTCTTTTAATTCCTGATCACCGTAACTTGTTGAATATGTATAAGCGAAGTTGATAACTTTCAGCTCATTCAACATGGTCTTTTGTATTTGTTTAACCTCATTTTCAAAGTCCTTAGTTTCGGCTATAGTATTCTTGATGGTGGAAATGCGCTAGCTAATGTTCTTTCTTAAAATGAAGAAAGTTGACCCATCAGAAGATTTCAAGGATTTCTTAGTACAGAACTTGGTGTAGCCATACCTCTCAATTTCTAGGAACTTTGTCATAGCAGCAACCCATTTTTCTTCCTCTCTATCCCAAACTTGTCTTTGTGCCTGCAATTCTCCCACCAGGGCCTCAACATCATGGAGAACGGCTTGGGAATCTTTGACATATTTGAGACCACTGCTAATCACCTCATTCACCCATTCATCTACTGTGGAAACCAGAGCTTGGCCACGTTGAATTTGATTCAACAGATTTTTGCTCTCAGTAGAGTTCAAATCAAAAATCTATGGAGATTGGATCAAGGGTGTAGCATCAAAGCTGCAGAAGGTATTTATGAACTGGGATAGCATCACAATTGTCTGCTTTAATTCTTTCTTTTCCTTGCTGTCTTGCCAAGAGGTCAATAGCATTTGTTGGGCTGTTTCCTTGAACAAGTGATTCTTCCCTGCATGGTCCATGGTTCCCAACTCAACTTTAGTGACTTCAAAATCTTCAGCCTTGAGTTCATGCTCTCCTTCCTTTGGCCTGTAAGTGGCTACTTCAGCAGTCCACTTCCCTGTTTTTGCATCTGCAAACATTCGAGCTGTGCTCTTTACCTTTTTAGCCTTAGGGGTTTTCTGAACATATTTACTGACAATATCTTGAACGGGAATTGAAACAAGAACCAAGCTACGCTTCTTATTCACAAAAGAGGTTAACCATTTAGGTGTGGTATCAGATACGGTTTATTGTTTAGGTGTCTTCATTGGTGTGTTCATGACCTCCAATGTCACATCATCAAGATCAAAGAGATCTTTGTCCGCCTGCTCTTCTTCACCTATTTGGTAGCTTATGTCTTCAAGTTTATCATTGTCCAAGTTGATAGTTTGCACATTCTCCTGAGCCATCTTATTCTTTATTCTAGATTTGGTCCTTGATCTCGTGAGCCTTTGAAGAGGAGCTATTGGTGAACAATTTGTTGTAGCTTTCTTTCGAGTAATTTTAACTTGTTGCTTTCCTGAAGAGCCTGCATTATCAATTGGTGTAGAAATATTAGAAACAGAGGTCGGAGAAGGCAAAGAAGTAACTCTAACTTCATGTGACTTAGATTTAGACTGCTTTTGTTTTCGTTTTGCTAACAACCATTCTTTGGTCAGGTGAATCACATGTTGTGTTCTTTGTTCAATGTTATCTTCCTCATCTTCGGCCCAATTGATGACGAACTCATCTTGTTTAGTTGATTTCTTGAACTTAGGCTCAATCAAACTAGAACCATTGTCAGTCACTCCTACATTAATTTGTAGTCTCATGATAGGATTTGTGATATACACAGCTTGCTGTGTCCCCTATCTTTCACCTGAGATTGATCAGTACAATCCTCCCAGAAATCTTCTAAATGAGGAACAGGGAACATGTGTGACCTAAGCCCTAAACTTCCACTGGCATAATTTTTGTTATCAAATCCTGTCCTCTCAGTATAGAATTTGAAGTCAAAGTGCCGAAGGTCACTTCCTATGCTTACTGCGTCCGCCATAGATCCACATGAAAATTTACCAAATTTGATGGGGAAGGCCTTTTCCCATTCCTCTTCAGGGAGAAATCTTTTTAGAATAGTGGTGAGCTGTCTACAAATTTCGGCTAGAATAAAGCAATCAAAAGCATATCTGGGTAACCTCATAGGTGAGTCTTCAAAACCCCCAAACCTGATATAGGTAAATTTAGGGAACTGGATATAAAAGTTTCCATATTTAGTCACAAATTCTTGGGCTGATTATTGTAGCAGAGATTCCAGCTAGCTCAAAATAGAGTTTTCTCATGAATGTATCATGTACCCTTCTATAATTTTTGATTATATTACCCTTCTGTAAGATAGGGTAATATTCATAGACACACATGTCATTAACCCAGGGTTCATGTGGCATTTCATACCATTGTCTACTGCAAGTCAGACAATACATAATGTAGGAGGACATAAAGAAACCACTACCAGTCAACTTGGACATATTAAGTTGCTCCCTCATAGAACTAGCAATCAGCTCGACCCAATCTAATTGTTTTTTCCCCTCTAAGATAATCTGAACATAAAAGTACATCCATTCAGAGAAAAGGTAGGCTACTTGTGATCATGTTACTCTATGTAGCATAACCATGATATCACTGATATAAGAGTGCACATGACTCTTGTTAAACTTCTTGGGTAACCGTGAACCTCCTCTCTGTGGATTCAGTAACCAACTTTTTGCCATAGAAGTTCGATTCCCATCCCTATTTTCATTAAGCTTAACAATAGATTGTGCTAGAGAAAAGGCAGAAAATGTTTTTTCTGGGATTTGTAGAGCTAAAGGCACGATTTCCCTGTTGACGGACATCAAGATGCTACCGTCTTTCTTTCTAATTGTTTCAGTCCATGTATCATAATTTTTAATGCACTCAAGGATTAGCTCTGGGCATATGACATTAGGAGGGAAAGTTGCAGCTGAGCACAACCCACTATGTAAAATCTCTAAAGCTGGTGTACCCTCAAGGGAATTAAGAAGGCGGTTTGGTAAACCTTCTAAACTATAATTCTCTAGATTAGTATCTGTTACTAAAGGCCCATTGCATACGAGACTTGATACATTTCCAAACAAATGAAAAGCAGATTTCATGGCTTCAACAACTTGTATTCCCTATTCAGTTCACTGTTCTGCTATTAAATTTGAAAATACCATGAAAGGGCAGCCAAACTCACCTTGCTCTGCAAATTTCACTGATCACTGGGGCTCCAATGTCCTTACCTCCGTCTGCTTGTTTCTCAATAACATTATTATTTAAATCTTTGAGTGTAAGGATCAACTTAAATAGGAGCGTGAGAAACTTGATTATTAATTGTAAATCTTTAAAGAGGTGACGATAAAAAGATTTGATTTGACATCTTATGCATGCAATCCATAATTACTATTTACACAAATCCCCATGTCAGAAGAATTAATGATTATTTGGACATTTGAGATGTGCCAACTCCCCCCACTATCTTTAGCATTAAATGCACAACTTCCCATGGGAACCGCTGCTGAGCTGTTAAAAGATTAACCTTTTAAACCCCTTGTCTTCTTTTGAATACCTTTGAACATGAGCGAACAAAGTTCATGATGGTTCAAGAGTGTTCAATATAGTTTAGGACCTCTTATCTCTAGGTTTACCATTTGGTGATTCAACTGTGCTGACGTGCTATAATCCCATGATTGATGCATCAGCTTTCTGGATGACTCATCGGCATGTTAAGTATCTTTGTCATCTTTATATACTTGTCAAATTTCTTAAAAGTAATGAACCAACTTGAACGACTTTGAACATACTTGAACAGAGTTCAAGCCTGTTCAAGGGTGTTCAAGAAAACTTGTTAGCAATGAACTTGACACCTTTTTAAATCATGTTAAGATCCGAGAGATTAAAGGTTTTGGTAGACAGCTGAACTAGAGGGAGACACCCAAAAGATTAAAGGGAAAATAAGGTGACCTAATTGACACAAGGTCGACTAGGAAAGAAAAGGTACAAGTGCCAAACTGGGACTAACACGCAGGTAGCATGTTCCTTGGCACCACTTATGCTGGAAGGATTGAAGAAATTTAGAGTGAAACTTGCATCAGTGCCAGCCAATGTAACAAATTTTCAAGTGTTTGATGATGATAAACATATACTAGATTTCTTGACAAACACAAGTGTCTTCACAACTCAAATAATTGATGATGATGAGATTAAAAAAGCATAAATCAGTCCAGATGGAATCATGAACTTGAAGACTAATACTATCCCAAAGGGGATGATCCAGCTGGAAAGGATGTTTGATGTGGATCAATTTAGTAAGATTAAGTATCAACCCGCAAGAGGGGATGAATGTGAGAAGGTAAATCTAGGAACAGAAGAGGACCCAAAGATTGTGCACATTGGGAATGTTTGCACTCCTGAAGAAAGAGAAGGCATTTTTAAGTTGATCAAAGAGTTTCCCAATGTCAAAGCATGGAGGTATGAAGATTTGAAGACATATGATCCTTCCATCATCACACATATTATACCACTTAAAGAGGGAAGTAAGCCATTTAGACAACACCAGAAGTTGGTCAACCCCTTGCTAGAGCCATTGATCTATCAAGAAGTGAAGAAGTTGCTAACACCCAAGATCATATTTCTAGTGCAATATACGACGTGGGTTGCTAATTTGGTCCCAGTTCGAAAGAAGAATGGAGAGATAAGGTTGTGTCAATTTTCAAAATCTAAACAAATCATTAGAGAAGGACAATTATTCATTGCCATCATTGGATGAGGTGCTGCAAATAGTAAATGGATCTTAGATGAGGACATTTATGGATGGATATTTAGGATACAATCAAGTCATAGTCGAAGAAGAAGATAGATTGAAATAGCTTTCACCACAAAGTGGGGGACATTTGCATACAGGAGGATGCCTTTTGGCCTAATCAACGCAAGAGCAACATTTTAGAGAGCCACAAACTTCACCTTCAAGGACTTAAAAGATAAGTGCATCATTATCTATATGTATGACATCACAATGTTTTCAAAGAGGAGAGAAGATCATATTGAGGATTTGAGGAAAGCATTTTCAAGATGCAGAAAGTTTGGAGTTTTTCTCAATCCAAAGAAGTGCATGTTTGGGGTGACAAAAGGAAAACTGCTTGGGCATGTCATTTTAGAGAAGGGAATTATGATTGATCTTGAAAGAGTGGAGGCTATTTCAAATCTGAGTCTACCATCTAGCAAGAAAGAATTGAAATCTTTTTTTGGAAAGATTAACTTTGTGAAGAAATTCATTTCGGGATTCGCAGAGATAGTGAAACCTATGAATGATATGCTCAAGGACACAAAGATGGATTGCACCTCAATAGCTAGGAGAGCTTTTGAAGTGATAAAATAAGCAATTGTCAAGGCACCGGTTCTTATGAGTCTAGATTATGAGAAGCCCTTCTACATTTAATCATTTGCCTCAGATCATGCATGTGCAAAAATTCTTACTCAAAGGACTGAGGAAGGTGAGGAGCATCTTATCGCCTTCATGAGTGCACCTTTCAAGGAAGCAAAATTGAGAAACCCTAATGTGGAAAAGAAAGCTTACGCTTTGGTGAAAGTGATCAAGAAATTCAGGCATTACATTCAATTGGAGAAGATTGCCTTTGGCTTTAAGGTCTGTAAAATCATATGATAATACATGAGATATTATATCAAAATGAAATGTCATCATTTCCCAAGGGTAGTAGAACTACAAACACAATGGAAGAATGTCACGTAAGAGTTATGAAGAGTCTTTTTGGGCTAGCATCACAGAGACCAAAAAGAATAGGTAGCTACTGTTTTGCATCATCCCAAATAAAACAACACAAAGGCACATTTACGAACATTGGCACATGCACGACATAACATGTAACAACATATAGAAGTGAGATACAAATAGATGAATTTCACAACAAATCGATTCCCTTATCACCTTGCGCCTACAGAGCAACAAGGCTTGTTTAAATAAATCTAAACAAAACATATAACAAGCAACACATCATGAGGGAGGCACATTACATCAAGCAAACACATGAATCCACCACACAAGAGTAGTCAAGTGTATCGCCTACCCCCCCATCTCGGTTTGTGGTGTTTAAGGAAGATGGGCAACGGGCAAGAGAAGCAACATCAAGCGCAACAGATGGAACAATAACCAATTTCAAACAAGGACTGTGCTGTGAAGATGGGTTACTTTGTTCATCACTAGGACCAAGAGATAATTGTTGTGAAAGCATAGCTGGTAAATCATGATTAACATCAATAAGCTCATACATGTCATCAAAATTACTAGCATGATAATCATCGTTAGTTGCATTATGAACATCAAAAGCATCATCATCAAGAGTATCTTCATCCAAATTAATTGTAACAGAATCCAAGATACGAATAACATTATCATGTTTGTTCAATTTCATCTTTTCCAAGTTAACTTTCTCCTTTGGTTCAAGCATGAGTTGGTCAAAGAGAATCAAAGCATCAATAGGTGTTTTGGGTGATGAAAGGTTTTGGCAAGCACGTTGATGGGCTCTAGCACACCGTTTATGGTGGTGGTCATGAGCACAACGGTTATGCTTGGTTTTGCCAGAAATTTGGCTAGGTTCAGGATCAATCAACATTGGGTCCTTTTCTTCCTTAGGAGGAAGAACAAAAGGAACCACACTAGGTTGAGAGATAGCATTGGCAGAATGTTTCTAAGATATAGGAGGTGGAACTGAAGCATATAGGTGTAGGTGGCATAGGGAGAAGTCTAGGTCCAGGACAAGGAGATGAAACGTCCTTAGGATTGCTAAGCTCACAAACCTTTTGGATTTCGTAATTCTGATATGATCGAAAGAGGTTATCTCTGTGGGGTTGGGTGGGTTGAGGCATAGAAGGCCAAAAGAAATCAAGATCAATAGACTTTCAAGGCATTGAAGGCTGATAGAGACTATGATTAATAGTCATGATTTGTCCATTGTGAGGAAATTTCAAACACTTATGGATAGGAGAGGCTACAACTTTCATGGATGTAAGCCAAGGAAGACCAAGTTTGACAACAAAGGTAACATCTAAAGTTTTACCACCAAATTCAACAAAAATAAATAGATCCATGGATAGGGTAAATAAAGGAAACCATTGCAAGTTTGGATCATAACAGTAGATTAATCATAGAAATCACGTTGCAATTGTTTATTGAAAATATGCTCTTCAGTTATCACTTTCACCATGCAAGTAGGGTCAATAAGGACGCCACGAGAATAGAGATCATTAACCTTTGCAACAATATAAAGATGACCATTTGGTGCCTTAATTGTCTCACTAGAGTCAAAGGTAATGCAAAGCTCAGGTTTAGGTTTAGGTTTAGATTCAAATGGGGATTGATCAATGAGGTTGACAACATTATTGGATTCAGTACACTTATAATCATAGTCAACAACATGAGTGGAAGAAGGCAAAGACTAGGTAGACTCAAAATGGTTGGTTGAATGAGATGGCAAATAGCTGGTATAGATTTGCAAGTTTTGGTTGGAGGGTGTTACAGATTTGTTTCCTTGATCATTAACACCCTCAACAAATATGACATTAGAGTCAATAAGGTCTTGAATAACATATTTCAAACAGAAACACCTTTTAGTATCATGACTGGGTTGACGATGACATTGACAAAAAGATTTGTGATCAAAAGATTTGGGCAAAGGTTTGGATGTGTCAATTGGTTTAACAGGAAGAAGAGTGAAAACTTTAGCATTAATCAATTTCAACATCACATTATACAAAGATTTAGAAAGCTGAGTAAAATTATGAGAAGGTCTAAAAACAGATGACAAAGGAGCCACGCCTTTGGATGCTGCTGCCACTTGCTCATCAACATTATTGGATGAATTATTGATTTTAATGAAATTCTTTGGTTCTTAAAATTTGTTGAAGTTATTAGATGTGGCATTACTCTTATCAACTGGACTCATTGGAGTGGTGATCTCAAATTGACTCACTTGAAGTTGATAATTATGAAGCACTACACATAATTGAGTAAAAGAGGAAAATTCAGAAAGCAAAATCTCATCTCTTATATCTCTTTGTAAACTAGAAATGAAAATTCTTTGCACATCAATATCATGTACAAAATAAGAAATCTGACCATGCAAATGCGTAAATCTACAAAGGAAATCAGTCACTTTTTCTTTAATTCCTTGTTTACAATACATTAAATCAGTCAAAGAAATTTTAGGGCTAATATTGTTTTGAAATTGTTGAATGAAAGCATTAGCAAGCTTTTGAAAGAAGTCAATAGAATAAGGAGACAAAGAACAATATACCATTGCAAGACTTTATCTTGAAAGGTTCTAGTAAATAGCTTAGCCATGAACTTAAGATCATGAGAAAAATCACTACACAATGTTTGAAAGGTTTTGACATGAGTCAAAGGATCACCTTTACCATTATAAGTCTCAAGATCACGAATCTCCATGTATTGTGGAATAACAACACAAATGATATCCAAAGACAAAGGATTAGCAATGTCACAAGTAGGAATATTGAACTTGGATTGAGTCATTGAAGCAATTTGTTGTTGCAAAGAAGACACGGTTTGGGCCAAACTACTAATAGTGGAATCGGTAGAAAGAGGAATAGGAGGAGATATGTTTGAAATGTTTGGAGCATTATGAGAAATGGAAGGAACGGTAGAATATGAAAAGGGATGTGGAATGCTAACATGTGTAGGATTGAGATTTTGAATTGAGGTTGTGATGATAGGTGGAGCATAAGTAGACACATTAGAAATGGAGGTAGAAATAGGCATGGAGTTCTCATCACTAGTAGTAGGTGGAATGGAACCAAGATCTTGAGCACAATCCCTAATAGGCTTGACATTGTTATCAATGAGATGAGAGATACTATGCAAGATATTAACACCATGTTCATCATTATGAATTAACTTCCTTAAACCTTCCACAACGGAAATGACTTTGGGATTAGAGTTTTCTTGTCCTGACCATTGCTCAAACTTTTCGAAGTCATTAAAAAGTTTTTGAACTTGCATAGGTGGGACTCTTAAGGCCTCATCTTCATCATGAGAAGAATGAGAAGAGTTGTTCTTTATAATAGGATTAATGCCATTAGGATGCATGTTGGTCTCATCAAGATTCCTAGGAAAAATAGGAGGCTCGAGATCAAAGGAACCCATAAGTCTACGACATCTCCTAACTAGAATGCTATAAGTAGGACTCAAAGTAATAACACTCATGCAGAAGGGAATGAAAGAAAGATAGATCTAAGGCAATTTGAAAGAGATATGCAATTCAACTTAACAAAAATAGAAATCTATTTAATGAAAAACACATCTAATTATCAAATTTAAAGATGTAATGCAAAGCACGCAAAGTAGATCTAGATTTAACTACTAAAATGAGAAGTATATAATGCATAGAATGTATATCTAAACACCAAATCAGAATTAAAATGTTATAAGTCGGGTTCACCAAAGATGTACATATGAAAATGGGAGCATGACAAATCTATGTATGAATAAATCATTTCCCTTTTGATGAATTGCACATCTAGGAAGGAAGATGCCCCCAATAGGCTCAAGAGGTGACTCAAGCACTAAATGGGGACAATGATCTCCTTCTCTAAAATATGTAGTTAATGAAATGAGAATGATAAAAGTATAGTAATGTAAATGATTAACTAGGAAAGTCACTAAAAACCTGATAATAACAGACAGACAGTGAGCTGAAATTGACGGAAACGGAAACAAGAAGATGAAAGTGACCCGTGGTAGAAATTTGAGCTTAGAATGGAAGGGGCATGACGACAATGGCAACGTGTTCTTGGGTTATGACGGTAATGGCGATGTGTACCCTGTGTTTTTGGTTGAATTTTTCACAGATCGTCTGACTGTTCCCGATTTGCCTAGATTTGATCTGACGGCTCTGTAACTTGTTCCTGCACACAGAACATTGGGGAAAAAAGTTGGCTAAAGGGGGTTGCCTAGTCAAACCCTTGTTTAGGAATCAACCTTAGAAATGAAATGAAATTGTATAAAGGAAAGTAAATAAGGTAAATAATAGATTCACCTTGCATAAACCCTCATGAATGGATGTAGAAATCGCTCATATTCATGAAGATGCTTGAATGTGCTTGAGATCCAAAGAGTTGACCTTGGAACGAGATGTAAAATCAAGGATGCCCTCACAAATGCATAGATCTATGAATGCCAATCCTAAATCTTGAATGTAGATATGCTCGATAACACTTGCAAAGGAGAGAGAAGGATGGATCTTCTTGCTTGATTGAGAATTCCTCTACTTGGCCATCATGGGAGAGAAACTTGCATCAATTGGAGAGGATTGCCTTTGATTTGGATGATCTTGAAGAATTGGAGACTTGAAAATCTTGATCTTGGGTGCTTGCCTTCATATCTTGAATACAATTGCTCTTTCTTGCTTGAAAACTTGATAGCTTGATTGGAAAAATGCTTGTGCTTGATAATGGATTATGGATTATGGATTATGGATGTCAAAATGAGGAGGGATAAGGGGTTCTTATACTAACTCCATCATTTTGGGATTCAAATTTGATCCATGCCGACTATAGAAAGAAACCCCCGAAGAAAACCTCCGCATTGGGCCTCGGGTCAAATTTGGGCCCCAAAACCTAGGGACATGTTGTCATTGGCGATATGTACCTAGGGAAATGGGCTCAAATTCAAATTGGAGCTTGGGGAGAGTGAAAAGGAGCAGGAAATGGAGAATCAGCTTGCCGGGATCAAGCATAATAGACATTTGGACCTCAAAATCACCAAAATGGGTCTAGTAGGTCCTAATAAAGCAACCAATCACGAGTGCTAACTTTTTAGGACAGTACAATTATTTTGACCAAACCCATCCCATCAATTACATTTTACTATTTGCATTCACAACTTTGCATTAGCCTAGGAGTACGTTTATGGTGATACAGGGAAGGTAATATTTGATGTAGCAATCCTTAGAGCGGCGATTGTGCATAGCCTTACTCCATATATCTTTTGGGTTGCAAGAAGATAGGTGATGTAAAGTTTATTGCATAATAGTTCAACTAGAACAACAAAAGTTTCTTTTAGTTATGGCAAACCAAACACCGATGTGATATATGATAACCTCATTGAGAAGTGTTGTGGCCAAGCTCGATGCCAAATTTGACATATTGGGCCTTCTTTGTGAAAGTCACCAAATAAATAGATACCCTTCAGTTTCAACCTCATAAATCTTGTGAATCAATATTTCTTTATGCCCATGTAAATAGATACCCTTCAGTTTCAACCTCATAAATCTTGTGAATCAATATTTTTTCATGCCCATGTAACTTTTTCAATCCTTTCAATATGAAAACTTTTGATTAACTTTGCATTTGAAACTTACAAAAGAACTCCCGGTGGGGGGCATAGTAATTCAGTGGGAAACTATAGCCCATAGAATAGTTGAATTGAAGTCAAAATGCTTAAGATGCCCAAGAGTGTGGGGGTGAAAATTGTTATGTGAACCGTTCCATGACCAATACATCATACGCATTATTCGGGGGACTGAAATGATTTATTGAGACACATAATGCTTGCACTTGCACCTGCTAAATGAGAGCCAAGGCCAAGCATCCTCACATCCTTCTTTTGTTTCAATGACAGTGGGGACTACTGATTCATCATTTATTTCTACAAGCATTTGCTCCTCAAATACACACAGAAAAGAAACTCTATATGTTAATATTTTTCAGATTCTATTTAACTATAAAACTAGAAACCGATTCACAAATCTTCATCTTCAAAGGAACCCTGACGAAGCCCTATCAACTGATTTGTTTATTCTTCTTTAAAATCGATTTAGGAATGAAGGCCTGCTTGGAGATATAAATAGATCATTTCTTTTATCGTGAATGGAGAGCATCCAAAATTATCTGCCTGTTGTTTCCTTCTAAAATGTGAAAACCATGGAACATTCTTGCAGAATTGCCAATCTGAAAACCTCAAGATATCAGAAGTATTCATTCCCATCCCACTTATAGCAACACTGTCCTTGGTTTTTTTTCTAGGGCGCTGAAACGCAATTAAATATTCCTTCCGCTTTTAAATTTCCTTTGCCTAATTTCCTCATCAGATCCACAATGTTATTGATAGTTCTTGGTCTGCATGAATACCTTGAGTTCTCATAGGATCTGCAATGTTATTGTCATGGGTCTGCAAATGGAAGGTGTAAGGCTCCAATTTTCTCTCCACAAATGGGCTGCCAGTGCATGAAGGAAAGATCCCCACCACTATTATCTATTACTTTTTAATTTTAAATTATTCTGTTTTTCTACCATCTGTCCTATATTAGACAGGTGTGCAAAACGGGAAGCATTGACAAGGCACGTAACTTCCACTGAGTCCACTCTCAGAACTGTCTAACATATGTCCTCTTACTCAGTTAATAGAATTAGGATTACTTTTATGATTATCCAGCAACCAAAGCTGTAAATGGGAATAAAATAGACAGTTAAAATAAATAAATAAAATCATATTCTCATTTTTCCTAGAAATAGTTTTTTTAAATCAACTAATCACATAACCTTTCTGAAAAAAGATTTGTTTTTTCGTTGGAAATTTAAATATTTACTAAAAAATTTTGTCCTAATTCATCTTTCTGAGTCTAGACAACGAAACAAAATAAAAGACAACAAATATAGAAGTGTTTTTATACAATTAAATCCAATATCTTTGATAATAGTTATGCGGTTTCAGTGTAAAATTTATGGCTTATGTTGTTTCTTGAAACCTTCTAGTGGTGGTGGAGAAATGTGAAAACTCTCTACTGTCTTGAAATTAAATCATATCAATTACTTTCCACTCTCTGCACTCTTGTCTCCCTAGAGAATTAGTAGACCAAATTCCGTAGAGACCAATTTCCCGTTTTTCTCCATAGGACTGCAAGAATAGATCATCTAATTTCCTTACTATCTCCTTACATTTAGCTGCAACACATTAAACTGCCGGCTCTGGATCGGCCCTCCCCCCTTTTGTTGGAACAAAGGCCTCCACTTGGTTGTTTCCGCTCTGTCAAGCGCCCCTCTCAGAGGCTCTGCCACTGGATCTGGTCCGCAGTGAATGACTGGAACTATACAAGGTGATGTGAACAAAGATATATAGAGTGTTGTGGCTGGGTCTTGATCTTGAGATGGGTGCAAATTGAGAGCTCCAGAGCCTATTTTCCGGAAGAAGCACAGATCTAAGCTGAGCAGCAGGGATCTTAGTGAGGAAGGGATATTCCCATGTTCCCGAAGTTGGTTTAAATTCGATTGGTGTAGCCCCGGGATAGTCTAACTTCCCAGTCATTGCCCATATGGAAAATGGTAGTGTCATTTCTCATCCTCCCGACTGAGGCAAGTGGTTAACCATTCATCAACTAAAGTGAGCGAAAGTGAGTTCAGCATGAGCATTCAAGGTTTGTTCCAGCATTACTCGTTAATCCTACTATAATATGTTCTGCAAGATTCCTTCTAAATGAGAAGGCTCCAGTCTTGAGTGATTGATCGTTGGATGGGAATAAAAGTGGTGTGAACTATCTTTTACTTTCTGCACAAACAAGCAAATTAAGCTGCAACACATTTACTTTTTGCACAAACAAGAAAATTAAACTTAAATGTTCAACAAAATTCAATTCAAAATTTCACTTGAATCTGTCGGCTCTCCATTGCATGCAACTGCTAGTTTAATATTTTCTGCTAAAGTATATAAAGGAAGAGCTCACAGGCACTCTTCCTGCTATTAGAGCGAGCAGCCCTTCGGAAGAGAAAATCAATTTGAATACCCAGCAGGAAATTCATTTCAAAATATGCTACTTAGGGAAATTTTTGGTAAGCAGAGGAAGAAATATAGCCACATTCTTTCGACATCGCCCTCAGGATTGGAATTATACAGTTAGTTTTCAAAATCTCATAGATAATGTTAATTTTTTTTCTGAATCATCGAATAGAATCGCCTTTTTGAAAACAATTTTGTTATTAAATGTAGTCGTGTTCCCTAGGGTTTTCCCTGCATAGGGTTTTAAAGCCCTTGTTTGCTGTTTGTGTAGACAGTCTTTTCTAACCCTGTGCCTGCCGTCCGTGACAATTTGTTGATTTTCAAGAGCCGTCTGTGGAGATTATATAGGTGTCTTGAATCCGGATTTTACGATTTTCTGAAATAAAATATTTTGTGCTTGCAGTCTAAATTTTTAGAGAAAATTTTGTCTGGATCAAGAAATTTGTATATACTTTTAATTAGATTAATTCGATTTTTTAAATTTTAGTTGAAAATTGTTACTATTTGGTAAAATTTTAATATACAATCGAGTTTAAGGACATAGTACAATTTACATTTGAATGATCCATTTCAGCTGTTCTGCAGGTGAGCTTGGTTGAACAAAGTCAATAGTCTTCATATCTTTATAATTTATCTCTCAATGTTATATACTATTGTTCATTATAAAAAATATTTATTGAATGTTTATCTGAATTTATCTGCATTTGAGATCATTAGATTTTCATAATTTTTAATAATGTTATTGTGTCTGAATTTTTTGAAGTAAATTGTGCAAATATTTACATTCAGAAATACAATTAACATAATGGTGTTTTTTTTCCAGATACTTATCAACCGCCAAGCTTGTTCCAAAATTGATTTTGGCCTAGCAACGAACCTTGTCACTTAGAGCTCAAGATAACAGAGTAGAATAGAATGGGTTCAGAAGCAGCTAAGAGTGGTATTCAGGAAATGGAAGAATTCCCAAGCTCTGCCTATGCTTCAGCACTGAAATCATCAGAAAGTTTGAGTGGAAAAAGCATGGAAGTGAGAGGATATGACTTTAACAAAGGCCTCAACTATGAAGAACTATTTCATTCAATGCTCACAACAGGTTTTCAGGCTTCTCATCTCGCCCAGGCAATCGATCTTGTCAATACTATGCTTGACTGGGACCTCACTCATGAACCTGTTGGTGAAGAAGAAGAAGGGAGCGAGGAAGCTTTCAGACGAAGTGTCAAGTGTAAAATTTTTTTGGGGTTTACTTCCAACCTCGTATCATCTGGTGTGCGAGACACCATTCGCTTCTTGGTACAGCATCATATGGTAAGACGAAGAGTCCTGAAATGCTCCTTATATGAGAATTCCTTGGGTTTCCAATCATAATTATGCATTGTTATTTTCTACATACCCTGAAAAATTAATAAAATACAATTCACAGAAATAAAATGATTTCTGATTTTTTTGTAATTGTATATTGATATAATTATCCTTTGATGTTGCCTGTCAAGAGGTTTGACCCCAGGGTCTAGTAACAGAGTTTGGATTCATGGTGGCAGAGGAATGTGTACAGGTCCATGTTGTGGTCACCACAGCGGGAGGAGTTGAAGAGGACCTCATCAAATGCCTAGCACCCACCTATACTGGTGATTTTTCCCTACCTGGAGCTCAGCTTAGATCAAAAGGATTAAATCGAATAGGCAATCTGTTGGTGCCAAATGATAATTATTGCAAATTTGAAGATTGGATTATCCCTATCTTTGACGAGCTTTTAAAAGAACAAAAAGAGCAGGTACTTACGGCAGCACTTTTTAAAATCTTCTATTTGCTAGATTATGCTAGATATTTAACTGAATTTCATTGTATGCCATATTTAGAATGTAAACCTGTTAGAAGTTTTTTAAAGAACTAAACAGTGTCTGAATTAAGTTAACAAAGCTCGAAAGACATAACTTAGCTGAAGGTTTGATTGACAAACATATAGATATATTGGGTGTTGTCATAAAATAAACCATGAAATTACATTGTATGATGCAGCTATATATAAGATGGGAGCCTTTTAATACAAAAAAAACACCCCTTGACAAAGTAGTAACAAGATTCTGATTCAGGTATAACGTTCTGCCTATCATCAAGCAAACTGAAACAGCATGGTTGCCTAGCTATTCTTATACAGTATCTATTGCCTCATGATGACTAAACTAGATACAGTCCCAAGTTTATCTCAAATTTTTGAATTTTACTTTCTTAAGAGGTTTAGTCATTATGTTAGTGATTTGTCACCTTTAACACAATAATAAAGACAAATGCCTTCATTATTGACCAGCAGGAAGATGTAATTTGAGAGTTTTATCCAAAGTAACGAGAATCGCAGCAATTCACGCGATTCGGCGATCCGACTCACCCTTGCCGATTTTTTTTGAATCTGAATTGGAATCGACCGATTCAAACTCAAGAAATCGCATGAATCGTGGTTCATGCGCGATTCATTAAAAAATCATCGATTTTCGGCTCCATGAATCGGCCGTGCTCAGCATAAAGTTAGACTTAAAAAATTAAAAAAAACACAATAGTTTTTTATTATTTGTTTGGTCGTTTGCCTTAGTTATACTTGTAAGTTTATACAAATATAACATTTAAGTATAAGTTTGATTTATTTAATTTCTTATACTTTAAGTTATATTTGTATAAATTATAAAATATATATACTTCAGGATGTTTGAGATAGGTTCCAGCTTCATAGGAGTTAAGATGCAGATTCTAGATTTTGGGGGTTTTCGAAAAATTCCAGACTTAACCAACTTTCAGGATTCAACAAGCCTTTAGCAGGGTTACCTCCCACAATCCATCATGGCTTTCTAAGGTCAAACTGAAGCTGGCAAAAGGATTCTCAAAGGGTTTTAACTCTTTTTATCACAAATCACTTGGTTTCGACCCCATCTCTATGACAAACTTATCTTAGCTCTCGCCCAAATCCCAAACAGACATGACTTCCCAACAGGCCAAAATCATTCAAACCTCATTTGCCGGACCTAGGGACTTGAAAACAGCCACCAACAAAGACTACCTAAGATCTAGTTATGAAGACTTTGACATTTGGCATTGATCAATGATCAAGCATCATAGATTCATACTATGAAACAATTTAGTTTTATGGATCTTACAGATACTGATAGACATATGTTTCATGGATCTTCATCTTACATACATTTATGATTTGATGTCTTATGGATCTTTTATCTTACATACATTCTATGATTTGACTCATTATGATCCTATGATTTCTATTTACTTTAGCTACAATTTACATTTTACATGTAATCTATGTGATGGATAGTTGGTGTGCTTATTAAGTCATATTCAATAAATGGTGCATGAAATAAGTTTTAAATCATTAAAATCTCTAAATTTCAAAGGCTTTTTCACTTTGCCGATTCGTAGCCGATTCACCGCCGATTCGCGATTCGATTCGGCCTTGCCGATTCCGAGCCGATTTTGATTCTCGTTACTATCACATCTTCTATGGGTGTAGATACCAGATTACACTCATCCTAATTTTTTTTAGAACTGCTTTGTCATACTCTATGTTGCATGGGTACTCGTACCCACACCCGTGGGATGTGTATCGGGTACTGGTACACATACCCAAGTACCAGTACACGTACCTGTTGGATATTGCTAATGCATGGAGAGGTGATTGAGACATTTAATATGTTTAATCACTACATTATTGAATGGGCACTCATACTGTTGTCATTTGTGTTTTGTCACTGATGTCAACATGTCTCTATGAAGGAACCAGACTGGTAATCACAGTGTACGAACTGTATGGATGTTTCAGATGCTGCGAAGTCAGATGAGAGTTCAGGTGGATGTTGTGATTTTATAGCTGAGATCGCATCATTAGATGTTTCATATTGAGAGAGATACAACTGTTTTAATGAAGATTGGTCACTGGAATGTGACAGTGAGAATTGACAGAGTTAGTCTCTGGGTTTTTGGTATATCTTTCAGAGGATTTGGATTCAAGGTATGCGAGCTTGAAGAATGATAGACAGGGTACTGAAGGATGTTCATTGGTCAGCGCAAGGTACGGAATGATTGTGATGTCATCTATGGCGTGTGTTCTGGTGATGGCTTATTATAAAGCCGACTCAGGAAATGAAGTGTGTGTTTTGTTTGGCAAGCATAAATTAAGGATGTCGGTCCTTAATTGTTGTAATGTAATCATTGAAGACTTGTCCTAGATACCGTGTGTATCTTAGCAAGGGTTTATGTAATTGTCAGTAATTAGGAAAGCCTCATGGGCCGACTTGATCATGGTAAATTGTAATAAGGTATATATGTAGAGTCTTTTCTTTGGAAAAGATATGGATGGAATGTATGTGATATAAAGAGGTTGTGAAAGCGGCAAGCTTTGCTGTATGTAGAGCAAAGGTTTATTGGTGGACTTCATTGGAACTAATCAAGCAAAGACAGTTGTTGGCAAACAATTCAAAAGATTGTGTATTTCTTTATATACACCTGTTGCAAACAAGTGAGTTCTGAAGGTGGATTTAACCTTCTTTGGGCAGTGAGCCCTCCCTTTTGTTCTTGACTCCTAATAGGGTCTGTCCTCTAACAAGGACTATGTAATGTTTCAATAAGCTCCTAACAGGGCTATATCTTCTAACAAGGATAACTATACTCTCAGTACATCATTTGTGGGTGCTAATTCCCACCGGGGTTTTTACCTTTAACAGGGTTTCCCCGAAACCAAAATATTGTGTTATTGTGTTGGCATTCATTATGTTCATTGGATCTGATGTTGTGGAGCTTAAAGTTAAAGTTTAATATTCTATTATACAACTGATTCACCCCCCTCTCAGTTGTATTGTGGACTATTATTCCTAATAGTACCCAAGTACCGGGTACTCAGCAGAGAGCATCATAGCTAAGGTCCTTGATTAAGATTTCTGATTTTTGTTTCGGTTTTTTGTGTGTATCAGCTTGTTGTTTATCAAGCTTAATTCAATACGTAATCAGTTTGAAACTCTGATGCAATACTGATTAACAGTAAACTTTATCAGTGTTCAAGTCAGAAGTTTATCATTTGCAATATGTCATTGTTATATGATCTTGTTCATGTTTAAAGGTTGCCTTCTCTGTTACGCATCTAAACATTTAGCATATATTATTATTACACACATATTTCAAATCTGAAACTGAAAACAATACATTGCATCTGCAAACTTTATCACTGTTCTTGTTTTGAAAACTCATTGTCATGACTCGTATTTTCAGATTTTCTATAAAATATTAAATTATATTAAAAAAAAATTGACGTACCCAAGTACCCCTGTCCCCTATTTTGAAAAATAGCCGTAGTTGTAGCCGTAGCCGTAGCCATTGCCATTCCCTAAGTACCCAAGTACCCCCATCCGTGTGCAACCTTGGTCATACTTAGTTTGTGATATAAAATTAACATGATTATGATGCTAAAATTCTGCAGCTAAACAAGAAAGTAGAAGGCCAAGATTTGTTACGTCAAAAACAAAAGGATTACAAGATTTTTCCCTTGTATAATAGCTGCCCATCTGCCCTGCTTTAGGTGATGGCAAGATCATTGACATAGACCATTGGGATTACCATGTCACTGTGACTAATTTTTAGTTTATAGAATAGGATCAAAATATTTTTTTCTTTGTCCTAAATCTGTAAGATGTTGATCAATTTTACAATACCAAGCTTGAGGAGCCTACTTCTGTCTATACAAGAATTTAACCGACTTGCAAATAAATGGTTCATTTCTAAGAACCTAAAATTATTGTGGCTGCACCATATCTACCTCTACTGTGTCTTCATTTATGAAGGCACTTCTAGCATCCATTTGATATATCCTCCATCCATATTGAGTAGTGATGGAAGTAATGAGTTGGAAAAATTACTATTGCCATCTTTGTAGTGGGGCCAAAGATCTTATTATGGTCTACTTTTACCTACTTTTCATATCCGTTAGTGACAGGCTAAGCTTTCTTCTCATCCAAAGAAACATCTGACTTTATATGACCTAATAATCCCCATTACAACCAATAGGCTTGTTCGCTTGGGGTAGTTTAGACAACACTCAAGTTTTGTTTTTCATGAAGGCCTCAAATTTTCAGTTCATATTAAGTGCTCAGCTTCCCTTGGCCTTGTCAATTATGTGCTAGGATTAAGTGCTTATGAAACAATAGAAGTAAGAGCAAGCTTTCCCACTTTATAAGCTTTACAGTTCAACCTTCTATCACCTATGGTGATTTATCCTAGTGATTATCTTGCACAATGCTATAATACCACTTTGGTCTATACTACTAGGTGAAGTCTGCTTATCAAACTGTGCTTCATCAGATTCCGCTTCAACTGCACCCTCTTATGTTCATTGCTCTGTGCTTTGTTTTCTTTCCATGCTAGGATTTGTTCCAGAAGTATTTGTAGCAATATGTTGACAATCTTTGTCTCCCTTGTGCCAGGATGGGCATATAGCTGTATGTCTCACTGTGGCAGGTGTCCCCCACATTAATTACGTGTCATTGTTATTCAACTCTTGCAAAGATTATCAAGCAAAAATGCTGTACACCATGTACGAATCTGAAATCAAGAATATGGTTCATGCTGTGTTGACATCATAACCATAATACCATACAATCAGAATGTACTAACTAAACAAAAGTTTATAACTAATATGATATATATGTTTTAGTTTTCAATAGAATATGGATCTAACCTGGAGGAACTTCCATGTCTTCCCCAACCACTTCCATGTCAACATTTTAAAGATTATGCCAAGTAACTTAGTTGTATAATCTTGATATTGACGCTTAAGGCACTTCTTAAGTCAAATTTGTTCTCTTTTGTTGTGAAGACCCAATTTTACAAGTTGATGTTACTCTTACTTCTTATTTCTGTGACTTGTGAGATTCCATAATAGACAACTATGAATTATGACTTTACCCAAGCACCACAAGTACTGTGCTTCTCTTGTATATGCCCTAATACTTTAGCTTGGAAACTGTCCTTTTTTTGTATGCAGGATCTCATAATGATTTTTATACATCTTCTGCCTCCCCTCTTTGTTTGTTTACCTAAGGTTACTTACATCCTTTCAAGCATTATCATAAATTTCTGTGGCAACAATATATCTTTTCTTTTGCAGAAGAAAATGTTTTTATTTAAAGCAAGTAAAGTTCTCCTGGCTTCACTGAAGTAGGTGCCTGTTGGTGAAGTCCTTGATTCCTTGGAGTATCAATGCTTTTACAAGGGGAGGAAGTCTGAAGGTTTAAAGCCATTGAAACTTGTAATATTTAAATTTTTGCTAGGTTCATTGGTCATTACTTGTTTCCTAACATAATGTTAAGTGGGGGGTTCATTTTTCTGCTCCCTTATCATTACATATGTTACTATTATTGGTAAATTGATGGAATTCCTATAAAGAAATACTCCCCCTGCTGCCTTTTTGTAATCTTGTTGAGGCCTGTAAGCAGTCATCTTTTTTAATCATCTCATTCTTTGTCAGATGGACTATTTTCTCATGAATTCATGTCAATGCACTCCATATATCATGTAATAAACACCTTTAGTATGTTAAATTCTCTCAATTCATTTCCCACTTTATATTTTCGTGATTCAACTAAGGTTGGGTTTTAACTACTTGCTGAAATTGTTAGCTTGTTTCCTTTGCAAACTGAATCACTGATGAATTTTGTAATTGTACAATATGAAAAGGGAAGCAATGCAAAGGGGAAGTTCACTTCTCCTTTTCAAGATTGCACATTCGGAAGGAAGGTGTCCCAATAGGCTCAAATAATGACCTGAGCGTTGAATGGGGCAGTGATCCTTTGCTAAATATGTAATTTTGAAATGAAAAACAAAGGATCAGTCCTTAAGGAAAACATTGTTTCCATTAAGGGATCCTGAAAAGGCAGTTAGTCCTAAGGAAAGCATTGTCTCCACAGAGAGAGAGAGAGAGAGGCACCACCACTAGCCTAGTAAGGTATTGCCTTACTATGGATCATGCAAAGAGAAAGTGTTGCTGCAAAAGATGGCATTGGTTGTCTAACAAGCTGTGTTATGCTTGTCAACCCATCAAAACAAAGGGGATCAGTCTTTAAGGAAAACATTGTCTTCATTAAGGGATCCTGAATAGGTGATCAATCCTAAGGAAAGCATTGTCTACAAAGGGTTCCATAGAAGGAGGACTAGTCCTTAAGGAAATCATTGTCTCCATTAAGGGATCTGTTGAATAATGCATAGGGGCATGATAATGAAAAGATGAATGTAAGGAAAACATTGTCTTCTTTTCCATCTGCATAAGATAAATTTCATTGAATCGTTGTGTGTCAAAATGTGAAACAAGGAAACAAGGAGTGGATTGTATGCCCCCATGTTAAAGTGATTGCAAACACCTTAACAGGAGCAATGGTTTTAACGGAGTAGACATTCACTCACAAGAGACGTTTTCACTATGAGATTCCCCCAGGAAAGGACAAACCAAGGGAAATGAACACATGACAAAAGAGAACATGAAAGGGATTTACTAACTTAGGGGTCAGTATGATCATATGCTAACTCATGTATATTAAAATTATATCAAAATGAATTGTCATCATTCCCCAAAGGTAGCAGAACTACAAGCACAGTGGAAGAATGTCATGTAAGAGTTACGAAGACGAGTCTTTTTGGGCCAACATCACGGAGATAAAAAATAATAGGTAGCTACCGTTTTGCATCATCCTCAATCAGACAACACAAAGACACATTTTACGAATAGTGGCACAAGTACGACATAACATGTAACAACATATAGAAGAAATGAAATACAAATAGAGGAATGTCAAAATAGGTTGAGTCCTTCATCATTGTTGTCTAAAGAAATTTAAACAAAATATATAACAAGCAACACATCATCGGGGAAGCACATTACAACAAGAAAACAAAAAGAATCCACCAGAGGAGCTAGTCAAGCATATCGCTTGCCCCCACATCTCAATCTGTAGTGTTTAGGGAAGGTGGGCAACACGCAAGAGGAGCAACATGAAGCACGACAAATGGAACAATAACCAATTCCAAACAAGGACCATGTTGTGAAGATGGGTCACTTTGTTCATCACTAGGACTAAGAGATAATTGTTTTGAAAACATAGCTGGTATATCATGATTAACATCAATAAGCTCATACACATTGTCAAAATCACTAGCATGAACATCAACATTTGTATTAGAAATATTGAAATCTTCATCATCAAGAGCATCTTCTTTATCCAAATTAGTTGTCATAGGGTCTAAGGTACAAATAGAATTATCATGTTTGTTCAATTTCATCTTTTTCAAATTACCTCCCTCCCTTGGGTTATGCATAGGTTGGTCAAAGGGAATCAAAATATCAGCAGGTGTCTTAGGGGAAAGATTTTGGGAAGCACATTCACGGGCTCTAATAGGACGTTTATGGTGGAAATCATGAGCACAACAGTTACGTTTGGTTTTTCTTGAGATTTGGTTTGGTTTAAGATCAATCAACATCAAGTCCTTTTCTTCTTCAGGGGGGAGAACGGAAGACACCACACCAGGTTGAGAGATAACATCAACAAAACGTTTATAGGATATAGGAGGCAAAATAGAAGCATGTACATGAGGTGTGTAAGGTGTAGGATGTAATATTCCCAAGTACGGAGGAAGATCACAAAACGGTCCAGTGCCTTTTTACTGGTAATTGAAAGCCGTACAGAACAAACTGGAGGCGTGCAGATCAGAAGAACAAATCGGAGGCGTGCAAACCAAAGGTGTGTAGACCGGAGGCATGCAATCCGGAGGTGTGCAAACCAGAGGTGTGCAAATCGGAGGTGTGCAAACCGGAGGCGTGCAACCCGGAGGTGTGCAAACCGGAGGCGTGCAATCCGGAGGTGTGCAAATCGGAGGCGTGCAAACTGGAGGCGTGCAAAGGTGTGCAAAGGTGTGCACATCGGAGGCGTGCAATCCGGAGGTGTGCAAACCGGAGGCGTGCAAACCGGAGGCGTGCAATCCGGAGGTGTGCAATTCGGAGGTGTGCAAACTGGAGGTGTGCAATTCGGAGGCGTGCAATTCGGAGGTGTGCAAACCGGAGGCGTGCGGGTTGAAGAGAAAATTGGAGGTGTGGAAGCCAAAGGTCCGTATGGGTACAGAAGGAGGCCGTACAGTTAAAGAACTGGGCCGTACGGTGAGGGGAAAGTGCACACGGAATACTTAATGAATCTTCCAGAGGTTGAAACAATGATTTCCACTTGTAGGTAATTTCACAGTATCACACATAGATCGAATACAATGCCAATGAAGTATTATTGAATCAAGTAATAGAGTTTCGGAATTGCCAGATTCGATACAAGCAGAGAAGTAGAATAGGGTGAGGGTTGAATCCCACCGAAACTGCGAAATACCAAATAGGGAGGGTCTTTCACCTCCGAAATGGCGCAGAGCAGAATCTCCAACAGGGATTCGCAAGCACAAATAAAATATCAAATTTCAACATATCAAAACTATCCTACACGCCGTGCATAAATACTCGTCGGGGAACTCCCGAGAGTGCACAAAAGAGCTGATGGCGTCACTAAAACTATGCCAAACAAAAATAATAATGGGCCCGAGATAAGCTAAATCAATCGGGACCCTCAAATACAATAGTTTTATTAGTCATTTAATGACGGGAACATTACATAGGAAGAAGTCCAGGTCCAGGGCAAGAAGATAGAACATCCTTAGGATCGCTAAGCTCACAAATTATTTGGATTTTGAATTTTTGATAGGATCAAAAAATATTGTTTTTGCGAGGTTTAATTGGTTAAGGCAGAGAAGGCCAAAAGAAGTCAAGATCAAGGTTCCCTCGAGGTTGTAAAGGTTGATAGAGACTATGATTAATCGTGATTATTTCTCCATCATTGGGAAATTTCAAACACTTGTGAATATGAGAAACTACGACTTTCATGGAGGTGAGCCAAGGAAGACCAAGTCTAACTTGAAACTAATGATAAGTTGGGATGACAACAAATGTGACATCTAGAGTTTTACCAACAACTTCTACGGGAAAAGTAATGGAATCAAGGGTAGGATAGGTGAAACTATTGAAATTTTGGATTATCACATCAGATTTATCATAAAAATCTCGCTGCTATTGCCTAGTGTAAATATTTTTTTCAGTTATAACATTCACTATGCAAGTAGGTTCTATAAGGACACCACAAGAAAGAGGACCATTAATCTTTGCTACAATGTAAAGAGGACCATCAAGTGCTTTAATTGTCTCTTTATGATCAAATGTAATGCAAAGCTTAGGTTTAGGTTGATCAATAAGGTTGACAACATTGTTTTCTTCAGTATACTCAACATCATAGTCAACATGGGTGGAAGAAGGTAAAGATTGAGTAGACTTAACTATATTGGTCGAATGAGAAGGCAAAGGATCGGTATAAATTTGCAAGTTTTGGTTGGGAGGTGCTACAGATTTGTTTCCTCGATCATTAACACCCTCAACAAATATAGCATTGGAATCAAAGAGGTCTTGAATAATAGATTTCAAACGGAAATACTTCTCAGTATCATGACCAGGTTGATGATGGTATTGACAAAAAACTTTGTGATCAAAGGATTTAGGCAAAAAATTGGATGTGTCAATTGGTTTAATGAGAGGAAGTTGTATCACATTAGCATTAATCAACTTCAACATCACATTATGCAAAGATTTAGAAAGAGATGTAAAATTACGAGGTCTAAAAACAAATGACAAAGGAGCCACATCTTTGGATGTTGTTGCCACTTGCTTATCAACATGGTTTGATGAATTATTGATTTTGATGAAGCTCCTAGGTTTTTGAAACTTTTGATAGGATTGAAATGCGGCATCGCGTTTATCAACCAGAGTCATTGGAGGAGTGCTTCCAAATTGACTCACTTGAAGCTGATAATTATGAAGCGCTACACATAATTGAGTAAAAGAGGAGAATTTAGACAATAATATCTTATCTCTAATGTCTTTTTGCAAGTTAGAAATGAAAATACGTTGAAGCAAATGCTTAAATCTACCAATGAAATTAGTCACTTTTTCTTTAACACCTTGTTTACAATGCATCAAATCAATCAAAAGAATCTTAGGACCAATATTGTTTTGAAACTGTTAAATGAAAGCATTAACAAGTTTTTGAAAGGAATCAATTGAATAAGGAGGCAAAGAACAATGCCATTACATGACTTTATCTCAAAAGCTTCTAGTAAGTAGTTAAGCCATGAACTTTGATCATGAGAGAAATCACTACACAATGTTTGAAAGGTTTCAACATGATTCAAAGGATCACCCTTACCATTGTAAGTCTCTAAAGAATTTCCATATATTAAGGAATGACAACACGAATGATGTCATGTTCACCAAGATGTGCAATATGAAAAGGGAAGCAAAACAAAGGGGAATATCACTTCTTTTCAAAATTGCACATCTGGAAGGAAGATGTCACAAATTCACAATAGGCTCAAGTGATGGCCTAAGCGCTGAATGGGGGCAGCGATCGTTCACTAAATATGTAATTTTGAAATGGGAAATGATAATGAGATAAGAAATGCATATTAGGGAAGATTTATATGCACTTAGAATCAAAATAGGAAATATTCTACTTTAGATTTGAATGACAAACAGAGGAAGTCCCAAAAATATATGTAGTTGTTGTTCTGAGATCCTAAAGTTGTAACCTGTCTGCTTGTCAAATTTTAGCTAAACCTGAAGGGTATACAACAATTGAGCCGTTTTACACCCAAGTATAGAGAGGCTGAAGTGTTCTGTACCTTGGGGTTCTATTCGAAACTTTTAGGGACGCTTCAGTTGTTTCCGATTTGCCCAGGAAAGTTCTGATAGCTCTGTAGCCTGTTACTGCACATAGAAAAACGGGGAAAAGGTTGGGTAAAAGGGGTTTGCCTTGGTCAAATCCCTGTTTAGGAATCAACTTTGAAAATAAAAAGAAATTGCATAAAGAAAAGTATGTAAAAAGGTAAATGTTTGATTTACCTTGCTTAAACCCCCATGGACGGATGTTGGAATCGCTCATACTCATGAAGATGTTTGAATGTGCCTGGAATCAAGGAGTTGACCTTGAAATGTAGAATAAGAATCAAGGATGCCCTCACATATGCATGGATCTATTAACACTACTCCTAGATCTTCAATGTAGATATGCTTGATAATCACTCACAATGAAGGAGAGATGAATGCGGAAGTATCTTCTTGCTTGACTGAGAATTCCTCTACTTGACCATCATGGGAGAGAAACTTGCTTCAATGGAGAAGATTGTCTTGGAATTGACTTGAATGAATTAGAAAAACTAGATTTTGGATGCTTGCCTTCAAATCTTGAATCCAATTGTTCAATTGCTCATGATCTCTCGATTGCACTTGATAGCTTGAGTGTAGTTATGATATGCAAAATGAGGAGAGATAGGGTGTTTATATACTTCATCTATCATTTCGGGATTCAACAATAATCCAGCCGACCACGAAATCTATTTTTCCACTAACACCCCAACATAGGGCTCTGGGTCAAAAACCCTGGGTAAAGAATGGCCGAAATGTTTGGACTTGGGTATAAAAGAGCTGAGCTGTTCTATTCGTAGGAATTTGATCCCAAATTTGAACTGGGTGTTGGGATGGGGGAAAAGAAGCAGGAAAAGAGGAATCAGGTTCCCAGGATCAAGTATAATGGACATCAAATATCAAAATCACCAAAATGGGAGCTAATAGAGCATCCAATTATGGGTGCAAACTTTTTAGGACGGTACAGTAACTAAAACAATTGTTAGGTGTACCATGTACTTGTACATTACCTTTGTGTTTTGAAGATCCATTTGACAACTTCTCAGTGTTTGCATCTCTGTGTGAGGCTATTGAAATGATATGGGCATGGGAATCATAGCTACTACAATTTAGACTAGTGGTGTACGTAAGTCATGCCCATACATTGTGAGGGAGGAAAGGTTACACTGGAAGTGGATTCATAAATGTATCATTTATGATAAAATAGAGAACATGATTTTTAAATATATAATGTCAACATTGCCTTTGGAATACTTCTTAAATTTTTAAAATCAGATATATACAAATGACAGTTTAAGTGCATCCGTTATATTTATCTACAGCTACCTGTTACCAAGGTATATTGACAACTGTTTTTCTTGGCAGAGAAACTCATTGGCCTTGAAATCAAAAAACATGTTGATGCCTTTATGCTGATTCACTGTACCTGTTAAGCAAAATACTCTCTTTCTTAATAATCCCTTTGTATGGAAGAAGCACATGTTGTGTAGGATATATGCATGAAAAAATCGAAGGGACATCATAAGCAGTTTATCAATGAGCATTTGGAGAGGAATTTTACATGAGATAATGTTGTAGAGGAAAACATAATCATATTTTTTGGAAGCATCTGGTTTTCGTGGAGAAAAAAAGTAGAAGCTTGATAAAAGACGACTTTCATAGATGAGGCAGTTAATTTATATTATGCATCCATTAATCTTGTAGTTTCCCGTATTCTTTTTTAGATCATTTTATATGCTTTCCATGTGATATTTAAGGATCTGTATATTGCATAAAGGCTTTTGTATAATCTCTGCTTGCTGATGTTTTTTCTTGTTTAGGATTAGCCGATGTCTAGTTTTTGGGTTTTATTGCAAGTGCAAAGCAAGACAACTATACACTGATGCAAATGTGTTATATTTATGGTTGTAGGGTGTGATTTGGACACCATCAAAGGTTATTGCTCGTCTGGGTAAAGAAATAAATAACCCAAATTCATATTGTTATTGGGCATACAAGGTATCAGAGAATTTTTCTTTTTGTGATTACATAATTTGATAATTATCAACAGCATTAATATTTATTGTACATTGAATGGTATAACCTTTGCCATCAGCTTGAGCAGTGGGCCAAATTGCTAGTTACATGTGGCATAGAATTAAGAGCCAATTCTGGGGTTTTGTTTAAATCTCTATTTCCAATATTCTAGTTTTGATAACCAAAGTGGGTATATGGATATTAGGGTTGATTTGCTGAAATGTGCAAACAGTTTGATATCACATTATTGTAGATATATCTTGCTATACATTATACAATTATATCTGCTTAGTTTTGTGTGGTGTTGTTGTTGATGTGTAAAATGGCTCTAGTCTGCTGGAATAATTGCAAAGCACAAACTCTCAACCTTCAGGGACCTTAACTAAGTATAAACATACCTTTGACAGACAATCGAATACTTATACTGTACTCAAGTGTCCACTTTACTTTGTTTGTCAGTATTGAATCTTCTTCCCAATCATCTTGGACCTTTGCCAATTATTTGTCTCTAACGTGAATGATTTCTACATGTCAATGATTCCTACCAGGAATCCTCCACATGTTTCCAATCTATTTTCGAACTCTTGGTTTGTTGAGAACTGTTGTTGATGGAGCATGCTAATGTGTTTGACTTTGTGTTTCATTCATTACCGAATAAAGATTGCCCTTGATATAATTTGGGCCTTATGGGGATGAATATTGTATTTTATTAAATTTGAGGAATGTTTTTAAAAGTGCTATGCAGGATATCACGAGACATTTTCTTACAGTAACTGACGACAAAATATTTAATTCTGTCTCGTGTTTGTGTTTTTTGTTGCTCTTTCAGAATGACATTCCAGTATTTTGCCCAGGTTTAACTGATGGTTCTTTGGGTGATATGCTCTATTTCCACTCTTACCGTAATCCAGGACTTGTCATTGACATAATTCAAGGTATGATATCATTCGGAGATCTTTACTGCCCACTGATCTTATCTGGAAAGCGCGTTGTCCATGGATATCAATTTAGCATTGCGGTGGACCATTCTTAAATGGCATGAAATAAAGGGAATATAAGTGTAGTACATTAGTCTAGTATATCTGCTCTTTTAAATGTTAAATAGTGGGGTTTCATTATATAAAATGTAAGTTTAATATGTATTGTGTATTCTAAAAAATTGTTTAGGTGGTGGAACCATGGAACTGCTGTTTGAATTATATACAGGAAAAGATTGAGAATGGAATACAAAAATAATAAATTACATATAAGCATGTAAAGTATATTAGGGATTCTGGGAGAACATAAACTAAACTGTATTGATAATTAAATCATGCATTGGATAATTACATTCTGTTGGCTTTCATTTACAGCTTACACTGCACGATTATACTAACAAGATGGCAGTCATAGGTTAAACATGCATGACAGTAATAGTTTTATGATAATTGCTGTAACTCTTTCTTAATGCCTACCATTGAAAATCTGTTGATCAAAAGTTACATGTTGAGGGCCTTTCCATAAAACAATATATCCATGGACACTGGCTTATCCATTGATTACATCTGTGTCCATCAAAACAAATTCATTATCTTAAGAACAGAAAATGGCCTAACGGTCTAAAAATGCATAATGTGATAATTATGTTTGAGACCCTTCTCAATTCAATGTCATGAGCATTGTGATTATTTGTGATTCTGATAATGAAGCTCCGTAATCTTCCAAAAATAAAAATGTTGGCTTTTATATTCTGGAGGTTTCACTGTGTATACTACCTGTACAAACTGAATTCAAGCTATAAACATTTTAATCTTTCTTTTACAGCTCATTATGTGATGAACTGCCACTCTTGAGACTGCACCGTGTGATATTAATGTGCTATAGCCTATAAACAATATTTCTAAATTTGAAATGACATATTTGGACACGTGTTCTGTTTGAATGAAAGCAATGATGAAGTTCTTCCTTTCACTGCACCCTTGGGTATTGATGTATAAAGTTGGAATCTGGAAATTGAGTTTCATAACATGCAAGGAATCTTCTGAAGCTTTTTTGGGGCTGTCAAGCCTTTTTGTTTCTTAGAATATTTGGTTGACACAAGAAGCTTACTGACTATCCTTTTCCATTACATCCACTAGAAAGGAGCTCTCTTGGTGTTAATGATTGTAGCTTTGGTCGGATGATTCCAATTGATGAAATCGAATGTTTAAGTGGCCTACTGGCCTTAAACATTTGATATCTATTCTACAAACTAGGTTTGCAACCTTCTCATGAGGAGTATGTTTATCTCTAAACACTCTATTGTTTCTCTCCTTCCAGATTCTCCAGGTGAAGTGAGGAAGAAGCAAATTCCATAGGGTTTTTATTTCTTTGCCAGGGAAAGGACAAGACCATTGTTTTACTAAATCCTGAATGTTCTGAGGTTTTACCCATTCCAAATGAGTCTTTTTGAATATTGAATCCCACACATCTCTAGTATAGGAGCAATGTATCATCATGTGATTACAAGATTCAGCCTCAACACAACACAAAAAACATCTATTGGGCATGTTGAAGCCCATTTTACAAAGGTTATCCACTGTAAGGATTTTGTTTAGAACTAACAACTAGAAAAACATGTTAATTTTAGGAATAAGATTTTTGATTCCATACCTGAGAACAAAAATGACGATCTCCCTAAGCAAAGAGAAGAGTAGAGGCCGAAGAAACAAAGAATTTGCCATTAGCTTCAGGACCCCAGATCGAAGCATCCTGCACTTCTTTCTTATGAACCAGTTGTTGAGTTGCTTGTTCACAGTTTTAAGGTTTTCATCATTAAGTCCTAAGTCAACCCAATCATCATTGATCCAGTAATCAGACACCAGCTCCCCAATAGTCTCTTTACAAACCTGAATTGCATTTAACCACTCCTGGTTCTCATTTAGGGGCCTTTCCTTCAACCAGTTGTCATTCCAAAAATTTATCTTCCTGCCATCTCCCAGCTTCCATCTAACTCCTTTTCTGACCATATTCTTGCCTTTACTAATACTATTCTAGATAAAGGATCCCTGGATATCCACTTGAGACTTTAAGGTTTCATCTAAGGAGTTGAGATGATATTTACTTTTTAAGATTGAGTTCCATTCCTTATCCTCTTCAAAGATCCTCCAGCATTGTTTAGCTAGCAGAGCCTTATTAGTGTTTTTAATGCTTCTTATTCCCAGCCCCCCAAATTTCTTAGCTATACAAACCTTTTCCTAGGCCACAAGGCTGAGCCTTTTCTTCTCTTCAACCCCAGACCGAAGAAACCTTTTTTGAATTTCTTCTATCAAATCAGCATACTTCTGTGGGATTTTGAACAGACTAAGAGCATAAACTGGAAGATTTTGAAGAGTTGCCTTCAGCAGTTGGACTTTTCCTGCTTGACTCTATGTTGCCCCTTTCCATCCTGCCAGTTTGTGGTGAAATCTGTCTAAGATGTCATTCCAAAAAGAGACTTCAGGTTTTAGGCATAGGGGAAGTCCCAAGTAAGAGGTAGGGAACGTCCCTATCTTACATCCTAAGATAGAGGATATTTTTCTTTGTCTTTCTTTAGGAGTATTGCTAAAATATAATGAGCTTTTCTCCCAATTATGTATTGACCTGAAGCATTGGTATAGATATTCAGAGCCTTTTTCATATTCCTTGCTTCTTTAACAGAGGCCTCCCCCATCATAATGGTGTCATCAACAAATTGTTCATGTGAGCACTTCTGTCTTGAAGAAGGCTGAAGGCCTATGATCTGCCCTTTTATCACCAAACTATTAATATATCTCCCATGACTTTCAGCCATTATAGAAAATAGAATGGGAGATATAGGATCTCCTTGCCTCAATCCTCTAGAAGGATGAAAAAAGTTAGAGGAATCTCCATTAACAATGACAGAGGAAGAGACCGTAGTAACCAATTGCATAATCGATTTGACCACCCCCTTATCAAATCCAAAATCAGGAGAATTTTGGAGAGGAAAGCCCAATCAACTCTATCATAAGCTTTTGACAAGTCTAGCTTCATCAAGAAGCCTTATTTTTTGGACACTTCTAAAGAATGAATATTCTCATGCACAACTATTATCGAATCTAGGATCTGTCTCCCCGGAACAAAGCCATTCTGTTGGGGAGATAAAAGATAGGGTAAAAATTTCAGGATTCTAGAAGTGAGAACCTTTGACATGATCTTATACAACGAATGACAAAGGCTTATTGGCCTGAATCCATCAGCTGTGTTTGCTCCATGTTTCTTCGGGATGAGAGCTATGAAGGTAGAATTGAGTTCCTTAAGGAAAGTTTTAGTACCGAAAAACTCTTTAACAACATAGCAAACATCTTTGCTTGTTATACTCCAAAAAATCTGAAAGAAGAACATCTGAAAACCATCCGGCCCTAGGGATTTTTCTCCTTCAAAAGAGAAGATCGCCTTTTTTATTTCCTCATCCTTAGGAATAGCTTTTAAGAAGTCATTAGCCTTAATGTCCATTTTGCTAGGAATTGAGTCCAACAGTTTTTCTCGATCCTCCAAATTAAGATTAGAATCCCTCGATAACAGGGTAGCAAAGTATCCCATCATTTCTTCCCTTATCTCCTCTTCTTTAGTGATAGTCCCTCGTGTGGAAAATAAGGATTGAATTCTATTTATTGCCTTATGTTTAAGGGCTGTGAGATGAAAAAATTTGGTGTTTTTGTCTCCCTACTTCAGCCATAGAGATCTTGATCTCTGCCTCTAGAAAGTCTCCTCTTTAGCAATTATGTTGTGGTAGTCTGCAAGAACTTGATTTTCCTGTCTTTTCAGATCTTTAGTTAGTCCATTTCTTTGGATTTCATCCCGAGTTTCTTTCAAATCCATTTGAATATTACTTTTGGATTGAAAGATATCCCCATAAACATCCTTGTTCCATTGTCTCACTTTAGATTTAATATTTGCCATTTTCTTAGCCACTTCAAACATAGCTATACCATCCACTTTAATGTTCCACCAATCCTTGACTTTGTTCTGCAGATCAAGGTGAGCAAGCCACATCTTTTCAAATCTGAAGGGTGCATTTCTTTTGCCATTAAAAGAGCTAGTAGAAAAAGATTTAGGGAAATGGTTTGATCCAATTCTGCAGAGAGAAGAAAGAGAGCATGAGAACTTCGTATACCAATCCGGGGAAATGAGCACCCTGTCAAGCTTGACTTGTATAAGATCAGCACCTACTCTTTTGTTGGACCAGGTATAATTTATGCCTTCCAGATCAACATCCAGCAATCCTTCATTACTAATAAATTCCATAAGATCAACCCTACTCTCCACTTGAGTGATATTCCCTCCTATTTTGTCTTTTTCCTTCAGAGGTGTGTTGAAATCCCCCATAATCATCCAGTAGTCCTCAGTGTTGGACTCCCTGAATTCATGTATCTGCTTCCAAAGTTTAAGTCTTCTAGACTTCGTGTTTGGGGTATAAACATTTATAAAAATCCAAGAGAAATTTTCCTTGAGGCAGCAGACTTTAACAACTAATTTTTTTTCTTCTTCTTTCATAAGCTGGCATTTAAAGCTAAATTGATTCCAAAAGATAGCCATCCCTCCCGATGCCCCTTTAGAGCTACATCTTATATTGCCCCCATTTTTAATCAGATTAGTTTTCTCAACCTTTTCTTTTAACATCTTAGTTTCTTGAATCATTAAGATATCAGGCTTAGGGTCTCTCACTAAATTCCTAACTACATCTTGCTTATGAGGACCATTAAGTCCTTGAATGTTCCATGAGATAATCTTCATTTGAGGGTTGGGGAACAAACCTGGTGGATGGTGAGCTGTTTACCATTCGCTATGTTCTATTTCACTTCTAGATCCCTCTGAGCTCTATCAGATTTCCTTCCTCTATCTTTTTTTTTCTGGTGTTCCAGTATTAGCTTTCTGTTGTCCTCTTGTCTGGACTTCTCCTTGCTTCTGAGTTCCATTCTTCTTGATTGTTATAAGAATAGAGCTCCCCATCAAAGCACTTTCGTTTTTCTTCCCTAAATTTGTGTTCTGATCATTCAAAGTAACATTTCCTTGAGGAGATCCAAATCCTTTCTTGCCTGTGTATTTCTTTAAATCCCCCATCTCAATCTAGGGATTTTCCTTCTCATCTAGGTCTATTACTTCCTTGTTTTCTTGGTTTCCCCAGAGCCCAACTGGAGTTAAAGGTGATTCTTTATTATTCCCATTGATTGATTAATTGTTGTTCTGATCATCTTTTCTATTATCTGCCTGGCAATCCTCAGTCCCTTGAAGAGGCGAAACAGATTCCTGTCCTTTCAGGGAATCTTCCACCCTTGAGTCCATTATTGTTTCTTCTCCTTTGAGAGATCCCATGCTATCTTCCACCATTGAGATCATTTGTGTTTCTTTTCTAGTGAGAGATCCTACACTTTCTTCTATTTTGTTTTTCGAACTTTTCAGCTCATTTGCACTTTCTTCTGATGACTGTTTTTCTTCCTTTTGATCTTTATTCATTTGAGTTTCACCTATTTGCTCTTCTTGATGAGACACAGGGTTCTCTTCAGAGTTGCAAGGTGTCTTCTGATCACTATCCTCTTGGGATGTCTTTTGAGGAAGAGTTTCTTCCTTAGTTTTTTTCTTCCACTCCATTCTCTAGGCTCTTTTTTGCTCCTCTTTATCCTTTTGGTGTTTCTGAGGACATTGTTTTGCCCAATGACTAGGTTTCTTGCATATGAAACATGCAAAGGGCATAGATTCATATTCGACTTCTTGTATTCATTTTCCCAGCTTCGAGTTCAGCGTGATAACTTGTGGGAGATCAACAGTCCGTTGGATGTTAACAAAAATCCTAGCGTACACTTGTCTGGTTTGGGCTTCTGTCATAGGGTCTATCGTGAGAAGCTCACCAAAAGAACCTGCAATAGCCACCAATATATCCTCATGCCAATACTCCATAGGCAAACCAGGAAGATGTATCCACACTGGAGCAACGGTGAAAAAACTATCATTATAGTCTAGGTTTGTCGTCCATTTCTGCAGAGATAAATACGATTTACCCATCATCCAAGCAACCCCACACAACACTTTTGATAAATCTTCCCCGTTGGAGAACTCAAAAGAGAAAACTTTTTGGCATGGCCGCAATGTCGACCTGTCCTTTGAGCTTCCATTTCTTATCCGCATAAGATCTCATTAAGTCTATGTTGGGTCAAGGACCCATAAACTTTCCAACCAGAGTTGAAGCCATGATTGAAACAATATGATCCATAATTGGGTCAGGAATGAAAATACCAATATCTCCGTTAAGCGGATCAGAGATGATGTTCACCTTTGGGAAGGAAGATTTCCCAGAAGGTTTAATGCCAAAAAGACCTGACCATTTCCTCTTACCTAGGTGCGAAGGAGTGCCAAGTGATATGTCTCCTAGAGGTTTTGTTGACCCTTCATCGGTCTTGGAATTTTAACCTTTTCCACCTCTGGTCCCATGACAGGACTGTTGTCCTTATTGGACGGTACCAGAGTAGACCCACCAGCATTTTCCTCATCACCGGACGATGATCTCACAGGTTGTCAGGAATGAAAATACCAATATCTCCCTTAAGCGGATCAGAAATGATGTTCACCTTTGGGAAGGAAGAAATCCCAGAAGGTTTAATGCCAAAAAGACTCGACCATTTCCTCTTACCTAGGTGCGAAGGAGTGCCAAGTGATATGTCTCCTAGAGGTTTAGTTGACCCTTCATCGGTCTTGGAATTTTGAACCTTTTCCACCTCTGGTCCCATGACAGGACTGTTGTCCTTACTGGATGGTGCCAGAGTAGATCCACCAGCATTTTCCTCATCACCGGACGATGATCTCACAGCAAATCCCGCATCCCCTGTCGCAGATCCCGCAGCTGATCCTTCGTTTCCCAGCTTCCCGCCCATGCTCGAATTCAAAAAACTACCTCCCGCTCTTTCTCCACCTCCAGCTCTCTCCCGCTCCATTGTTGTTGTTGATTAGATACTAGTAATCTGTGGTTGTATATTATGCAGTGATCAATAAAAGGATTAAGCCATTAACAAAGTTGTTAATGGGACATGTCTCACGTAGATACATGTCCCTACATGAACCTTGTTCATGTAGAGACATGTCCTCTCATGGTATATATATAGTGATTGGAAATGTAACTTGGAACACATAGAAGTGTACAAGTGCCATTATAAGCAAGATACTATATGTACTTGAACATTGTTCTCTCATATAGATCTGCATCCTCACAAAGGTATTCACATTAGATTTAAAAGAGACAGAAGTATAAATCTAATCAAAAGCTAGTCTAGTTTCATCATTAGAAATTGGGCTCATATATCGAGGAAATAAGAAATAAAATAAAATTCCTCTATCCTAAATCTGATCACAATTCAACACTTGGAAGGCCCCCTGGTTGAGTAAGAGAGAATTGATACTTCTGGAATGTTTTTTGACCTAGCCTCTTCGTATACTTTGAAGGGAGGGTGTAGCCTGTAGAGTGACCTTAAGGGCAATAAATATTATTTAAAAAATCATATGCAGCTTCTTTTGATGACAGAGAAATACAAGTTTGTTTTGATCTCCATTTGCTTAGAAACAATATCCTGTCTGATAATGATGGACTCTTCTTGCTTGGGTAGGTAAGCAGAAGCAATGATATTTATTATTTACAGCCATTGTGCTCATGTTTACTTTGTTCTTACTACAATATCTGACAAGTTGAAAAACTAAGAGAACTAAGCATTTAGGGAAAGTTATTACTTTTCTTGAGTAATTGGTTCAACGGGTCGTTAAAGGACAGAAAATTCAATTTTAAATTTTGAATATATAAAATATTAATAAGGAAGCTACAGAAAACTTTTAGCAAAACAGGTGGTGATATCTCCAAATTAATATCCAAGGGCACTGTGTTTAAGGTATTTCTGCATATACAGATATGCTGAATAAATGAGCATTTTAGATGTAAACCAATACGGCTGTTTCTCGCACAGATTGATCTCAGAAACAAAAAAACAAGATGGAAGGCATCTGATTTCTAAACTATTTTTACTGTAGAAGCATTTTTAAAAATATGGAATAATGTTCTTAAATCTTGTGAAACAATATCTGTAGGGAATATTCTAACCTTGGAATTGATAGTTATTCTGTAACTTGCCCCTACAGACAAAAACTTTACTTTTTTGGTCAAGGAAGTATTTGATTTATTTGACTAATTATCTGCATCAAATAAGGCTTCTTTTTTAATAAATAAAGTTTATATAGTGTTTTGGAGGTTCTAGGAGGATTAACAGTGATATTGTATTATAAATCCTTTTGAACAGTGGGATTTGGAGTATCGGAGAGAGATACTGAATTTTTGTCTTTTTGGATTTCCCTCTGTATAATTTTATTTTGTTGACTACATTTTGAAATTTTGATGTGCCACAGCCATCTTTTAATTATTTCAATTTGTAATTCTAGAGGAAACTTGCTTCCAAAGTTTCAGAACCCTTTAAATGTTATTGATACTATGATGTTTCTATTTCCGAGGAAACTATTGCAGACATAAGAGCTATAAATGGTGAAGCTGTTCATGCCAACCCCTGTAAGACAGGCATGATAATTCTGGGAGGGGGCATGCCAAAGCACCATATTTGTAATGCTAATATGATGCGGAATGGTGCGGACTATGCTGTTTTTATTAACACTGCACAAGAATTTGATGGAAGTGATTCTGGAGCACGGCCGGATGAAGCTGTTTCATGGGGTAAAATTAGAGGCTCTGCTACTCCTGTCAAGGTAAATGATTTTTATATTTCATTCAATGGGACAATTTAAGTAATATGAAATGTTCTCTTTCATTCCTCTTTAATTTTTCATATAAAGGTGTTCTTATAGCACCTAAGTGGTTTAATGGTTGCTTCATGCTAGTTTCAAGGTTTTTCCAATTCTAGAAGTAGAGTTGCAGTCGCTTTACTGGTACAGATAGCTTTAAATTGTTAATGTTTTTTTAATGCCATGAAACAGGTTCATTGTGATGCGACAATTGCATTTCCCTTGCTAGTATCACAAACATTTGCAAAAAGGATTAATACTGAATGTAAAAGCACTCATTGACAGCATGAAATATCTGCTGTAATCTTTTTAAAGACACGCCTTTTGGAACCTCGACGTCCATTCATTTTTTATACGCAGTTTGCAGAAAATGCTTCACGGAATGATCTACATACCTTCTAGCTATAGCTAAATTTCTTATTACAGTGGGTTCTTGTAAGTTGTATGTCATCATGGTCCATATGTGATATTTCCGATCTGAATTTGGTAGTGGTATTACTTTTCCAATGCCATTTTCTGATGCAAATAATGCGAAATGTCAGATTCATTGTGTGATTTGACACATCATGGGACCATATGGTTGATTTGTAGAACAAAGAGGAAACGAGCAATATATACCTCATATAATATGATATATACACTCAAAAATTTCTTATGATGCAATCAGTCACCTTTTCTATAATTTTAATTTTAAACTTTGGGAGACCAAAATCTGTTTTACATAAATTTAGGGTATGTATTAAATCAAATGCTTTGGAAAATTCAATTATTAAATAGGAGTATTTAGCTGGAAATATTGTGACAGATAATATGATGCATCAAGTGTGCAAAGATGTTAGTGACGACCAAATGAATGCTTCGGAATCATTAAATGTTTTGTGACTGAAGAAACAATATCATCTTGGCAGTGGAGAGATTTCTCAGAACTCAGTTTAGATCCACTGGAACTACTTCATTTGAAGAGTCTCCTCAAAGACAGATTCTTTTTATTAAAACAGGGGCAGGATGAATTCATTTGGAATGGGGCAAAATCAGGTATCTATAATGTTAAGGATGGTTATAAAATTTTGTCAGATCAGGTGCAAACAAAGATAGATGAACTACCAATACAATTATGTTGTAACAAAGTATGTCTTCCCAAGGCAGGGTTATTCACATGGGCAACTTCTCAAGGTAGGATTCTAACTGCAGATCGGTTTCTAAAGATGGGATATTATAGTCCCTCTAGATGTTCTTTATGTCACAATAGTGAAGAGGATACTAACCATCTTTTGTTAGCATGTCCATTTGCCAACAAATGCTGGAACTGGTTGTGTGCAAAATTAGGATGGTTTTCAGCTCTCCCTTCGGACATTCTTTCTCTGTTCATATCTTGGCCCATGTTGCATGGAGATAGCCTTTGCAAAAATTTATGGATTATCTCCCCATCTATTTTGATTTGGGAACTTTGGAAGGAAAGAAACAAGACTTTTTCAACGTAAGCCAATGGAAATTACCTCTGTCCTCAACAAAATTGAAGCTGTTAGTAGAGGTTATGAATTCCCGCATTCAAGCTCAATCAACTCAACATAAATTCTATACTAGTTGGGATGACAAGATGATAAAAAGTTGGTTTGGTCTTAAAACCCCAATTACTCTAGGCAGAGGATGTAAAGTGAATTCAATTCTCAGAGCTACTTGTGTGTGGTCGACACCATCTCTGGGTTGGTTTAAACTTAATTTTGATGGGGCTTCCAAAGGAAACCCATGTCCATCAGGCTTGGGCTGTATCATACATTCTTCAGATGGTAGGGTTTTAGCAAAATTGGCTAAACCCTTGGAAATTGACACCAACAATATGGCGGAATTTAAAGCTTTATTGTTTGGCTTGTCTCTTGCACATGATCTTGGCTTGAGTAAACTGGAGATCGAAGGTGATTCTATGATTACTTTAAATGATGTGAAATCAGGGTCTTCTCCAAATTGGTGCCTACAAGCAACTTTAGAAGTTATTTTAACTTTGACAAGGAAGTTTGAATCCATAACAATCAACCACATATTTTGTGAAGGTAACATCAAGGTAGATGAGTTGGCCAACATAACAGCCCGTGGAGTATTTATGAAGTCTATCTCAGGGGAGGTACTATCAAATCTTACATAACTTCAACTTCCAAAATCTGAGTTAAATCCCAACGTTCCTCTGCAAGCAATTTTGCGTTTTGATGTTGTCAAATCATGACATCTCTCTTAGGCTACTTTTGGGAGGTGTACTTGGAATATGACATCTCCTCTACTTTCAATTCACAATTTGAAATTCTCGAGTCGTCAGGTGTACTTTGGTGGCTCTGATGGAGTAAAATATAGTCCAAAACTTGGCTATTCTACTCTTTTTTTGGGAGTCGATGGAGTAACTCTTGTCAGCGGATTTGAGCAAGTTGATTTTTTCACTCTTTTGACATAGTGATGGAATGGCTGCTTGGCTGGAGATGATAGCTGTACATTATGTCACCTCTCAACTATCTCTTCAATTCAATCCCCAAATTTTATCCTCTCAGACTTTTGGGCAAGTTGCTATTTTAGTTAGCTAAATTGGTGGAGAACTCCAACTGTCTTTTCATCGTGAGGGAGTGGTGGCAAGTTCAAGGTAGTGTTTGACAACGAGATGGTATGCTTCATTGTTGACGTACATAAAACTTGGCAGTTTTTTCCTTTTGGATGAGTACTAGCTCCTCGGGTTTTTGAGTTTTTTTCATTTCTTTGGAGCTAAGTTGTTATTCCACATTCTGCAAGTTTTTCTTTCACATTCTTGGCTAAGATGGATTCTCCTATAAAGTTGAGCGCTAATGTGGAACAAATAGCCTTTGATTCTCCTATTGATGCTACCAAAGTGAAGGAAGTTTGTAAATTTCATCAAAGATTGGTTATATATGCGGTAAGGGAAATCTTGGGCACCAACTTTCTTTTCACTAACCATAGATTCAGGGTCAGATGTATGTGCTGGTTTTTTGGCCATCATTCTAATTGCTGGAGCTCACAAGAACTTGACGGAAGAGATTTGTGAGTGCCTCTTCATGGACAATTATCTTTTGGGCCTCCACAAAGCCATTGTGGGCATTGATGAAGATTTGACCACCTTTTTTTCATGGGACCTTCCTATAGTTATAACTGCACATTCCCCCTTCCCTGGTTTGGGTGCCAACACCAAACACAACTTCTATGGAGGCCCACCTAGACGCTTTTTTATTCTTTGGGGATGGGAATGAGAATTTCAACCGCTTAAATTATCAATGATGAAGAAGGGGCTCAAATTTCTCATCAGATTCCTGGGTATTGAAGAAGGAATGGACACTCCATACGGAGATGAACTGGACGAAGACTTGGATTGGGTCTTCCAGTATAGATATGATGAGAAATTAGATGAGCTTGGAAGCCCACATTCTTCGGACACTGTTGAGGAAGAGGAGGATGAGGAAGAAGAGGAAGACAATGAAGTAGTGGTTTCAGATGAGGAGGAAGAAGAGGTTGCTGCCATGGGCGAGGAAGAGGATGAGGCCGACCAAAGGTCTTCAGAGGAAGAAGGTGCCGATTAGGAGAGCTCCACTGGAGACCAAATCGAAGAATAAGACACTCATGGCTCCTCCATCAGCTCAGAGAATGACTCCACCTCCGCCTCTGATTAAGCAATGATGGTAAGTTTCAAAGCCACACTTTTTGTCTTTGTGGTTTATAGTTTAACTTTTAATAGCTTAGCGTATGTTTATTGTACAAGCGTTCTTGTAGGCTTTGAGCAAGGTTGCTCAGTTTTTTGGTTGCTTCGGAAACTATACATGCAATTTTCTCTGCTTTTATTATATTAACTTTGATAACTTATTATTAATAGATTACTTCGGCTTTGGCCCCTTATTGATCAAAAAAATAAAATAAAAATGTCATTGAGTGCAAATATGACCTTTGTCTTGTGGATTTGGATTGGAATCGCAACGAAATGGCTATGCAGGGGCCAAAATGTACTTGATTTGACAATTTGTTTGTATTTTTAAAATAAATTAAAATTTACAAAAGCATTGTACTATAATTCTTAAATTAATTAATAAATTCAAATAAATTGTCTAATCAGGTGCATTTTGGCCCGTGCATAGACATTGCCGAATCACAAAGTTGATCTGTGCAGTCTTTCATAATGTCACTTTTTAGCTTACTTTCATACCCTCAATTTGCTTTTCTATGAATATTGGTTTTAGGTGTTTTCTGATTTGCACATTGTAGTGATAAATTCTTCCCTTGTGGACCACCATATAATGATATTGTTTTAATTGTTAGATAAAAGATCAAGGATAACACTAAAAAATGCAAGATGCCCTAGACGCTTGTGCAATATTGATTCTTTGATAAATGCGTTTTTGATAATGCATTCAAACAACAATTTTTATCTCGAAGAATGAGTTTAAGCATGCAAATGATTGGATCTAGGTGATGATAATGAAATGAACAAAAAATGAAAGACTCAACTTTTTAGATAAAATAACAAGGTGATTGGATCTAGGTGATAAGAATGAAATGAACTAAAAGTGAACAAGAATTAACTTTTTAGATAAAATAACAAGGTCAAACAAAATAAGTTGACGCTTACAATTGGCAATCGATAGGCCACAAAGAGAGGTGAACTTAGTCATATGCTTGAAATTGAATTTTATGAGTCAATCTTGTAAGCGGAGAATGAATTCTTCATGATTGCAGATATGTGACCATGGCAAGAAAGGGGTAAAGTGATCTGTTATTTGGAAGTGCAAATAGAAACAAGTCTTGTGTTTTGTGCCCGCGCCACCCCATTTTCATACTTAGTGTTGCATAAAGATCAATTAAATCAAACTGAGTTCAAAATGAATTTGACGACTGCAAGGTATGCATTTTTTTACCATTACTACTTCATTGTACAAGAAATATATTTCATCAACGGAAAAATTAAAGATGATTTGATATTTTAAATATCCATGGCAATAATAATGTAAGCATCTGATGATGCCATGGAGTTACAAAACACTCTTGATGATGGCAAGGAGTTGGTCACACATAAATATACATGTGTACATATACACATATATACTCATATCTATATACTTATATACACACTCCACCCCACCTTCCCACTTCCTTCTTGATTAAACTGCTTTCATAGAAAATATTGATTTGAAGGAAAATCTGATCCCAATGACAACTAAAGTGTTGCTCATTGTGGTTCTTAAATAAGGAGGAACATTTTGGTGAAATTGAGGTGTTTAGGTTGGTAGTGTAGTATATCGAGTGGGGAATAATTGTGTATGGTAAGAGGGTAGAGATGGAGGACATATGCGACACTTGGAGAGGAGTAACCTTGTTAAAAGAAGAGTTCACCATTGTAAATTTTAGTGGGGCTTGTATGGTTTGTAACAATAACGTGCGCAACAAAGGGAAGGGAAATGCCAATATCACAGTGAAAATGATGGAAACAACGAACATAATGTGTAAAACAGTATACTATTGGCACATCATCATCTCAACTTCCTCGCACTATTGGACAAATCAAGTTACTAACGTCGTGTGTCATGATCCATAAGGAACCTGTTAATGTATTAATACACAAGTTGATCAAATGTACTCAATATTAGAAAATAGAAATTGATAATTAATTTATGTAATTAATTAAGAATGAATTATTAATCAATAATATATAAGACAATCAATATTATTAATAATACTATTACAACCTATTAAACAATAATCAATCAATATGTAATTAATATCAATATCAATATCAATATTAATCTCTATCAATATATATTCAATTAATCAAAATAAATTAACTATACAATATTGTTATCCACATTATTAATGTTAATAATATACAAGTCAGTCATGATGATAATGTCTAAAGTCGCAAACCATATTTTGCAAAGAACACCGGCATGATACTTAAGAGGGAATAAGAGAGTGCGTACATTATGAAACAATAGGGGAAAAAGAAATAAATAAATGGAGCATAATAAAAATAAATTTCAATGGGAAAACAAAAAAGAAATGTATGAGAAAATCAAGGAGGAAATATAGGAGAAAATCAAGGAGTAAATGTAGAGGAATATTAAAAGGAAAGAAATATTGAATAGGCCAAAAAGAAAGACATCCCACGTAGAAAGAAGGTAAGTATATCTTTGTTTGAGTTAATTCATTTATAAGACTTGCATGAATTAGATATTAACAATAATATGAAATAAACTTTGGAATAATAGGTTATGAAATAAACATTGAAATAATAGATTATGAAATACATTAATATTATTATGAAGTAAACTTGCACTTGAAAAACTTCAAATATATTGATACATAAGTAATTAATATATATAATTGAATATGAAATAAATACATTATATATCAAATTATGAATTCTTGTGATTATAAGTACAAAATTATTTAATAATGGATTTTCATGATTATAGGTTATTGAATATAAATTATATATTATTCAAAATAAGATTTGAATTAAATATCAAATATGTTATAGAAGTTTATCCATATATTTACTATTTATATGTTTAAGTGGAGTCATAACTATGCATAATGGCATGTATGTTTACTAGCATTTTTACTATACGAGAGATACTAATATATACTCAGCTAATTATTTAATAACTCACTAATCACTATTAAGGGGATATGGAGTGTGTCTAGGAAGAGGCATGTAAATTGATCACACGATGGAAAGATCCCAAGATAGGTAGAGCCTTGAGGGAATCCACTTGTAGACTGTGTAAGCATCCTAACACTATAAATCTACCATCTTTCTTAAGGTCTATGATTAGGAGTGAAGTAGGGAATTAGAGCTTAAGTATGTATTATGTATTCGTGATTGTTCTTAATATAAATTGATTTAAATGCCTAATGTGGTAGATTAATTCATTGGGAATCAACATTCTCCTAGTAGTGAATCTTACAAATTCTCATTCCCAAATGCAATGCAAACTTCTAATTGGGAGTTTGAGAGCAAATTAAGTAAGGTCCTAGTAGGGGACATTACATTGTGTGCGTGGTTTATCAATTTCTAGTAGCTATATATGGTAAGTACCCACCTAGAACATATACTATAACATAGAATAATCACTATATTAATATTATCAAAATGAAATTTCTCTCAGAGCTCCAATATTCGTGGAAAAAAATGTTGATGAATAAGCTTCGCCAACAAATAGAAAATTTTTGTTGGCCAAATTATGATATTAGATCCACCATAACCATCATTATAAGTCCTTTGTTGGGTACTATAGACACTCATCAAGTGGGTGTTATGTTAAAAGGTCTACAAATCAAAACATTCCAACTTTGAAGATAGGTAAATAGAAACCAACACAAGGGATATGGATGAGTTTGTATGATAGTGAAGTTGTGCTTCTTTAAGACATGCATTTGATTCTCACACATTCTTTTCCTTTATGTTTTGTCAATTGAATAAGAGTCTAGTTAGGATTTTGACTCCTGTTAGTTAATTGTTACTTTCAGTTTTATAAGAGAATAAGTCATCCTCAGTGTTAGGTAGGATTGATAGGTGTCATAGAAATTTGAGAAATATAATTAATCCACACTCTCGGGACAGTGTACAAAATGTAACCCTCTCAGAGTTTGGGGATCTTCCAAATAGAGACGCAAACTAGAATTTGTTTTGAGTTCAGAATGCTTCATGGCTTGAGGTTGCAACCCTCAAGAAAGGGCCAGTTGAGGTAGTGTAATCCTCTTTACAGTTAGTTTTGTTTTTGATTAAGGTAAATATAGGTTTTGAAGGGACCCGAAACCCTTTACATCAAGATAACACAAGATATTTCAAAAAAGCCCACCTAAACAAAATGAAACAAACAACAGGGGATAAGCCAAAAGACTCCCACAACCCAAAATAAAAGCTGCAAGGAGATAGCCATCAAGCAGCCAAAAACCAGTGAGAGGGCCAATGGAAATCCCAACCCAAGCTCCCCCAACCAAGAGCCAACAAGATTAACCTTTAGCACTACCCTTCTAGGAATGAAGAGTCATGTCAAACGAGGGCGTGGATGTCTTAGCTCTCTTACCCTTGATAGTAATTCATCCCTCTTCTACTTTCGCTGCCTCAACTTGCTAAGCCATAGAGCCGTATGATGGACCACCAACAACCTAGAAAAGAGTGCAAGCAGAGGGGATGACCCCCATCTCTAGAGCAGAATTCCTCCCCGCAAGCAAGGAAAAGTCACCATAATTGATAGCCAACACACTATCACTAGGGGTAGAAACCCGAGCCAATTTCCCACCCACAATCGACGAGGTAGGAAGAATCAACTCACTTGCCTTAGCAGCCCCGCCATTCGTAATTAGAACAACCTGAGAAGAAGTCATAAGACCCAGAGAATTTTGTGCAACCACCTGGGAGAAACTCCTCCAAGTTTCAGATTTCTTCAGAACCATGTAATGCTAATCAAAAGCACCATTCCACCATGAGGTTGACAATTTCTTTTTCTCTATACCACATCTGCCCCAACTTTTATGGCTTAACAAAAAAATACATTGATACTCTCTTGTTTGAGTTTGATGTCTTGTGTCGTAGCTATGACTACACAATTGATGCCTATAGAATAAAACTCCTCCCAACAATCTTGAAGGATTCTGCTTTGAGGTTGTTTATACGATTGCACAAAAATGCTATTATAAGCCTAGACACAATAGAGGATAACATTCTATAGTTGTACTACTCTCCCCCAAATACCTCAAACTGGTATTCTTAAGAGGAGTGAATGAGAGATGCACAAGCACATTAAATTTGACGGGGGGGAGGTGATATCTCTCAAGAACCATTTGATGACATATGTAAGATCACAAGGAGTTATTCCAAGTCAACTTTGACAAAGAATAAAATCTCTAGACTCTTGTCTACTACTAAGACATCTAACAATTTCTCTAGATTGGAGCTCATCAATCTTCTCTCCAATATGAAGTGCATCATTAGTCACCATGCCACACAATTAAGTATCCGACATATCAAGAAGAAATAAGAGGAATCCTAAGAAACTCTCAGAGTATTTCCCCCATTATGGACAAAAGAAGGCCAATTGTAAATGCAAGAAGATTGATGCTATCTCTAAGAAAGAAGACTTGACCAGAGTTCCATACATTGGAAAATGAAGAATGGACAGTTTTCTACATTGGTTAGAGTAAACCATGGCAACAAGAATATGGTATGCCTCAAGACCCCCTATGTTATAATGTTTCATTTCTTGGAGTCAATTCAAATGCCACAAATTGGAATTACTACCCTTGGAACTTAATGCCTAATTAACCGTGGTAAGGTGGTTCAACATCCAATTGGATGCCACAACAATGGGCATGACTACAATAATCCCAATATTACTTTTCCAACTATAATAATTATAAGTCCCCTTAGATTCCACAATCACAACTACGAAGAGGAAACCAACAATGACAATAACCCGATATGTCAACATTAACTTTTAACCCAACAACCTACACTCATGCCTAACACATTGCCTTAGAGACAAGCTATTATGTCAAATTATAACATGCTTGCTCTTACAGAAACAAGAGAAACACAATTGATTATCCAACCTGTGCCCAATCCTAAGAACAAGCCCTTTCAACAAGCTTATTCTAACGAGGCCACACAATATTCAACTTATGCATTTGGAATGAGTGATGTTCAACTACAATAAAAAATACTCTTGTTGTTCCTACATCTCAAATCAAAGAACTACATAACTACATAATGATGAACTAGTTGTAGTTGTCATTAACAATGCACAACCTGAATAGATCCAACCACATGTTGATATAACAAATAGGGAACCCCCCTTTCTAGACTGGTTGGCTAACCAAAAATACAATACTAAGCATGAGCTTAACCTTACAAGACAATTGAAGAGTTTGTGTAAACATTCTCTTCATCCAAGCTATTAAATATGTACCAATTTATACCAAGGCCATCAAGGAGCCGTTTCTTAAATGTTGAGGGAGAAAGAAGAAATCTTCTTAGGTCATCCATGTCATAGGACAACAGGTTGATATTATGTTGCAAAACTTGGTAGTTTCTAAATACTCAAACCTTGGTAGCCTTGTTGTAGATAAGAATATCAATGCCACCCTTATAAGAAATACTTTAATTGATATTCATAATATAATTGCTAAACATAAGGCCAACACCAATTATCTTGTGATTAGTAGATATATCCATTGTCAAACTAAAGGGAGTAATTGCAAACTTAATTATCACTTTGGGTTCATGGGAATACCTTGTTGACTTTGTGGTTTTGCAACCAAAAACCAATTTAGGGGGTTATCCACTAATACTTGGAGAACCATTGTTGGCTGTTGCAAATGTTTTTATTGGTTGCAGGTTCAACAACAATGATCATTTCAAATGGAAATGTGGCCAAGAAATCAATCATTTATCCTTTGCCCCAGCTTCATATAGATATAAACTAAACTATATGGCTTATTTTGGAAGATAAGGATTGTTATTCCTTCAAAATGCTCATGACAATAGAGAAGATCCCTATAATTGAAATTCAAGGTGAAGATGAAGTTCTTGCTCTTATTGTGCAAAATTTTTATGGTTTGGACCCACACCAATGGGAATTATCGTCTTGCCTAACTTGCCCACTTTATAACCTCTTATCTAATAAAATATGTACCCATCAAGTATGTTTTATGATATCTTACCACATAACTATAGTCTCAACATATCTGGTCTAGATATTGCCTCTATCATGACAACAAGTCCTATAGAAGTGTCTCATAGTAAGATGATCAACATTAGCAAGCTTACATATGAGAGATTTAACCTATTGCCCATGTTGTAAGATCACTCTTCTACATTTGCATGATATTATCATGACATAAAGGACATTAACCCTAGCTCATGCATGAATAGAGTATAGATCAATGAAGGTTGTAGGCCAGCGAGACGACAACAAAGGAGGATGAACCAAAAAATTAGGGTTATTGTCAAAGATGAACTCTAGAAACTACAATGTCATAAATTGTAACCTTGTACAATTTACACCTCTTTTTGTGCCCTTTCCTTAAAGCGTGTCTTATTCTAGCTCTTATCCAAGCCTATTTTTGGCTGATATATTGCAAATATGATGTCATGTGCTCACATGGTGATCTGGGCTCGTGTCTTGAACATAGTGCATACGATGCCCACTTGTTTTCTCTATTTTGGGGTTCCATTGACCCACCAACTTGGGCTCAAATTTGAACACATCAGTGTTGGGTTCTGACAAGTTGTTCCTTGATCTCAATATCTAAATATGACTATTGGAGGCTATCTTAATTCATGAAATACCCTTGAGAACCATATATAAGAGCATTATTTCAATTAATTTTAATCTAACACATCCAATATCAAGCAATTATCAAGTAGTTGATGCAACATTTCATCCCATCCCATCTTTCAAGTCTTCTTCATATCCAAGAATTACAAAATAGAAAGTTTCAATAATATCCATGCAATCATGTTTTTTGTTAGAATAAATGAGAGGGGAGGGGGGGGGGGGGGGGGGGGTGAATCAGTTAGATTAGTTATTCTACAGTCCCAAATACTAAGATGTACCTTACAAAACAATTCCAACAAATTAAGCAGCTCGGTAACTTAAAATATCAATATGTCTGTCCAGTTTACCGATTACTAGTAATTATCCAACTATGATTACTAACTAAATCAACTATGCAGTATGTAAAGTATGATAGCAAAAAAATCATAACAAGTAACATATAACACAACGATTTAACGTGGAAACCCTGCTAAGGGAAAAACCACTTGGGACCAGTAACCCAAAATAATTCACTCTTCTGAAGTGAGCTCGGTGAAGAGCCAACCCTGTTAAAGGTTACAATGCACACTGTTAGGTGTGACCTAGTTAGAGGATTTATCACTAACAGTTAACTTTTGACCAACATTCACTATGGGGTCAACAAGATAACAATTTACATTCAACGAATGTCATAGGGTAATACAATAAGACTGTTAAGTCCACTCGGTTAAGATATTTTCTGAATCAATGGTTAAACTGATACAATATTGATCTGATTCAAATACAACTCAATTACAAATATTCAAATCTATGCTAATCCCTTAAAATCCTTTGATCATTAATCAATTTCACTTCCACAATATTTCTCAACTTACTTTCACTCAATAAATAGTTCTCTAATGCTCGGTAATGTCTGCAGCTTGGTTCTTTCAATAATCAGTTTGATCAGGCATGCATGAATACAATCTTCACGCGAAATTTCTGTAGTCTCCTTCTTTCCAACATGTTTCAATAATGAAACTCATCTCTTATATAGACAAGTAAATCATTTTCATATCAACCATTAAATTTTGTCTCTTAATCTCCTTCGTCTATTTTGCCACTTAAACCTTCCTCGGCAAATGTGTCATTAACACGTTTCAATCTCATCCTTTAGATCTCTGAATTTTGTCAGCCGTGGATCTCATAACTAACTTTATCCTTAACCTCGAAATCATAACAATTTCCAGCTCATCAAATTCAATCGGTTGTTCTTAGCATTTAATGTTTTCATCCATACTCGGTTAATATAGAAATGCGTCGGTGATAACTAGCTAACTAGCTTGGTTATTACTGTCACTCGGTATACACTACACTGGCTCGGTGCATACATAAATCTTCAATTACTGACCACATTGACTTGTTCAATTTCAAATCTCTTCTTCATAATATATTAATGTAACATGCTCAAGTCAACAATATAAAGCCATAGACTCATCAATAAGTTACCCAATGTTTATCTTATCCTTATTTGTCATATCCACCTTTTCCTTATGTAGATATCTCAGTTCTTCATCTTTTCTTCCTTCAATAGATGTTCAGATGTTTGTAACTAACATGATAAGCACTGTCAAAACTAGTTGACATCAATGACAACATATTGACTGATTTAATCATCTTACATATCATTTCAGTAGCTCGGTGATCTCTAATCACCGTTTCTTCAGTTCATCAGATATTCAATCAGTTGTAGTTCATCAATTTTCATCATTGATCTTGTTTATGTCTTGTCATGTCATGTTATTGCATCAACACTTGTGAATACATTAAAAGAGAGTTACATCAACAAGCTTGAGGTATAATATCCAACATTCTACTTTAGAGCTTCTTTTTTAATTCAGTTTCAAGGTTAATTACACACTAGGGTTTAACCTAGGTAAAATCCTATCAAGCCAACATTTCTCTCCTTTGTATGTACATGTGTTAGGATTTGAAGACACAAATCTGAAATTCAGAAAGAATAGACAAAGGCCTACAAGTTGAGAGTTCATAGATTCAAAAAAACAAGTTTAGTGGCACCTCTCCCGATAGTGTCTGATTCTATTCTAATGAAAGTTTTGGGAAAGGTTCTAAGTAGCATCTTAATCCTGAAAACATAACTTTCGTCTGCATCTAACATTTTTGTGTCAAGGTTGCCCAAGGCAACATTGACCTATTGATTTCAACCTAGATTTTAGATATTGGTTCCTCTCTATATCTTTCTTCTATATTTGTAATCCTTATCTGCATATTTATTCTGAGATTTTTTGTCAATGTTAAATACTCTCAATTTGTCATCTTTGGGTCTAGATGTAGCATCCAAATCCACATATTTCAATAGTCATATTCAACTCAAAGAAGGAATGTTGGATCCACCTTATGCCCAATCCTTTTCTATCAAATTCTATGTTGAGCCAATTAGATCCACTCTCCTTAATATAATCACATGGGAATAGGCCTAGTCCCTAGTCCACTTGCATAACCTAGTGAACATCCATTTCCCAACATTACAATTTTTTTTTGGATCATTTCAAAAATTTCCCATGATTTAATGGAAATATACATGGATGATTTTACTATTTATGGAAACTCCTACGAGGAGGTATTGACAATTAGGAAAAGGTCCTTCATAGGCTCCATGACAGTAACCTCTCCCTCAATCATGAAAAATGCCTTAGGATGATGGAAGATGTTGTTGTCCTTGGTCTCTTTGTGTCAATTGATGGAATTCAAGTGGGCCCTACCAAAATTGAGATCATTTCAAGACTTCCAATACCATAAAAGCAAAGAGATGTAAGAAGCTTTCTTGGACATGCACACTACTAGAGGTTCTTTATAAAGGACTTTCAGTAAGATTGCCACACCTCTCTTTACATTGATAACGAAGGAAGTATAATATGAAAGGACTACATGTCAACAATCCTTAAAAAATTAAAGACAACCCTCAATCACTTGTACTTAGAGGACCTAATTGAATTTTTCCATTCTATATACACATTGATGCTTCTAAATATGGAATTGGAGCAATATTGGAGCAAAAGGATGACAATTTGGAATATGCAATTGTTGGCAATATGTCTTGTCATTCAATAAGAAGATAACTTAAGTATGTGTATTGGCCATTAATGTGTCTAAGTATGTGTGTAGGTCTTTTATGTACTTGATGATACATACGCGTGTTGAAGATACTTGAGTGCAATTGTGCAAATAATCGGAGATGAAGAAGATTATTTGGAGAACCATCTAATGGTATCATTTTGGTCTGGAATATATGACATAAAAAATGTTATGTAATGATTCACTATGATTCATTACGTGTCTACATGTTTCATATGCTTTTGTTAGAGTCTACATTATTTGTATGTTAATATTTAGGTGTCTAAGATCATCATTTTGATTGGGTGATTGAAGAAATTCATCTAAGTGTAAATTTTCCTAATTTATCATGTATATGTCTTTACTCTACATACATTTTTCTTGCATGATGGCTATGTGGATCTAGAATCATGTTAAGGATTATGTCAGAGACCATGTTGCCAAGTTTCATGAGTTAGTCACCCGTACAAAGAAATTGTTAGAAAGAAAATTCCACCACCACAATTGAGGGGGGGGGGAGTGAATTAGTTGTATTATTAATTAACTTAAATTCAACTCTATAAAATATTAAGATTGTAATCATTATCAACAATAACCATAAGATAATAAACATACACAATAACACCAGATATGTTAACTAGGGAAACCCTTGATCAGAGGGAAAACCTCGATGGGAATGATGCCCACAAGATGATGTACTAATATAAAAGTTCCCTGTGAAAGGATAGACCTTGTTAGAAGTCTGTTACATTATAATCGGTATATATGAGTCCCTATTAGGAGACTTTGGATCCCTACTAAAAATATCCCAACCCTGTGAGGAGTTGATTGAGAAATACAATGAAGACAACTGAACCCACTATCCAAATTGCTTCCAGAATGTCTTCACTAAACAATCTTCAGGATAACACATCCAAGGGTGAATTGACTAAAACAATAACTCTCTTTTCTTGTATAGTTCCTTTGATGTCCTCAACAATCCAACAACATCATCTTTTTCTTTGATAATAAATATTTCACATTCAAAGCTTGCACAACATATTATAACTGCATGATATCCTTATAATACCCTTATGATATACTTGTGATACCCTTACATCAAATAACCTTCCTTTCATTTATACCAAGTCCTAATGATTGAGTTGTCCAAAAGGCTTTGTCAATTTATAATTAATAATATAGGACATCAATATATGTTACATTACATCTAAACACTTCCATAGAATTATTAATATGTGGTTGGCTCACAAAGAAGTAACACGCTTCACATCGTCCACAAGTCTTCACATAATGCAATGTAGATTCTACCATATTTATCCAAGCATCCTGAATATGTCATAGACAACATATCAACCTCGTTGAACTAACTTCAACCTCGCCGAAATAATAAATCTTGAACAACTATCACCAGTTCTTGGTAACACTCATTGAGAACAATATTTAGTAAACTTCACATAAATCAAACATATCTACATTAATTTTTCTAGACTTACAACCACATCATCAAAACACATTCTTGAACTCAAATATATCTTCACATAACTCAATTCATCATCATAAAACCTTGCGGAACAATTATGTGCCTGTATCACTATTAACTCTGTCTAGAAAACATATATGTTGACATTAATTACAAACCCAGTCATGAATGTAACATATAACAACTCAATCATCTCTAGTAAACATCTAATCTTCCTTGCTAACAACATTCATAAACATTCATTCTAACAATCTCCCCCTTTGACATTGATGGCAACATAGATGAAAAATCATCTAGTCCCATCCTATCATTAATAATCTCCCATCAATATATTTCTTCCTCATTTGTTTGTACTCACTCTTAGACTCAAAACTCCCCCATTCACTCTACTCTTAAGATTAGATTTTCCTTAATATTTTTTATGTATATCTCTACCCCATTGACATCAATGACAAAGGTGTCAATATATCAATTCTCAAAGTTCAATCATCTCCAATACAATCTGCAAAAGTGCTTGAGTATCAAAAGATACTGTGGAAAACTCATGACTAAGAGTCCTTAATGATTCAACTCAAGTAAATATACTCTCATATAGGATAAGCATCAAGCGTACAATCCAGATAGATATTGTATAGGATAAAATATGGATGGGGTCTTAGAATAATGGTTTGCACATAAAATAGACCCCAAAGCCAAAATTTTACACTTACATTTGAATTGTAAGGGAAATACTTGAAATCAGATAAAATAAGATACATACCTCATGATGAAATTAATTTGGAAATACCTATTTTCTGGTGCTTGTGTACAGTTTCGGGGAGTTCTGCAACCTGTCCCAAACTGGAAATGCCGAGACGAAGAAAACCCAGAAAAATTTTGTCTTTCTGGAAGCAGGCAATCTTTGACCCCGATAAAAGGTCAAAGACTACCTTGAGATTTTGAAGGTCGTCTTTAACTTTGTTCGCAGATCCCAGAAGTTTGGCAAAAAGGGTATCTAGATCTACACTTTAATTCATCGTCCGCACCTATACCTTCAAGAAAAATAGTTTTGTTGTTTGTTTGGGGGGGTTTGCCTTAGTCAAACCCCAGTTTGGAATCAACCTTAATAATTGAATTGAAATAGAGAATGCTAGCAAGTAGTAGAAGTAGATCTAACAACGAAGCTATGATATTCAATAGATATGAAATTGTATTTGAAATGTAATCAAGTATGTTAATATGAAAGCTTGAACAAATCTAAATCAAAACCATGAATGTAAATCTAAAACCTCCATGATTGTATGCTTGAAATCCACCTTGAGGGAAGAATGAATGAATCTTGAAGATGAACAAAGGATCTTGAAGGAAGATCACACCACCATGATGGATAGATCTAGGGTTTGAATGATGAATCTTGAATGCTTGAACCAAATCCCTTCAAAAGGCTTGAATGCTTGAATCCTTGATCTTCAATGGAGAACTTGAATGGAGAAGAGGAGTTGAATGGATGATTGCTTGAATGCTTTCTTGATCTTTCTTGAGAGAGAACTTGATGGCTTGTGAATATCTCCTTGAGAGCTCTTGATCATGAAGTTTCTTGGTGAATAATGGATGTAAACTTGATGGAGAAAATGAGAGGAAGGCTTCCTTTTATAGTGATCTAGGACACAATCCTCTAGAGGGGCCACCTTGGGGAATTAAATTCCAATTAGGCCTTAAAAATTTAGGAATGGACCTAAATTAAATACAATTTAAGATTTTACCATTTCGGAGACCAAAACAGCCGACCCAGAAGCGGGAAAACAATTCTTTCCAAAACTTGACATTCGGAGATCACGGGACCTTGAAACTTGAACCCGGGGTCAAGGATGAGGTAGACCCCAACCTAGGTCAGGGATGAGGTCATCCTTGACCCTCAAGGTCATCATTGACCCCTCTAGGTCATCATTGACCTTGAGGTGACAGATTTTAGGGTCTCAGTCAGAATGAGAAACAGGAGGTCCCGAGGGTGCCTGGAGACCTAAAAATGATGTCAAAATAGGGCAGAGTGCCAGGGAGAGGCACAAAATCATATGATGAACATGATGAAGGCTAGGAGGACCTATTTGTGAGTCCTACCTATAAAATAGAGCCATAGAAGAGGGAAATTAAGGAGAATCCTCAAGATCCTAACCCTAATTTCACCTAGAATGAAGGAATCAAGTGCAGAAAAGTGGAAAATGGGGAAAGAGCTAGATCTAAGAAAAGACCAATTCAAGGCATTCGACATGACCCCAAACCACTTAATCAGAGGGATAAATGCTCTTAACATGTAAGTGCTTCTATTTTAAGATGATACATTAATCCCCCACTTTAGCAAGAGTATGGACTCGATGCAAACTCTTGGTAAAGGAGAAGAAAGAGGAGATCCAAGTGGATTCACAATGAGATAAAATAACACTTAGCTAAGGAAACAAGCCTCCAGGCTAAGGATTGTAACTCAACATACATGCACAAGGGTGCGAAATGAGAAAACCAAAAGAACAGGGGTTAGTACTAAACAACCCAAATCAATTAGCATAAGAAACCTCGCTAAGAAATATTTCTCATACTAATATAATATTTGGAAAGCTATCATAAAAGCATAAATGATTACATAAGAAAGAGAAGAGAAACACTATAAATAACATAGCTTCATGATCTAGTCCTACTAGCATTAAAGCGAAAAGAGAGAAAAGAGAAAGTGATTACCTCGCCCAGTAAGATGCCCACCTTACTGTGAACCACCCTGGAGGGAGAGCCCAATAGGTTCACCCATAAAATGTGATTGCAATTGTAATGTGTCTTCTAACGGCTTCTGGAATACCTATAGATCCACCTTCTTGTATCACTATGAATGCATGTCCCTTCAGGATTTAACAACTTACGTGCATTACCTTCAGAGGATTTAGCATATTTGAAGTTGGAAATGTGTGTCCCTTCAGGATTTCACAACTTATGTGCATTACCTTTAGAGGATTTAGCATATTGGAAATGCATGTCTCTTCAAGATTTAGCAACTTATGTGCATTACCTTTTGAGATTTAGCATGCTGCAAAATAAAAGGTTAGAGAAAAAATACATAATATAGAACGAGGGAGGCCGTATATATGCCCCCCTCCTTAATATGGCAAAAACATACTATTTTGACATGGAAAGGAAAAAAAAGAACAAGGATAAAGCCTTCTTCAACATCAAGACAATATCCACAAACAACACCCAGTCCAAGCCAAGAAGGTCATAGCTCCTATGAGGCCATGGAAGGGACGAATGAAAAGAGATATCATGCAAGAAGTGAATAACCCTTGTGAGGGATAGTACACTATTCAGTTTCCAAGGTGAGAGATATATCAACCATGGAAACCCAATGTCAAACAACAAAAGAGGTTGTTATCAAGGACATAGATCCTCAATGCAAACCAAAATTTTCATGTATGATTGGATATCACATAACAGATAGATACTGCTTAACCAAGGAAAGAGGTGAATCCCGAAAAGATAGAAAAGAAAGAGATGGCATCCTTGCCCCCCAAGGATAGGAACAAGGATGGAAGGGGACCTATTATATCGCTCAAAACACTATGCAAGACAACGAGCCCCCAAGGATGAGGCCAACATTGTTTATATAATGTGGAGCTCCATAATAGGAACATAAATGTTATTTAGAGAAAATATGATTGAAATACAACTCATTGCCACATGATATATAAATAACCTTACTATCAATGAGCTATCTAATCTTATAATGTAAAGCTTGACATTCATTAGTAGAGTGATCATGAAATCTATGATATAAACAAAAAGGAAGAATATTCAAGTGTGGACTATGTTTCTTTTTGCGTTTAGGTCTAGTAATCATCTTAGCATAAAAGAGTTTAGGAAAAAAAACTTCTTTGTCAAATTCCTTCATAGTTTCATCATGTTTTAAAGTGTTATTGGAGATGTTGTTAACATTGATTTGTTATTGATGATTAAATCCTAATCCATAAGAATGCTCATGCCCCCCAGTATGTAAGGGCATTTGAATTCCCTATTTATGCTTAGCACATTCTTGACTATTAAATCGTTGTTTAACTAGGAAATGATAACCAGGACCATAGCAAGAAGCCATATCAAAAGGAGTCAATGGAATTTCAGCAGTCACAATATCATCCTTAGTAGATTTGATAAATTCATTATGGGTAGAAGTAGTGACAAAGTTATTATGAAGGGCTTTAGAAGTAAAAAGTCATTGTTCAAATTCTCTTTGTTGCTTCATAAAATCAAGATCATTAACCTTATACTCTCCAATAAAGGTAGGAGTAAAATTAGAGGTTCCCTGATCATCGTCAGGAAGAGCATTAGAGGAAGAAGGATTACTATTAGGAATAGGAGTAGTGTGGGTTTGAATATTCAAACAAGGATTAGGTGCATCATCTGCATTAAGTGTATACATCTTGTTGTTATGTATAAACTTGACTTTACGGTGAAGGGTGGAAGGAACAACATGCATCTCATGCAACCAAGGTCTACCTAAAAGAAGATTATAATTGAGAGGTCCAAGCATAACATGAATAGGTGTATTCAGGATAACCAGTCCTACTTTGATAGATAAGGTAATGATGCCTAAAGTGTTGTTAGCAATGTTATCAAAGCCACGTATAGGAACATTGTCAGGTTGAATAGTTGAAATATCGACGTTAATTGCTTTGAGCATGTGCATGCTGCAAACATTAAGCCCAGATCCATTATCAATCAAGGTCCTACAAATGATACTTGTATTGATAGAAACAACAACCATAAGAGCATCATATTGATTCTAAAATTATTTAAAAGGTAAATCTTTTTGAGTAAATATAATGTCAGGAGGACCCAGGGTAGCATGCATGCATTGTAAGAAGTTATTGATGTTCTCTTGATTAGGAGGTGGTGTGGCTAGAGCTTTTTTCAAGGCTTCATAGTAGGTAGGTGAAGTTTGAAGAAGCTCACATAAAGAAATCTTGGTAGGAGTATTTTGCAATTGGTTTATCAAATCATACTCCTTGCTAGGAAGATGGGGTGGAGGAGGAAGAATGGGTTGAGAAGTGGTAAAGAAGTAGAAACCACAATATTAGGTTGAGGGTTATTCCTTATACGATATGTGTGAGCTATCAAATCTTGATCATTGAAAGAATCCATAGGTTTACCTTTGATAGTAATGCGAGGACAACCTTTGACAGTCAACAACAGTTTGGGATAAACCACATTAGTTGTCTCAACACTACAAATAGATTCACCAAAAGGAAGAAAAGAAGACACCCTAAGAGGAGATGATGTAGGATCTTGATTCTCCATAAGATCTTCACTAATAGGGAGAGTATTAAGGGAATTCATATCATTCTCCACTGATGCCTCATTACTAGAAGGAATCCCAAATGGAGGTAAAGCATCTATATATCATCTTCTTTCACTAAAATGTATACACGTGTTTTAGAAAAAGAGTTATCATCATTTATAAATATGTCATCCATTAATAAATCACCCTCTTGTATCAAATCTTCTTCACAAGGAGAGGATAAATCAATGTCTTTATCCAAGGGATCATCCAAAAAATTAGATTCATTCACAATGGTTTCATGAGGAAGAGAATAATCAACATCCAAATCCAAAGGTTCATCCCAAATCGGAGGATTATCATCCTTATCAATAAAACACCTTGTAGAATCGTCATAACTCACTAGAGCTTGATCCCTAGAGGGGAAAGATGGTAAATTGTATTCTAAAGTAGGCTCATAGAAAAGACATATATTAGGAGAAGAATTAACATCAATCCCTAACTCATCTTTGTAAAGTTCAATTGAAGAGGTTGTGGAGGAGGGTGAAATAGGAATAGGATCAATGGAGATCTCATTCAAACAATTTTCATCCTCACTTCCATGTACCTCATTAAGGGATCTATCATCTTTTGTAAGAAAGACATCATCAAAGTATTGAAAACAAAAATCATACATGTTGAACACAAAGTAATACTACAAGCATGAAAAATGTAAATATTTTTGTATTTTGAAAGAAATTTTGCAATTTTTTTTGTATTTTTTAAAAAGAGATGCAAGAAATCTAATTAGCATGCAAGATTTAACATAAAAGACAAATCTAACATCAAAAAGATAATATAAAGGGAAATCTAACACCACAAAACATAATAGGGCATCTAATTCCACAAAATAAAAGAGGGTAAGTATGTTGGGTTCACCAAAATGTATAAGATAAATTATGGATGGGGTCCTAGAACAATGGTTTGCACATAAAAGAGACCCCAAACCTAATATTTTACACATACATTTGAATTGTAAGGGAAATACTTGAAATCAGATAAAATAAGATACATACCTCATGATGAAATTAATTTGGAAATACCTATTTTCTAGTGCCTGTGTACAGTTTCAGGGAATTCTGCAATCAAGTATGTTAATATGAAAGCTTGAACATAACATCAATAACTGTAAATCAAACCTCCATGATTGTATGCTTGGAATCCACCTTGAGGGAAGAATGAATGGATCTTGAAGATGAACAAAGGATGTTGAAGGAAGATCACACCACCATGATGGATAGATCTAGGGTTTGAATGATGAATCTTGAATGCTTGAACCAAATCCCTTCAAAAGGCTTGAATGCTTGAATCCTTGATCTTCAATGGAGAACTTAAATGGAGAAGAGGACTTGAATGGATGATTGCTTGAATTCTTGCTTGATCTTTCTTGAGAGAGAACTTGATGGCTTGTGAATATCTCCTTGAGAGCTCTTGATCACGAAGTTGCTTGGTGAATAATGGATGTAAACTTGATGGAGAAAATGAGAGAGGAAGGCTTCCTTTTATAGTGATCTAGGGAACAATCCTCTAGAGGGGCCACCTTGGAGAATTAAATTTCAATTAGGCCTCAAATATTTAGGAATGGACCTAAATTAAATACAATTTAAGAGTTTACCATTTTGGAGACCAAAACAGCCGACTCAGAAGAGGGAAAACAATTCTTTTTGAAACCTGACATCTACAAATCACGGGACCTTGAAACTTGAACCCAGGGTCAAGGATGAGGTAGACCTTGACCTAGGTTAGGGACAAGGTCATCCTTGACCCTAAAGGTCATCATTGACCACTCCAAGTTGTCATTGACCTTGAAGTGACATATTTTAGGGTCTTAGTCAGAATGAGAATCAGGAGGTCCCGGGGGTGCTCGGAGACCTAGAAATGATGTCAAAATAGGGTAGAGTTCTAGGGAGAGGCAGAAAATCCTATGGTGAATTCCAAGAGGACCTATTTGTGAGTCCTACCTAGAAAATAAAGCCATACAAGAGGGAAATTAAGGAGAATCCTCGAGATCCTAACCCTAATTTCACCTAGAATGAAGGAATCAAGTGCAGAAAAGAAGTGGGAAATGAGAAAAGATCCAGATCCAAGAAAAGACCAATTCAAGGTGTTTGACATGACCCCAAACCACTTACTCAGAGGGCTAAATGCTCTTAACATGGAAGTACTTCCATTTTAAGATGATACAGATATAATGCTTTGATCATGCTGAATTGATGTATCCCTACATCCATTAATCTGAGGAGGGTTGGGGAATAACCTCAAGAATACTTCTTAGATAATAAAAAGTATCCTTAGCCAAAGGTTTTTTGAATATATATGCTATCTTCTCCTTTGTACTAATATACTCCAATTTGATTTCTTTTTCTGCAACCTTCTCTCTCACAACATGATACTTTATTTCAATATGTTTGGTCTTTGAATGTAATACTAGATTCTTTGACATGATAACTGTAATTGTATTATCACAATGTATGATAATAGGATCAGTGAATACAATGCCAATATCCATCAACATCTCCTTCATCCAGGCGATTTGATTGCAATTATTTGCTGCTGCAATATATTCTGCCCCTGCTGTACTCTGTGATATACAATTTTGTTTCTTGATCAACCAAGAGAATAATCTTCCTCCCAAGAAGAATTCTCCACCAATTGTAATCTTTTTATCATCAAAATTTCCTCCCCAATATGCATTAGTGTATGCACATAGTGTAAAATCATGTGATCTGTCATACCAAATCCCATATTTTGATGTACCCTTCAAGTATCTAAAAATCATCTTTACTACTGCAACATGTGTCTCTTTAGGTTTTTCTTGAAATATAGTAACAATCCCAACTGCATTAGCTATATTAGGTCTTGTGTGAGTTAAGTACTGTAGTCCTCTAATCATAGATCTATATCTAGTCTATGCTACATTTAGTGATTCATCCTTGCTTGACAATTTACATCCAGTTACCATAGGGGTTCCAAATGGTTTAAAATTATCCATTCCAAATTTTGTCAACAAGTCCTTAAGATATTTTATTTGTGACATAAAAATGCCATCCTTGTTTTGTGTAATCTACAATCCTAGAAATTATTTCATCTCACCAATCATGCTCATTTCAAATTCATCTTTCATCTCATCTGAAAATTTCAAACTTGCTTCATCATTACCTCCAAAGAAAATATCATCAAAAAATACTTCAACAATCAGTAATCCATCATCATTTTTCCTTAAGTAAATATTACTATCTGCATTACCTTTCTTGAATCCCAAACCGATCAAGTGTTTGTCTAACCTTGCATACGAAGCTCTAGGAGCCTGCTTCAATCCGTACAATGCTTTCTCTAATTTGCAAACCATATCCTTGTCTTTTGTTAAAGAAAAACTGTCAAGTTGTTCAATGTATACTTCCTCTTCAAGTTCTCCATTAAGAAAATTGATTTAACATCTATCTGATATACTTTGAAATTATTACTACAAGCATATGCCAAAAATAGTCTTACTGCTTCAAGTCTAGCCAAAAGTGCAAAGGTTTCTTCAAAATCAATACCTTCTTGTTGCGAGTATCCTTTACATACCAATATTGCTTTGTTTCTTACCACTTCACCTTTCTCATTCATCTTGTTCCTGAAAACCCATTTTGTGCCAATAACATTCTTGTCTTTAGGTTGTTATTAGTATTTTACCCATTTGAAGAGGCCTAGTTACTAAGTTAGACTATTGCACCCTAGTTTGAAATTATTAGTGGTCTTGCTTAATATTTGTGTTCATTGCATTGTAAAAGTACATGAAAGAGAAGGGAAATGAGCTACATCTAAGAATTGCATGTATCAATGTTAAGTATGCTGTACAAAAGGGAAAAAGAAGCTAAACAAAACATTTATCCAAGCTCACACATGCTGTGAGCATAGCCGTTGCTATAATTGAATGAATAAGTGCAGATATACATGAAGCAATCAAATCAAATATAGGGGTACCAGACATTGCCTGGTGATGGTGTCCAGATCCAATCCTGTCCAGAGAGCTCCCGTGATCCAGATTCTACAAGAAGAGAAGAGATGATATGGGTTAGATCCAATGGATCTAAGCAATGCATCGTATCATTGTATTTGCAAAAATGCATACATGCACTTAGCCATACACCTCTGACATGGGCTGTGCTCAGGGCATGTGCATAAAAGCCTCCAGAAATAAAAGAGATACCATTGTTTTCACTAATGTGTTTGTTCCATGTGTAGATGAGCGACCTTGACCTGTGATGCAATTGATGCTAGGAAAACCTCATTTCCTTGGCAGTGGCTGCATCACAGGGCAAGAACACCCATGATCAATAGGTAAACATTCAGTAAATGAGCAGTGTCAGTGGGACACTCATGGACCACAAAGAGAAATCAAATATAGCATGGTCAATAAGGCATTGACAGATTTGACAGGGTACATTGAATCATCAAATCAAAAAGAGTATAAAAGATACGAATCTGCATATTAAGGAAAAGTATATTATGGATTTCAAATGGGACTCATCACATCATAATAGGAGGTGCAAAAATCTGCATCAGCTATACAATATTATGGCATGAAAAGAACCCAAATCTACATGAAAAACCAGGTAAAGGATGTTGTCAACATCAAGGATGCAATGGGACAGTATGATGAATGAAGACCATATGGTAGCTATACAATGAAACAATCAGAGAGGTTGAATATCAACAAATATAGAAGCATACTATGAGGATAGGGTTACCATAAGCATTCATGCAAGTAAGCAACTAGTAATGTATTTTTCTGATACATTGTTCATAGCCAAGGAAACAACAATCATGGGATGCCAAGATCATATAGAAATAAAACATTAATAATCAAGATTCTTAAGTCACAGAGTGGAGGTTAACACCAAGCATCATGGTTATGCTACGAGCACCAAACAAGTATGTTGTCATATAAAAATAGTGAGCATCTTATGTAGAAGTGCCAGGCATGTAATGACAAGTATCACATTACATTCTATAGCTCACGGGCCCTAGGGTACAGTGGAAACCAACTCCCATTAAAAGATTCAAATCAAATAAGAAAGAAGATCACATCGATAATGCAAGCTCAGGATCCCAACAACAACAATAAATACAATGCAGTGATGAAAAGGTCGTGGGTCATTGCAGAACATTCAACATTTGACAGACGATGAATTCACAAGGAATGGTGCTCTAGATATCTCACAGATTACATGGGCCATGAGCATTAACAAATACATGATAAAGATGGCTTGCGGTTTAAATAGTAGCTGAAAGAACACAAAAACCATGCCCTTGTTCACCGAAGACAACAAGCATCAATACAAAAAATACGTGAACACCATGCCCTAGCCCGCGGGCCTTAAGGGCTAAATGCCTAATAGGAGATACATGGGTTGTAGTGACAAGGACTCCACAATCGGCACCACACTACACAAAGCAACACCAATAGCATAGTGCTCACAGGCCATAAAACCAAGTATCAACACAATACAATGAAGGGTTCGCAGGGTGTAGCAAGGGAATAAAAACAAGGAGGATTAAACCCAAAGGCTCCCGTGCCCAAATAGATACATTATAAGCATAGCCGATGATATACAAACAGTGGCACCGTGGATTAAAAAAAAGAAAGATCTTTCACGGGCTCCAAGAAGTGTGAAATAACACATTGACGCCCTATCTTTTACGGGCTATCAGAGATGTAGGGGTCCTCATGATGTTGAATCTGTAGTGAGAGTAGGCACACAGGCCGTCAAGGCAAGAAATTAGACAATGCATTGATGCCCTAGCTATGGTTCATCAAGCCTCCACAAGTGATAAATGAACAACAAAATAATGCTAAGGATCTAATCACCGGTTGGCAAATAAAAACATGAAGCAATGCCCAAACTCATAGGGTACATGGGTTCTCAAAATAGTGAAACCAAGGCCTCAATGCAATGACAAGAGAAAGGAGGTGATGGTTTGATAGAATGAATGAGCAATATACAAACACCCTAGCTTACAACATAACTCATGGGTGACACTAGAGAATGAACAGTGTAAACCCCATGTTGCCCTAGCTCAAGGGTTCTTGACAGTGGCAATAATATTCCTCTTAGACATCAGCAAATACAAGATGTTTTTAATGGCCATTAAAATGGAGAATGTAAATAGAAACATGGTGCCCTAGTTTACAGAAACAACTGCATACAAACAGTGCCCGATGAAAGTGAAGATTGCCATGAAGATAAAGCATCAATTGCAGCAACATATGCCAAAAATAATGCAAAATACAAATAGTGCCCTAATTTTCATAAACAAAAGATACATATGCCATGCCCTCAAAAATCTAAAGGAGCCACAATCTTTATTTGAATAGTAGACTCACGAATGAAATGTAGAATAGCAAGGAACCAATGCCCACCTCAATCATGCCATGGAGATCATGAATGGATGTTTCCAAAGCCAAACTAAAAAATCAGAGGTAAAGTGCCAGTGAAGAATAGAAACTTTCCAAGTGCCAGAAGATGAAGTGTCTGCAGCCATAGACTTTCCTCATCCTCGATGAGGGTTTTTAGGTCTAGTAATTAATTAATATATTCTCCCCTTTTCTAGGGTCGAGAGTTGATTAATTATTCCTTTTGCTGAGTATTATCAAAAGCATGGGTTTTATTTATATTATGGGTTATTAAATGTACTCTCCCTTTAATTAGGTTGAGAGTCATTTTTGACTTAGGAAGTAAAAGGGGTTTAATCCATGTTTATTTTCTAAGCATAGGTGGATTTAATTCAAACATGTAAATATTTTTGAATATGTCCTCCTCTTTTAATTAATTTAATTGGGTTGAGGACTTTTCACAAATATAGATAATTAATCTTTTTGAAATCCACATAGGGGTTAAATTTTACATGTGAGAAGTCATTGCAAGAGTTGTATTCTAAATTCTAACAATGGTGTTTTATAAACCATTATCAGAATCCTATTTTGGGTGCATGACTTAGAGTGGACAGGATTATTCCTTTGACCATCCTTTTTAGGTATTCCACTTTTTATGCTACCCCTAAAAACTTGGGAATCTGGCATCTGAGTTTATGAGGCATCTTCATGGGCCTTATTTGGAGAGTTTTCCTTTTTTAGGAGGTGGTGGGATTTGAATGCAGATTCCTAGGTTTTTCTTTTTATACCTCTCACTTTGGTGATTGAGGTTAGTTCTTCATTCTCTCTTTCTTGGAGATGAATGCTTGTAGCTCTAGAAAAGCAAGCTGTATTTTGGCTCTTTTGAATTCAGTTTATAGCAATTGTCCTTATTCCTACAGTTTTGTGAGTTGTTTTGGTGGATTTTATATCATGTATTGTGATGAAAGTTAGTCCTTTACTTGATGTTTTATTCATTCAGATGCTCATAAGCACTTTTATTTCCTAAAGTCTCAATTTGTGTGCATTTGAAAGTATTTTGGGGTTGTGGAAGTCATTTTCCCTTCTCATTTATAGCCAGCACCTTGTTATTTCTAAGGGGAAAATCAGAGTTAGGGAGAAGTTGTGATGCTCATGTTATGTTTGAATTTCATTGTGAGTGTTTTGCAGTTTGTGGATCTATTCAGTTTGGTGAATCGCCTAGTTCTAGTTTCAATTTCATGCAGTCTCTCTCCCTTTTCCTTCAAAGTTTAGTCAAGTTTCAGGTGATTCAAGGGGAAGCTGACCCTAATCTAGAGGTCTACTCTCAGATAGGTTACCCACAGCCTGAGAGTAGTCCCATGTTTCAGGGGATTGCTAGGTTCTACACTTAGCCATACTCGGGTGCAATCCCTAGTGACAATAGTTTTTGGCACACCTGGTGGGACAACTTTGTTTCCCATAGTTCACTGAGATTTTGGTGTGATCCTTAGTGCAATCAGCCTTTAAGAGGTACTTTGTCTCAAACACCATGGTGAATCTTAGAGAAATCTATTGGTTTAAGCAGTCCAAGTGCTGATAAGTTTCAGAAAATATCTTTTTGCCAGCTCATTCGATGAGTAAGCATGTTAATTCCTAATGTATATTCTCCCTATCACCCCCCATATCATGAGAATGCTACCCATGTGCCATCATTCATGCCATATCAAGCTAACCATGCAACATCATATAACCAAAATGGGCCACAAACAACAAGTGACCAGCATGCACTACCATACCCTCCCACCCAGCATCAAGCATCTTGGCAACATTCCTATGAACCACCCTATGGGGGACACCATTATCATCCTCATAATCAACCCAATACCACTTCAGATTCAGACTCCAATGTCTGGTTGGTAAATTTTTTAGAGGAAGTGAGCTCTTTCATGAAAGATTATGCAGAGATGAGGTCTTAGAAAGAGGAGCTCTCAAGGCAGTATATGGAGATGGTGGCTCAGAAAGAAGAGATCTCATTGCAACTAGAGAACACGATAGCAATTTATGAGCAGACCCTTGAAGAAAAGAACCAATTGATCTTGACACAAGAGAAGATCCATGAAGAAAAGATTGAAGAGTATCAAGAATTAATAAGGGTCATCTATCTTACAGCTACAAAAATTGAGAAAGATCTCTGAAAGGAGTTAGAAGAAAGGGATTAGTTGGTTAAGAATTTGTTGGCACAAGCACCAAGGCAAGGAGATCATGAAGCTATTTCTGCCCCTACATAAGAAGGCTCACCAGATCCACCAAACGACAATAAAGACTTAATATAGTCTTGGAGACCCTCATGGACTATGTATCCGGGTTACGAGATGCCAACTCTTTTTAAGGAGGAGATCCAGAAGGAGATGCCTCATGCTGCTGAAGAAAACCTAGAAGATTTGTAGACCAGACAGGAGGCTCACAAGGTTCGGATCCCAAGTTTCTTTCCTAATAAGTCCATTAGTACCCCTATTGAAATTCCAAGCTTTAGGATTTCTCCTTCAGTTCAGAATCTTAGTCAACAAGAGCCTAATCTCTATGCATTTTTAGAGCCTATTCATGACCCTATCTGAGTTTTCTAGCCACCTCATTTTATTCCTATAGGAGAGACACCTAAAAGGTTTGACTTCCTAAGTGACAGTGAGCTCGTCCTGTAGCAGATTAAGCCCTATGAGCCAATTCCTAAAGAGACCCTTACACCTCATAGCATTTTAGGCCACTAGAAAGAAGATGATTTTTGTCTTTTGGATGTACTTTTTCATGGTGATCATGAGGAACAAGTAGACTTGTTACATGTTGATGAATTAGAGCAGCCATATAAGGATCAGTAAGCAAATGAAGGGGAGAACCTAACTGATTTAATTGAGGAGTTGCCTTCTTATATTAAGCAAGATGAGGTAGTGCAAGATCTATTAGTTGAGCTCTCTGATTATGATAAGAAAGATACAGTTGCTGCTAACTTAGAACAATAAGATGATTTGGATTTGATAATTGATGTTTTCTGCTACACTCTTATTGATATTTCTCATCTTCCTAAAAAGGATAATAGCTGGCATGTTCTCGAAGAAGAGTTTGTTTTTCAGGAGGTCAATGTTGTCTCAATTGCAGAATCTAAGCCTGTTTGCAATAAAGTGCATGATGAATCTAAGGAATCATTTTTCCTGGACCATGAGGAGGGCCTAGTGATTGTTAAGGATGTAAGACGATTGGATAGCTTTGGTGAGATATTGGATGCTCCAACTGATGAAGAGGATGGTCCTCTAACTACAAAAGAAAAGATGGTATGGCAGACCATCATGGAGGGGTAGATTTTTGATCAACATGCTGAAATTATTAATGAGATGCACATTGAGCAATAGAGGCCTAGTTTCATACTCTCAAGGGGGTGTCCTATCAGATATCTAGCCCAGATGGGGTCAAACAAGATATCCATTTTCAAAGATTCAATGTAGGGTGATGTCAGGGGTCCACTCACTGATGACCATGAGCTCATTTGGTCTCATCAATATCCCTGGGAAGATAGCACCTATGGACTGATCAAGGTTAGTAGTCTGGTCTTCCAAATTCAAAGGTTGATATGCCAGGCAGTTTAGTACATTTTTGTATTCCATATTCTCTTTGTTGGCATCAAATATGCAAAATGTAATACCCTAAGGAGAATGGGAAGCTATTTCAACAATCCAGTTAATGGATTTGTTTAACCAATTTGCTGATACTGGTTAGAGTAGGGTAGGTTAGAGGTTTCAGTTTTCTGTGTTTCCTAAGTGCCTAACACAAGTTTGTTTCCAATGTTACTTTCAATTTGTTTTTAGTTTGGTGTGACTAGCAATAAGCCAGAGAAGTTATCTCCGGTAGTTAGTGATTTTGTTAGCAAGAAGGGTTGTTTTAAGGATAAGTAAAGATTTGAGGCTTTATGACTCTGTGCCCAATGGATCTATAAGGCAACTAGTTAGGATGCTTAGTAGGAAAGCACTCCACAGAGGTCGCTAGAATGTTATCAGTATTTTACCCATTTGAAGAGGCCTAGTTACTAAGTTAGACTATTGCACCCTAGTTTGAAATTATTAGTGGTCTTGATTAATATTTGTGTTCATTTCATTGTAAAAGTACATGAAAGAGAAGGGAAATGAGCTACATCTAAGAATTGCATGTATCAATGTTAAGTATGCTGTACAAAAGGGAAAAAGAAGCTGAACAAAACATTTATCCAAGCTCACATAGGCCGTGAACATAGTCATTGCCAGAATTGAATGAATAAGTGCAGATATACATGAAGCAATCAAATCAAATACAGGGGTACCCAACATTTCCTGGTGATGGTGTCTGGATCCAATCCTATCCAGAGAGCTCCCGTGATCCAGAACCTGCAAGAAGAGAAGAGAAGATATGGGTTAGATCCAATGGATCTAAGCAATGCCTGGTATCACAATATTTGCAAAAACGCATACATGCACTTAGCCATACACCTCTAACACATGCTATGCTTAGGGCATGTGCATAAAAGCCTCCAAAAATAAAAGAGATACCATTGTTTTCACTAATGTGTTTGTTCCATGTGCAGATGAGCGACCTTGACCTGTGATGCAGTCAATACTAGGAAAACCTCATTTCCTTGGCAGTGGCCGCATCACAGGGAAAGAACACCCATGATCAACATGGAAACATTCAGTAAATGAGCAGTGTCAGTGGGACACTCACGGATCACAAAGAGAAATCAAATATAGCATGGTCAACATGGCATTGACAAATTCAATAGGGTACACTGAATCATCAAATAAAAAAGAGAATAAAAGACATGAATCTGCATATTAAGGAAAAGTATATTATGGATTTCAAATGGGACTCATCACATCATAATAGGAGGTGCACAAATCTGCATCAACTATACAATATTATGGCATGAAAAGAACCCAAATCTGCATGAAAAACCAGGTAAAGGATATTGTCAATATCAAGGATGCAATGGGACAGTATGATGAACCAAGACCATATGGTAGCTATACAATGAAACAATCAGAGAGGTTGAATATCAACAAATATAGAAGCATACTATGAGGATAGGGTTACCATAAGCATTCATGCAAGTAAGCAACTAGTAATGTATTTTTTTGATACATTGTTCATAGCCAAGGGAACAACAATCATGGCATGCCGAGATCATATAGAAATAAAACATTAATAATCAAGATTCTTAAGTCATAGAGTGGAGGTTAACACCAAGCATCACGGTTATGCTATGAGCACAAAACAAGTATGTTGTCATATAAAAATAGTGAGCATCTTAAGTAGCAATTCCAGGCATGTAATGACAAGTATCACATTACATTCTATAGCTCACGGGCCCTAGGGTACAGTGGAAACCAGCTCCCATAAAATATAAATTTTGTCCTTTGTCCATAAGTTGTCCAACACTCAAAATATTATGTTTCAATCCATCAATAAAGTAGACATCTTCAGTGTTAGTTTTTCCATCAAGTGTAATATACCCTTTTCCCTTAATCTAACATGGTGCATTATTTCCAACTCTAACTATTCCTCGATCATATTTATCAAGCTCAACAAATTTATCCACATCTCCAGTCATATGATGAGAATAGCCACTGTTAATAATCAAATCAAACTTTTTATGTTCTATATGTGAAACTAAATCTTTTTCTTCTCTTACTTCTTCTTCATTAGAATGTTTATCTTTAATAGAAATGAATCCTATTTCATGTCTTCATTTTCATGATCACTTTCTAAAAAATTCACATCTATAAATGCAATTTCTCCATCTTCATCAACATAATAATAATTTTCTATATTAGGTTTGTAAGGTTTTCTATATTTGATCTTATTTTCTCTCTTAGGACATTTAGATGAAAAATTACAAAATTCTTTACGTGTCCAACAAGAAAAATCTTTCTTACCTTTAGGTTCTCTCCTTGCAATCAGTGCCATTGCATCATCAAACTTTCTTTCTTCTTCTTGCTTAGCTGCCAAATCTATAGCACAATGTCCACTGGTTTTGCACTTGTAGTCAACATAGGTTTGTCCTTTTGTATGCTAAAAGTTATTTCCACTCTAGGATTTCCTTCCTTTTTCTTCAACCATTGCTCATGTGGTTGCAAATTTCCAAGTAGCAATTCTTTTGTAAAGTTAGGTGTAATCATTTCTTCAATAATCTGTGCTTTGTATTCAAAAGTCGGTGGTAGAGATTTCACTATCTTCCATATGAATTCATTAACTGATTTCCTTCCACCACAACTCTTAATTCCTGCAACAATCTCAGCAATCTTGCTAAAATAACCTATTATAGTTTCATCTCCTTGCATCTTAGCACTTTCAAACATATTAATATAATTCTATAATTTAGCTTTCTTTAAAGTTTCATCTCCTTCAAAAATATTTTCTAATTTAGTCCATATTTTAATAGCAAGTCTTAGATCTTTTACCTGAATATAGTCTATATCTGGAAGAGCTAATAAAATAGCCTCTCTAGCAAGCATATTGTACATGTATTGGTTCTTTTCATCATCTGTACATGAATCAAGTTTGTCTTCTTCTATAACAGTCTTCTTCTACAATAGTCTTCTTCTACAACAGTCTTCTTCATCTTGATAGCCAACCAGTAGTCAATTCCCATGCAAAGAAAATGTGTCTTCATTTGTTCCTTCCAGTTGTCAAAATTTACTCCATCAAACTTCAGACTTTCTTTCCTGAAAAATGTACTAGCCACATTGGATCTCCTTAAGCTATTAAACTTTTCCTTCAAGGACATGTGATTTGATACCAATTGTTAGAAAGAAAAGTCCACCACCACAACTAAGAGGGGGGGAGGGGGGTGAGTCATTTGTATTCTTAATTAACTTAAATTAACTCTATAAAATCTTAAGCTTGTAATCAATAAAAACAATAACCATAAGATAATAAACATACAGAATAACACCAGATATGTTAACTAGGGAAACCCTTGATCATAGGGAAAACGTTGGTGAGAATGATGCCCACAAGATGATGTACTAATAAAAAGTTCCTTGTGAAAGGATAGACCTTGTTAGAAGTCTATTACAATACAATGAGTACATATGAGTCCGTGTTAGGAGACTTTGGATCCCTGCTAAAAGATCCCAACCCTGTGAGGAGTTCATTGAGAAACACAATGAAGACAGTTGAACCCATTGTCCAAATTGCTTCCAGACTCTCTTCACTAAATAATCTTCAGGATAACACATATAATTGGTGGGAATTATTCCCACAAGATGATGTACTAATATAAAATTTCCTTGTGAAAGGATAGAACTTGTTAGAATTCTATTACAATACAATCAGTACATATGAGTCCCTATTAGGAGACTTTGGATCCCTACTAAAAGATCCCAACCTTGTGAGGAGTTGATTGAGAAACACAATGAAGACTAATAAACCCACTATCCAAATTGCTTCCAGACTCTCATCACTAAACAATCTTTAGGATAACACATCCAAGGGTGAACCGAATAAAACAAAAACTCTCTTTTCCTGTACAGTTCCTTTGAAGTCCTCAACAATCCAACAACATCATCTTCTTCTCTGATCATAAAGATTTCACATTCAAAGCTTGCACAACATATCATAACCACATGACATCCTTATAATACCCTTATGATACACTTGTGATACTTACATCAAATAACCTTCCTTTCCTTTATAGTAAGTCCCAATAATTATTGAGTCGGCCAAAAGGATTTCTCAAAATTTGTAATTAATAATATAGGACATTAATATATGTTACATTACATCTAAACACTTCCATAGCATTATTAATCTGTGGTCGGCTCACAAATAAGTAACACGCTTGACATCATCCACAAGGCTTCGTAGAATACAAAGTAGATTCTACCGTGTTTATCCAAGCATCCTGAATATGTCATAGATAACATATCAACCTTGCTGAACTAAATGTTACTCAAAATTACAGCATACAATACAATAAGCATTAATAGGAAGAGGTTGCACATTTGTTCATCCAATTAATACTACCTTCCAGGTTTTGTTAATTGACATTTCATTATTGCATTTAATGTTAGATTTCATTATTGTACTCTAAGTATTGATCACAATTTAAAATTGCAAAATTCATAACTGATCATTACATTGTGCATTCAAACTGAATGTAGTATACAAATGTCCTTCCATGTTTCATATTTCATAATCAAACAATAGAGTACATATGTAGAGTTGAAAAAATGATTGAAGTATGGAATAGTGGTCCCATGCATTGCCTTGTATAGTGTGTTGTCAGATGGTTGTCTGCCAGGTCCTAGGTCTTCAAGTCCAAGTCTTCATCTGCATTTAGGTCTTTAGGGTTCATACCTGCATGAGAGAGAAAATGTGGTTAGATCCTGTTGGATCTAAGCAATGCATGAAAAACAAATAACATACAATTTCAATCAAGTTTTCAATGCTGCATATCAATCTAAAAAAAATCAAATGCATTAAGGAAATGTACACCCACACTCACTGCAAGGTAGTATTAAAGGGATTTGTTTCCTATAAACATGAAACCTTTTACTATTAATGATCATTGTGGTGTATGTTGTCCTTTCTATTAACCAGGTATCTGAATTAAAGGGACTTAGTATTTTCAGTTGAGAAACCTTTTTCATAAGTTGCAGTACTATGGTTAGATTAGTGAACATAATGTTCTGAATATTGATTCATAAGTGTCATTTTGATATCTTTACAAATTGTTTATTATGTTCACTAATCTAACCATTTCAAAATGATGTTGTTTGAGAGCTTAAAAGTTTATTTTGCAGAAAGAAAGTTGTCTGGTTTTCACATTTAGTCATAAAAAAGAGATGCAGATCAAGATGGAATTTCAAAACAAAGTGCTACAGAAGGTGCCAAAGTTGCAAACAGTCAAATATCAAATCATGAAATGCAGTTACATGAATACTGGTACAAGATTTCTTTGTTTGATAAAGTACAAGTTGAAGTGATATCTCTATTATTGCTGATTACAGAAAGAAGTGTCATAAAATGTTTTACAACATGTATCTTTGAGTGTCATGAGCCTGTGCTCGAACTTCATTGATAATAAATGAACATTTTATACCTTATTGCATTGATTTAAAGAGTTCAATTTCAGCATTAAAAGAGAATTATTCCCTAAGCCTGGTAATTTGTGCCAGTAAGTCTTAGAGTGTTCTCACTTTTCAAGTATTGAATTCAAGTGCTAAGTGACTGTGTCATAAGAAGAATGATCAAAATGCAGTCAAGTGGGTTGAAAACAATGATTATGCTACAAGAATTTTAATGTAGTGGGCTGATGAGGCTTTGCTTTATTCTATGGAGCTGATTGTGTGTATTGATAGAAGAGTGAGGAGTTTTGATAGTGTGTTGACAGTGATGGGTGTTTTGAATTCATCTTTCAAGCTGAAAATTTATGCTATTCTACAGATTTACAAAGTCTAAATATACCTACAGTTGAAATATTAAAGTGACAAATTTGACAGAAAGCAAGCTGTAGGAACTTTTTTTATAAACAGAGAAGCATGAGTTTTCAACATTTCATCTAAGGTTCATGTTCACAAGTAGAGTGTTAATTAGTTTTCAAAGCAAAGATAACAACTAAGTTTTGTATTTAATGAAATCTGACAAGTTGGGTTCCTGGTGATATGTGTGTGCATTTATGACAGTAATGTAAAAACCAGAGATAAAAGATGTACATAAGCTAAAAACAAAATGAACAACAGAAAAAGGAAGGAAATGAACTTATCTTTTATAAACAAGGTGACTTCTATTCTTTGACATTTTTCAGTCATGTTTTGAGTCAGCTTCCAAAGCCTGTGAAGCTTATGACTGAAAGATGTCATATCTTAGAAAATTGAATACATCTACCACATCTTTCAGTCATAGCTCATGGTTTTAATGAGATGACTGGAAAAGAAAACTCATATGGTGATATGCTAAAATCCAAGCATTTTGGTAAGAGTGTAAAGTTGTGAGTTGAAGATGTATTGACTGGTGCCATAATGTTACATTTTTGTATGTCTTTGACTCACAGCTTAGACTGTTACCAAAAGGATTGAAGGAGATCTTTAAGTCACTGCACTGATAAAGACAAATGAACCCACATTAACAGAGTGGTGTAAACAAAACAAACTTCATGAAAGTTTCGGTCATAAGAAAACTACAAGAAAAAAGAGCTGAGTTCATCATTGAGAACTCACGGTTCCAAAACTATTTGTTCATAGTTGTATGTCAAAGGGAAGTCGAGTTTTTCTCACGTAGTGAACTCGTAGGTCTAACCCAAGCCGAGTTAATAAGTCACGATTGTATTTTGACAGTCACGATAAGTAGAAGTCAAGCTGTGACTTAATGAAATGAAGACTCAAGATTACAAAACAAAGTTCACTGTAGTGTATCTATAGTCAAACTTAAACATTAGTCTCAACTTTAATCATGTTAAAGCTATAGTTACAAGCTCAAGCCGTGACTCATGGTGTTAGAAGCTCGTGTTTATACAAAGTTGGGCCCAACAAAGATGAACATTCAGTCATGCCCTCATACGTAGTAGAGATAAAAGTTCACCAGTCACAAATCGTGACTTATGAAATGAAGCTCAAAGACATAGTTATAGTCGAGCTCATGGTTTTAGACCCGTAAATGAAGGAAAAAAACTCAACAGAGCCGTGGTCATAAGCATTCAACAAAGAGGTAAAAATTGTAGTCACAAGCCATGACTTATATCCAAAACCCATGAGTCCAAAATGCTTTGTAGGTCACGACTTTAAAACAAAAAGAAAAGAGTTCAAAATTGCATCAAGCCATGACTTACAAAGATGAAAGTAATGTAAAGTATCTGTATTGCACAGAGGGGAAAACTTGTAGAAGCCGAGAGCCATGTGCCCAAAGATGGTTATATATTCACAGTCATAAACATGAGTCACGTGCATTCAATGCTGCAAGCCAAAGTGAAAGTGAAGATAGACATCAGTTATAAACGAAGGTAATGACAACATCAGTAATAGAGTGTAGCTTTAAAGCTAAACTCACAACCACAAATAGAAAACACAGTGAGTTACTTGAATCAAAGGCTGAGTAGAGTCAAGACTCCAAATGAAGACTTCAGATCAAGACTCCAGTGAACCCAAGCCTTCATAATACAAAGCTCTTAGTATAGAATGTATGCCAGTGAAATATAATAATAGAGAGCTCAAGTTTCATCAACAAGAGGCTGAGTTTCATCAAATTTCTTTTGCAGAGTAAGGCTAGGGTTTTAAAAAATTCATAGTTTCTTCCCTGCAAAGAATGACATAACACTAGTTTCAAAAATGAAATGAGCCTATGAGATTTTGGGGTCTGCCAAGTAAAGGGAATTCAATGCCTTTACTACAGATGTCACATTCCTACAGGTTTCAAAATTTTCCCAGTGCCACCTCATTCCTCTACATTCAAACCATGTTGCAAGTGGGTTGAGTGGTATTTTTACCATTCCCCACTTTGCATTTCTATACTTAGTGTTTTTTCCTAAGTTTAGGGGATATAGGTTATTTATTTGATATTGGGTTTTTATCCAATTTTAAGTAATTTAAAATATTGGCAATATTTTGTAAAAGGATTTTAATCCTTATTGTAAGCCAATATTTTGGGCACTTAGGGTGGAGTCTTCATAGGCTAGATTTTTGGCACAAATTTTGGCCAAAATTAGGGCAATTTGTAAGGGCTTTTCATTTTAAGATTTGGAGCTAGGGCTTAGTATAAAGTTGATTTTATGATCAATTTTGGGGGTTGCGAGTTTTGGAGGCAGATAGTGAACACATTGTTCCTACATGTTTTGAAGCCATTTTTGTAACCACATTATCAATTTTTGTGAGAAATAAAGTAGATGCTCTTTGGCCCATACATTTTTGGAGTTTGATTTGATGATCATGATTGCATCTTTCTTTGCAAGTGTTGTTTTCAATTGTAATCCAAAAGAAGTGAATGCATGTTTATTCCTTCTTAAGGTGATCAGTTATCTTTAAACCTTGTATGGAAAATGTATGTTGTTAATTGTTTGAACTATTTTTGGTTTATCCCTAATAGTGAAACCTGTTAGCCTATATGTTGAACATAGATTTGAAGAGTCAAGCCTTTGATATATGATTTTGAGGTACTGTTTTGTCAGTCCCGCAAAGTCTGAATCTATTTTCGGTGTATCACCACTTTCATTTTAGTTTAAAGTATTCTTCTACCCTTTTCTTATCAATTTTAAAATCAGGTGGTGATATTTCATATTTAATAGGAACCGGCCTAGAACTTGGAGATTCCTCCTTATTTATAGTCTACCCACAGCTAGAGGAGGTTTCCATTGTTAGGATAGAATTTTCGTGTAGCCCTAATGCCCAAGTTAGGGTGAAAATTCTAAACTTGAACACTAACTTCAACCTCACTGAAACAATAAATCTCAAATAACTGTCACCAGTTCTTGGTAACACTCACTGAGAACAATCTTCAGTAAATTTTGCATAAATCGAACATATCTGCATAATTTTTTCTTCTCTTACAACCACATCATCAGAACACATCCTTGAACTCAAATATATCTTCTCATAACTCAATTCTTCAACATAAAACCTCACGAAATAATTCTGTGTTTGTAGCACTGGTAACTCTGTCCAAAAAGAATATATGTTGACAACAATGACAAACCCAGGACCATGAATGTAACATATAAGAACTCAATCATCTCTAATCAACATCCAATCTACCCTGCTAACAACATTCATAGACATTTATGCTAACAAAAATTTGTAAGTATTTTTACCCCATTTAACAGTCTGCTAGAACTTTGCATCTTAGTTGCCTTGATAGAATGCTCCACATTCTAGCATGGTGTAACATATGGATTTGTGGTTTGGATAAGATTATTATGAGAATGTTATAGATCAATATTATGCATTTCAAGGATATTGATGTTCTAGCACAAATGATATGTTGAGTTGATGTCGTTATGTCTATGCAATAGTTACCAGTTTGATGATAACAATTTTTAACACTTTGTCTTAATAATTGATGTCTTTAAATATATTATTATTAAAAGAGTAAGAAAAAATGGCTCTCTTCTTTGCATTTTTGTTGACACTTGCACACAAATTCTTTAGTGTGGAAAGACTTCAAAAAGAATGGAATTTCTTTGTAGCTACTCGGTATGCATGACTTCCTCAGTTTGGAATAAGAAGGCATACTCCTCCACAATTTTATCCTACTTTGTATTCTGAAGCTCTGCCGTTGCTGTGGAAAGGTAGTAGGAGAAAAATGGATTGCTCTTTCCCTAAAAGTAAAAATTTTTATCCCCTGAGTCCATGTAAGCTTGCTTGACATAATGAACATTTGTCTATGGTAGTTTCCAAGAAAAATAAGAGGGAAGGTTTTCATTTGAGACCAGCAGGGTCCAATCCAAAATCAATGACCAATGAAATTTTTTCTTTTACATTGCCTTTAGAAAATCATTTTTCTTCTCTACAATCCTCAGGAAAAATTAGGAACAACCCTAGATTTGAAGAGTGTATTTTTCCTAAAGTTTCTCCTTATTCTCCTCCTCATCAAAGGCACAATTTAACATAGTCTCCCTCAAAGAAGAAAGAAGCCCTAATTAACCCTAAGAAGAATAATATTTTTCTTAAAACTATCTCCTACTCACCCCCTCATCATAGAATTAAGCCTACAACTCTTCAAAAATCTAAGACTTCGCATCATTAGGGTGATGAGAGTGCCCTAATCTTAGAAATTGATGACGATGTCATTGAGAGTTCCCATGAGTTGTTAAAGGAGAAGGGAATATTTATTCACTGGAACGGCTATGGAATTTCATCAAAAGAAATCACAGATTGGCTCCAAAAGGAATTCCCTAACCAGGTGAGTGTAGCTTTTCTCCTCGATGAATTTATCTTTGTTTATTACTATTGTATCATCTTAAAATGGAAGAACTTCCATTATAAGAGAATTTAGCCCTCCGAGTAAGTGGTTTGGGGTCATGTCAAATGCCTTGAATTGATCTTTTCTTTGATCTATCTTTCTCCCCATTTTCCACTTCTTTTTTGCACTTGATTCCTTCATTCTAGGTGAAATTAGGGCTAGGATCCTGAGGATTCTCCTCACTTTTCCTCTTCTATGGCTCTATTTTTTAGGTAGGAATCACAAATAGGTCCTCTTGGCCTTCATCATGTTCATCATAGGATTTTGTGCGTCTCCCTGGCACTCTACCCTATTCTTACATCATTTCTAGGTCTCCGGGCACTCCCATTTCTCACTCTGACTAAGACCCTGAAATCTATGACCTTAAGGTCAAAGTTGACCTAAAGGGGTCAAAGTTGACCTTGAATCTGACCTAGGTCAGGGTCGAGCTTGTCCTTGTCCTTGGGTTCAAGTTTCAAGTTCTTGCGATCTCCGGTTGTCAGGTTTCAAAAATAATTATTTTCCCGCTTCCAGGTCGGCTGTTTTGGTCTCCGAAATGGTAAACTCTTAAATTATATTTAATTTAGGTCCATTCCTAAAGGGGTTGAGGCGTAATTAGAATTAAATTCCCCAAGGTGGCCCCTCTAGAGGATTGTGCCCTAGATCACTATAAAAGGAGGCCTTCCTCTCTCATTTTCTCCATCTCATTCCTTCATGCATCAAGCACTCTCAAGGAGACATTGGTGATCAAGTTTTGGCAATCAAGTTCTCCCTCAAACAAGATCAAGCAAGCATCCATTCAAGCATTCAAGTCCTCTTCTCCATTCAAGTTCTCCATAGAAGATCAAGGATTCAAGCATTCAAGCCTTTGAAGGGATTTGGTTCAAGTATTCTGTTGGTACTCTAAAATATGGATTGATTTTAGAGTCAAGTTTTAGAGAATTTTCTTAAGCCAAAGTTTGTGCGCTTCAAGGAACAGTTTAAAGGACCTTAGTTGAAGTGCATGTAGGAATGGGCCTGATGAATTTCATGAGATATAGCTTGGGGAATGGGTTCAACACCTTTCGTTTGATATATGCAGTGGGTTCCAGCTCCTAAATGAAGAATATGAAGTGTTTAGGGAGTAGCCATTTTGAGATGTTCGCCTAAATCTGCATTTTTGCCTAAGTGTCAAATCATTGTAACAGGCCCTGTTTGTATTTGAATATCTTGTGTCTTGTTGAGTTTCATAGCCCGCCACTTTGGGGATGTTTATAATGTATATCAGAGAGTTTATGTTTCAAAGCTCAAGTCATTTTGAGTCTGTGTGATAGGTTTTTGGATCCCCCAAAGTTGGCTTTCCAGATTTGTCCTATTTCTCTAATCTGCCCCATTTTCTGAGTGGCCCTATTTTCTGAGTGGCCCTATTTGACTGGTTATAACTTTTGACCTTGTAACCCAATTGAGAAATTTCTTTTTTCCATGTATTCCAGTGGTCAAATAATTTTCATGTTTCAATTTTCAGGCCATGATGAATCTGTCTGCCCGGTTTGCCAATCTGATTCCATTTGCGGTTTCTAACATTTTAATGAGGATCAGTTGCACAGTTTGATTGGAGGCCCTATTTGGATGAGTGCATTAAGTGCCCTATGATTGATCAAGATGTGCTGGTTGTTGCATCATGTTTTAGGCATAAGAAGGAATGTTCATGCCGATTTTCAGCCTCCCACATGCCTGTTTGACGTATTTGCCAGGGCCATTCAGTTTGCAGATTGCTAAGTTTCTTCAGCAGTGCATAGTTCAGTTTTTGAGTTGCTCACTTTGGGATCCTGCCATTTACACCCGGTTTGAGATTAAGTATAATTGACAGATGTTCCGTGATGTAGACATGAAAGTGATTCTTCATGATAAGTTTCAGATTATGACGAATCCAATTGATCACTTTGCTTGATTGATTCTAAACCCGATTTCAAGTGTTTCACTATTTTCTAGTTTAGGATATTCCAAGTGGCCGATTTTGAAGATTAATTATTGATAATCGGTTGATCATCCAGTGAAATGAATCAATTCCTTGTTTTATACATATATGAAAGGATCATCATCCATGGTTTCAAACCAAGAGGGTTCTGTTTGACATGATTGCTAGATCAAACAAAAAGGTGTTTTATAATGATAAAAGTGCGGATAGAAAACTCTGCAAGCTAGTCATTTTCAGAAATTCGTAGCTTTTTGCCAGATGATTGTTTCCAGTTGAGGGTTATTTTTTTTGTGTTCCTTGTATATGAATTTTCTCCCAGATTCAGTCGTTCACCCTCAGCTCATCGTTTGATATTTTTCATTCAGCTCCTTTCGAGGCAGTCGACTATGATTTTCAATTTGCGTTCATCGGCAATTCTGAATAGGCATTTTCAACTTTTAAAATCTCCCACCTCGTTCATTTTTCGGTGAAGCCATTTTACAAGGTGATTATCTATGGTGCAAAGTTTGTGCTCACCAACTTTCAGCTTCCAACGATTTGTTTTGAGCAGTGTTTTTAAAAGACGATTGGGGGCATTTTATTTAAATTGCCGACTGGCGAAATAGTGAAAATTGAAGTTTTTTTTAATATCCAGTTAGTCGGATCCGATCCAGTTGCAAACACCAGTTGTCCTAGATTGTTTTCAAGGCTAGTTGTTTCAGTTCAAAATTTTTTTAGGCCAAACCCGCTTGGGGCCTGACCTACCTCATTATTTTAAAGGCCATGCCATCTTCATTATTTGCAATTTAAAATGATCTTTTCAGTAGAGGAAGATCCAGGTTTCACAATTAACATTACCGAGCACAATGAAGTTGAAGTTGATTTCAGGTACTTAGTTCAGTAGGTGGAGACTATGGTTCCTTTTGAATGGCAAATGGATAAATATGCAAAGCAATCTTCTTAGCCATAGCATTTGGGAATTCACTGGTTCTCTATTGTCACTTCTTGTGAAATGATTTTTCTTCTGACTCTTTTCCTTGCCACTATTCTCACATGGATTCTCAAGAATGTTTCATCAAGTATTTTCATAATGAGGAGTCAACTTATGACCAAAAGAAGGCAGGCTGAAAGTATATTCATGGAGTGTATGCACCATTCTTCTTAATATTGGGCACATTTTTAAAATGTACTGTGCATACACATTAAAATGAGAGCTGCAATGATTTTCCTTTTGGTAGAGGCTGCTTTCTTTTCAAAATGCTACACACACCCTTCACCAGACTTTGTGCACTTTTATTTTAGCTATGTTGGGTGCACCAAACCATGTCATGCTTGGATGTTGTGTAGACTTCTTCTAATGGACACTGGCTGCAGGCTTTGGAAAAGGACTGTGAGTTTTTTTAAAATTAGAAGTCCACAGGCCTTTTAATATTATACGCATATATAAGTGAAGGCTACGATTTTGAAAGCAAGAAATGAAATTAATAAAATGCTGTGCAAAATGAAGAGGATCTAATGCATGAGGTTTGTATTTGGGTTCTCACGTGAGTGCAAAGGATGTTATTTTTAATTGTATACAGCCAGTATTTGATTTAGAAGATACAAATGTTTGAGATAAAGGATACCAGCGCACCATTTTTTCAAAGGGGAAGCTTGTGTGGACTGTGGAGAGTGTTCATTGCATAAATGTTTTATGTAGGCCCAATAAGTAATGAAGGGCGCTATCTGGTCTAGTTTCTATGCACCATTTTCTACCAAGTGCTGTGTACACACCAAGTGAGGGAGGACTGGCATAAATTTAGCAGAGGAGCTATGCGCGTACTATTCAACATGTTCCTATGTCTTGTGACCATGCTTCTCATGGTGCATAATGTAGTTAACAGTGTAATGTCTACCCCATATGAGGGGTTCCTTTTTTTTTAAAAAAAAATCAGATGCAATTCACATATGTTTAAGTGCGTGGGGTTGTAGGCATTTTGGAATGATTTTGGTTGTGCACTCTCCAAGGCTGGCATGCATGTCCTTCCACCAAGATGCACATGTTCTGATATGTAATGGCACACCGTTTGTCAAAGGGAAGTGCACACAATGAAGCCTCAATACGCACACTTTCTTTTTATGCTGGATGCACCAGAGGAAGGTGCGTGATTTTGTGAGGAGGGGGATGTTGCCAGCATACAAAATATTGCTAGGGTTATGCCATTTTCAGCTCACCAGCATGGCACTCTATGAGGAAATTCAAAAGTGGGGTGCGTGGAGGAAGGCTGGGCATGCTCCATTGATGGTTGTTCAATGTGGGCTTTGTCCCACATTATCCCTACTGTGAATACACAAGATATTTAAAAGAAATTGCCCTCACATGCATGGTAACGTGAGAAGGAAGAGAGGAAGTGGGCCCACCCAATTGGGTGCCTGTCATGACAAGTTATATTTTGAATAAAATAATTGTTATAAATTCAAATTAGTTTGTCCCACATTGACGTTGGGAAGGAGGATTATGAAATTTATAAGCCAAAACCCACGGTAATGAAAATGTCTCAAGAATAGATGCCCAGCTGGAGGGCTGCTCATGCGCACATGAGTAGTGAGGAGATGATGTGGACAGATGACTCATCAGCGGGCCCACACATGAACGTAAGTTAATTTTGATGAAAAATGAAACTGTAGTCCAATTTTCTTGGGATGTGTGCCAAAGATCTAACGGATGGCGTTGATCCGTAAAGATGGAGATGCTCAGTGGTTAACTTGGTGCTTCAGCAATAGTGTGACACGTGTCTTAGTGGTGATGAGGCGGGCTGGTAGAGTCAGGTGCCCAAGTGGAGTTTGTAGACAAATCAGAATGTGACATGTGGCAGCAAGGTGTGCATAGGATTGACGAGGTGATGAGGTGGCTAGTCAGACCAATTAGATCATGACATGTGGCACATGGGCCCCACCTCAAATTTCAAAGGTCTACATAAAGATTAATTTTGAAATTGTAAAGTTGGGACTATTCAGAAATTCAAAAATTTAAATGGTAACAGGCTGCTCACGGAAATGCTTCCTGGAGGCTTGATTTTTGTTAGAATATACACATAATATGTTTTCAAAAATGCTAGAAGATGAGGAATGCAATGGTGGCATTTAAAATCAGTTTTGACTAGTTTGGTAAGAGCAATAATGGACTATGTTTTCCGGGTTTAGATTTGGGTAAAGATGCAGATATTTGTAAAAGTTGTTCTAGAATGTAAATGAAATCTGATTTGTCTGAGATATTTTTGAGTCTTAGGGTTGACTTTGTTGCCCTAAAAATGCCCTAAATGATATTTTTCTTGTTGTATCCTTGTTCATATAAAAGATTTTTGTGATCATTTAAAGAGAGATGGCTGTAAATTCTTGACACAGGAAGCTGAAAAGCTAAGTGTGTATCCTCAGTCCAAATTGTAACATTTCTTGCTAGTTGTATCAATACTAGGGAGAAATCTTCTGTATCTTTTGCATATTGTCTATGATATTACTGAATCGGTTTGTAATACAAGGATTTGAGTCCACATACTCAATATAGTTTCTCATTCTTGGATCTCTCCTTTAGTTGTTCTTGACGAATTTTGAGTTTTCCAACTCATTGCATTAGGTTGCTGGTGTATATGTTTTATCTCTCAGCCTTGATCTAGGATTAGGTTAAAAATCTCTGAGTGAAGCATAGATTCATTTGGTTCAATCAGGAAGGATATTTGTAAGTAGTGTAAGAGATGTTTAACTATATTTATGGCTTGGATTCTCGAATGAATTTAGTAGTTGTTCTTGTATTTCATGTCTTCTTTAGGTGTGATTCCCAATGGATAAGGCATTGGTCATAAGCTAGTATCCCTTGTATTGTTACATTTGTTGCATGTTGTTTACATTCTGCAAGAAGTCATAAATCATTACCAGTCATTTTACTTTTATTTACATTTATAGTTGTTCTACTCAGTGATGGAGAGTCAATGAATAATAGGTTGTTGTTTAGTACTTTCTCATAGTTATCTGTTGTAAGATCCAGTATTATGTAAAGAACAAAGTTATATCTATTGGATCAGGTGTACCCGCCTTAGTTTTGCAGAGCCAGAAGTGAAGAGGGTAGTCTTGTCCCTATAGTTGGTCCAGTTCCCTATAGATTTCTCAAATTTGGAACTAACCCATCCTTAATATTAGTCATAGGTATATTGGTGCCTCATGGAGTGTAAAATCCTATCCAGGAACCAACACATTCAAGATTCATCATTCAAACCCTAGATCTAGCCATCATGATGGTGTGATCTTCCTTCAGGATCCTTTTGTTAATCTTCAAGATCCATTTATTCTTCCCTCAAGGTGGATTCCAAGCATACAATCATGGAGGTTTGATTTAAATTTATTGATGTTATGTTCAAGTTTTCATATTAACATACTTGATTACATTTCAAATACAATTTGCATATCTATTGAATATCATAGCTTCGTTGTTAGATCTACTTCTACTACTTGCTAGCATTCTCAATTTCAATTCCATTATTAAGGTTGATTCCAAACTGGGGTTTGACTAACGCAAACCCCTACCCCAACAAAAAAAACCATTTTTATTGTAGGTACAGGTGCGGAACTGCGGATCTGAGTTTGGATTTGGATACCCTTTTCGCCGAACTTTCGAGATCTACAAATAAAGTCAAAGTTGACCTTCAGAATAAAAATGTAGCCTTTGACCTTTTATGAGGGTCAAAGATGACCTCCCTTAGAATTAGAAAAGATTTCTGGATTTTGTAAATCTCGTAGTTTCAATTCAAAAATGCGAAAATCAACAGTTTATGAGACTATTTGATAGGATTTTCAACCGATAATTTTTCGGAGGTAAGTACCTTTATTTCTTCATTTCAACATTAGTCATCTACATTTACTTTTCATATCAATACAATTTCATGTAAGTGTAAAATATTGGCTTTGGGGTCTCTTTTATGTGCAAACCATTGTTCTAGGACCTCATCCACATTTTTATCCTTTACATTTTGGTGAACCTGACATACTTACCCCTTTATTTTGTGGATTTAGATGCCCTATTGTGCTAGATCTTCCTTTGCATTATCTTGTGTGTTCACCTTCACTATACATTTTGGTGAACCCGTGATAGACAACTCTTTCTTTTGTGGAATTAGATGCCCTATTGTGTTTGATTTCCTTTTCATGCTTATAAGTTTCATTTGAATGCATTGGGATATATCGAGATCTAGTTTCTATGCATTTCTTTATTTGTTATCATGTTGCATAAGTTGTTTCAAATATTTTCCAAACATTCTTCTATAACTTTTTGGATTACACAACATCCTCCTCTTACCTTACCATTGCATGGTGTTACACCTCGAAAGACTTTATCTAGTGCATGTGATGTTGCTTTGTCCTCTCTTGAATTACCTTGTAAGGAGGTATTAGAGCAAGAAGATGACTTTAATCTATCTCTCCATCATATTTCTCTTTATGGATATGAGTTGGGGATTGATGTTAACTCTTCTCCTAATACATGTCTTTTCTATGAGACTACATTAGAATATAATTTACCTTCTTTCCCCTCTAGGGATCCTAAAATGTGCTTTATTGGTAGGGATGATAATCCTCCTATTTGGGATGAACCTTTGGATTTGGATGTTGATTAATTTCTTCCTCATGACACCATTGTGAATGATCCCTTGGATAACAACATTGAGTTATCCCCTCCTCGCAAAGAAGCTTTGATACAAGAGGGTGATTTATTAATAGATGACATATTCATACATGATAACTCTTTTTCTAAAACACATGTAGACATTTTAGTGAAAGAAGATGACATTATAGATCCTTTACCTCCATTTGAGAATACTTCTAGTGATGAGGCATTAGTGGAGAATAATATGAATTCCCTTAATACTCTCCCTTTTAGTGATGATCCTATGGAGATTCAAGATCTTACCTCATCTCCTCCTAGGATGTCCTCTTTTATTTCTTCTTGTGAATCTATTTGTAGTGTTGAGACAACTCAAATGGTTTATCCCAAACCCTTTTCGACTGTCAAAGGTTTCCCTTGTTAGGAATAGTCCCAAGAGATAACTAAGGGGGGGAGGAGGGTGAATAAGTTATCTACAAGATTCAATTCTTTATCCAATTAAGTATACTTAAACATAAAGCATAAAGACAATGAAAGAACATATGAACACAACACCAATATTTTGGTTATGGGGAAACCCAAATAGGTAAAAACCTTGGTGGGACTTGATACCCACTAATATTCTATACTAGTGTATAATGATCCTTGTTAGAAGATCCTTTACCCTGTTAGAAGTAGTTTTACAATATATTAAGTACAATAGACCTGGTCAAGGGTCGGACCCTGTTAGGAGTCTTTTACAATTGTCCCTATTAGGGGAGATGACGCATTGTTTGAGAGCTCACTGCTCAAAGGGGCATAGGCTACAACCTTCTGAATAACAGATACACACTATATCTAGATTTTTGTGAGCTACGCTTTGACCTGCTATCTGGATCAGTTCCAATGTATAGAAAAAATACTTTACTTGGTCACATAGACCTTCCTCTGATGGTTCAACACTTCACACACTCTTCTCTGCTTTGCTTAATCAACCATGAACCACACTCAAGCAATCACAAATGATTGCCTATAAATATCTTTCCTCTAAATGATATAATCAAGTTGGCCAATTAGAACTAGCTTGAAATAATAATAGAGAAACCATAACAAACTCCAAAAAACATTCTGTTGGCTCTACTATGCATGCAACACATTCTGGGACATGTCTTAATAAGATAATTGTAGATGCACGCTACACACTGTCGACTCTACCAAAAAAATTGAATCTTTCTCCTCAAGCTGAATTAACTCATGCACTCTTAACTAAACATCAATAACTCTTCTCTAAGCTTAACTCCAAGGGTGCATACCCCAAAGATAGGCGCAACTCAAGAACCAATAAAATCTCTGTTGACTCTTTTGAATAAACATAGGAAATTGATACTGGCGGAGAGCGACTGCATAACTTCACTTCTACTAAATATCTGACTATGTGTCCATGACTAAAACATCACTAACATGTCTACAACATATATCCAAGAGCGCAAGGCTCTGTGATAACTTTACGAACAACCATACATAGAATATTGCCTGTTACTTTGTCACAAACACTGCTGACACAAGCTGCTATATAACTGTCTGTACTAACCGTTAACCTTGCACCCATGATATCATGCTGATATCATGTCCATGCTACATATACTGAAAGCTTACTGCATAAGACTTCCATGCATGCTACTTTCCATATGTTGTCATCAATGGCACACATACAGTCAGTACTAGCCTGCTGGAAAATCTCCAACAGTCCTCGCATTACTATAAAAGGTAAACCTATGGATTCTTTCAATGATCAAGATTCTATAGATCACACATATCATACAAGGAATAATTCTCAACCTAATCTGGTGGTTTCTACTTCTTTTCCACCTTCTCAACCTATTCTTCCACATCCACCCCATCTTCCTAGCAAGGAGTATGATTTGATAAACCAATTGCAAAATACTCCTGCCAAGATTTCTTTATGGGAGCTTCTTCAATCTTCACCTACCTACTATGAAGCCTTGCAAAAATCTCTAGCAACTCTTCCTACTCCACCTCTTAATCAAGAGAACATCAATAACTTCTTACAATGCATGCATGCTACCCTAGGTCCTCCTGATATTGTATTTATTGAAAAAGATTTACCTTCTAAAGAAGTTCAGAATCAATATGATGCTCTTATGGTTGTTGTTTCTATCAATAAAAGTATCATTCGTAGGACCTTGATTGATAATGGATCCTGGCTTAATGTTTGTAGCATGGACATGCTCAAAGTGATTAACATTGATCTTTCAACTATTCAACCTGACAATGTTCCTATACGTGGCTTTGATAACATTGCTAAGAACACTTTAGGCATCATTACCTTACTTATCAAAGTAGGACCAGTCATCCTGAATACACCTATTCATGTTATGCCTAGACCTCTCAATTATAATCTTCTTTTGGGTAGACCTTGGCTGCATGAGATGCATGTTGTTCCTTCCACCCTTCACTGAAAAGTCATGTTTATACATAACAACGGGATGTATACACTTCATGTGGATGATGCACTTAATCCTTGTCTGAATATTCAAACCCACACTACTCCTACTCCTAATAGTAATCCTTCTTCCTCTAATTGTCTTCCTAACGATGATTGGGGAACCTTGGATTTTAACCCTACCTTTATTGGAGAGTATAAGATTAATGATCTTGATTTTATGAAGAAACAAAGAGAGTTTGAACAACAAGTTTTTGCTTCTACTTCTAATACCCTTCATAATAACTTTGTCACTACTTCTACCCACAATGACTTTGTCAAATCTACTAAGGATGATATTGTGACTACTGAGGTTCCATTGAATCCTTCTGATATGGCTTCTTGTTATGGTCCTGGTTATCATTTCCTAGTTAAACAAGGATTTAATGGTCAAGGATGTGGTAAGCATAAATAAGAAATTCAAATGCCCTTACACACTAGGGGGCATGAGCATTCTTATGGATTGGGATTTAGTCCTCAACAACAAATCAATGTTAACAACATCTCAAATAACACTTCAAAACATGATGAAACTATGAAGGAATTTGACCAAGAAGTTCTTTTGCCTAAACTCCTTCAAGCTAAGATGATTACTAGACCTAAACACAAAAAGAAACGTAGTCCACACTTGAAGACTCTTCCTTTTTGTTTATATCATAGATTTCATGATCAATCTACTAATTTATGTCAAGCTTTACATTATAAGATTAGGCAGCTCATTGATAGTAATGTTATTTATATATCATGTGGCAATGAGTTTTATTTCAATCCTATTTTCTCTAAATAACATTCATGTTCGTATTATGGAGCTCCATAATATGTAAACAATGGTAGCCTAATACTTGGGGGCTCATTGTCTTGCATAGCATTGCAAGTGATATAATAGGTCCCCTTTCATCTTTGTTCCTACACTTGGGGGGCAAGGATGTCATCTCCCTTTTTGTCTTTCCAGGATTCACCTCTTTCCTTGGTTAAGCAGTATCTATCTATTATGTGATATCCAATTATACATGAACATTTTAGTTTGCATTGAGGATCTTTTTCCTTGATCACAACTGATTTCATTATTTGACATTGGGTTTCCATGGTTGATATATATCTCACCTTTGAAATTGAACAGTGTGCTATCCCTCACAAGGGTTACTTTTTCACTTCTTGCATGATATCTCTTAGCATTTGTCCCTTCCATGGCCTCATAGGAGCTGTGACCTTCTTGGCTTGGACTGGGTGTTGTTTGTCGATATTGTCTTGATGTTGAAGAAGGTTTTATCCTTGTTATTTTCTTTCCTTAACATGTCAAAATAGTATATTTTTTCCATATTAAGGAGGGGGGCATATATATGGCCTCCCTTGTTCTATATTATGCATTTTTGTTCTAACCTTTTATTTTGAAGCATGCTAAATCTCGGAAGGTAACGCACATAAGTTGCTAACTCCTGAAGAGACTCATTTTCCAATTTTCAATATGCTAAATCTTGGAAGGTAACACACATAAGTTTCTAAATCTTGAAAAGACACGCATTTCCAATTTCAAATATGCTAAATCCTTTGAAGGTAACGCACATAAGTTGCTAAATCCTGAAGGGACACACATTTCCAATATGCTAAATCTTTCAATGGTAACACACATAAGTTGCTAAATCTTGAGGAGACATGCATTTCATATTCATAGTGATACAAGAAGGTGGATCTATGGGTATTCTAGAAGCCACCAAAAGATGCACTAAAATTGCAAGCACAGTTTATGGGTGAACCTATTGGGCTCTCCCTCCAGTGTGATTCACGATAAGGTGGGCATCTTATTGGGTGAGGTAATCACTTTCTCCTTTATCTCTTTTCACTTTCATGCTAGTAGGACATGATCATGAAGCTATGTTATTTATAGTGTTGCTCTTGTCTTTCTTATGTAATCATTTATGCTTTTATGATAGATTTCCAAATATGATATTAGTATGAGAAATATTTCTTAGCGAGGTTTCTTATGCTAATTGATTTGGGTTGTTTAGTACTAACCCCTGTTCTTTTGGTTTTCTCTTTTCACACCCTAGTGCATGTATGTTGAGTTAGAATCCTTAGCCTAGGGGATTGTGTCCTTAGATAAGTGTTATTTTATCTCATTGTGAATCCACTTGGATCTCCTCTTTCTTCTCCTTTACCAAGAGTTTGCATCGAGTCCATACTCTTGCTAAAGTGGGGGCTTAATGTATCATCTTAAAATGGAAGTACTTCCATGATAAGAGCATTTAGACCTCCAAGTAAGTGGTTTGGGGTCATGTCAAACACCTTGAATTGATCTTTTCTTTGATCTAGCTTTCTCCCCATTTTCCACTTCTTTTCTACCCTCGATTCCTTCATTCTAGGTGAAATTAGGGCTAGGATCTTGAGGATTCTCCTTAATTTCCCTTTTTTATGGCTTTATTTTCTAGGTAGGACTTACAAATAGGTCCTCTTGGCCTTCATCATGTTCATCATATGATTTTGTGCCTCTCCCTGGCACTCTACCCTATTCTTACATCATTTCTGGGTCTCTGGACACTCCTGGGACATCCTGTTTCTCACTTTGACCGAGACCCTAAAATATGTGACCTTAAGGTCAAAGTTGACCTAAATGGGTCAAATTTGACCTAAAGGTGTGAAAGTTGACCTTGACTCTGACTTAGGTCAGAGTTGAGCTCATCCTTGACCTTGGGTTCAAGTTTCAAGTTCCTGTGATCTCCGATTGTCGAGTTTCATAAATAATTGTTTTCCCACTTCCGGGTTGGCTATTTTGGTCTCCGAAATGGTAAAATCTTAAATTATATTTAATTTAGGTCCATTATTAAAGGGGCTAAGGCCTAATTTGAATTTAATTCCCCAAGGTGGCCCCTCTAGAGGATTATGCCCTAGATCACTATAAAAGGAGGCCTTCCTCTCTCATTTTCTCCATCTCATTCCTTCATGCATCAAGCACTCTCAAGGAGACATTGGTGATCAAGTTTTGGAAATCAAGTTCTCCCTCAAGAAAGATCAAGAAAACATCCATTCAAGCATTCAAGTCCTCTTCTCCATTCAAGTTCTCCATTGAAGATCAAGGATTCAAGCATTCAAGCCTTTGAAGGGATTTGGTTCAAGCATTCAAGATTCACCATTCAAACCCTAGATCTAGCCATCATGATGGTGTGATCTTCCTTCAAGATCCTTTTGTTCATCTTCAAGATCCATTCATTCTTCCCTCAAGGTGGATTCCAAGCATATAATCATGGAGGTTTGATTTACATTTTTTGATGTTATGTTCAAGCTTTCATATTAACATACTTGATTACATTTCGAATACAATTTGCATATCTATTAAATATCATAGCTTCGTTGTTAGATCTACTTCTACTACTTTCTAGCATTCTCAATTTCAATTCCATTATTAAGGCTGATTCCAAATCGGGGTTTGACCAAGGCAAACCCCTATCCCAACCAACAAAACCATTTTTATTGTAGGTACAGGTGCGGAACTGCGGATTTGAGCTTGGATTTGGATACCCTTTTCACTGAACTTCCAAGATCTGTGAACAAAGTCAAAGTCAACCTTCAAAATAAAAATGTAGCCTTTGACCTTTTATGAGGGTCAAAGATGACCTCCCTTAGAATTAGAAAAGATTTTTGGGTTTTGTAGATCTCGCAGTTTCAGTTCAAGAACACAAAAATCAACAAATTCTGAGACTGTTTGATAGGGTTTTCAGCCAATTCTTTTTTGGAGGTAAGTACCTTTATTTCTTCATTTCAACATTAGTCATCTACATTTACTTTTCATATCAATATAATTTCATGTAAGTGTAAAATATTGGCTTTGGGGTCTCTTTTATGTGCAAACCATTGTTCTAGGACCTCATCCACATTTTTATCCTTTATAACTATAACATATACTTGATTTTTTTTTAAATCCTGTCACCTCTAGTTGCGATGTCTCCCGCCACTACTGCTGCATTTAGGGCTCTGACCGTGTTTCCATATGTAGTGAATGATTCTGCTTCAACCGCTATTGCATTTAGGGCTTCAACCGTGTCTCCTTCTGCAACAATAATTTCTATTGTAGCTACTGCTGTGTTTAGGGCTCCGGCCTTGGATCCTTCTATAAAGATTAGGGTCTCTACTACAACCACAACTGTTGGTCATTGGCAGCCTGCACCTATGGCTTGGGATCTTGTTGTGTGTGTGGAGGATGCTTCTTTTCCTCCCACACACGCTGCTCCTGCTACTACCTCATCCCTTCCTCCTGGCCATGTTTTGGTGTCGTCAGCGGCTGGGGTTGCTGGTTCCTGTGGTCTTCCTTTAGTTAATGCTGGGGAGCATTCTGTCATTCCTAGGGGCTTCTCTCTTCACAAATCTCCTATTCCCAAATAGTCTTTGGCTTCCAGAAAGAGGGGTGATGCCCCTTTTCGTGTCTCTAATCCTCTGATGCTTTCTTTGGATGATGAGGTTGTGAAGGACATTGAAGGAGCGTCCTCTATTTTCTCAGAGCATGGTCTTATATTTAGGTTTAAGGTCTTTTGGCTGAGTCTTTCTAACTTGCATGCTTGGATTACTCGCCAGTGGGAACCCATCATTTCTAAAACTGTTCACATTTTCCCTCTAGCAAGGGGTTTTTTCATTGCTAAGTTTGAAAATCCTGCTGATAGGAATCTGATTCTTTGTGATAATTTTTTTAGTTGCGATGCCCAGTTCATGCTCATGATGAAGCCATGGCATCTTGATTTTGATGCCTCTTTTAAGACTTTCTCCAAGGTTCCTACTTGGGTGTGGATTCCCAACCTCCCTCTTCATTTTTGGGTAGATTCTCTACTTGAGGCTATGGGTGAGGCTCTTGGGGACTTTCAGATGGTTGATGAGGAATCTAATGATATTTTCCATTCTACTAATGCTAGGATTTTGGTTGATTTGGACTCTTCCAAGGGTCTTCTAGAAAAGATAATGTTGAAGCATCCTAAAGGATCCTGGATCGAATCCTTGGATTATGAAGGTATCCCCTTTAGATGTAGGAGATGTTTTAAAATTGGTCACTTGGCGGATCAGTGTGGATTGGAAAAGGTTAAAAAACTTGCTTCTTGGTGGAAGGGGGCCTCCTCCCAACATTACTCTGTTGTGAAGGATTCGGCTATTAGGAGCTTTTCTCGGGTTGTTTCATCTTCTCAGAAGATTTCTGAGACCATTGGGCCTCTTGGGACTGCTATGGCTCTTCCCCAAGTGTTGATTCCATCCTTGAAATGCCTCTTTGTACTGATTTAGTTGTTCAAGGCTCTGATGGTTGTGAGGCTTCTACCCCTCCTATTGTTAATACTTCACAGGTTCACTCTAGAATGGATGCTTCTGATTCATATCTTGAATTTACTTCTTTGGAAACATCTGGCCCTATCTTGGGACAATCTCTTGATGCTCAAGATTTGGGTGTCTCGATTCTTGATTCAATTTCTTGGTAGGTTTTGGCTAAGAAAGTGGAAGATGGGTGGACTTCTACAAAAGGGAAAAAAAATCTAAACATCTTCCCTCTTTTGATATGTCCCTTCATTCCCAGTCAGGAAAAAACATAATTGTTCGTTGGCTTTTCTTTGCGGGCGACTGAACCTCAGCTGGGAGTATTTTTCTTTGCTGTCCACTGGAAGTCATTTGGCTGTTGGACTTAATTATTCTATTCTTTTAGGCAGTGGCTTTTCTTTTTGGGGTTCGAGATTCCTTCTTTTGGTTCTTTTCTTATTCCAGGTTGTGGGAGCCTGTTGTAAAACCTTCGATGTGGTCTTGATCTGTCCCATGTAAGAATGTTTTTTTGAATATTCTTTTCTGACCATCTTGTATAGGGTTTAAGGGCCCCTTCAAAACCTATTTTTCCTTAATCAAAACATATAACTGAAAAATAAGTTTTTAAATAATGAATGCCCTATCTTTTTAGGTTCAAAATTCTCTATGATTAATTGGTCCCCTTCTTTTAATCCGAACCAACTAAAATGATTTTTAGTAGCAAGAGTAGTGCAACTTAAAGACCTTATAGAATGTAAAAATAAAATCATCCCTAGGAAAATAGGTAAAATGATGGGTTCATATGTCGGATTTTTAGACACTAATAATCCTCTCTCGGATATCATAATCATAGTTAATATGGACATCTCTATTAAAACATTGAAACTAATTATTATAAAGAGTGGCTCCTCCCCTTTAGGATCAACCTTGTTCTTATGACAAAATTAGTATATGTTAAAAAGAAATCCCCAGTTATCAGCAATCTAGTTTAGATCAAGAAAACAATACCTAGTGATATCACTATCCAACTAAAAGAAGATGGAGGTAGTTTCTTAATCAACGTCCCCTCTAATTTAGTAGATGGTACCCAAATCCCCCCTATCTAGTCTCAAAGAAAGGATAATAATATCCCACATGTTCCCTATTCATATTAAGAAACCCATCCCTCTTCATTCAAGGAGATTTTAGTAGAATCAGGGGTAGTTTTGAAGGAAAGAAGAATAAATGACCACCCTATTGTAAAAATGCTTTACAGAAATAAATAGTCAGTAGATCTAGGCTCTTCTCTTACCCCATTGAAAATCAATGATTTTCAGCTGGAATCGGTTGAGGATCCTAATTACATTAGATTGGTTGACCCAAGAACAAACAATATTAGCTTAGAAGAATATAAAAATTCACTAGTTCTGGTTAAAGACCAAGTAGAGGCTATGAAATAATTTGTAGAAAAGGAACTCAACAACATTGAGGAAGGGACTATGGAAAGGGATAAATTTTGTAGGGATATTGAAATAATAGATAGGAAGGTTGATAGGTCTCAGGCTAAAGAATTTAGAAGGGAAGAAATTAGATCAAAGGATTAGCTTTGGAACATCCAACCTAGTATGAGTGGTTTAGGATATGAAGGAAAATCAAGTCATTTAGGGAATAATTTTACTAAGAATTTTGACCCTCAGGAGAAATAAAAGACTGATGATATCATCAATTTCTTGGGGCTTGGCCCTCTTCCTAATGATGTAGAAGACCTTGAAAATGGGAAAAACATAGATATCCCACCAAGGATTATGAAAGCCCTAGAGAGGGAGGAGGAGGATCTGAATAAGGAAAATTTTCTGCCTAATGAGTCTCATTATTGTGTTGATCTAGGATTTAAGACTAAAAAGATAGGCAAAAGTTCTCTGGACTATGCATTAGTACCATAATCAAGAGGTAGGAAGTCCCTTAAGGTGTTGAAAGAAAATGAAGGTCAGGCTATAGGTCAAACCAAACTTACCAAACTTTTAGATGTAGGGAAGGGGAAGTTCCTTCCCACTTAGTAATGAAAATCATTACATGGAATATTAGGGATCTTAATGCCTGTAACAAAAAATGCTTGATCAAAAGGCACTTATGTTTCTTTGATTTAGAAGTAATTATGTGCCATGAAACTAAATTAGATGAGGAAGGTTATCTATCTATGAAAAGGAAACTAGGAGGATGGGAAATTATGGGCTCTTGATTAGTAGGGGCTTTAGGGGGTCTAGGTTTTATTTAGAACCCATGGAAATGCAATTTTGAACCTTTAGAAGCAACAAAAAATTGGATTAGTGGAAGGGTAAGAAGCACAAAAAGCAATCTCAACTTTATATTAATTAATATTTATGGACCCAAGTTCCTCCATGAAGAGAGAGGTATGTAAAGAGGTAAACAACTACACTTTGGCACACTCCAATGAAATAATTATTATGGGAGGGGATTTTAATGCTATTTTGTGTGAGGCATACAAAGCTGGAGGATCAAATAAAATAATGCAGACTATGAGAGAATTTAACTTATGGATTGATAACCTTAGGGCTATGGAAACTAGAACACCAAATGGAGGATACACCTGGTCCAATAGGAGAGAAGACATAAGTATGATAATAGAAAAATTGGATAAATTTTTCTTCTTAAGAAATTTAGTAAACTTCAACTTTGATATGAAAGCTAACATCCTACTCTATTCAGGCTCTGATTACTTCCCAGTAGAACTGACTCTTATATAAACCAACCTTCCTAAGAAGAACCTCTTTAAATTCAAAAATATGTGGCTTTTGGAGGAATATTGTTTAAAAAACATTGAAAAATGGTAGAAGGAGGCCATCTTTGAAGGATCCAAAACATATATAGTAATTTCTAAACTAAAATTAATAAAAATAAATTTAGTAAACTAGAATCATCTCCACTTTGGCAATATTTTTGTGAAGAAATCATAAGTAGAAAGTAAGCTAGCAAGCTTAAATGAGGAAGTGTTGGCAAGATGTATGAACCTGACAATATTTGAAGAGGAGAAGGCTCTTATGATGGATTGTGAAGATATTTTAGCTAAAGAAGATATTTTTTAGAAACAAAGATTGAGAGAGACATGGTTAGCTGAAGGAGATAAAAACACCAAATTCTTCCACAACAGCTCTAAACAAAGAAGATCGACAAACAAAATATTGAAAATAAGGAAGAACAATAGAAAACTAATAGAAGACCCTAACCTAATAGCTTTAGAGGCTGTGGACTAATTTGAGAAAATCCTTAATAACATAGAAGGTTCAAATTTAACATCTCAAAAAAAGATATTAAGTCATATACCACAAATCATACCAGAATGTCAAAATAAAACTCTAAATGCAAAATTTTCAATGGAGGAAGTAGAAACATCCCTTAAGGATCTCCACCCTGATGAATCCCTTGGTCTAGATGGCTTTCCCACACTATTTTGTCAGAAATGTTGGTCCTTCATTGGTCCAAAAATAGTGGGGGCTCTTGAAGGCATGAGAAATTCTAAAATTTTTTTGATTGAAATTAATAACACTTTTCTCGCCTTGATCCCTAAGAAACCTGATGTTGATAGTTTTGATTATTTTAGACCAATAGACCTTTGTAATACTTTATATAAAATTTTAACAAAAACCCTTGCCAATAGACTTAAGCCTCTTCTTTCAGCTCTTATCTCTGAAGAACAAACAAGCTTTATTCTGGGTAGATCCATTCTAGAAGGTGTAATTATAACACAATAAGCTATACATTCAGTTCAATATAACAAAGGACCAAGTATGATTATCAAGTTAGATATATGGAAAGCCTATGACAAAGTAGATTGGAGATTTCTATGTAAATTTTTGGAAGCATTTGGATTTTCAAAAAGATGGATTAATTTAATTTATGAATGTATTTATGGGACACATATGTCATACTGATAAATGGATCCCCAACAAGATTCTTCAAAACTTCTCAAGGATTGAGGCAAGGAGACCCCCTGTCACCCTTTATTTTTATTATTATGGTGGAGGCCTTGGGGATATCAATATCTCAAGCAAGAGAGTAAGACAAAATTAAGGGGATAAAGATCAGCTTAGAACTAGATGCTAGCACTCACCAACAGTTTGTAGATGACACCCTAATTTTTGGAGAAGCAAGTATTAAAGAGGCCAACTCTCTTCACAACATTCTTGAGTCTTACACTCCAGCCTTTGGTCAGAGAATAAATGAGGACAAGTCAAACATTTTTTTCCTTAATACAAAAAGAGTAGAAGAAATTGCTATTTGTAGGATTTTAAATTTCAATTTAGATACTTTCCCCTGTAGCTATTTGGGGTTTCAATTGGACAGAGGGAAAAGATCAACAAATCTTTGGAATGAAGTAATTAACAACATTGAAAAGAAAGCCGAATCATGGAAATGAAAATGGCTTTCTAGTGCAGGAAGGGCTCTAATGATCAAATGGGTCCTTTCAGTGCTACCCATTTACCAAATGATGTGCTTTAGGCTTCTTGAAGGTATAAAAGAGAAAATTGTGAAAAAGATTAGAGCCTTTTATTGGCAAGGTTTTGGGGAGAAACCTAAAATGACATTGATTGCATGGGATACTATTTGTAGGAGTAAAGAGAATGGAGGGCTTAGTATCAAGTATATAAAGCCTTAGGTGCCAAACTAGTTTGGAATATGATTAAAACTCCAGTGGCTAAGTGGGTAAGGTTTTTAAGATTTAAATATCTGGATGGTTATGATAACCTAAGTATCTATAGAAATCAATGCCTTCCAAAAGGCTCAAGAATATAGAACTTCATAAAGGAATGTATAGACATTATTATGAATGGAATTTCTTGGGATGTCAAAGAGGGGGGAATTTCTCTTTTTTGGGATGATTCTTGGGGAGCTTACCCTCCTTTGAGGACTGTATTAGTAGATGATAGATCAATAGATCAAGCGATATTTTCAATGGGATGTTACATAAAGGATTATATTAAATTCTATGATGAAGAACGAAAAGAAGGATGGAAATGAAAATATTTAATCCATTTGAATCTCCCTAGGAGATTCTTAGACCTTCTTAGAGATACCTTAAAAACAAAACTATAACCCTAAGAAGAGGGGAAGATACAATTATTTGGGCAAAATAAAAAAATGGAAAATATAGTGCTAAAGAAGGATATGAACTTCTTCAAAAGAGTTTATCAAGGAGAACAAAACTTCCAATAGACCTATGCTGGCACAAAGAATGTATGCCAAAGGCATGGATGTTCACCTGGGCGACCTTGCAAAAGATAATTCTTACTGCAGACTGGTTCACTAAAATAGATTTTAACAGGCCTTAAAGATTTTTCCTTTGTGGAAAGGATTATGAGGATGTGGATCACTTATTAGTGGGATGTGATTACTCTAAAAAGCATTGGAAATGGCTAGTTGAGAAATTAAATTGGCAATCCGTTCTTCAAAATGACATTGTAGGAATTTTAAAGAGTTGGCCAAGGAAGGAAAGTAAAGATCTATATGGAAAAATATGGAAGATATCTCCCTCAATGTTAATATGGGAGTTATGGAAGGAAAGAAATAGAAGAATTTTCAAAGAATCAAATTTAGATATAGATCAATTCTTGATTAAGTTAGAATCCTGCATTACAGAGGTAGTTAATAGTAGGAATATGCTGGGAAGAGGAGATATGACTTTCTCACATAACAACGATTTCTTATGTAAAAATTGGCACAAATTAAATATCCCTTCCTTCATTGGTAACAACAAAGAGAAGGCAATAGACAAAAGGTCCTGTTGTGTATGGAAACCACCAATAGAAGGATGATTTAAACTCAATTTTGATGGGGCATCCAGGAGCAACCCAGAGGAAGCAAGTGCAAGATGTTGTATCTTTAAATAGAATGGTAGGAAGATTGCTAGTAAATCATTGTACCTAGGGAAAGAGTCTAACAATTATGCAAAACTTTATGGCCTATTAGAAGGTTTAAGGTTATGCAAAAGGCTAAAAATAGAACACATAGAAATTGAAAGAGATTCAAAACTAGTAATGAATGTGGCCATAAGAGAAGCAACTCTAAATTGGTTCCTTAACGGTTTGATAGAAAAAATAAAGGAGATTTTATGCACTATTCCTCATTATACGATCAATCATATATATAGAGAAGGTAATAAGATAGCCGATCAAATAGAGAATAAAGGGGCAAATGGAGTAGATAAGGAGAAACTTTTCTCTAGTACAAGTGAAGGGTATCATTCTAGGATTGAGGATTGTAACTTAAGATAAGAAGAATAAATCATCCTATGGATAACATATAAGTTAAGGGACATGCAGAGATAGCCATCAAGACTTGTTCTATTTTAAGGAAACCCCTAGATTGAAAATAACCCTAGTTAGGTTAACGAGTTGATGACAGTATTTGGGAAAGAAGTGTTTTGGTGAATAATAATGTAATAAAGGTACTAAAGTAAACTTTTAAAGACATTAATATCAAAATTAGCTCCCTCTCTAACAATCTTCCAAAACCTTGTTAAGAGGAGTCTATAGACCCTTATTATATAATATTTCTAGGAAATTTAAGGGTATAAGTATTTTAATTTTTTTTAATTAAGCTCAGTTTCCCTAAACAATACTCACTCTCCTACTTTAGAATCAAGACTCCTCATTGGCATAAGAGAGCTTGATTATTAAACTAAGATCCCTTAGACTTATCTCTCATAAGTATTATAAGGCTATAATAGTAATGATGATTTGTGAAATGACCGTGTCCTTTCCTTTTTAAGCCATGACCCTTTTCCCATAGAGTTCCACTCCTTTCAAGGATTACTTAGGCTTGTGTAAGCCCTTTAAGTGCTATAATTATACTTTACCTCTTATCATCTCAAACCACTTATAATGAAGAGATTTTGTCAGGATCTTCCTACTACTATCTCTTAATCTCTTTTAAATCCCGAGAAGCTTTAAAGAGCATTACCTTTCCCCCATGTCTAAATATGAAGAAATCAAGTATGACATCTGACTTAGATTTCTAGGGAATCATTGCTAAAAATGTAATACAGATTTCCCTTCCCTCTAAAGTTGAGAATCATCAACCTTTCTGTCTTTATTAGAAATAATCCTTTTTGTAATCACCATTAACACTATATATAGATGATGAGATCTCCTCAAAATCACCTGACACTTACTCATGATGTTAGGGTATCGAGTGATTAAGAGTGTCATGATTAAATCCAGATTGCATCACCACGAAAGAGTTAGGAAATATTTAAAGCATTAAAGATATCAGTCAGTGCTTACAAGTAGAAATTTTTGAAAACCATTAGTAAGTAAACTTAGGCTTGCATAGTTATCTCTCTGCCTCAACAATGGAGTTGAGAATATTAACTTTTCCCCTTAAGGATAACAAACATATGGCATTTAGGGGAACAATTAAACTAGAATGATGGAATGGCATCTTGAACTCCCTATCAGACACAACCCATAGAGCGCTGGAAAAAGGTATAGGTGGTTATAATTTTGATAATAAATTATCTATTTGAGTAAATAGTCATATCATAGGGATTTTTATCTTACTTGCTTCCATTGCCAGTTTTGAGAAGGAATATATCATCTCCGCAACAAGAATAATCTTCAAAGAAGATTGTCTTGTAGGTTTAGAAAAAGTAGTACTTGGCATAGACGAAGACCTAACCATACCCTTCCCAGAGATATATATGAAGATAGACATGGAGAACTTAATCTCTACTCCCAATTCTCAGCATATGCCAATATTGGTCTTCAAAGATGAAGATCTCTTTGAGGAGTTATGGCCAGCAATGCAGAGGAACCTAGACTTTTTGATGAAAACTATTCTCAAAGAACCTGTGGAGATGGAATTGGTACTGAATTACTGGAGGGCCAAAGGATTTAACATTTCTAAAGAATTAAATGAAGAAGAAATAAGTAATGTGAGGATTTTGGTGCCTTCCATAAAAAGATATCTCATAGTATTAAAGATGACATTGTAGATGAGGATACCATCATCATCCTAAAACGTAACAGAGAAGAATGGAGTTGTAACTTTGTCAACAAGGAGTAAACCCGAATCTTATGGTTTGAAGATGATGGAAATTTTGATTTTTTGTGAAGGTCCCTTTACTTTTGTGTTTATACAAAGAAGAAATGTTACCTTCTTTGAACAAAAAGGACTCCTTAGGATTTAACAACATATAATCTCTTTTAAAATAGCCTTATGTTAAATACTGTATTAAGCTAGAAAATGTTTTAATGATGATATAAGAGGACTGATGTGTGCATGTTTAATATAGTAGTTCCGGTTGTATAAAAAGTGAGTACAGTTTTGAAAGTAATACATAGCATCTTTACAATGGAAGATGTTTGGCTTTCCCTTCTTTATGCAATTTTTTCATTTTTTGTGGAT